>OZ012735.1:257544659-258274485 GCA_963859935.3 Lathyrus sativus | reverse complement strand
CCCAGTAAGGATGATGTTTGTACGACGGCGATGTCGAGTGTCTCTAAGAGGATGTTTGTTTCCAACGGCGATGTCAGATTCAGTTTTCCAGCGGCGATGCTGGGCGTGTCAAGGTGATCCAGTCTTCTGACGGCGATGTTAGGTGATGCAGATCCTTCTAGTTTCTCCAGCGGCGATGCGGGGTATTCTGTCAGATGTGTTTCTCCAGCGGCGATGCGGGGTATTCTGTCAGATGTGTTTCTCCAGCGGCGAGGCGGGGTATTTCGGTTATTCGACGGCGATGTCAGATCAGTATTTCTCCAGATAGTTGTCGTGCAGCTAGTATTACAGTATCCGAAGATTTGTTCCCCGCAGAGTATCGTGTGCTCGTGCAGTTGGCAAATTTTCGGGTTTACCGATATTCAATCGTCTCGCACCTTGATTGGTTGAGAGTCGTTCGCTTATCACCCAGTCAGGTTCAAGCCGTTTGAATAGGGGCAGCTGTTGCACCCCAAAATTTGACCAACAATTATTTATCCATCTAGTGTTTGAAAGTTGATACCCTCATCAGACAGTTCAAAAGATCTTCAGAGGAATTGGTTGGGACCAGGGTTGTGTGCTTCACAGCTTGAGAGTTATGGGTGCTCCTCAGATGATTCTGAGACTTGGAGAATGAACTTGATGTTTTGAGAAAGATTATGAGATGTCTTGATAGCCATCATGAAGCCCAGAGAGGTCATTATGCAAGGATTCAGGAGATTCAACCATGAATGGTAGAATTAGGGTTTTGACTGGGTCAACCCTAGGATGGCTGAAGATTTGGAGAAGGTTGAGACCTAATCCAAGGGCCATGAGATCATGGAATGATGCATAGAGATGTTATAAAGATGATTCCTAGACCAACTCATCATGATTGAAGAGTTTGAGAAGTTTCAAGTCAGGGTTTCCAAGGATTGGCAGTGAAAAAAACCCTAGTTGGACCCCTACCTTCCAGGCAGTCTTAGCTCTAGATGTGATTGATATCTCATCTTCCCCACAACATGAATGTTGTAGAGCTTGTTCTTAGCTTTAATTTGAGTGGTGGAAGTCCTTGATAGGAGTTGCAGAGCTCAAGTTATGGTTTGGACAAATTACAGGTCAGCAGGGGTGTGTGAATTTGGGTCCTTGAAAGTCACCCAACTTGCAGACAACTTTTGCCCTAGTAGGATGATTCCTATGATCTCTTGGTCAACATGAATGTTGGAGGGCATCTTCTTAGCTTTAATTTGAGTGGTAGAAGTCCTTGATAGGATTTGTGGAGCTCAACTTATGATCAGTACAAGACAGGGGTATTTTGGTCATTTGGACATTACAGGTCATTTTTAAGCCAATGCCATATCTCCTACTTCCAAGCTTCAAATGGAAAAATTCAAAACATGAAAGTTGCTCAAAATGGAATTTTGAGTCCAAATAAGAGGCCATGAATGGTTGGAAATGCTTGTAGCATGGATATTTTAAAGTGGTGGAAAATAGGCTAAAATGGCTTGTAACTTAAATAAAGTCAAAGTGAAAAATTGTTTGAGAGATTTATAAGTCCAAATGGAGACTTCCCATATATGATTTTGGGTCCAAAAGACATTTTAGAAACAATGGTTCACACACCTTTTTGAGCTTAGTTGGAAAAAAGAAAGATATCCATGGTTACTTGCATTTTAAGAAACATTTCAAAAATCAATCAAAGTTGGAAGGCAAGGGAAGTTGTAAGATGGATCTAGAAGCTTCCATTGAGCCCTATAAATTCATAAAATCAGATTGGTGCAAGGTTGAATCCTCATTTTTTTGGTGCAAAAACTCCATAAAATTTCCATTATTCTCTCACTTTTCTCTCATTGCAAAATCATTTCAATTCATCAATTTCTTCATCAACTATCATCAATTTCCATTTCTTCATACTGGATCATCATCATAAAGGAGGATTCAAGCAAGTTTCTGGTGGATCTTGATCAAATTCGTGTGCTTCCATCAAGAATATACAAAGTGCAATTTCATTGGAAGATCAAGAATCAAAGCCAATTTCCACAAAGTGTTGCATACAGAATCATTTACATCAAGGATAGATCAAGATTGAAGCATACAAAGACTTGGATTCACAAGATTCACCATCATCCACAAGAACTTGCTCAAGGTGCAAAACCTTCTAACTTGCTTAATTTAAGTAGATTCGTGTAGTCTCATTAGCATAATCATGATCTAGGATGTTAGGAGGTTAGTTTAGATAACTTTGGTGCTGTTTAGAGACACTTTCTTGCAGGTGCTTGAAACTTTATTAGCATAGAACTCTTAGTATAGTGCACTAGAAGCTTAGGTATTCGGTTCAGGATTATCACCATTAGATGTAGAGTAGATTGATATAGGTTTTAGTGAGAATTATGAGAAAAAGTTTCAGAGCATTTCCATGGCTTCAAGATGTTGTTGCTCGCGGTTTTAATGGTAGAGTGAGTTTCAAAGTAAACCAATGGCGTACATGTGTAGAGGGAGAAATTCTAAGCAAGTTTCATTTTTATATCATGTGATTTGGTTGAGTAGAGAGTGAGAGCCGCATGCTAGAAGTATGTGTGTGCATGGAGTTTTTTTTGAGCAAACCCTAGGTTTCATGTGAACAAAGGTAGGAGATATAATCTCTACCATCCATTGCCATGTTGACCATTGACTATAATAAAGATCCAAGGGCCACGATTTGAAGACGAAATTTGGTAAGATTTTCCCTCCCCCCTTAAGTGCTGCGTTTCATTTAAGTGGGGGGAGTGGGCCTTCATTTTTTTGCTTTTCACACCTGTGTATTGGAGGCCCAACGCGTTTACAACTTGTTTCCATTACTTATCACACCCCCAACGCATTCACTTAGTTTTATTGTTTTTTTTTTAATTCTGAAAACATCGCTTGGGCTTAGGAAAATTAATATTCGCCCCTCCCGTTTGCTGGCCCACTGGAATATGAACTGGAGCGAATCGCTATTCTTACCCCTCCCATCGTTTTAATTCAATTTAGTTTTTTAATTCACTTTAATTTTTACCAACTTAAAAAAACCATATAAAATAGGAAATTAACTCTTTTTTAGTGGTTGTTTTTTCTATATTTTCTTGGTTCTGTGTAGAAAATTGTCATTAAATAAAATTGCATTTTATTTTCTGTTTTATATTTTTTGTATATTTTGTAAATAAATAGCTTTTAATTGCTTTATGGTTTATAACTAGTTTTCTAGATTTTAGTTCTTAGGTTTCCCTTTAGATTTAGGATCCACTCTTTTTAGGATAATTAGTTTAGGAATTTAACTTCCCCATAGGATTTAAATCAGAATTTGTAGAATAAAAAATGATTAGTTTAGTTAGGTTAGTGTTAAGACATTATAATTAGGGATTAATAAGAACCTAGTTAGATAAACTCATTCTTTTAGGAATTTTAACCTAGTTTTTGGGGTATGGACTATATGGGACTTAAGGGTAGTTAATTAGAATCCCCTAGAATTAATCCTAGAATTTTAATAAATAGTCTACTATTTTTATTATAGTATTGTTGAATGTATAGTTGTGTGGCCTTTTAAGGCATGCTTGCTTTGTTATTTGCTTTTTCTTTCCTTCCCTTGCTTGGAGAGCTTTGGTGGAGCCTTGAAGACTTTGAAGAAGCAACCATTGAAGACCTTGGAGCTTTGGAGCTTGGTTTAGGGTAGTATTTTCTTTTGTTTTGATTAGGATATAGGATATAGGTAAAGCTCTAGTTCGACTAATTTTCATTCAAATAAACAAGGAGTGTCTTGTTCACCTCCTTCCTTCTCGATGACACAAAGTCCCTTAAGGGTAATCACCTCTCTCCTTTGGAGAGATCAGTGATCATCCAACAAGGTAGAACTTTGAGAGAGCCTTTCTCTGGGTATGTTAGACTGATTAGTGGCATCCTTTGGAAGTCAGTAAACTTTCTAGCATCCGTTGTACATAATCTGTTGATTTGATTCTCCTGTTGGAGCTTGAGGTTGATTAAAGCATTGAAGAAAAGCCATGGAAGAGCCTTGAAGATGAAGATTTGCCTTGAAGGAAGAAGAAGAAGAAGAAGAAGACTGAGTACCTGTCTGAAGACTGTTGTGCATGAAGATTGAGCTGAAGCTCTGGAGAAGATTGATGTTTGTTTGTGTTTAGTACAAGCTGAAGCTTGGGAGAAGTTGTGTGAAGCCTTGGATGAGGTGATGACCTGCAAGAGAAGTTGGTGACATTCAAGCTAGAAGAAGCAAGTAGTAACTTGCTGTTTCAGATGGAGCCAGAGGGTGAAGTCTGCAGTTGAAGACAGTTAAGAGCTGCAAAGGCAGAGTCTCTGAGTGGCTGTTTTCTTTTCCTGTATTGTATTGTTTGCTAGAGAGCATCCCTAGGCTTGAGTGGAAGCTAGTCTTCCCTTGCCTGTTGTTTGACCAGAGCGTGACTCCCTTGCCTCGCTTGTATTGTGCATTGCATGCATTTTACTGTCTATTATTGTGCTGTTATTTTATCTGTTGTTGTTCACCCCATCAAGTATGTTCCCCCTAGGCTCTCACTCTCCTCAGTTAAGGAAGTGATGATAGTGTTAGGCAGAAGCCAGCCCTAGGACAGTTGCGTTCTCTTCTCATCTCCGAACAACAGTAAAATACGGTAATCAAAGTGAAACACGGTAAAAGAAACTTCTTGCGTAAGAGATAAAGACAGACTTAAAGCAATTTTCCCTGAAGGGCAATCAAAGTAATCAAGACTTTTCTGAAGAAAAGAGTGTTGTTAAGCTTCAGCGCCACCGCAAACAGGCTGTGTCCCTAACTGCTGGAACTGTTGTTTAACCCTACTCGGTAAAAAATGCCTGAACAACCCGTGTTCCGTTTTTTCCCGAACTACGTTTGCTCTGATCTTTCATACCAGATGAAAGTACGTAGGCATAGGATGCGACATCCTAGCGAGCAACCTTCCCCATCTTCCCCCGTAGTTAGCCGAACTACGTTGACTCTGATTTCTCATTCTCTGATGAGAATACGTAGGCATAAAGTGCGACGCTTTGCCGAGTCATTTTTCTTTTCTTTTTCAGCCAGCCTTGATAGGTAGATAGATTATAACCAACCCGTCCAAGTAAATAAACAAGCGAGGATCCCGTCGAGTACGACGGACGTGAGGGGTGCTAATACCTTCCCCTTGCGTAACCGACTCCCGAATCCAGACAATGGTTGCGACGACCTTGTCTTACCCTTTTTTCGTCAGGTTTTTCCGATCGTTTCCTTTCCCGTTCTGAGGGATAAATAACGAAAGGTGGCGACTCTTCTGTCATGCCGGCACCTTATTTTCGCGCAAGCGACACATACGATGCCGCTTCAACCCATTTGGTGAAGTAATCAATAGCTACCAAGATAAAACGATGTCCGTTAGATGCCTTGGGCTCAATCTTGCCAATCACATCAATTCCCCACATGGAAAAAGGCCAAGGTGATGACATAACATTCAGAGGGCTCGGAGGCACATGAATCTTGTCCGCATAAATCTGGCATTTATGACACTTCTTTGCAAACTTGAAATAATTTGTTTCCATTGTCAGCCAATAATACCCTGCTCGTAATAACTTTCTCGTCATTGCATGTCCGCCGGCATGCGTGCCAAATATACCCTCGTGGATCTCTTCCATGAGCAACTTAGCCTCTTTCTCGTCCACACACCGTAACAACACCAAGTCATGGTTTCTCTTGTACAAAACACCATCCGGATTCAAATAGAAATTGCCAGCCAATCTCCTAAGAGTCTTCTGATTACGACTGGATGCCCCAACCGGATACACTTGGTTCTTTAGGAAATTCTGGATATCATAATACCACAGTTTTCCATCGGAAGCTTCCTCAACGGCGAATATGAAAGCGAGCATATCAAGGCGAGAGATAACTATCCTGGGAGCCTCATTCCAGAAGTTAACTTTATACATTGAAGACAACGTCGCGAGAGCGTCTGCCATCTGGTTTTCTGCTCGTGGTACATGGTGCAATTCCACCTTGTTAAAGAAAGGTAACAACCTCTTTGCATAATTCATATAAGGTATCAGATTGGGCTGACGAGTCTCCCACTCTCCCTTGATCTGGTTCACAACTAGAGCAGAGTCCCCGTACACATCAAGATTTTAATTCTCAGATCAATAGCTTCTTCGAGACCCATAATGCATGCTTCATATTCGGCCTCGTTGTTGGTGACTGGAAAGGTCAATTTGGCAGTGAATGGGATGTGCGACCCATGGGGAGTAGTAATAATTGCCCCTATTCCACTTCCGTATGAATTAACGACACCGTCAAATATCTATTGCCATTTGGAACCCAACTCTGGACCTTCATCAGGCAACGACTCTTCACAGTCCTTCAGTTTTAAGTACATGATATCCTCGTCAGGAAAATCAAACCTCATCGGCTGGTAATCATCAATTGGCTGCTCAGCTAGGTACTCTGACAGAACGCTACCTTTAATAGCCTTTTGAGAAACATACTGAATATCGTATTCAGTCAGTACCATCTGCCATTGGGAAATCCTTCCGGACAGTGCTTGCTTTTCAAACACATATTTGATCGAATCCATCTTTGAAATTAGCATGGTTGTATGATTTAGCATGTATTGCCTCAAACGTTTGGCAGCCCAGGCTAGTGCACAACACGTCTTTTCGAGCATTGAGTAACGGGACTCACAATCTGTGAACTTTTTACTCAAGTAATAAATCGCATGCTCTTTACGTCCAGTGTCGTCATGTTGACCGAGAACACAACCCATGCTTTTCTCAAGAACCGTCAAATACATAATCAATGGTCTCCCGGCTACTAGGGGTATCAATATTGGAGGTTCCTGCAAATATTCTTTTATTTTTTCAAACGCCTTTTGACAATCTTCATTCCAGGTCACAGCCTGATCTTTTTTCAATAACTTGAATAATGGGTCGCATGTGGCCGTTAGATGAGATATGAACCGAGCAATGTAATTCAATCTCCCTAAAAAGCCACGAACCTCTTTTTCTGTTTTCAGCGTTGGCATTTCTTGTATTGCTTTTATCTTAGCAGGATCAACCTCAATTCCTTTTTCGCTAACAATAAACCCCAATAGCTTACTAGATCTCACCCCGAAGGTGCACTTGTTAGGATTCAGCCTCAGCCTGAATTTCCTAAGCCTCTTGAGCAATTTTAGAAGATTGACCAGATGCTCTTCCTCCGTCTGGGATTTGGAAATCATATCGTCAACATAGACTTCGATCTCTTTATGCATCATGTCATGAAAGAGTGTTGTCATAGCTCACTGATATGTTTCCCCGACATTCTTCAAACCAAAGGGCATCACTTTGTAGCAGAACGTTCCCCACGGGGTAATAACAGTTGTTTTTCTCCATATCCTCCGGCGCCATCTTTATCTGATTATAGCCCGAAAAGCCGTCCATGAAGGAAAACACGGAGAATTGAGCGGTGTTGTCGACCAACACATCAATATGAGGAAGCGGAAAGTCGTCTTTTGGGCTCGCCCTATTCAAATCTCGATAGTCCACGCACATCCGCACCTTACCGTCTTTCTTTGGTACAGGTACTTGTCGCTACTGCGAAAATCGGCGCCGGCTGAACAGAAGAGTCGCCACCGTGTGTTATTTATCCCACAGGAGGGAAAGGAAACGCTCAGAGTAAACCTCGCACAACACGGGAAAGGTATGGTCGTCGCAACCAAAACCTGGATTCGGGAGTCGGTTACACAAGGGGAAGGTATTAGCACCCCTCACGTCCGTCGTACTCGACGGGATCCACGCTTGTTTTCGGGTATGGATTGTTATTCTATCTATTCTACAGGTCAGGGTTAAAAAGAAAATAAAATGAAAATAAAAATGACTCGGCAAAGTATCGCACTTTATGCCTACGTATTCTCGTCTGGAACGAGAAATCAGAGTCAACGTAGTTCGCCTACCTACGGGAAAGGAGGGGAAGGTTGCTCGCTAGGATATCGCATCCTATGCCTACGTACTTCCACACGGCATGGAAGATCAGAGCAAATGTAGTTCGGGCCACGTACGACACAAGTCTGTCTTGGTTGATTTTATTCCTTCTGAAAAAGGTTTTCCTGATTAAAAGTCCACGGCGGACAAAATGACTCTTTTGATTTGTTCAACTTATTTTACGCCAGAAGTGTCTTTTATTGTGTTTGAAGTTTTATTGTGTTTTTCTGTTTGTTTTGAGAAAGAAGAGACAGAACTCTGACCTATGGTTGCGAAGGGAAACAAACTATCCTAATGTTATCATGCATGGGTTAAGGCCTAGTGTCTATCATGCTCCTCTCTTGCACAGAGAGAAACAGAGATCCTACGGGAATAGACGGAAACAGAAACAATATCAGATATATACAGTAAAACAGTAAAATGCATGGATGCAGCAATACAAGCGAGGCAAGGGAGTCCCACTCAACCTCGAACCTAGAAAACAATAGGCAAAAGTGAACAGAATTCACTTTCAACCCAACAGGTTAAACAACAAACAATACAATCCAGAAAACCAATCAATACATCAAGAAATGAAATACAGCAAAATAAACAGCCACAGCAGCTCTACATCAATATCTATCTTCAAGTCATCTCCAATCAGCTACAAGCTTCAGTCAGCAGCAGTCTCTATCTTCACAGTCTTCAAGCAGAGATCTTGAGCACCAGTCCTCAGTCTACAATGGTTTTTCTTCAAGTCTCAGGCTCCAGGATGAACATCAGTCAACCAGATGAAGTGAATGAATGTTAGACAGTTAATTACCTACCAAGGGTGGTTCATCAACTGTTAACATTAAACAGAAAGTTTTCTCTCAAAAGTTCTATCTCTTAAATATATTCACTAATCCTTCCAAAGGAAGGAGGTGAGTATTCAAGAGAGACTTTGAATCATAGAGAAGGGATAGAGGCAAACAAAGCCATCTATGTTTGTGAATCAAGTTGCTAGACTAGGCTCTTCCTAACCCTAAATCCTATAGTCTTCAACAGTCTTCTAGCAAACAGCATCTTCAATGAATTTGAACTTGATCTTCCATCTTGAGTCTTCAATGTGCTTCGTCCACAAGGTCTTCACAAGGTCCTCAAATCAATCTTCAAAGCTCCACACCCAAAGGAGAAGAAAAGAAAGCAAAACAATACAAACTATGCCCTAAGAGCCACACAAATGATCAATCAATTCAAAAATCAACCAAAAATAGCATATAGTAATATAAATTCCTAATATAAATTCTAGGGGATCCTATTTAACTACCCTTAAGTCCCATATATTCCCCATAGGCTACCTTGTCCTAACAACTCCAAAAATAGAATGTTGAAGTTCAAGTATACTACTTAAAAACCCTAATTAAACTATCCTAAGTTCAATTATCTAAACTAATCAAATTTTATTCTAAAAATCTCGTAATAAATCCAGAGGGTACTATGATTCATTATTTAACAATGCCAAAAAGAATGGCTCAAAAAGCCAAAGGGAACTATCCTAATTAAATTCTACAAGTTAAGGTATACTCTAGAACAATTAAAATACACTATTTAAAAGATAATTACACAAAAATTCTAAACTAAAAAATAAAATCCTATTTTTATTTTTATTATTTTCTACCCATCTATATCTAACCATAGCAAAAAAAGAAATCAAAAATGTTTATTTTTCATTTAGTTATGATTTTTTAAAGATTAGTGAAATAAAAAGAAAATTAAAAATGAAAATAAAAGAAATAGATGAAGGGGGTGCAGATAGTAGGATGGGCTAGTTCAACGCATTGGGCTTCAGAATCAGGGGGGTGCAAAAAGAAAAAGAGCCCAAAGAGCTCATTTAATGAAACTACATTGTTTCATTCATGTGGAAATTCCCTCCAAATTCTGAATCAAATGTGAGTCGTCCGATGAGAGTCTTGGTCAACCATTGCATGAGATCTAACGGCGCGTGGCCTTCTTCTTCCTCTAGAAACCCTAGGTCTCATACAACCTCCATTTCATGCATGATTCTTCCAGCACTCCTAGCATCCTCGTCTCTCCATGAAATGACTCGAAACAAAGACCAAAAATGATCTCCTTCTTCCCCTCTATCCAACCATGGCCCTAGCTAACCTTGAAACCTTCTCTACACTTCAAACCGAACACCACAAGTCTTGGGTCCACCATGAAAACTTGACATGCAACTGTAACAAACCTTGAAAATAATTGTAGCCACGTGTTCTACATGTTACACTGAGTATACTAAACTATAGCACATGCTTTTAATCTTCATATATCAACCATTCTTGATCTTGAAAGAAGTGATGCCATATTTCGAAACTTCATGAAATGGTCTGAAACTTGTCGTAAATGCTCCCTAGCTTGTCTCTATCTCATATAACTTAACATTAAACCCTAACAATGGCTAATCATGGTGATTGGAATCAAAACGTATTCTTACCAATTGGATATGGTGATGGTTGCTATGCCTTGTTTCAGCCCTTGCCAATGGTGCCAAATGATCTTTATATGATGGTGATGATGCTGGTGAAGAGAACTCGTGTTTACACCTCTTGAAAATGCCAATTCGAAGCTTCACGCCACTTGGAGTGATGGAGAAGAACTCATGATCCAGCCACGATTTGAGGTGCCTTTTTCTTGCTTTTCAATCCACAACAATGGAGAATGATGATGATGATGATAGCTAGCACAAACAATGGAGTTTGGGAGAGATGGGAATCAAAATGCAATTTTGGAGTTATGAGATGAAAGTATGGTTTGCAAGCAACTAGAATCACCAACCCAACAACAAACAACTTCATTTCCTCATATAGGAGAGTATTAACAGAATGAGAAGTTTCTAGATTGGTCCTAGAGGGATCTAGAAGCTTATGGAACTTTCATGAATTTATCATTTGATGGCATTTTGAATCATATCATATCATGCTTGCACCTTGGGTAAACTTGAGTGAAAATCTCCCCTCATGAGATATTAGGAGTGTATGCATGAAAAACCAAGTTTCCCTTGCCTTGTGTTAAGCTTTACCATGATGTAAGAAACAAATTTACAAAGGAAGTCCAATTTTTAAACCTAAACTCAAAAATGTGGCTGAACCAATGTCTTTAAAATGATGTTGGGAATCAATTTGGTATATTGGATGACCCCTATTGGCTTTGTAGATCTCTCAAACCATTTTCCAACTTGAACTTTTTCAAGTTATATGCCTTTTTAAGTCATTTTCACCACTTTTTAAAATTCCATGCTCCAAGCTTTTCCAAACTTTCACACCTTCTTTTCTAGACTTAAAATGCCATTTTGAACAACTTTGATGTTGGGAAGTTTTCCATTTGGAGCTTCCTTGTATGAGTTTTAGGCATGTGCTATGAATGACCTGTAATCACCAAATGACCAAAATACCCTTTGCTTGCCAAGACCATAAGTAGAGTTCCATAAATCATATGAAGGCATACCATACCATTCTAGAAAGCTAAGACAATGAGGAACAATTCTTATGTTGACCAGAAATTCATTTGAAGTACCCTTGAAAGTCAAAAGTTGCTTGGAATACAGACAATTTTCACAGACAAATTTTCAGATACCTCAGATGACCTGTAACTTGCAAGGACCATAACTTGAGTTCTATAAATATCCTTGTTGTCTTCCACCACTAAAATTAAAGGTCTTGAGATCCTCTACAAGTTTCATGTTGGCCAAGGATCCATTTGAAGCTTGCATTTTGACTTATCTTGCTTGGAAGTTTGTCCTAAACTAGGGAATTTTACACAGAAACCCTAATTTAGAAACTCCTCTTCTCCTTAGCATAACAACATATCCTTATTCTTCATGTCAAATGATGAACCCCACATCTCTCCAATAGCCCTTAATGCCTTTCAATCAGTTAATTGACCTAGAGTTGACCCAGGGTTGACCCAGATAAAACCCTAGTTGACTGTCTTCAACTGCAATACTTGTGATCACACCAATGACTTGTCTCCTTCTCCAAATGACTTTCTAAGTCCTCCAAGATGTCTAGATACTCCCCATGCCTTCAATTCACAGCTCATACTTTCCTTGATGATCCCCAGATACCCTCAGCCAGGAGATAGATGAACTGCTTGACCCATTGACTTGATAGCTTTCAAATTCTTTTCTGATGACTTGAATGAGATTGAATTAGGATAATAACCTCTTGATAGGCCTCTAGAGATGAGAATAATGATTGGTCCCCCTGTTGTATGACTTGCTATGCTTATGCTATGCAGATGAGTAACCTATGTACATGACTCTATATGCAAATGCTAATGACATTGAAACATAAACCAAGTGAATAAGGTTGGGCAAATTTTAGGGTGCAACAGCTGCCCCTATTCAAGCGACTTGGACCCGATTGGATGAAGAGCCCGGAGCCTTCAGACATTCGGGGTACGAGACGGTTGAATACCAGGAACCCAGAAATTTGCCAACCGCAGAAATAAACTGCGCCACTGCTTGAGGAACGACATTCATCAGCTGAATTTAACTGTTACGGCAACCCACTGATCTCGTGCGACCCTGCTGGGGATTATTTTCATCGTTCTGAAAAAGATTATATCATTGCAGAAATGGAACACTGTCCACGTCAGGACGCCTGCTTCGTTAATTCGGAAAACTTCAACAACTTTGTCGGGGATGGCTCGTCTGCCTTCTCGTCAGAAATAAATCGTCCACGTTAGGAATAAACTCTTCCACGTTAGGAATAACACCGTCCATGTTAGGACTCACCTTTCCACGTAAGGAATAACCGTTCCACGTTAGGAATAATGCTGTCCACGTTAGGACTCACCTTTCCACGTAAGGAATACATCGCTTTTCCCCGTCAGGGGTGACTTTTCTCTGCTTTGTCAAACTCTTCCACGTAAGGAATACGTCTTCTTTTGCTTTGTCCACGTAAGGACTCTTTCTTTTTCCACGTTAGGAATCACAAATTTTCCACGTAAGGAACCCCAATCTTTCCACGTGAGGAATACTATATCAATCTTTCTTTCCACGTTAGGAATGCTTCTTCTTTCCACGTAAGGAATGCCGTTTCTTCTTTCCGTCCACGTCAGGACTAAACTTTCCACGTAAGGAAACTATCTTATTCTTCCACGTTAGGAATAACTTCTTTGATCTATCCGCGTCAGGACTAAACTCTTTCATGCCATTAATACATCGTCCATGTCAGGACTCGCCTTTCCACGTAAGGAATCAATTTCTTTCTACGTAAAGAATACATCTTAGTTCCACGTAAGGAATCAAACTTGTCCCTGTTAGGACTACATCGTCCACGTTAGGACCCACCTTTCCACGTTAGGAATCACCATCTTTTCCACGTAATGAAACCACAATACGATCTGTCCACGTAAGGACTCCCGTCTTGATATGTCCGCGTAAGGACTCAATCTTTCCACGTAAGGAAATGTATTTTGATTTGTCCACGTAATGACTCACATCTTCATCTGATGAAATAATAGAACCTGTCCACGTTAGGACTTGCGCGTCTTTGACTTGCTGGGGAAATAAACCCCGTCCACGTCAGGACACACACTTTGCCAACAACACGAAGAAGGATAAATTTGGTCCATGTCGGGACTCTCGCATCTTGTCATCGCGAAGAACTACAAACTTGTCCACGTCAAGACACCCACTTCACCATTACGAATAAAGCTATCTGCTGGAAATAAATTGTCCACGTCAGGACACCAACACGAAGAGTAACCCACTTTTGTCCACGTCAGGACTCCACACTCAATCAATACTGAGAACTCGAAGCTGTCCACGTTATGGCTAACACATATCGTCACCTGGAAGAAATGTCCACGTTAGGACTCCACATTCCATCAACTCTGAGAAATCAAACCCGTCCACGTTAGGACTAGCACCTCCTATCAGCCCATGAAATAAAACTGTCCATGTTAGGACTCCACTTTTCTAGCACGAAGAAAACCCGTCAAGAAATTGTCCACGTCAGGACTCATTTCTCCATTGATCCCACACTACAAACTTCTTAGCACTGACGTGACAGCAACTTCGGAGCTGACTCCACTGGGGATATCTGAAAAACCAAACTACTGGATGCCTGCTCTGATAACCGGCGGCAGCCTCTGAAATTCTGGTTCATGAAACCTTTTAATGCTGACGTAACAACAACTTTGAAGGAAACAGTCCGCTGGTCGGACTAGAGCAACTTCAACAGGAAATCCTGGCGGGGAAATAAGTAACTCTGCTTAGGGACAAAGAGAAATTTATCCTGCTGACTCTGTGGGGAGTAGTGCCAAAGCTGACACTTCGTTGAATGTCTCACGTCGAGACCTCGACTGTTTATTGATTTATTGGAGCAAGAACTCTCTCTACCTGCAAGAGAAACAACACTTGAAACAAACGGTTAGCCAACCTGGTTTATGTTTCAAAATGCATGCGTTTGACAATGATGCAATGCCCCATTCAACATGGAAATGCTACGCTTTTATTTGGTGGATGCAAGTGTGACACTATATGCCAATGCAAATGCGGACTCGAACTGCTGAGATACAGGAACTGCTTCAGCAAAATAAATGCTGAAAACAATGCCAACTCCGCTGGGGATAGCCAGGTGTTACAGAGTTATTCCAGCAAAATAAATGCTGGAAGGGTGGAGTCGACTCGGCTGGGAAATAGGGAACTTAAACCAAACACCTCGTTGAAGTAACACCCTGCTGGGGGATATGCGCCTGGTATGATTGAACTTCTGCTGGAGAGTGAATGGATATCACACGGTATCTTGACAAAATAAATGCCAATGCGCCACACCAACTCTGCCGGGGAGAGCCTCAATCTTCGAATTCCACTGGGAGGAATGAATACCCTAGTTGGAAAGAGAACTCCGCTGGGGATGGGATGATTCTCTTGGGAAAATCAATTGACTCCGCTGGGGGAGAGTAAATGACCCTGCGAGGAAAGGTAAACTGCCTGAATACAGCTTACAAATATTAATCTTCTGCGGCTGAACCAACTCTGCTCGAAATAAGGGAATCCTTCTGGGGGACACCATACTGTCTGAATACAGCCTTACGATTTTGGAATCTCCAATTCTGCTGAGAATACATGACTTGGCTGGAGAATGCCCTCTTGGATAAGCTACGGCTAGCTGGGGGGAATTCTATCCTTCTTCAGGACGGACATGCATGACCTGCGTGGAGATCAAGTCTTTCGGTATTGCAATCTCTTGGTCCTCTTCCTCGTACGGTTATGAAACCTGCAACAACACAAACAAGACAAGACAAGCCTATGCAACCAAATCGATTCAGGTTAGCGACATTATTTTCAGTTAATTCAAAGCTTTAGCAATTGTTGGCAAGGGCCAGTGGTGTTATACACCTGCTAGTTTCAATAAACATAGGCGTTTGATCATGCATAAAACAGTAAAGAACCAGCATCAAGTACTGAATAACATATTTTATTGATTAGGCCCCTAAATGGGTGGAGTTTTGTACACGGGATGTAACTCCTGAAAAGAGGAAGCTACACAAAGCAAATATACAAGTATGCACAAGAAGCATAAATATATTGACAAACTAAATTTGTACACATGTCGGCAACGGGATGCAGATGAACACCACGAATTGATCCTCCTATGACTCATCCGACTCTAATGCTTTCCCGGTATTCACACTTCTGTAGAGATTGTATCAGATAACCGATCCCTTAGGCATTCTCCCGCACTGATGCTCATTGCAATCTCAAATTCGGACCACAGTCATTTGCTTTTCAAATCCCTAACTTTTGCGTGAACCGCCCTTTACGGGTTTTCAGTTCACCGGGATACCCTTTTTTGCCGAAGCTGCCCAGTGTAGGTTTTCAACTTCGCGGGTGTACATTTTTTCAATTTTATCCCTAACTTTTGCCCGAACCTTTCATTCTGTTTTTGGTTCGCCAGGATGCCCCATTTTTGCCTGGACTCTCTTTTTTCTGTCCAGCGGGTCTATTTTAAGCAAAGTATTTTTTAAGTGCGTCTGAATTCACAGGTGACGTAAAGTCTTCACCGTCCATAGTGGACAACAACAACGCTCCTCCTGAAAAGACTTTCCTGACAACGTATGGCCCTTCGTAGTTGGGGGTCCACTTGCCCATGTGATCTGCTTGCGGCGGGAGAATCCTTTTCAGCACAAGGTCGCCCGTCTGAAAGCTTCGCGGATGTATTTTCTTATCATACGCTTTCTTCATTCGGCTCTGGTATAAACGACCGTATGCTAGAGAAGCTAGCCTCTTCTCGTCCATTAAACTCAGTTGGTTCAATCTGTTTTTCACCCATTCTGCCTCGTCCAGCTGAACATCTCACAATACCCTCAGAGAAAGGATCTCAACTTCCAATGGTAACACTGCTTCCATTCCGTATACTAACGAGAACGGGGTTGCCCCGGTTGATGTGCGTACCGTCGTACGATAACCGTGCAAAGCGAAAGGTAGCATCTCGTGCCAGTCCTTATAGGTCACCACCATTTTCTGAACGATCTTCTTGATATTCTTATTGGCTGCTTCAACCGCGCCATTCATCTTGGGTCGGTAAGGGGAGGAGTTGTGATGTTCGATCTTGAAATTCTGACAGAGCTCCTTCATCATTTTGTTGTTCAGGTTCGAACCGTTGTCCGTGATTATCCGCTCGGGAATCCCGTATCGGCAAATGATATCTCTCTTGATGAATCTGGCCACCACTTGCTTAGTTAAATTTGCGTAAGACGCCGCTTCCACCCATTTGGTGAAATAATCGATTGCTACTAGAATGAACCGGTGCTCGTTAGAAGCTGTCGGCTCGATCTTTCCAATCATATCGATTCCCCACATCGAGAATGGCCATGGCGATGACATCACATTCAGAGGACTTGGAGGCACATGGATCTTGTCAGCATAGATTTGGCACTTGTGGCACTTTCTTGCAAACTTGAAACAATCAGTTTCCATGGTCAGCCAAAAGTAGCCTGCCCGCAGCAGCTTTCTTGTCATAGCATGTCCACCAGCATGCGTACCAAAGGTACCTTCGTGTATTTCCTCCATGAGTAGCTTTGCCTCTTGTTCATCTACACAACGCAACAGCACCAAGTCGTGATTCCTTATGTATAAGACGCCATCCGGATTCAAATAGAAATTACCCGCTAATCTCCTGAGAGTCTTCTGATCTTGACTGGATGCCCCAGCCGGATACTCTTTATTCTTAAGGAAATTAAGGATATCAAAATACCACGGTTTGTCGTCGGATGCTTCCTCAATATCAAACACATAGGCTGGCCTGTCAAGCCGAGAGATAATGATTCGGGGAGCCTCGTTCCAAAAGTTAACCTTGTACATGGAAGACAAAGTGGCCAGGGCGTCAGCCATTTGATTCTCTGCCCGCGGTACGTGATGCAATTCAACCTTGTCGAAGAAAGGCAACAATCTCCTTGCATAATTCATGTAATGTACCAACTTGGGCTGACGTGTCTCCCATTCCCCTTTGATCTGATTCACCACCAGAGCCGAGTCTCCGTATACGTCTAAATTCTTGATTCGCAAATCAATGGCTTCTTCAAGCCCCATTATACAAGCTTCGTATTCGGCCTCATTGTTGGTAACGGCAAAGGTCAATCGGGCAGTAAACGGGATGTGCGACCCGTGTGGCGTAGTGATGATTGCCCCTATTCCGCTACCGTAAGCATTCACAGCTCCGTCGAATATCATCTTCCATTTAGAACCCAACTCTGGCCCCTCGTCTGGCAACGGCTCTTCACAATCTTTCATCTTTAGGTACATGATATCCTCGTCAGGAAAATCAAACCTCATCGATTGGTACTCTTCAATAGGCTGCTCTGCTAGATACTCAGACAACACACTCCCCTTTATAGCCTTTTGCGAGACGTATTGGATGTCATATTCAGTCAAGACCATCTGCCAACGGGCAATTCTCCCTGACAACGCCTGCTTTTCAAATACATATTTGATAGGATCCATCTTCGAGATGAGCATGGTTGTATGATTCAGCATGTACTGCCTCAAACGCTTGGCGGCCCAAGCTAGTGCGCAACAAGTTTTCTCCAGCATTGAATACCGAGATTCGCAGTCTGTAAATTTCTTACTCAAATAGTAGATCGCATGCTCTTTTCTCCCTGTCTCGTCATGTTGACCGAGAACACAACCCATGCTTCCCTCAAGAACCGTCAAATACATGATCAAGGGTCTACCTGCCACTGGGGGTATCAAAATAGGAGGTTCCTGCAAATACTTCTTTATTTTATCAAACGCCTTCTGACAATTTTCGTTCCATGTTACAGCTTGATCTTTCTTCAACAGCTTGAATAATGGTTCGCACGTGGCAGTTAGGTGAGATATGAACCGAGCGATGTAGTTCAACCTCCCTAAAAACCCGCGCACCTCTTTTTCTGTTTTAGGCGTCGGCATTTCTTGGATCGCTTTTATTTTAGCAGGATCGACCTCTATTCCTCTTTCACTCACGATAAACCCCAGTAGTTTACCCGATCTCACCCCGAAGGTGCATTTGTTAGGGTTCAGTCTCAGCCTGAACTTCCTAAGCCTTTTAAATAACTTCAGCAGATTCACCAGATGCTCTTCCTCCGTCTGGGATTTGGCAATCATGTCATCGACATACACCTCAATCTCTTTGTGCATCATGTCGTGAAAAAGCGTTGTCATGGCCCGCTGGTACGTTGCCCCAGCATTTTTCAAACCAAAGGGCATCACTTTGTAGCAAAATGTTCCCCAAGGCGTTATGAAAGTGGTCTTCTCCATATCCTCTGGCGCCATTTTAATCTGATTATAGCCTGAAAAGCCATCCATGAAGGAGAATACGGAGTATTGAGCAGTATTATCAACTAACACGTCAATGTGAGGAAGTGGAAAATCGTCTTTTGGGCTTGCTTTATTCAAATCTCGATAATTCACGCACATCCGAACCTTGCCATCTTTCTTTGGCACTGGTACGATGTTGGCAACCCAAGATGGATACTTTGTCACAGCCAGGAAACCAACATCCCATTGTTTCTGAACTTCCTCTTTGATCTTCACTGCCATATCTGGTCGGGTTCTGCGAAGCTTTTGTTTGACTGGCGGGCATTCTTCTTTCAGTGGCAGGCGGTGCACAACCATATCTATATCGAGCCCTGACATATCTTCATACGACCAAGCGAATACATCACTATACTCTCGAAGCATTTCAACCAGTCTTCGCTTGATATCGCCCTGCAGCGCGGCTCCGATACGAATATTCTTCTCAACCCCTTCCGACCCCAAGTTGATAATTTCGATGACCTCGTCGTGAGGCAGAATGGCTCTTTCCTCTTGCTTCACCAACCAAGACAGTTCTTCAGGAACGTCGCTATCTTCGACAACCTCTTCTTCGGCCTGAAATACCGGGTGTTCAAAGTCGGGACGAGTCATAGGTGGTTCAAGGATGTCATCTGAAAATGTTATCCTGCAAAAGGAATGGTTAAGTGCTTCAAAATGCGTATAAAGCGAATAACCGCGTTGCCATTTTATTGAAAAATATAAAACAAGAAAGACAGGGATTACAGTATTTGCACATGAAAAAACGCCATTTATTTAATGATTAACACGCAATGTTCATAACAACACAGCCCTAAGAAAATCACGATGCCCCGAGCAAGACATCAGATTATTCAACAATTAATAAAGCAAAGCATTACTGTTTAAGAGTCACAGGAACAAGCTCCTGAATAGACCAGTTGCACAGTCCTTGTCCTGGCGTGCTTGGCTGAATCTAGGCATCCATATCACAGTCGCTGTCTCCTTCGTCCGATTCCGAAGCAACGTTGATGGTTTCATGACACACCCCACTGGCAGAGATGGTGATTGGCCCTCTGAAACGGGGTGCCCCCACGGAAGGAGTTGATGACGACGGTTGGTATCCCAGCCCGAACCGGTCCATCTTCACAGGAACGTCCAGCACTTTGCCCCAGCCCTTTGCTTCTCCTGCTTCTACTAGAGCTTGAGCTTCTTTATACGATGAAATGGCTATCTCTGGCACTTTGCTTGGCCCGGGACCTTTGTCCTTGATACGCAACCCTTCAAATGCCTGGCAGGGTGTCTCGTGGATCTCTCCGTCGACTTCCACATATTTAAACGACGACAAATGGCTGACCAGGATGTCTTCTTCTCCGCATACGGTGACTACGCTATCTCCGACCATATATTTTAGCTTCTGATGCAGGGTGGACGTGACTGCCCCAGCCCCATGAATCCAGGGTCTTCCAAGCAAGCAGCTGTACGCAGGCTGAATATCCATGATATAAAACTCAGTTGCAAACACCTCCGGCCCCACCTGTAGAGGCAATGTGATCGATCCAAAGACTGTTCTCCGCGTGCCATCAAACGCTCTGACTACCAAGTCGCTGGGCGTGCACAAGATTCCTCTGACATCTAACTTCATCATCGCCTTCTTGGGTAGCACATTCAAAGACGATCCGGTGTCGACCAATACATGTGACATTACTGATCCTCTACATTCGACAGATATGTGCAACGCTATATTATGGTCTCTCCCTTTCGGGGTCAAATCGAAGTCGGTAAAGCCCAAGCTGTGGCCTGCATTCACATGTGCCAACACTCCTTCCAGCTGATTCACGGAGACGTCTTGAGGTACAAAAGAAGTATCCAGGACTTTCAGCAAAGCATTTCTGTGAGCTTCCGAACACAACAGCAATGACAGGATAGATATTTTGGACGGCGTCTGCTGCAGATGCTCCACAATCTTATAATCACTTTTTCGAATCAAGCGCATGAACTCTTCTACGTCTTTCGATGTCGATTCTTTCTCACTTGCTTGCACTGGGACATTCTCAACCACTTTCCCTTTTCCTTTTGCTAGTCTTTCGGCCTCCACTTCAGGGGATATAAAGATCCTACCACTCCTTGTCATACCTCCTGAACCAACAACATTATCCACAGTCTCGGCTGGCTGCTTATTAACATCAATCTTTATCCCGTCACAATACACCTCCAACCCATATGACCATGGGACTGCTTTCGTGTTCTCGTACGGGATCGGCCCGGCCTTAGTTATGGTGATCGGTGGTCGCTGAGCTGGTGCTGCGATAGTGATTGTCTTTCGAGGAATCGTTACAGTGGCCACATCATTCTGATCATATGCAACTGCCCCTGCGGGCTCTTCAGTTGCTGCTTGGTCAAACCGCAATATGCCTTCATCAATTAAAGCCTGAACGCCTTTCTTCAAATCATCACACCCCCCAGCTAGGGTCCAGCATTCTAAACAATATTCGTCACATCCTGGATAAACACCCCCTTGCAACAGTCGGCTTTTTATCTCGCTCAGCGGCGTCTTTAAATCGTCGATATTCGTAATCAGATTTAACCCTTCCTCAGTCAGAACGGCGTTCGCCCCGTGATTAGGCATGGGTTTCTGCACTATATTCGGACCTGCCGTTCCGAAATTGATGGTCTTATTGTCCAAAAGATCCTGCACAACATGCTTAAAAGCATGGCAACCCTCTATATCGTGGCCTGGAGCCCCAGAATGAAACTCACAGTGCCTGCTTGCATCATAACCAAACGGAGGAGCTCCCGTTATCGGTGTCAGAGTTCTCTTCTCTACCAGGTTCAATCCCAACAATGTCTGCAACAAATCTGCATAGGTTGAGGGAGGCTTCTCAAACACTCTTCTCGGTTTGCCACCCTGGAATCTTCGCTGAGCCTGCTGTGCCCCCTGCTGAGGCTGCTGCTGCTGCATTGGCTGCTACTGAGACGGTTGTTGTTGCTGAAGTGGTTGTTGCTGGTACGGGATAGTAACACTCGCCACCTGCTGCGGCTGATGATATTGGTTTCGTCCCCTGCCTCGGCCTCCAAACACTGCGCTTGCCTCGCCCTGACGGCGCCCACCAAAAGCCTTCCTATTACTGCCAGATGCAGTTGATTCCTCAACCTGGAATTTTCCTTGCTTAATGTTACGCTCAATCTTTTCCCCCATCAGAATTAGGTCTGAAAAACTGGCCAGAGACGTGTGAAACAGCATGTCATGAAACAAGCCGGTGAATGTGCCGACGAACATGTCATTCATTTCCTTATCTTCTACAGGAGGACGGACCCTGGCAGCCATATCACGCCACCTTTGCGCGTACTCTTTAAAACTTTCCCCCTTCTTCTGTGACAGCCCTGCCAATTGGACCCGATTGGGCGCCAAGTCGCTGTTATACTTGTAGTGAGCTACAAATGCCTCTGCCAATTGCTTCCATGTCTTGATATTGGTTGGCTCCAACCCCATATACCACTCTAGGGAAGGACCCGACAGACTATCTTGAAAGAAATGCATTAGCATTCTTTCGTCAGTTGAGTACACAGACATTTTTCTGTAATAAGCCCGCACATGCACTTTCGGGCATGTGTCCCCTTTATACTTATCAAACGCAGGAGCTTTGAATTTGATTGGCACCCTCAAGCCAGGTACCAAACCCATTGTTGCCATGTCCAAGCCCACAACACTTTGGTTTAGGACCCCCCTCATCTGCTCTTCCAGCATTCTGATCTTCTGGGAGTCATCCATCGGTCCTTCGAAACCTCCGCCGGAGAAGGCGTCCTCCTGCTGATCTTCTTGCCACATACCATTTCCAGCTCCATACCCATCATATCCATTATTACGTCCAGCCCTGATTTGATTCATCACCGGACCTCGGCCTCTGTTGCCGTACCCTTGAACACCTCCAGCAGGACCAAAAGCCATAAACCCAACGCCGTTTCCATTTCCAAAACCTCCGTAGCCCTGATTGGCCACACCATAACCATCTTGCCCAAAGCCTTGAGCATTGAAACCATATTTCCCAGTGTTATCGAATCCCTGATCGTTGAATCCGAATCCAGCGTTGACAAAGCCGTTGCCTCCCATATTATCACCCAAGTTGACATCACCAAGCCCAACGTTATGGACAGCAGTCTCGTTTCCAACTCCGACGTTACCATTCACAGCAGCGGTAGCGTTGTTGACATTAACAGCGGGTATATTGGCTACAGGTGGAGCTACTGGCGTGGGAGTACCATCTCCATGAGCAGTATCGACTCGTACGGACTGATGATCCTCATTACCATGACCGACATTCCGAGCCAACAGAGGTTGGACCATGGCTTGCAAATTTTCCTGACCTTTTGCAATAGCTTCCATGGTCTGCATGAAGAGAGCGAGCTTCTCGCGCACATCTTGCACCTCGTTCTGCATTTGATCCATGATTCTTCGACAGTTGGTGCGGGTAGAATAGCGGTGCGGGTGCTGATCTGCAATCCTGAAAAGTACCTGGTACAGAGCAGGAAATAAGACACTATTCAAAGATTACCTGTAATGCAATATGAATATGAATGCAATGCAATGTGTGTCTGCGCATTAGGGAAATTCATTCCCCGATTCTAGTGTGAAGGTGCCGGTGTAGTGACAGTGCTAACAATATAAAGATCGGAGCTGAATCACAGAAAGCCTCATATATTGCCAATAAGCCAAGAATACAATGTCACTGAGAGTACAATAAGAAGGCATGACCTCAACCAACAATCCTGGTGATGGTCAGCACTGTGCAAATAAAGCATACAAGTTACTACATGACATGATCAAATCCTCCCATAGGTCTGGTATTCTTCTAGCAACTTCTTGGTCTCCGGATGACTGGGTCGAGCAAGCAGCCCTTCAACAAGTTGGTTCCTTTTCTTCAGAACACGGCGCACGTCTTCAGCGGTGTCTTCCCATGCCCTATCTCCGAAGCGATCTTCTAGTTTACGTTTCTGAGACATAGCTTCATCTCTGCCTTTGATGGCCTTGTTCAGTGCGTTCTGGAGACTATACCTGGACATCATTTCTTCTTCGCACTTGTCGATGCTGGACTTCAACTGCTCTTCGAGGTCGGAGATTTGCTGCTTCAACTTATCCTCCCTTTTCTTATTGTTGGTGAGCGTGGCATTCCAGGTCTTATTGCAAGAAGAGATCTCTCGGTGAGCGATGTCAAGCGCCTTCTTCTTGGATTCAAGCATGTCATGGGAACTTCTGAACTCTTGCCCCAGACGTTCGCGCTTCTTCTTCTCCTCAGTCAACTCAGCGCCTAGTCTGTTCATTAGCTCAATCTGCTGTTGGAAAGCATGGACGACCTTGTTTTTCTCACTGCGTATCTGGGCCAGCTCCTGCTCTAACCCTTCGTTGATCTTCAATAAGGCTTCTTTTTCTCTCACAACTTGCTCGTAGGCTTCCCGAGAAACCGTAGTTGGCTCTGCTACCGGAATAGGATCAAGAACTGGTGCATCTGGAAATGGCATCCTCAACTGACTAGCTCTCTCTCGGATCCAAACCCTGTAAGGTTCATAGGCCTGACAGTCATTCTTCCCTAGCAACGCCTTCCCCCTTCGGATAATACGCGTCCAGGCATGCTGTAGCTTGGCTAGTAACTCCCCCTTCACGTCTCCGGTGAAGTACAGAGATTCCTGTACTTCCTCCTCCTTTGGCGGGTTCTTCAGCGCATATCCGAACTGACGGACGAACAGAGATGGGTTGTAGTTGATACACCCTTTCCTTCCAATTAATGGGACATTAGGGTACCCCGAACAACTGAAGATAAGTTCAGATCCCAGTAGGTCTTTGTCAAACCATCTAATGTCTTCGGAAGATAGCCTCATCAGGCGTTCAGACCAGATAGCAGTGGTTGCACTTTCCACAAAGGACCCCTTCACTGGAAGATGACTTTTGAACCACATATTCAATAAAGGAGCACAGCAGTAAACAACTTTTCCCCTTCGGTTTTCGTTCTTGTAGTGCAATGAGTGGTAGAAGTCTCCGATCAACGTTGGCACTGGATTGCCGGCAGCGAATAGATGGAAAGCGTCCAGGTCTACGAAGTTCGGCAAGTTAGGGAACAGCACAATCCCATAAATGCATAAAGCCAAAATAGCATTGAAAACCACCCAGCATCCGTTCTTGGCATACTCCTGCGCTTTGCCAACCAAGAAATCAAGAGAGAAACCTGATACCCCAAGCCAAGAAGTCAATAACAGTTCTGCAGCGTCCATATGCAAGGCTTTGGCTAAGTCCTCCAACTTGGGCTCAGCAGCAGAGTGAATAAAGGGAACCTTGTTCTGCACCGGTAACTCAGTAAACTCCACATACTCTTCAATGGTAGGCCCTAGAATGAAGTCAGCAAACGTAAAACATCTCAATGCGGGATCATAGAACTGCATCAAGGTGTATAGCCCGTTCATCTCATCAGCAGTGGGCTTGCAGACTAATCTCAGTAATCTCCCGTGACTCATTCTGAAGCTTCTCCTAACCTCCTCATCGGCAAGAGATATCAGACCAAGCAAAGAAGTAATATCAGGTGAAGGCAGCTTATACGCAACTGTCTTCCTCAAACTAGCCATAGTCAATACTCAGAAGTCTGGGCACTAGAATCGGAGGATATGCAAATGCACCTGCAGCACAGACACACGTTAATGGGACGCAATGATAATGAGTATGTAAACAATGCAATGCAAGTAACATGCAACAGGGACCAAATGCCGTAGCTGAATAGCCTGAACCATATCAAGAAGTCTCGGATAGACTCTATAGAAGTCCTCAAACCCTGGTCTCAGATAGACCTAAAACAAAGCTCCAACAATGGTCTCTGACAGACCTCACACCATAACTCCAACTGGTCTCTGGCGGACCTTAAGACTCCCAACTGGTCTCTGACAGACCTCAAAACACATCTTGAGATGGTCTCTGACGGACCTCAGAACTCTCCATAAATACCCAGGATCTCTGATCAAGGAACAAACCGGTAGTCTGAAGGTCTAGTTACCTGCATAACCCCAAACCCTCTCACAGGTGGATGTCCTAGTAACTGACAAAGGTATGGCATCCTATGCGGTCGTCGGCGTCATAGACTTTCAGGGTTGATGATACGATTCCCAGAAGGAGTGGCATCATCAAATCCTGAAGAGGCCTCACTTAGCCAACTTCCAAATGATCGGTTCTCGGAGTCGACAATTCAGCTGACCAACAACCCCTTCGACCCAAAGGGTAGAAAAAGAAGCCAACCAGAAGAACCTCGTCCGAGTGTAGATTTCATGAGACACTAATGCAAGCAAAGCCGGCACGCGCCCACTACTTTCTACTCTAATTCTAGGTGCACTCAAGCCCAGGTCCGGCTTATCACTCAATATCAGAACACCCGTCACACCCCAATACAGCAATAATAAACAATATATAATGCTGAAAATAAAGGTCAGAAATATAAATCCATACAAAATCCTCGACGGGAAAACAAGCGTTAGGATTGACTCTCTTAAGGGACGTTGGATCCCAAATGCATAAGAACCATCGCAGTCCTTAGCAGCCAGGGGACGTTGATTCCCCAGCAGAGTCGCCAGCTGTCGCTACTGCGAAAATCGGCGCCGGCTGAACAGAAGAGTCGCCACCGTGCGTTATTTATCCCACAGGAGGGAAAGGAAACGCTCAGAGTAAACCTCGCACAACACGGGAAAGGTATGGTCGTCGCAACCAAAACCTGGATTCGGGAGTCGGTTACACAAGGGGAAGGTATTAGCACCCCTCACGTCCGTCGTACTCGACGGGATCCACGCTTGTTTTCGGGTATGGATTGTTATTCTATCTATTCTACAGGTCAGGGTTAAAAAGAAAATAAAATGAAAATAAAAATGACTCGGCAAAGTATCGCACTTTATGCCTACGTATTCTCGTCTGGAACGAGAAATCAGAGTCAACGTAGTTCGCCTACCTACGGGAAAGGAGGGGAAGGTTGCTCGCTAGGATATCGCATCCTATGCCTACGTACTTCCACACGGCATGGAAGATCAGAGCAAACGTAGTTCGGGCCACGTACGACACAAGTCTGTCTTGGTTGATTTTATTCCTTCTGAAAAAGGTTTTCCTGATTAAAAGTCCACGGCGGACAAAATGACTCTTTTGATTTGTTCAACTTCTTTTACGCCAGAAGTGTCTTTTATTGTGTTTGAAGTTTTATTGTGTTTTTCTGTTTGTTTTGAGAAAGAAGAGATAGAACTCTGACCTATGGTTGCGAAGGGAAACAAACTATCCTAATGTTATCATGCATGGGTTAAGGCCTAGTGTCTATCATGCTCCTCTCTTGCACAGAGAGAAACAGAGATCCTACGGGAATAGACGGAAACAGAAACAATATCAGATATATACAGTAAAACAGTAAAATGCATGGATGCAGCAATACAAGCGAGGCAAGGGAGTCCCACTCAACCTCGAACCTAGAAAACAATAGGCAAAAGTGAACAGAATTCACTTTCAACCCAACAGGTTAAACAGCAAACAATACAATCCAGAAAACCAATCAATACATCAAGAAATGAAATACAGCAAAATAAACAGCCACAGCAGCTCTACATCAATATCTATCTTCAAGTCATCTCCAATCAGCTACAAGCTTCAGTCAGCAGCAGTCTCTATCTTCACAGTCTTCAAGCAGAGATCTTGAGCACCAGTCCTCAGTCTACAATGGTTTTTCTTCAAGTCTCAGGCTCCAGGATGAACATCAGTCAACCAGATGAAGTGAATGAATGTTAGACAGTTAATTACCTACCAAGGGTGGTTCATCAACTGTTAACATTAAACAGAAAGTTTTCTCTCAAAAGTTCTATCTCTTAAATATATTCACTAATCCTTCCAAAGGAATGAGGTGAGTATTCAAGAGAGACTTTGAATCATAGAGAAGGGATAGAGGCAAACAAAGCCATCTATGTTTGTGAATCAAGTTGCTAGACTAGGCTCTTCCTAACCCTAAATCCTATAGTCTTCAACAGTCTTCTAGCTACAAGCATCTTCAATGAATTTGAACTTGATCTTCCATCTTGAGTCTTCAATGTGCTTCGTCCACAAGGTCTTCACAAGGTCCTCAAATCAATCTTCAAAGCTCCACACCCAAAGGAGAAGAAAAGAAAGCAAAACAATACAAACTATGCCCTAAGAGCCACACAAATGATCAATCAATTCAAAAATCAACCAAAAATAGCATATAGTAATATAAATTCCTAATATAAATTCTAGGGGATCCTATTTAACTACCCTTAAGTCCCATATATTCCCCATAGGCTACCTTGTCCTAACAACTCCAAAAATAGAATGTTGAAGTTCAAGTATACTACTTAAAAACCCTAATTAAACTATCCTAAGTTCAATTATCTAAACTAATCAAAATTTATTCTAAAAATCTCGTAATAAATCCAGAGGGTACTATGATTCATTATTTAACAATGCCAAAAAGAATGGCTCAAAAAGCCAAAGGGAACTATCCTAATTAAATTCTATAAGTTAAGGTATCAACTAGAACAATTAAAATACACTATTTAAAAGAAAATTACACAAAAATTCTAAACTAAAAAATAAAATCCTATTTTTATTTTTATTATTTTCTACCCATCTATATCTAACTATAGCAAAAAAGAAATCAAAAATGTTTATTTTTCATTTAGTTATGATTTTTTAAAGATTAGTGAAATAAAAAGAAAATTAAAAATGAAAATAAAAGAAATAGATGAAGGGGGTGCAGATAGTAGGATGGGCTAGTTCAACGCATTGGGCTTCAGAATCAGGGGGGTGCAAAAAGAAAAAGAGCCCAAAAAGCTCATTTAATGAAACTACATCGTTTCATTCATGTGGAAACTCCCTCCAAATTCTGAATCAAATGTGAGTCGTCCGATGAGAGTCTTGGTCAACCATTGCATGAGATCTAACGGCGCGTGGCCTTCTTCTTCCTCTAGAAACCCTAGGTCTCATACAACCTCCATTTCATGCATGATTCTTCCAGCACTCCTAGCGTCCTCGTCTCTCCATGAAATGACTCGAAACAAAGACCAAAAATGATCTCCTTCTTCCCCTCTATCCAACCATGGCCCTAGCTAACCTTGAAACCTTCTCTACACTTCAAACCGAACACCACAAGTATTGGGTCCACCATGAAAGCTTGACATGCAACTGTAACAAACCTTGAAAATAATTGTAGCCACGTGTTCTACATGTTACACTGAGTATACTAAACTATAGCACATGCTTTTAATCTTCATATATCAACCATTCTTGATCTTGAAAGAAGTGATGCCATATTTCGAAACTTCATGAAATGGTCTGAAACTTGTCGTAAATGCTCCCTAGCTTGTCTCTATCTCATATAACTTAACATTAAACCCTAACAATGGCTAATCATGGTGATTAGAATCAAAACGTATTCTTACCAATTGGATATGGTGATGGTTGCTATGCCTTGTTTCAGCCCTTGCCAATGGTGCCAAATGATCTTTATATGATGGTGATGATGCTGGTGAAGAGAACTCGTGTTTACACCTCTTGAAAATGCCAATTCGAAGCTTCACGCCACTTGGAGTGATGGAGAAGAACTCATGATCCAGCCACGATTTGAGGTGCCTTTTTCTTGCTTTTCAATCCACAACAATGGAGAATGATGATGATGATGATGATAGCTAGCACAAACAATGGAGTTTGGGAGAGATGGGAATCAAAATGCAATTTTGGAGTTATGAGATGAAAGTATGGTTTGCAAGCAACTAGAATCACCAACCCAACAACAAACAGCTTCATTTCCTCATATAGGAGAGTATTAACAGAATGAGAAGTTTCTAGATTGGTCCTAGAGGGATCTAGAAGCTTATGGAACTTTCATGAATTTATCATTTGATGGCATTTTGAATCATATCATATCATGCTTGCACCTTGGGTAAACTTGAGTGAAAATCTCCCCTCATGAGATATTAGGAGTGTATGCATGAAAAACCAAGTTTCCCTTGCCTTGTGTTAAGCTTTACCATGATGTAAGAAACAAATTTACAAAGGAAGTCCAATTTTTAAACCTAAAATCAAAAATGTGGCTGAACCAATGTCTTTAAAATGATGTTGGGAATCAATTTGGTATATTGGATGACCCCTATTGGCTTTGTAGATCTCTCAAACCATTTTCCAACTTGAACTTTTTCAAGTTATATGCCTTTTTAAGTCATTTTTACCACTTTTTGAAATTCCATGCTCCAAGCTTTTCCAAACTTTCACACCTTCTTTTCTAGACTTAAAATGCCATTTTGAACAACTTTGATGTTGGGAAGTTTTCCATTTGGAGCTTCCTTGTATGAGTTTTAGGCATGTGCTATGAATGACCTGTAATCACCAAATGACCAAAATACCCTTTGCTTGCCAAGACCATAAGTAGAGTTCCATAAATCATATGAAGGCATACCATACCATTATAGAAAGCTAAGACAATGAGGAACAATTCTTATGTTGACCAGAAATTCATTTGAAGTACCCTTGAAAGTCAAAAGTTGCTTGGAATACAGATAATTTTCACAGACAAATTTTCAGATACCTCAGATGACCTGTAACTTGCAAGGACCATAACTTGAGTTCTATAAATCTCCTTGTTGTCTTCCACCACTCAAATTAAAGGTCTTGAGATCCTCTACAAGTTTCATGTTGGCCAAGGATCCATTTGAAGCTTGCATTTTGACTTATCTTGCTTGGAAGTTTGTCCTAAAATAGGGAATTTTACACAGAAACCCTAATTTAGAAACTCCTCTTCTCCTTAGAATAACAACATATCCTTATTCTTCATGTCAAATGATGAACCCCACATCTCTCCAATAGCCCTTAATGCCTTTCAATCAGTTAATTGACCTAGAGTTGACCCAGGGTTGACCCAGATAAAACCCTAGTTGACTGTCTTCAACTGCAATACTTGTGATCACACCAATGACTTGTCTCCTTCTCCAAATGACTTTATAAGTCCTCCAAGATGTCTAGATACTCCCCATGCCTTCAATTCACAGCTCATACTTTCCTTGATGATCCCCAGATACCCTCAGCCAGGAGATAGATGAACTGCTTGACCCATTGACTTGATAGCTTTCAAATTCTTTTCTGATGACTTGAATGAGATTGAATCAGGATAATAACCTCTTGATAGGCCTCTAGAGATGAGAATAATGATTGGTCCCCCTGTTGTATGACTTGCTATGCTTATGCTATGCAGATGAGTAACCTATGTACATGACTCTATATGCAAATGCTAATGACATTGAAACATAAACCAAGTGAATAAGGTTGGGCAAATTTTAGGGTGCAACAGTACTATATTGGCGACCCATGAGGGATAAGTTGTAACAGCCAGAAAACCGGCGTCCCACTGTTTCTGAACTTCCTCTTTAATTTTCACAGCCATATCTGGTCTAGTTCTTCTGAGTTTTTGCTTAACCGGCGGACATTCCTCACGTAATGGCAAACGGTGAACCACCATATCAGTATCCAACCCAGGCATGTCTTCGTAAGACCAAGCAAAGATATCACTATACTCTCGAAGCATCTCGATCAAACTTTGCTTGATATCGCTTTGCAGTGCAGCCCCTATCCGGATATTCCTGACAACCTCTTCGGACCCCACATTGATAATTTCAATTTCCTCCTGATGAGGCAGAATGATTCTCTCTTCTTGTTTCAAAAGTCGAGTCAGCTCTTCTGATAAGTCATCATCCTCAACAATCTCTTCTTCTGCTTGAAATATCGGGTGCTCGAAGTCGAAGCGAGTCATAGGAAGTTCGTGATCGGTGTCGTCTGAAATATGAATCCTGCAATGAGAATGGTTAAATGCTTCAAATAACGCAAACAAAGCACATAACCATGTTGCCATTTTATTATTAAATCAAAAACAGGAAAAACAAGGATCACAAAATTTGCATGAGAAAAACGCCTTTATTAATGATTAAACAAAGCACACACATAAGCAGGTAGCCCTGAAAACAGAATCACTATGCCCCGGGTAGGACACAGGATTATACAATAATCGAGAAAACAAATCATTATTATTTTGTAGTCACTTGGACAAGTTCCTGGATAGACCAGTTGCATAGGCTCTGTCCCGGCATGCTGGGCTTGATCCACGAGTCCATATCGCAGTCACTGTCTCCGTCTTTGGCATCGGAAACAACATTAATCGTTTCATAACAGACTCCACCTGGAGTGATCACCACTGGCCCTTTGAACTTTGGCACGCCTGATGTGGAAGATGACGACGTCGGGCGATACCCCAACCCAAACTTGTCTATCTTGACAGGAATTTCTAAGACTTGGCCCCATCCTTTGGTTCCTCCGGCCTGAACCACTGCCTGAGCATCTTTGTATGAAGACATGGCCACCTCTGGCCCTTTGTTGGGGACATGAGACTTGTCCTTGATCTGCAACCCTTCAAAGGCTTGGCATGGCGTCTCATGGATCTCCCCATCCACTTCGACGTACTTGAATGATGAAAGATGACTAACCAGAATGTCCTCCTCTCCGCAAATAGTAACAACACTGTCACCGACCATGAATTTAAGCTTCTGATGCAGCGTGGACGTCACAACCCCTGCAGAATGTATCCATGGTCGCCCAAGTAAACATCTGTAAGCTGGATATATGTCCATGATGTAGAACACAGTGTCAAACACTTCTGGCCCGACCTGGAGTGACAACGTTATGGACCCAAACACCGACCTTCTGGTCCCATCAAAAGCTCTCACGACCAAGTCACTTGGCGTGCATATGATTCCTCGGATATCTAGCTTCATCATAGCCTTCTTAGGCAACACATTCAAAAATGATCCGGTGTCTACAAGAACGTGCGACATAACAGTGCCCCAGCATTCCACTGAAATGTGCAAAGCCATATTATGATCCCGACCTCTAGGCGTCAAATCAAAGTCAGTAAATCCCAGGCTGTGTCTGGCATTCACATGCGCCAATACCCCCTCAAGCTGATTAACAGATACTTCCTGAGGTACAAAAGATCTGTCCAAGATTTTCAACAAGGCATTCCGATGAGCCTCGGAACAAAGCAACAAAGATAATATTGAAATTTTGGAGGGCGTCTGCTGCAAGTGCTCCACAATCTTATAGTCGCTCTTGCGAATTAACCTCATAAACTCTTCTACATCCTTGATTGATGTTTCTTTCTCTCTCGCCTGGGAAGGTCCTCCTTCATTCACTTTGGCTTTGCCTTTAGCAATCCTCTCAGCCTCGATTTCAGGTGAAGTGAAAATTCTACCGCTGCAGGTCATGCCTCCTGCTCCAACAAGATTGCCCACTGCCCTTGCCGGCTGGCTATCCACCTTAATCTTTTCCCCATTGCAAAAAGCTTCCAACCCATAATTCCACGGAATGGCTTTCGTACTTTCATAAGGAATGGGCCCTGCGTTCGTTATCGTGATAGTTGGCCGCTTGACGGATGCTGATATCGTAATAGTCTTTCGTGGAATTGTAACTGTTGCGACCTCACCCTGCTTTTCAAATCTTACCTCACCAGGTTTCTCAACAGCAGTACGGTCGAATTACAAAGTTCCCTCATCAATCATGGCCTGAATACTTCTCTTCAAATCAATACAGTCCTCTGGTTGGGTCCAACAATCCAAACAGTACTCATCACATCCAGGGAAGACCCCTCCTTTCAACAATCTTCTTTTAACATAGCTTAAAGGCGTCTTCAGATCATTTACGTCCATAACCAAATCCAAATCTTCTTCTGTTAGAATAACATTCGCTCCATGATTCGGCATTGGTTGCTGTACAATGTTGGGACCATCATGACTGAAGTTAATGACTTTACTATCAATCAAATCTTGGACTTTGTGTTTAAAAGCATGACAACTCTCGATATCATGTCCGGGTGCCCCAGAATGAAATTCACAATGCTTACTAGTATCATACCCATAAGGAAGCGTTCTTGTGGGCGGGTCCAATGTTCTCTTTTCAACCAGATTCAAACCTAACAGCGTTTGAAGCAGTTCTACATACGTTGACGGAGGTGTATCAAATACCCTTTTTGGCTTCCCATTCTGAATCCTTCTCTGAGCAGGATTCTGCCTTTGTTGTTGCTGCTACTGTTGTTGTGTTTGTTGTCGTTGTTGAGGTATAGGAATCGTCACACTAGCAACTTGTTGTTGAATATACTGATTCCTACCTCTACCTCGTCCTCAACCACCATACATTGCGCTGGCGTCTCCTTGTCTTCTACCACCAAAGACCTTTTTTGCACCTCCAGCTGAGGTCGATTCACCGACTTGAATCTTACCAATCTTAATGCCATTTTCAATCTGTTCTCCCATGAGTATCATGTCAGAGAAACTACCCATCGAGCAATTGAGCAATTTATCATAATACATCCCAGAGAATGTTCCAAAAAAAATATCGATCAATTCCCTTTCAACCATAGGTGGGTGTACCCTTGCCGCAAGATCACGCCAACGCTGGGCGTACTCCTTGAAACTCTCCCCGTTCTTCTGAGAAAGACTTTGCAACTGGACCCTATTTGGTGCAAGGTCACTGTTGTATTGGTAGTGTCTGACGAAAGCATCCGCCAACTCTTTCCAGCTTCCGATCTGTGTAGGCTCTAGTCCCATGTACCATTTCAGCGATGGTCCCGACAAACTATCCTGGAAAAAATGCATAAGCATCTTCTCGTCATCAGAGTAAGCAGACATCCTCCAGTAATATGAACGCACATGAACCCGTGGGCATGTATCCCCTTTATACTTATCGAAAGTAGGAGCTTTGAACTTCAATGGCACCCTCAGCCCAGGAACCATCCCCATGGTATCCATGTCCAAACCTGCAGAATTTTGATTGGCTATACCTCTTATCTGTTCCTCCAACATTTTAATCCTCCGATCATTATCAGTGGGACCTTCAAAACCCATGCCTTGCCCAGAAAAGGCATCTTCCTGACGATCTCTATCCCAATACGGACCCTCATTACCATACCCGTTATAAGCAGCATTACGACCATATCCTTGTTGATTAAAGTTAGGACCACGTCCTCTATTACCAAATCCTTGATTAGCCCCGCCTGGTCCGAAACCAGCATTGAAAGGACCCATCCCAGCACCATTGGTATTCATATTGCCAAACCTAGCATTGCCGTAGCCATTATTACCATAACCTTGATTGTTATCGCCAAACCTCCGTTGCTGAAGCTCTGATTATTAAAGCCATCATTGCCATCCTGATTGCCAAAGCCAAAACCCTGATTGTTGTCACCAAAACCAGTATTGATACCAACATTCCTGTTGGTTTCCACGTTCCCATTGCCATTATCAGCATTTCCGTTACCAGCGTTGCCGTTGCCATTGCCAATACCAGTCTCACCAGCATTTGGTATCACTTCCTCCCTGCGAGGGGTCTCAACACGAACAAAGTTATATTTAGTATTACCAGCCGCTCGCGCTAGCAGCGGTTGCACCAGAGTTTGAAGATGTTCCTGGCCCTTGGCCACAACCTCCATAGCCTGCATGAATTGTGCCAACCTATCTCGGATCTCCTGCATCTCAGCTTGTACCTGGTCCATGATCTTCTTACAGTTGCTTCTTGTAGCGTACCGGTGAGTTCTCTGTTCGTCAATCTTGAAATAACCTGAAAGATGCAGGAGATAAGATTCGAGCTCAAAAAAAGTACCTGCCATGCAATATGAATATGCAGATGTACACATGTAAATATGCAACAGGTTAATTTCCCCCTCCCCCGATTCTAGTTCCGGAGAAGAAGCCATAACGACAATGGAGTCCCAAGTAAGCAAGCATAGAATCAGAAGCCTCATACATAAACAAATGCCAAGAGGCGGGGTACAAAGGTACAACCGGATACAATTGAAAAGACCTCGGCCAACAAGCCTGACGATGGTCAAAATACAAGCACGAATAACATACTACAAGAAAAAAAACAAAGATAAATCAGGACGGATGGCGCGCTCGGACATCTCCCAATAGCCTCAACGTCTCCGGATGACCTGGTCTGGAGAGCAGTTCCTGTATCAGTAATGCGTGTCGCCTAACAGTGGATCTCAGCTTTTTGGCATCCTCTACACAGGCTCCCTTGCCAAAACACTCATCAAGCCTGCATCTCTTGAAGCCAGCCTTCAGTTCACAACCCCTCATTTCTTTGACCATGTTGCTCACTATAAACTCAGCGTCACGTCTAACAGATGCCTCTTCAGCAATCTTCGCATCCTTAGTGCTGAGCTGCTCCTCTAACCGAGAAATCTGCAGCTTCAACTCATCTTCACGCTCCTTCCGGCTAGTAAGTGTGGCATTCCATAAAAATTCCCATTTGGAAAGTCGAGAATAAGCCTTGTTCAGAAGCTCTTTCTTAGTAGCAAGCACACTACTAACACCATGCAGGGCTACTCCCACCTTCTCTCTCCTGCTGGTCTCTTCAGTCAAATCTGAACCCAACCTATTAATCATTTTAGTCTGCCTCTTCAAAGTGAAGGTTGCCTCACTCTTCTCATGCCGAAGCTGGAAAATCTCTTTCTCTAACTCTTCATTTGCTCTTTGCAACTTTTCCTTTTCAGCCAGCAGCTTGTTATACTTCTCAATCTCTACTAAAGTAGGTTCCTCAATCACCGGAAGATACAAAGGCTCTACATCAGGAAACGACATCAAAGACTTTTCAACTCTTTCATGGATCCAGAGCCGATAAGGATTATAAGCTCGACTGTCACTCTTGCCAAGCAATGTCTTTCCTCTTCTGTGAACATTACCCCAAGCATGCCTCAATCTGACTAAAACATCTCCATCTAATAAACCCGTGAGATACAAAGATTCCTGTATCTCGTCCTCAACCGAAGAATCCCTTAAAGCATAGCCAAACTGTCTCACAAGCAGAGAAGGGTTATAGTTAATACAACATTTCTGTCCAATCAATGGAACGTTCGGAAACCCACTGCAACTATATATAATATTCGTTCCGAGCAGGTTCCGATCAAACCAAACAATGATCTCAGCACACAATCCCATCAATCGGGAAGACCAATCTAAAGTACCAGCAGTATCAACAAAAGGTCCCGTCTTAGGAAGATGTCCCTGAAACCACCTGTATAGAAGAGGTACACATCAAGAAACATTCTTTCCCCGACGCTTCTCATTCTTATAGTGAATAGAATGATAAACGTCACCCAAGAGAGTAGGCACCAGATTCTTCGAGGCAAGAATAAAGAATGCATCTGAGTCAACAAAATCAGGCAATTGGGGAACAAGACAATCCCATAAATGCAAACAGCCAGAATAGCATTGAAGACAATCCAACATCCATCCTTCGCACATTGCGTAGCCTTCTCAACCAAGCAAGAAAGATGAAAACCATAAAATTCATTCAACTTGACCAAATCTCCGGGGAACTCAGAAGCATCTAAACTGACAATCTCAACAAGCTTAGCCAACTCAGGCTCAGTATCCTCGTGAATAAAAGGCATCTGATCTAACACAGGAACTCCTAGCATATCAGAATACTCCTCCAAAGTAGGGGCCAAAATAAAATTAGGGAACAAGAAGCATCTCAACTGAGGCTCGTAAAACTGCATCAAGGTATACAATCCAGTCATCCGAAACACAGAAGGTCTGCACACCAAACTGAGCAGTTTCCTATAAGACTCTAAACTCAGCCCTCACTCTCTGATCTGCTAGAGCAACCATCCGCAACAAGGAACTAATATCTGGAGAAGGCAACCTGTAAGCAACTGTCATCTTCATGGACTCCATGTCTGGCAAGAAGAACACTAGAATCTGAGGGGAAAAAACACACCTGCAACATAAATACACGTTAATGAAATGCAAACATGAAAATGCAAATGCATATGCAAACAGGGGATCAAGTGCAGTGTTGAAGAACTGTGTTGTGATGTACTGCAGCTTGAGAACCATCAGATCTTCTCCTCAAACCAAACCAACCACAAAAGAACCCTCACAACCAATTCTCACTGACAGAGACAAACCAGGTGTTCTGAGGCCAGAGTTTTCCTGCAAAAAGACCCACCTACCCCTCACAGGTATGTACTTAACTCACAGACGAGGTACAACATCCTATGCGGTCATCAGCGTCACAGACTTTCAAGAGCGATGATACGATACCCAGAAGGTGTGGCATCATCGTCCCTTGAAGAGGCCTCACTTAGCTGAATCCCAAATGATAGGTCCCCAGAGTCGACAACCCTCAAATCCAACAACCTGTCGAGCCCAAAGGGCCAGGAAAGATGCCATCAAAGAGAATTTTGTCTGAGTGCAGATTTCGTAGCTAGCTGGTGCGAGCAAAGCAAGCAGGCTAACCACTACTTTCTACTTCTAAGTCTATGTGCACTCAAGCCCAGGTCCGGCTTATCTCTCAAACTAACCCTCTACCCACAACACAACAACAGAAATATGGTACTGAAAGTAAAGACAGAAAGATAAATACATACAAAACCCCAGACGGGAAAACAAGCGCTAGGATTGACTCGCATAGGGAACCGTTGGAGTCCCCAGCCGTCGCTACTGCAAAAATCGGCGCCGACCATGACAGAAGAGTCGCCATCGTGCGTTATTTATCCCAAAAGAGGGAAAGGAAACGCTCAGATAAAACCTAACGCAAAGAGGGAAAGGAATGGTCATCACAACCAAATCCTGGATTCGGGAGTCGGTTACGCAAGGGGAAGGTATTAGCACCCCTCACGTCCGTCGTACTCGACGGGATCCACGCTTGTTTTCTATCTAAGGGTGTGTTTATCTATCTACTCTAAAGGTCTCGTCTAAAAAGAAAAGAAAATGACTTGGCAAAGTATTGCACTTTATGCCTACGTATTCCCGTCTGGAACGAGAAATCAGAGTCAACGTAGTTCGCCTAACTACTGGAGAAGGGGGGAAGGTTGCTCGCCGAGATATCGCATCTCGTGCCTACGTACTTTCATACAGCATGAAAGATCAGAGAAAACGTAGTTCGGGCTATGGAAGACACAAGTTTTTCTGATAGTTTTTTATCTCCTTATGAAAGGGTTTTCCAGATTAAGGGTCCAAGAGGACAAAAACAGAGTTTGAATGTTTGTTTGAATCTTTTACGAAAGAACTGTTTTTTAGGATGTTTGCAATCTCTGTCGCACTAGAGACTATGACCTAGGAGTGAATGCTTCGCATGTCACCCAAAGGGTACCACACTAAACATCCAGATTACTGGAGAGAGACCCTCCACCAACCTTTTCCCAGATAGCTTAAGGCTTGTAATGTACGACTTCAATTAACCTTATTACTGTATTTTTGAATTGTTTTGAGATGAGAAGAGAAAGACGCCCTAAAACTATGGTTGAAAGGGAATCTACCTACTGTTATCATGCATGGTTTAGAAACTTAATGTCTGTCATAATTCCCTCTTGCACAGAGGAAATCAGAGATCCTAGGGGAAAATAGCAAAAGAAAACAAGCAGTAAACAGTATACAGTAAACAGTAAAATGCATGATATGCAACAGTACAAGCGAGGCAAGGGAGTCCTGCTCAACCTCAAACCTAAGAAAACAACAGGCAAGGGGAGACAAGCTCCACCTCAAACCTAAAGGTAAGCAACACAAGCAAGCAGACAACACAACAAAAGAAAAACAGAGGAAGCAGCCCAAGCAGCAGCAACAATCTTCTACAGACAGCAACTTCAACCTTTAGCAGCAGCTCTTGTCAGCAAAGTTGAATTGACAGCAAAGTTGACAGCAAAAAGTCTTCATCTTTAAGTTAGCTCCTATCTTCAAGCTTCTTCAATCTTCATCTTCAAATTCTAGCAAACTCCACAAGAAGAGAAATCATCATTGAGATCAAGTTACAATGCTAGGAAACCTGATGAAGACCAAAGGAATTCATCAGGAACCAACATTGGAAAGAAAGTGCATCTTCAAAAGTTCTACTCATTAAGGCATGCCACTCATCCCTCCAAAGGAGAGATGGGGCTTCCTTAAAAGAACTTTGCATCATAGGATGAGGATAGAAGCAAACAATGCATTCTATTTTTGATGAAAGGAAAGAACTAGTTCTAATGGTTCTTCCTAAAACCTTAATCCTATAAGCTTCTACAAAGCTCCAAGCTAAGCTCCACAAGCTAATCCACAACAGCTACAAGATGTCCAGCACCTCCTCCAAAAAGGAAACCAAGCTCTTCAAGCTCCAAAGCCACCAACAAGATCAAATAAGGCAAGGCACCAAAGAAGGAACACCAAAGGCAACACGTACTTGTGAATTATATCTAAAATAGAAAACTAAGTTGTACAAATATAAGAATTTTCCTAAGGTAACATGCATGTTTTAAAATTCTAGGGTTCAAATATCAGAGCCTAAATCAACTTCTAGGTCCACTAAATAAATCCTAAGTTGAATTGTGTCAAGATAAACCATAAGTTGGGAAGGCTCTAAACATCTTGCCTAAAGCAGAACCTACAATTATATAAAAAATCTAATAAAAATCCTAAGGGAGCATGCACATCTAACCTACAACATACTCAGAAATCAAATCCAGAATCCAAACCAAATGATCAAACCAAAATCAACAAAACAGATAGGTAATTATGCAAAATAAAAGAAATAACATAAAAAAGGAAAATGCTAATTAAATTGAAAAAAGCAGGAAAATGCAATTTATTGATTCCAGAAAATCACAAATTGAAATAGGAGCATGGACATATTTTTAAAATATTTTTCTGATCAAAGATGAATTTATTATGATTTTTGGAATCAATATGCATTTAAAATAAAACTAAAATGAATTAAAATAACCAAAAGCCAAGAAAAAACGTGAACTGTTGGATTGGTAGACTGGTCAGCTGATCCAATGCTTGAGGGCGTGCCACCGCATTATTGAAACAGTGCGTTTTGGTAAGTCAAAGCCTTCAGAAAAATGAACATATCACAGCCGTGGGATGAGAAGAACAAGTCAAGGTTTCAACCAGATCTGATGGTCATCAGTCATCGTCTCCAACTCAAATGTCAAACGGAGGGAACTCACAGGTGGTGGCCGGAGAAGACCTCCGGTCGTCTTCTCTGGCGAGGTGGTGGTTACAGATGACCAAACAACATCAAATCTTACATCAAATTGCTCAGAATTCCACGAGGATCTCCCAAATCACATCCAAATCATCTAACTCTCAACAGGTTTTAAAACACGATCCAAGATTCAGAGAACACATCAAATTTTATCCTCACCAAATTCAAATCTAAAACCATAGAAATGATCCTTACTCTTCCTACATTAACCTGATCTATCCAAACCATGTTAAATCCTTAAGATCAAGTTAAACCGTGCTCAAACAGAAATCTCAAGTCAACTTAATTTGTCTCTAATTGCTCCAATTATCATCCAGAAACGATCTACACTTCAACTAGATCCTAACCACATGCTCACTATGATCTACATCTTGCTATAATCAGTGGAATTTGGAAGTTTACATACCTGGTGTAGATCTGTTAACAGAGGTGTCTAGAGCTCGATTCAGCCTTCAAAACTTTCCAGAAACACTCAAGGATGCAAGAGGAAGCTAAAGAAACCTTCAATTTGATCTGAATTTGCTTGGAAATGAAAACACGATTTCAGTTTGCTTGCTTGCAACTCCAACTTCTATCTCTGCTTTCACCATGAAATGAGCTCCAACCTGAGTCTGAAATCAATGCAAGACTTATATAGAGTGTGTCTATGGGCTTTTGAAGTCCAATTGAAGCCCAATCCAGCAATTCACAATTTCTCTTTTTCCTTCAAATTTTCCATGTGACAGTCGTGCATTTGGCAGTGTAGCTTGCTCTAGAAGCTTCCTTTCAATTGCAAAATGCCTTGTGAACAAAACTGGATCAAAAGGAATGCTTGAAATGCCTTGGTAAGTGATTTGGTTATGTTACTTACTTGTGAAGAAACAAAATGATAACTCATGAAAATCTGCCCCAACTCAAAAATCTACCAATGCCAATGTGTTTAAAATACCATTTCTACTCAAAATGAGTATTTACTTGACATTTTTTGGTCATATATCAATTAATTTGAATTTTTCAACTTTAATCCCTTTTAAAATCTTCTTTTTTAAGCCATTTCAAACCAAATCTTGCCTCAAGCCAATTCAATGCATCATGAATGCTTGGTTAACCTTAAAATGACATTTTGAGTAAGTTCCATGTTGAACAAATCTTCATTTGAAGTGTGCAAGTTGGAGATTTTGACCTATAATCCAAAATGACCTATAACCTCACTTTCCCAAAATACCCCTGGCTTGCAAAGATCATAACTTGAGCTCCACAAATCAGAATAAGGACTTCTATAACATTTTGGAAAGCTAATATCATAAGGAACAACTCTCATGTTGGCCAAAAGTCCATGTGAAAATTCCTTCTAGGTAAAAAGTAGCCTGGAAGTCAGATGATTTTCTCAGACAAATTTCACATTCATCTGGTGACCTGTAACTTGTCTGGACCATAACTTGAGTTCTATAAATTCAATGAAGGACTTCTAGTACTCAAATTAAATTTATTGAGATGCTCTACCAGTTCCATGTTGGCAAAAGATCCATTTGAAACTTGTATCTTGACTTATGGGTTCTTGAAGTTAGACACTAAATAGGGGATTTTACACTGAAACCCTAATTTAGCAACTTCCCACACTCTTGACGCTTCTTGACTTGATCTTGGAACAACACCACAAATGTCTCAGCATATCATTTCATGAACTCCATGACCTAAAAGTAGGTTTTGATACTCTTCACCTGCATAGTTGACCTAGGATTGACCCAGATGAAACCCTAATTGCTTGCACTTCAATTGTGGCTCTTGCATTTGACACAATGACTTGATTGAGCTCTCCCATGGCCCTCTAGGAATTCCATGAGCTCCATACACATCCTCTATTCATATTCATGACTTCACATCCCTCTGATGGTCTTCAATTGATCCTCAAGTTAGGAGAAAATCCACATGCAAGCATCTAAACTCTTAGGCACTCAAACCACCTCCTGATGACCTTGATAACTTCTCAATCTTGAATAAGACCTCTAGCTAGGCTCCTCTTGATAAGAATCACACTTGATCCCCTTCTATATGAATGATATCATGATATGCAAATGATATAACTATTCAAATGTTAATGCAATGAAACATAAACCAAGTAAGAAAAGAGGTTGGGCAAATTTTGGGGTGCAACACGGGTTACAAACAGAGGATGGGTAAGCTCTTGGTATTTATGATTAGAAAAGGAAATGCAAAATGATGCAGAGATGCTTATGCAAATGCAATGTTATGAGCGCATACGAGAACAAACCAACAGCCAGGATTAAGGTCACAGATCCTGCAAGGCAACATAACGAGATATCTCTCACCTCATGTGGGAAATCTACTGGTTTATAAGAGGGTATCCCAAAGGCTTTAAACAAAATCCCATGCACTAACCCTCAAAAGTCTTCCATCAGAATGAAGATTCGTAAGACGATAATCCCTTCAAAGAATGAGCACAAAGTTATATTTTAGTAACCTTTGGAATAAGGTTCTACAAAGGATCCTCAGAGTCACGGACTCCCAGGTCAGAAATAAAGATGCCATTACGACTACTCGTAAGACATAATCATCCCAAAGGGGCCTCATCTGAGCGGTGGAATTCAAACCAACTCAACGAGTCCTAAGTCTCGCAAATTAGAAAGAAACCACCTTCTAATCTTAGTGTATACTAGAAAGCTTGAGTTGAAAGCTTTTATCCTCACAAACAATCCCCATAAACCCAATAGGTAAAAGGAACACAACATAATAAATAAAAACAACAAATAAATCAAACATGCGACAAACAAACTAGGTTTGGCTTGCTAGGTATTCCCCAGCAGAGTCGCCAACTGTTGCTACTCGAAAAATGCAACGACGAAGAGGCGAGAATGAAAGACAGAAGAGTCGCCATCGAACTTTATTTATCCCATGAGGGGAAGGGAAAACATCGAGAAAACCTAAGAGATAAAAGAATAAGATGGTCTCGCAACTAAGAACGGGTTTGAAAGCCGGTTATGCGAGGGGAAGGTATTAGCACCCCTCGCATCCATCGTACTCGATGGGAACCGTTTGTTTGTCTACATGTGAGTAATCATAGCAGCCGTAGTTTGGCCTACGGTTTGCTGGGAAGTTCTGGTAGACAATGCTAACATACGCATTCTAGCAGTTAGGTGTATTGCATCTCGCTTGTGGAGTCTTAGGCGTTACTTATTTGCAGTAGAACGGATGTAACATGTCCTTCTCCGAGGGAGATCGGGGGACTAAAGGTGGGAAAGAACGAAGAGTGCTCGCTAGGATTGTCGCAATCCCATGCCTAAATATTCTCAATAGGCATGAGAAATTAGAGCAGCCGTAGTTCGGTCTACGATTTACTGGTGTTTTGTGGATGATGCTAACGTGCCCATTCTAGCAGTTAGGTTTATTGATGCTCGCTTGTGGAGTCTTAGGCGTTACCTATTTGCGGTAGAACGGACGTAACATATCCTTTTTGAAAAGATTAATTTTTGCTATTCGAGGCAAGATGTCACATTTGATTTGTGGAAGTTATTTTTAAGGGTGAAACAGGTCCTCGAATAGTAACCCCTTACAGGTAGTACCCAATTCTTTAACTCAAAGATTTATTGTAAAAAGTTGTGGCGAATATAGTCACGTCTTTGTATTAAAAGACGAGTATCGAGACCACACACTCTACAATGAGTATCCTGACACTCAGAGAGGAAGAAGTCTGCACTCAATCCTCTCTCTTTAGTTCAATACAAAGAGAACTTCATTCTTTTATTAAAGATGTTTTTTGATCTTGAATGGTAAGTGTTTTACGACAGTGAACCCTAAAGGTAATGTCAAGCACTCGGGATAGGAGAAGGCCTACGTCTAACTACTCCACAACCATTCAAGTTTTATTAGGAAAAAGAGTTTGAAAATGCACTCGGTACGAGACCAAGGTTTTAAGAGAAAAGTTATAAAAGAAGAAGTTGTGAACTGGTTTGACAGTTGATTGAGAAAATCCGCTTGACGTTGGATCAAGGGTCTGACTTATATTTACGTGCAAAACATGGTGAAATGGAAGTGAGTTTGAAAATGACTCAATGACGAAGCGAGAATTAGTTTGAAAACGGATATACTAGTCCCTGGGGGTGCTCCTAGACGATAAGTCGCAATCAAAGAAATACAAAATACGTACATCGGAAATGGGAGAGGGGTACAGTCAAATTACACGGGATTGCATGAAATAAAAGGTCTCATTGCAAGGTAGCCCAAGAGGAAGCCGTGTGTGTGCAATGTGTCCTAAGCTACGCCTTTGAGCGAAACTCGGGCATAACTTCATGCTTGGGTTCCTGAAAATGTCCAAAGATCTGTCACTCGGACAAATAAACAACAGTCCACTAATTCTGAGTTTTATGGTTTCGATATTTATTAGGTGTTTTGAAAGAATGTACAGGTGAATATGAATATGTACAAGATATGGATAATATATAGAATATAACAATATGTACAAGAATATATCAAGACAAATATTGACAAGTATATGGACAGGATAATATTGACTGAAAAATAAATCAGTGTATATTTGACAGAAAGTAAAGTTAGTCGTTAGTTTGTTAGTGAATCGAATCGGGGAAAAATGTAACGCTAAACCGTCGTAGCTCCACCTATGATGAAAGTCGAACTATAGGAGGTCGTGTAAATTAATATTCGTGCTATGGACAAGTTAGAGAAATCATGTCGAAGATCATTCTCTGATTTAATCGTGTCGCACGGACCAAAGAAAGGTGGGATCTCGTCTTAATCGCAAAAGTCATATCGATTCATCGAAGGTAGCCTATCACGATCCCAAAGTAAAGAAAATGACCCAAATGGTCATTTTCCATAGATTTGAAATCGAGAAGGTTATCGACTTAGATAAAACGGCGTTTATGAATCTAAAGACATCATAGATCGAAAAAATTGAATAAAATCGAAAATGAAGAAGAAATTGAAAGAGAAAAGAAGGTGGGTCTCGGATCCATCATTATTTATCAATAGTTTGACTAGTAATGATATTCGGTGGTCTCGTCATCGACCGAAATAAAATAATACAAAAATAAAAACTCTAAAAAGTTTATTAGAAAACTCTAAAAAACCAATTTGTAAAACAATTTTAAAAAAAACTCTAAAAAGTTTAACCAACCCCCGAACCTTAGATTCTCTAGCTTTGAATTGCATTACATACTCATGGGTTATTCGATCTTTTTCCCTTCCCTTGAACAAATTAAAGACCGATGGTGAATAATGATTTGTGATTCAAGTTAATAAATAGCTTGATATCCAATTCTCACCGCGACAATAATCAATATCCTTTGAAACAACAATAGACATCTTCTCTTGCATATAACCTGCAAACAGTGCCTGAAAAGCAACAACAATATTTTGGTGATATTATAATCTCAGTGAGTTCTCCTATCTTATGGATTCACTCGGCCCTGCAGGATTTCTAATCGATTTTCTAACTCAAGTCTTCAAAGAGGATAAAAACTTAAGCAACTAGGGAATTTTTGCATAGTATGGAAACATGTACACTTGACTTCACCAAATCAAAATAATCACTATTCAAAAACCTACCAAGGAATATTTCCTCGACCAACCCTACATCTAGAATTATCGACACGGGTCGCACATCCTTGTATCATGCTTTGATTTTCTTGTGGATTTCAGATTATTTCATGGGAATCGTACCCAATCTAAGAATCAATTCTCCCTATGGAATACAACACCCATTTTAAGCCTTATTCCTCGTATGGGTCTCTAACCAACTTTGAGGTTCACGTCTTCTATGGGACTCTAACCCATTTGGTTGCACTATGGGATACTAACCTATTTGTTTGATGTGAAGCAATAGTGCATATATCCCAATTCTTACTTTTTATAAGCACCAAACTTTGGGACGGGCACGACAATGAGGTTATTTTCAAACATGTGACTAGTTCTTCAATCTCAACGTGATTATACTCAACAATCACTAGGTTATCACAACTACCAATCATCCTAACATCTACTCATGTTTCATACAAAGCACATTTATTTGTGACTAGGTTACAATTCTAGCGACTACTCATCCACGTTACACACTGAGATACCTTTGCGTTTGAGTATCGCCATCTAATTTATTTTCATAACCTAAGTTATATTTCTAGTTTATTCACCTAGTTATACTCCTAGGTTTCCTCACTCATACTCATAGACTTTTAATCATGTTATTCATACATATAAGCATCACAACCAACAACATATAACATGCATTATAATATGATTCATAAACATTCCTGACTAATTCATAACTAATACCCAAATAATAATCATGGAACAAGAATGATTTTCACTTTACCAAAGGGTGGAGCATTAGAATAACTTTCTAATGTATCTGACGTCACATCAATTGGAGTTACGAATTTCATTTTATGGTGGAAACATAGAAATAATTCATAAATACACATGATAGTATAATACAAACAACAAGTGATAATTTACGTATAAGCATGATTCTATCTTACTAAGCAATAGAGAGTTAAACTATATTTTCAACGCATCCAATCGGGCCTCATTCCGAGTTAAGAAACTCATTTTAGAGTGAAAACATAGGAATTAATCGACTGCAGTCATAGCCCAATCAATTAGATGTAGGTTCTTCTAAATTTTTCACAAACTTTCAATGGAGTAATTGATTGGTCCAGCATGTCAATCAATTGGTACCAGTATGTTTTCGATTGTTTCCACATTTTTAACACATATTCTTCCATCATTTACCACCTTAAACATACCCAATTATACACTAACATAAACTCACACCAAATCAAGGAAGTTATGAGTTATATCGTCAAGAATCAACAACAATCAAACATATGCATCATGATTCTTCTAATTCATGGAACATGTAATCATATTAATAAAAACAACAACAACATCAAAGAAGCAATTACATCAAGCCATGATCAAACAACATCAACATAACTTCTAATTCTTGAAACATACATTCATAGTAGTAACACCAACAACTTCAACATAACATAAAACTCTAATCCATTACAACAACACCAAACATAACATCAAGAACAACATGTATTAACACATATAAGTAATTAAAAGTATGGACAACAATAAGTTCATCATGAAATTACACAAATCCTAACCTCCAAATCATGGATTCTACCACCCAATTATTAACTCACATTGTTTGGAGAAGATGATGCAGAAGATTAGGTGAAGTTGGTGGTGATGATGATGATGATGATGATGATGATGAAAATGATGATATGGTGGTAATCATGAAGATCACATGGCTACCTTTTCTTCCCTTTCTCCTCTTCTTTTCTTCTCTCCTTTTTCCTTTTTCTCTTTTTCCTTTCTCTATTTCTTCTTTTCTGGTTTTTCTCTCCTCCACTTATTCTTATCCACACTTATTTCCTTTTTCTTTCCACCACACAATATAACATATATAATATAATAATAGGAAAAGAGAGAAAATATATACGTTGATGTCTTCTAGTACCAATTGACCAATTATTAATGTTACCAACAATGTTCTTTCTTATACGTATTAATAATGGTCAATCTCTTTGAGTAAGAATTAATCTCTTTTGAATTCATTGGTTACTCTATTGGTCCAAACTAACAACATTTAAAACACATAGGAGCTCAATCTGTCTCAACTAATAATAAATGGAGTACACAGGAACTCAGTTGATCTTAACTGACAACAAATAGAGAATTTAAGAGAATATATGATATTACATATAAAGTGGGTTAAATGTGACCCATTTTAAAAAATTTGATAAGTTGTTTTTGATTTTATAATGTATATAAATGGTTTAAATAATTGGAGAGAGAGAGAGAGTGAAATAATATTTAAAAAAATTTAATAGAGTCCATTTAAAGAATAGTTAAATATGTTTGTGATCCTCATAAATATCTCAAATTTCATTTTTAGTCTCTCAAAAAAATTTCTTAAAAGAATGGTCATCCTGAAAATCTCCACCAACGCTTTTGGTCCCTCTTGCAACTTTGCGGCGGTTTTTACAATTTACTAACTAAATAAACGATAATTTTAGCGAAGGTTTGTTACTAAACAACTGAATTAACGATAATTTTAGCGACAGTTTTAGTATTAAGAATCAAAAGCGTGGATGAAAATTTTTATGTGAACCATTCTTTGAAGGAAATAATTTAAGAGACTAAAAAAGAATTGAGATATTTAAGAGAACCACAAATATATTTACCCTTTAAAGTGTTCAAATAAGTTCTACGAATGTGTGTGTTTTAAGTATTCGTTACATCTCGTTCAAATTATTAAAAAAAATCAATTTATATATATCAAATCATTTTTATCTTTTAACAATATTATTTTAAAAAAAAATCAAAGTTTTTATTGTTAGACTTTGATATAACAATCGATTATATTAGATCATATCAAAATATATGATAGTTTGATAGTGATTTATTTTTAAAAAGTGATATACATATATTTTATATAATAATATAAATTAAAATTTATAAATATATATTATAGAAATATGGGGCGGAGTGATTATTAGTTTAACGTGTGATTAGCTGCATTGGTGTTTTTATTTAATGATTTTTATTACATATAGTGGATATTCTTTTATGAATATATATTGAGTTTGAGTCTAATTGTCATATCTATTTGAAAAAGAGAGACATTACTTATGGGATTCGAGTCAAGTTTTTCCTTGATCAATATAATTTTTTTCTATGAAAAATTATTTGAGGATATCTCCTGTGTGTATTTTTAATAATTTTGCTCTTGAGTAAGTTTTTTTTTTGCTATGAAAAACTATTTAATTTAGTTTTTGAAGGTTATTCTCTAGACATGAGAAAAATACAAAATCTTACGAGTCTCTTACAACTTAATTAGAAATTTTGAGTTCAAATCTAATCTTAAGTATGTAATATTGTTAAATTTTTTGAAAAATAAATTATTCATCTATTATAATTATTTTTGACTTGAAGGTTTAGTCTTTACAATTGTGCGTATAAGATACTCGATTTATAAAAAAATATTAAAAAAAAAAATACAAAATCATATAATGTTAGTGAGTTGTTGGTCATTCAAATCTGAGTTTAATTTATTCTATAATGAGAACTTTCCTTGCATAAGCCAAATTAGTGTGAAAAAAAGAAGCTAAAAATAGCATATAAATATATGCAAAATTTGTTATATATGTCATAAATGTCAATTTGGGTTACAAAAATTAACTCGTAACGTATACTCAATTTGAAACTTGTGTCTTTTTGAGTAGTGCAAGATAGAACAGCTATAATCAATTTTAATATTTTGTGTCTGGTTGAGTAGTGCAAGATAAAACAATTATAATTTATTTTACAAAAAATAAATAAAGCTTGAGAAAAATGAAACACTTTAGATTGGAGATTTAAGCTTTTCACACGTAATTGTTTATAAAAGAAGTGATAATGGGTCAAATTCAATTTCACATTCATATCAGCCTTTCAGAATTAGAAGGAGAAGATGAAAACTAAGTGAATGTTTGCTTTTAGTTTGAATCATTTATAATTTTATATATATATATATATATATATATATATATATATATATATATATATATATATATATATATATATATATATATATATATATATATATATATATATATATATATATTTAGTTAGTTAAATATAAAAATATAATAATTTAATCAAACATAAAATAAAATAGGATACTCTACCACTTTTGATAACATTTGCTCCAAGATATAATTGTAAGAAAAGACATCACAAAAGAAATTCTGCACTAGCAGGAAATCGAACCTGGTTCTGTACCATAGCAAGATACTATCCTACCACTAGACCTTGTTGAATTTTGTATGAAGTTTAGTCTATACTTTTGATAATTTAACGTAATCAACTGACGTTTTATGTTGTTTTTTTTACATGAACTACTTCTATCTTATTCAAAAAATCAACGGCTATAGTATAATTTTGTCACTTATTTATATATTTAGTCCATTTTAGTTTCGTAACTTTTAAAAAAATAAGTATAATTTCTTATGTCTTCAAACAACGTTACAGTAGTCTTTTTCATTAATTCTGCTAGTCAAAATTAATAAAAATTAGTTAGACATCATGAATTTTATCTAGGTGGAAGTCTGCCGTATAATAAATAAAATTTATCAAAAAATGCAAAACAAATGGTTTTTTTTATTATGCTGTAAGTGCAACCACTACTCTCATGTAAGCTTCTTCAATTTGATTTTCTAGTTCAATTTTAGGTTTATCAACTGTTTTTATTTTATTGTTGTTCTGATCTGGGCCCCGACTTGAACGGGCAGGCCCAGCCCAATGGTATTCTGTCAAGCCCAATCCAGCTTGAGCCACATTCGTCGAGCACAGGTTTCCCGCTGGGCAGGCAACGGTCCCTCCGCGGGCAGAACCTTCTCCCTTGTCGAGCAGAACATGTGTCCTTCACACATTCTCCACGTGCTCCCCTCCGCGGGGACACGTCATCAACCAACTGCCCACCTCCGAAAGTGCAGGTCAACCCACTTTCCAGAGTCCACGGAGCAGTTGAACTAGGGCGAAGACCACGTTCCGGTCTTCACTACGCCACGTAAGCCCTAGCAGTCACTTGGGTTGGGCCTGGCCATCCAGCCCAACTCAAATGACCGTTGACCCTGCGCTGGGGTCTCTCTATAAATACCCTCTTTCACAAGAGGGTCAGGTATTCTACTCTTACCCTTTTTCTGTATTTGCTGTCACTCTGTCCAAACTCTCACTTTGGCATCGGAGTGTCTTGCAGGTACACCCCCCATCTCCTTTTCAACACCGGTGAACAGGCAACAGATCAACGACATGTGGCAAGTCCTTGGTCCCTTTCTAATCAGGTCATAGATCAATTGTCAATTCAATTTAATCAAAAGTAATGAAAATTAGTTATTGACTAATTCAATTATGTTTTCTGCATTAGAAAAGTATTTTTTTCTAAATATATTGTTGAGGAATTTAGATATTTAGTTTTTTCATTTTCATTTAAGCGTGTTTTATAGAATCTTATGGTTTTTGAATAAATATTGGCAATTATAAAGAAAGTGTGAGTCTTTTTACGAACATGCAGAAGATTGGAGTCTTAAGAGATTCGTATACATTTACTTGTGTGTTGAAGTGTTTTGTTGAAGTCTTGGTTTTATTTTTGATACTATTGTTGTTAACTCGACGATTGTAGCTTAATTTAAATTTGGTGAAGTTGATAGTGCTCGTAGTATGTTTGATGAATTGGTTGATAGAGATGCAATTTCATGGAGTTCTATGATAAATGACTGTGTTGTGAATGGTTTTTTCAGAATGGCATTGGATAAAGGAAGCGAAGTACACAATTACATTATAAACAATGATATTAGATTGTTTGATGAAATGCAAAGAAAGGATGTTAGGTCTAATTTCTATATTGTCACAAGCATTGTTCATACTTGGGCTTGTAGTGTGAGTGCACTATCCTCTTAAATATTGTTGTCTATGTCTCGATACATCATTGTTATGACTCAATACATATTGGATAACTTTTTAAACAAAATGGTTGTCCTCTATGTAGCACTGCATATCACCACTGAGTTGATACATACATCGTATGTAGTAGCTCATACTGAAGATTGCTTGCAAACAATCAGTTCTGCCTCACTTGTATTAATATATAACAACATTGAGTTGATACATACTGCATATGCAGTGGCTCGTCTGTGTTATGTAGCGGCTCATGCTGAAGTGTTTTTGCAAACAACTTGTTCTGCATCACTCGTATTGATACATAGAGTCTATGTATTAGCTCCCAGGATCTATGTATTGACTCATATGAATTTGGAGTCAATACATCCTATTCAAACTTTTCAAAACTTGTAATTTATGCTTAAAATATTTTTTGTTTGTCATTTTTTTCACACACACACACACATAAATAAATAAATAAATAAATAAATGAATAACCATGCATGCATCATTTCTAAACATTGAAACCTTGAACACACATAGAATTTTCTCATCGTCTTCAAATTTTATTTATATACATTAAACAACTTCACATAATAATTTTTGTTGAGTGTCTTCGAGATTAGATTGATAAGACCAATTTAGGATTTTTGTAATCAAATTGGGTTGAGTTTATTTGGGGGTTTCATTGATAAAACCTTTAAGGTTTTTCCTCAAAGATCAATGATTGCTTTGGGGTTTTTTTCACAAGTCTTTGAAACTTGGATTCAGCCGAGTAAAAGCTTTGAAGAAAGCGAGTTATGTAAAAGGAGTAACGGTAACCAGAGGATCAATTGAAAGACTTCGGAAAAAATTTCGCAATTTGGATTCAGCCAAGTGAAAGCTTTGAAGAACAGAGTTTTTATAAAAGCAGTAGTGGTAATCAAAGGATCAATTGTAAGTCTTGGGTGACTTGATCTAGTTTAAAATCAAGGGAAGAGAAAAAGTTAGAACCAACATCAAACATAGGGTTTAGGGGTTTGGATTGCTACTTTTTCTCTTGTATACAACTCTTGCAAAGGATGATTATACATCTCAATTCCATTTGGAATTGGGGGCAGACGTACCCATAAAGAGGACAATTGGGGAACTGCCTAAACAAATCTCGGTACTCTCTCTCTCTCTCTCTCTCTCTCTCTCTCTCTCTCTATATATATATATATATATATATATATATATATATATATATATATATATATATATATATATATATATATATATATATATATATATATATATATATATATATATATATATATATATATATATATATATATATATATATATATATATCTATCTATCTATCTATCTATCTATCTATCTATCTATCTATCTATCTATCTATCTATCTCCCTCCCTCCTCTTCTCTATCTCTCCCCCTCCCTTCATCCATCCTATCTCTCTCTCTATCTCTCTCTCTCTCTCTCTCTCTCTCTCTCTCTCTCTCTCTCTCTCTCTCTCTCTCTCTCTCTCTCTCTCTCTCTCTCTCTCTCTCTCTCTCTCTCTCTCTCTCTCTCTCTCTCTCTCTCTCTCTCTCTCACACACACACACACACACACACACACACACACACACACACACACACTCTCTCTCTCTCTTTACAATTTGATAACACACTTAGTGAGCAATTTGATTAGTCGAAAATTATGGTAGTGTTGAAGTCTCTTAAATTATTTTTGTTAAACAATTGCAGTTGGATTTTCATACTATCAACACAAAGGGATTTAAGCTTTGTGTTTGTTGCACACCAAGTGTTTGATAAATTGATTGCACACTAAGCGTTTGATAAATTGTCGTAGTTAACTTTCATTTCCTATTTTCATTGAAAATCGTTTATCATTGTGTGATATAGTTTAAACGTATATTGTAAACATATTGATTTTCTTTGAAGAAAATTTTAGTTTAAATGGTTCGGATAGACGAGTGTCAATCCGGAATAGCTTCTGCTTGCCATAGAAAATAATTTTTTTCAAACCCGAATTTTTAATTGAAGAAAATTTTATTGGCAATATATTCAACCCCCGCTTCTAGATTGTTTCCCTCGTCTAACAAGGGGTATCACGAGCATCAATTTATCTTGTGCTTTAAAATCTCTTATTAGATTATGGCTTCCGAACCTAAAGAGGCGTATAATAAAGTGCCTATTTTCAATGGCGAAAACTATGGTTATTGGAAGGATTGTATGCGTATCTATATCAACTCTATTGATAGAAAAGTATGGAGCGCCATCCAAAATGGTCCATTTGAAATTACAATGACCAATGTGGATGATGTTGCTGTACCCAAATCAGAAGCACAGTGGGATGCGGAAGATGAGAAAAAAATTGTCAAGTGATTGGAAAGCAAGGAATATTCTAATATCCTCTTTAGGGGCTGATAGATATTATTGTGTTTCTCATTGCACAACCGCTAAACCTATGAGGGACTCATTGTAAGTTGCCCATGAGGGTACAAATGAAGTCAAACAAGCTAGAATAAATAATTTGAACCAAGAGTTTTAACTCTTTCACATGAATCATGGTGAAACCATTGCCGGTATGTAAAAGAGGTTCACTCATCTTGTATATCGTTTGAATGCACTTGTTAAGCCAGATTCCAATGAAATTGCTACTAACAAAATTTTGAGATGTCTTAATAAGGAATGGTAACCTAAGGTTATGGCCATCAAGAAAGCTAATAACCTATTGACATGGGACACTACTACCTTGTTTAGTAAGCTTGAAGAACATGTGAAAAAGCTCATTTGCTTAGATAATAATGAGAAGAGGGTTAAGAAAAAAAGAACAAGGAAATGAGGTAGATAAGAAGTCAATTTCTCTTGTGGCTTATAGTTTTAGGTCTTCTACTAAAGAGCAAGATGACAGTGGAACTAGTGACGATGAAGAAATGAGGTTGTTTGTTAAACGGTACAATAAGTACATTAAGAGAAATGGAGTGGAAAACTCCAACAAGAATCTCATCAACTATAGAAGATAATCAAATTCCTTTAAGCAAGATGAGAATAAGAAGGAAAACTCCAAAGGTTCATGTTTTAATTATGGAAAAATCGGTCATTATAATTTGAATTATCCATTACTTAAGAAATATAAAGGAAAGAGTCAATACAAGAAGTCTAGATAGCCTAGAAGAGCATACATAGCTTGGGAAAGTGATAGTGAATCCTTAAGTGAAGGCAGCTCAAGTGAAAGTGAAGAAGCGGACAAATATTTCCTCATGACCCATCATCATAAAAAGAAAAATGTAAGTCATTCTAAATGTGAACCTCTTGATGAAATGTCTTATTTCGAATTACAAATTAATTTTGAAAATCTATATGGTGAAGCCGTAGATGCTTTTAAAATGTTGGCTTCAAACAAAAGAATATTTTCATACTTAAAAGCCAAAGTTTTAGAAACGGAAAAAAATGGAAGCTCTTAAGCAAACCATGTTAGATGCTTCAAAAGTTAATGATGAGGATTAGAAGTCTTCTTGGTTTGGTTGTGAAACTTGTCACATTTGGCAAAAAGAGGTTATCACTCTAAAATTCAAATTGAACAAGGCTTTAGAACCAAAAGTTACTTAAGCTATTAATGATACAAAATTTAAAAGATCTTTAAACGTGTCGTACAAGAAGTACACTTTTGTTATAAGGGAATCAAATAGCGAAAGTCACTATCATCATCACTTGACTTATCACTATTGTTGCAAGAAAGGCCACACCATTGTTAAATGAAAATTCAGGAGATATTTGATTCTTAAAGGTGTATTTCAATGGTTGCCTAAGTGAAAAAATTTTCCACTCACTCTAATGACCCAATGAGAATTGGGTACCTGTCACCTTTGTTTGATCTTGTAGGTTGAATATCTTAAATCCATGGAAAGAATGTGGTTTCTTGATAGTGGATGCTCAAGTCATATGACGGGTGACAATTTTCCTATTCATTGACTTCAGGGAAAATAAGAATGACTATGTAACCTACAGAAATAACAATAAAGGTGTTATAATTGGTAAAGATAGTGTAGGTAATCCCTCTTTCACTACTATCTCGGGTGTTATACCTGTTGAAGGTCTTAAATATAATCTTCTTAGCATTAGTCAGCTATGCGACAAAGCTGTAAAATAAATTTTACAAATAGTTGTTGCATGATTGAACATAATAAGAAGAAAGATCACTCGCTTAAGGGCTTAAAGGTTAACAACATTTATATGCTTAACTTGAATAATGTATCATTGACTAGGACTAAGTGTTTAGTAACCGTGAGTGAAGACTCTTGCTTATGGTATATACATTTAGCTCATGTCAACTTTGATTTACTAAATAAAGTGGTTTCAAAGGATCTAGTTATAGGTCTTCCTAAAATTAAGTTTTCAAAAGACCGCCTATGCGACACATGCCAAATGGAAAAGCAAACAACGATCTCTTTTAAATCTAAAAATATTGTTTCAACTTCTATACCCCTTGAGCTTCTCCATATAGATCTTTTTGGTCCTTATAGGACCAAAAGCTTTGGTGGAAATTACTATGGTTTTGTTATTGTAGATAATTACTCTAGATTTTGTTGGACTATCTTTTTATGTAGTAAAGATGAGACTTTTTCAGCTTTCACGTCTTTTCCAAAGTTATCCCAAAACAAATTAAGTTAAAACATAGTTGTTATTCAAAGCTATCATGGAGGTGAATTTGAAAACCACCTCGTTGAAGATTATTGTGATAAACATGGCATTGAATATAATTTTTTCACTCCAAGAACTCCACAGCAAAATGGTGATTTGAAGTGTAAAAAAAAAGAATTTTAGAGGAGTTTGCAAGAACTATGATCAATGAGATTAGTCTACCAAAATATTTTTGGGTCGGTGTTATTAGTATGGCATGTTATGTTTTAAATAGGATACTTACTCGTCCTATTTTGAACAAAACACCTTATGAACTTTTAAAAGGTAGAAAGCCAAATTTATCACATTTTCATGTATTTGGATGCAAATATTTTGTCTTAAATAATGGTAAGGATAACCTTGAGAAATTTGATTCAAAAGCTGACAAAGATATCTTTCTTGGATGCTCTCATTTAAGTAAAGCCTATAGAGTGTATACTAAGAGATTACTTATTGTTGAGGAGTCTATGCATGTCACTTTTTATGAATTTTATTCGAGAAATGTCGGAAAAGGTATCTCTTTTCATGACGTTTTTAAATAGAAGAAGGATCAGAGTCCAACTAAAGTGGATGATATTCCTTTGGCTTGTAGATCTTCTAAGGACCATCCAATAGACAACATTCTCGATGATATCATTAAAGGCGTGACTACACGCTCAAAACTAAGTAATTTTCATCATCACTTTGAATTTTTTTCTCAAGTTGAACCTAAAAACGAAGAAAAAATGCCTTAATTGATGAGCATTGGCTAATGGCCATGCAAGATGAGCTAAATCAATTTAAAAGAAATGATGTATGGAACCTTGTCCCACCTCCACGAGGTCGTCAAATTATTGGCACTAAGTTGGTGTTTAGAAATAAATTAGACAAAAATGGAATAGTAACTAGGAATAAGGCCCGAATAGTGGCTCAATGATATAACTAAGAGGAGGGAATAGACTACGAGGAAACTTATGCTCCGGTTGCCCGCCTCGAGGCTATACACCTTTTACTAGCATTTTCATGCTTCAAAGATTTCAAATTATTTCAAATGAACGTAAAAATTTCTTACCTTAATGGTTATATAAATGAGGAAGTGTATGTAATACCCCATATTCCCTTAAATGCTCAATTGGGTATCAGTTAGATTTATAGAAGCTCGTAAGTACTCTAAGTGTCATCAGTTGGGACCAATAGAGTAACTAGTAGACTATGAAGAGATTAATTATTAATAAAAGAGATTGACCATTATTAATAAATATAAGAGGGGACATTTTGGTAACATTAATAATGGATCAATTGGTACTAGAAGATAAAATATCAATTGAGATATTTTATAACACTATATAATATTATATTGTATATATAATAATGGGTCAATTGGTACTAAAAGATAATCAATTGAGATATTTTATAACACTACATATATATATATATATATATATATATATATATATATATATATATATATATATATATATATATATATATATATATATATATATATATATATATATATATATATATATATATGTATATATATATATATATATATATATATATATATATACATATATATATATATACATATATATATATACATATATATATATATATATATATACATATACATACATATATATATATATATATATATATATATATACATATACATACATATATATATATATATATATATATATATATATATATATATATATATATATATATATATATATATATATATATATATATATATATATATATATATATATATATATATATATATATATATATATATATATATATATATATATATATATATATATATATATATATATATATATATATATAATATAGTAAGTATATTGTGTGGTGGGTGTTAAAAGAGAGAAATATATGGGTGAGAAAGAAAGAGGAGTATAAAGGAAGTAGGTAAGAAGAAAAAGAGATTATCAGGAAAAGAAAAAGAAAAAAACATGGAGAAGGGAGAAAGAAGGGAAGAGAAAGAGAAAGAAGAAGGGGAAAGAAAGGAAGAAGAAAAGAGGAAGGAGAAGCTCATGGGTTCATCATCATCATTATTCATCATCTTCTTCAACAAACTTCATCATCTTCATCTTCAAGAGGTGAGTTTCATAGTTAGATTTAGCTTTGGGGAGGAATAATCCATGGTTGGGAAGTTAGGGTTTGTGTTGTTGATGTAATCATGAAACTTGACTATGATGAATAATATGTTTGTATCATTGATTAAGTTCATGATTCTAAGTTGTTATTGTTCTTTTTTCCCTATGGTTGTTATTCTTACTATCATGTTGGTGTGGTTGTGATGGATAAGAGTTTTGTGTTATGTTGATGTTGTTGTTGTTGTTACTATGAACACATGTTCAAAGAATTTTAAGCTATATGTTATGTATTAATGGTAGTTGAGTAACATAGTTGTTAGAGGTTAAGAAAACAATTATGCAGGTCTTAGTATGGTTGGGGATAGGATTCATACTTCAAAATCAAGTTTTTATGCAGGTTTTACTGATATAGGCCAACACATGCGAGTACAAACCGACCTGTAGAAGCTTTTTCTTCAGTATAGGCCGACCTGAAATCTCTATAAGCCGACCTCCATGCTTTAATATTGAAGCATGTAGTATTCTGGACATGCGTCGCGCCATAGGCTGGCCTGAAATCAACCATAGGCTAACCTAAAATCAACCATTGGCCGACCTGAAAACCCCATAGGCCGACATATACCCTGCTTTTTTGAGAAAAATTGCTTGATTTTTATTTTCCTCATAACTTGAGTTTCGTAACTCCGTTTAAAGCATGGTCGGAAGCATTGGAAAGATCTTCTAATGCTCTATGAGATAGTAAATTAAAGACTTGATAGGATATAGATTGAATAGAAGTGGGTATGGATTATGTGATTCTTATCTCCCACCATAATTCATGAATCGGGAGTCCGATTGATATGAGACTTGAGGCCTTGGAAAAAGAATCCAATGTGCTATTATATGGTGATGTGAGGCCATGAACAAATCATGGATGGTTGGTAAAGATTAGTAGTGGCTTGTATGTCTTTATTTGTATGTGAACTACTATATTGATTATGTTTGACATGATATGCTATTACGTGTGTTCCATGAATGATATTACCATACACCATTGTGTTATGACATAATGTATGATATATGAATGTGATTGCATGATAACATTCTTAAAAGACTATAAGAATGGCGAGGAAATCCTTAATGTCAATTGATGAAATGAATTAGTAAGATGTTTAGGACATGATGAATAACAATAGGGATGGCAAAAATATATGTACCCGTAGATAAAACCTGTCACAGATATGGGGCGGGTAGCTTAATAGATATCCACGGATAAAATAAATGGATATTTAAATATCCGTTTGTTAATGGATATGGATACGGGTTTAATAATATCTGTGTCCGTAGATATCCATATCCGTTAATAAATTATAAACATCATTTAAATATCATTAGTTTATTATACCTTATTTTTTCATCATCTTAAATAAATAGTTTTTTTTTTCTTTGAAGAAAATATTTCACATTTCATTCAAATTCTATTAGACATTTCAATTTAAGCTCTTCAATACTTCATACCCCACTTCAACAATATCACAGTCCAACCAACTAGTGTTTCATTCCTCTATCGCACCAATGTCTCTTTGCCTACTCCTCTGACGTTCACTCTTCCACCATAATTGACAATCACAATATCTTTTATTTGTTTGGTTAAAATGAAATGTATCGCTATTGTGTTTAGATCTAATTATATTTTGGTGAATAAGAAGAAAACTAATGTGATGAAATTTTATTGTTAAATAAAGAGTGAATCGTATGGATGTTATGTGATAATAATTTTGTGTCTTTAAAAGAAGTTAAATATATATATTTTTTAAAATAATTTTTATAAAAAAAATATCATACATGGATATCTGTAAATATCCACGGATACTGTAAAACCCGCGGATTACCCGCTTAACAGATATCTGCATGGATATGAGACGGATATGGATATCATATTTATCCAACGACACAGATACGGATATCATAGTATCTGTCCCCATAGATATCCATTTACATCCCTAGATAATATAGATGAAAATGCTTGTGTAATGATGCCTAGGTATGTACCATTGACAAGTAGTTTCCTAGTTGTGAGGAGAGATTTTTATGGAACATGTATGATTGTTTTGTTTATGATTAAGGCGAAAGTGATGCCTTGTGATTGTCGAATAAAATTCTGTTATCCTTAGTTGTAACACTCCAAATTTATTGGAATATTTATTTAATTTATTTAAATATAAATATTCATATTTTTGGTGATTTTCGGTGGTTGGTGTGAAATATTGAGAATTATGAATTTTGAGTTATTTATTTAAATGATAGTATATAATATGAAATATATTGGTATTATTATTAATTTAAATAAATATAAGTTAGCTAAGGGTAAATTGGACAATTAATGAGGAGTTAGTGAGGGTGAAGTTGGAAAGCCCAATTTTAAGGCCCAAAGTTAGGTTTAACAAAAATGGATTTTTGAGGGAATTAGGATTCATTCTTGTTAGACCGTGAAAAGGAAAGAAATAGAGGACAGGGCTCTGAGAAAGAGGATTGAGGCAAAAGGTTCGCAAGGTTCCCACAAAATCAAGGAGAAGGCTTAGAGTCGGCAATTAAAGTATGGGGAGTATTGCCTTCATTGTTTTCAATGTGTGATTTCAATGTGTTTAAAGCCGATTTAAGAATTTAAGGATAGAAGGTTTTGTGAGCATTTGTATTGTTGTTGCCTTTTTAAGGTCTAAGAGCCTTAAGAGATTTAAACTGATGGTCTGATAGGTTCAAGATCGATTTGGGTTTGAGGGAAAGTAGGCTTTCGTGACCAAAATCTGTTGTTGAGGGTTTAACCCTATAGGGTAATTAGATAGTGAGTACTCTAATGACCGTGGTGTAGTTGTAATGAAATTATGATGAATTGTTGTTACTCCATGAGTAAAACATAGCTTAATTGAGTTTTAGAATGTTATTTTTATATAAAATCGGGTGTAGGGTGATGGGGGTTAGTGGTATAGACTTTAGAGTGATAATTTGGGGTGAAAGTGCTCTTAAAAAAAGTGATTTTTAGGGTTCGGAACAGTGTGAGTCGACCGCTAGAACCACTGGGTCGACCTGAGGTCACCTGAATGCGCAATTGTGGAAATTTTAACAGTGTGCATCAACTCATAGCTATGTGCGTTGATTCATAGCTCAGTGTGTCGACCTTTGAGTCGATTCATAGGTAGAAAAACGCCAGAAACGGTTTTGATCATAACTTTTTAAACGTTAATCCAAATGACGAACTATTTGAAGTGTTGGAAAGCTAATGAACAGGGCTATAACATAGTCTAGATAAGGGAATTGGTTTCCCAATATTTTTATATCTAATCATGTTTGAGAATTCAATTATGTATATGTTCTATTAATGAATTATGTTCTGGTTCAGTGATGTCCTTTGAGGTGATTTTTTTAGTTTAATATTTTACTTTGATAAATGTGAATATTTTACCATTAAAATTATGGGGTAGAAAAGGGTGTTACATTAGTGGTATCAGAGCAGGTCAGTCCGTTCGGCCAAGTTTTTATGTTGTTAGTCCCCTATCAGTCAATAGTGTGAGAACACTATTGGATGAGTTATTTCTTCTAACCCTGTTGGTGGTTGCAGATGGTTGGAAGAAATGACCATGCTATTGTTGATGCGCTGGAATCACTTGCCTAAGTGATGGCCCAGAATGGTGGACCTCCAGATGAGTTTCGTTCTTTGGGAAAGTTCCAGAGGAACAACCGGCCGACTTTTATGGGCACTCATGATCCTGATGGTGCACAAAAGTGGATGAAAGTGATTGAGAAGATTTTCCGAGTTATGGCGTATACTGATGCTCAGCAAGTGCATTTGGTACGCATATGCTAGCTGCGGAAGCTGAGGACTGGTGGGATAACACTCGTCAGAGATTGGGAGTCGTTGGCATTGCAATAACTTGGGTTGTGTTCAAGATAGAATTTTTGAGGAAGTATTTCCTGAAGATGTTCGGGGCAAGAAAGAGGTGGAATTCCTTGAGCTGAAACAAGGGAATATGATTGTGGCTGAGTATGCGGAAAAGTTTGAGTCTTTAGTAAAGTTTTTCTACATTACAATCGTGTTGACGAGAGATGTCAAAGTGTATCAAGTTTGAGAATGGATTGAGACCAGAGATTAAGCAAGGAATTGGGTACCAGCAGATTCGTCGGTTTACGGAACTGGTGGACAATAGCAGAATTTATGATGAGGATAGTTGAGCTCGATCTAATCACTACAAGCAGCTGAGTGAGAAGAAAGTGAAAGCTTAGTATAGAGGAAAACCGTTTGTGACTTCTGGTGATAAAGGGAAGCATAAGGCTTCAGATGGAAAGAAGTCAAGTGGGGGAGCGGCTATTGCTTCAGGCAAGTGTTATAAGTGTGGCGAGCAAGGTCACCATGGTGAGGTGTGTAAGGCGCTGAGATGTCATTGTTGTGGCACGAGAGGTCATAGAGCTAATGACTGTAAAGATGAAGCTCCGACTTGCTTCAACTGTGGAGAAAAGGGTCATATCAGTACCCAGTGCCAGCAGCCGAAGAAGACAACTACTGCTGCTTAGACGAATGGCAGCGTGTTTGCTTTGAGCGATGCGGAAGAACCCAAGACAGATAACTTGATCAGAGGTACTTGCTTTATTAATGATGTTGAATTGATTGCTATGATTGATATTGGTGCTACTAATTCGTTTATTTTGTTTGAATGTGCTAAGAGGTTGAATTTGAAAATATCTTTTATGGTTGGGAGTACGGTTATTGATACCCCGACTAATGGTTCTGTGACTACTGTGTTAGTCTGTTTGAGCTGCCCTTTGACCATTTATGATAAGAATTTTGCGATAGGCTTGGTATGTCTACCTTTGCATCAAATCAATGTTATTCTTGGAATGAACTGGTTGGAGTACAACCATGTTCATATCGATTGCAACAGTAAGACTGTGAGGTTCCTAGAGTTTGGGGATTAAGGAGAGCTGATGTTTGTATCTGCTAAGCAAGTAGAAAAACTCTTAGAATATGAGGCTCAGATGTTTGCATTGTTTGCATCACTTCAATTTGATTATGAAGCAGTGAGCGTGGAGCTACCAGCTGTTCGAGAATTTCTAGAAGTGTTTCCAGAGGACGTGAGTGACTTACCTCCTGAGCGTGAGGTAAAGTTTACTGTTGATGTGATATCGGGCACTAGTTCTATGTCGATGGCTCTTTATCGGATGTTTGTATATGAGTTAGGGGAATTGAAGAAACAGTTGGAAGAGATGATTAAGAAGAAGTTTATTAGACCGAGTGTTTCTCCGTGGGGTGCTCCTGTGTTGTTGGTGAAGAAGAAAGATGGTTGCATGAGATTGTGTGTGGATTATCGGTAGTTGATAAAGTAAAAATCAAGAATAAGTATCCACTTTCGAGGATTGATGATTTGATGGATCAATTGGTGGGTGCTTGCGTGTTTAGCAAGATTGATTTGAGGTATGGTTATCATCAGATTCGCGTCAAGCTTGATGATATCCCGAAGACAGCTTTTAGGACGAGGTATGGACACTATGAATATATTGTGATGTCGTTTGGTGTATCTAATGCACCTGGTGTATTCATGGAGTATATGAATAGGATTTTTCATCCTTATTTGGATCAGTTTGTGGTAGTGTTCATTGACGATATCTTGATATATTCTAATTCCGAGGAAGAGCATGCGCAACATCTAATAGTGGTATTGCAGGTTTTAAGGGACAAGAAACTTTATGCCAAGTTGTCCAAGTGTGATTTTTGGATGAAGGAAGTGAGTTTCCTTGGCCATGTGATTTCTAGTGGAGGAATTGATGTTGATCCATCGAAATTTGATGTTGTGTTGCAGTGGGAGACTCCAAAGTCTGCTATTGAGATTCAAAGTTTCCTTGGATTGGCTGGTTATTATCGCAGGTTTATAGAAGGCTTTTCAAAGTTGGCACTGCCATTGAGTCAGTTGACTCGAAAGGATCAAGCTTATGTGCGAGATGTTGCTTGTGAGAAGAGTTTTGTAGAACTCAAGAAGAAGTTGACGACTGCTCCAGTGTTGATTTTGCCAAATATGAGTGAGTCTTTTGTAGTGTATTATGATGCATCGAAGAGAGATCTTGGTGGTGTACTGATGCATAATGGTCAGGTCGTTGCTTATGCTCCCAGACAATTGAAGGTTCATGAAAGAAATTATCCTACGCATGACTTAGAGTTAGCCGTTGTGGTGTTTGTGTTGAAGTTTGGAGACATTATCTTTTTGGGTCTGGGTTCAAAGTGTTCAATAATCACAAGTTCCTAAAGTATTTGTTTGATCAGAAAGAGTTGAACATGAGGCAGAGAAGAAGGCTTGAACTTCTGAAGGATTATGATTTTGAATTGAGTTACCATCCTGGTAAGGCTAATGTTGTGGCTGATGCGTTAAGTAGGAAGTGCAGCGGGGAAATTTGTGAGTATAAGCTATTGATTAACTTAACTCCAAAAATGCAAGAGTCGCCACCACACTTTTATTTTATCCAAAAAGGAAATGAAAAAGAGCAAACAAAACCAAAGAGTTCTAAAACAAGAACAAAAGAAACAGAGCATTATGAATTTGTCTATTGTCTTCCCTGGTGAAGTCCCCAGTAAGAGTGTAGAGTTTATTCTCCCCCAGCTAGCATCGTGTGTGGCTTGTCGTTTCCCACCTAGTTTTCAGAAGCCGGCTACCTCAGACAAGATAATAATGATTTGCTTATGCTTCCCGAGCATATTTGCATCTCCGGTTGTTATTTCCTTATCCTCAGTAGAGTAAGGGTAGAGGGTGGATCCCCAACAAATGAGTGAGCTTAGTATTTCCCCCTAGAAGGGTTGGCATCATTACTCCATTTCCCCAAGCAGAAGTCATTTTTGATTTCCTAGCAGGTACATCGACAGTGATTCATATTACCCATAAGTGCAAAGCCCAATTGTCATTGGCACCCTTCTTCATCAGATATTTGCGTCGTCTCCCCCGCAGGTGTTTGTTGTTTCTATCTTCCTAGTGTTGCGGTGAAATTTTGATGTCAAGCTATTGATTAACTTGAATCTTAATTCATTTACAACCGGTCTTTGATTTATCCGAAGAAAAGGTTAAAGAAAGGGGAAAACCTATTCTGCATTGTAAACGCAATGCGGGGAGAGATCTAGGGTTCGGGGGTTGGTTAAGTTTAGGGAAGGTGTTAGCATCCTAAACTTCTATAGTACTCTACAAGAACTTCTTGTTTTAAATGTGCTATTGCTATAGTTATCTGCTTAAGGGTAATTCTAAAGGTTAATGGTGAAAGGAAAGGACCTAAGGGGTTAGTCCTAAGTATACTCGCCAAGACTCGCATATTATGCCTATGTATCCTGGGTAGGGGATGAAATCAGAGTATTCGTAATTCCCCTCACGGAGAGAGGAAGAGGAACTTCTTGACTGTGGTCAAGATTCCAGGGGGAAATAAACGTTCATAGGGAAGCGCTTATTTTGGAGTACGGCGACTCCTATTTCTACGTTAAAGTTCGAATAAAAAGGGTGTGAGATAGGTGTTCCACGGTGGGAAACTTATGTGGAGTACGACGACTCCTAATCCTAAGGCTAGGATAGAGGGATGGATGTCCGCGGCGGGACGCCTAAGTATGAGTACGGCAACTCGGGTCTTAAGGCTAGGATAGGGTGAACGTGAGGTATTGACTCGGCGGTCAAATGGTGTAACCTTTCCTTCGGAGGGTATATAACGGTAAAATAAAATGCTGATGAATGGATAATTGCAACGACGTAGTTGACTTAGAAGTTGGAAAATGTTTTTATTATTTGTGAGATTTTTAAGATTGAAATTGAATCTAAGCTAGAAGAAGATACTAGCAACTAAATGATTATTTTGTGAATTTGACGTAAGAATTTGCATTTAGTTATTTATGTTTATTTTGAGGATTTTTAATAATTAAGAGAAAGTTAGAAATAAATTGAAAAAAGGTATTAGGTTTGTTGCACCCCAAAATTTGCTCAACCTTTTCTTACCTGGTTTATTGTTTCATTGCATTATCATTTGCATAGTTATATCATTTGCATATCATATTATCATTCATATAGCAGGGGATCAAGTTGATTCTTCTCAAGAGAAGCCTAGCAAGAGGTCTCATTAAAGATTGAGGAGTGGTCAAAGTCATCAGAAGGTGGTTTGATTGCCAAAGGGTTTTAAATGTTTGAGTGTGAATCTTCTCCTAACTTGAGGATCAACTGAAGACCATCAGAGGGTTGTGAAGTGTTGAATGTGAGAAGAGGATGTGTATGGAGCTCATAGAATGCCTAGAGGGCCATGGGAGAGTTTGGTCAAGTCATTGTGTCAAATGCAAGAGCCACAGTTGAGGTGCAAGCAATTAGGGTTTCATCTGGGTTAATCCTAAATCAATTGAGCAATTGAAGAGTATCAAGGCCTACTTTTAGGTTATGGAGTTCATGAAATGATGTGATAAGACATTTGTGTTGTTTTGCCAAGATCAAATCAAGAAGAATCAAGAGTGTGGGAAGTTGCTAAGTTAGGGTTTCAGTGTAAAATCCCCTGTTTAGTTCCTAACTTCAAGACCCCATAAGTCAAGATACAAGTTTCAAATGGATCTTTGTCCAACATGAAACTTGTATAGCATCTCAATACCTTTAATTTTAGTACTAGAAGTCCTCCATTGGATTTATAGAACTCAAGTTATGGCCCATACAAGTTACAAGTCCTCAGATGCCACTGAAATTTGTCTGTGAAAATCATCTGACTTCAAAGCTATTTTTGACCTAGAAGGAGGTTTCACCTGAACTTTTGGCCAACATGGAAGTTGTTCTTCATCATCTTATCTTTCTAAATTGTACTAGAAGTCTTCCATATTATTTGTAGAACTCAAGTTATGAGGTTTACAAGTCAGGGGTATTTTGGGAAAGTGAGATTATAGGTCATTTTCAATCATAGGTCAAAATCTCCAACTTGCATGGGATTTTTAGGCTAGCCAAGAGGTCATGATGGATTGATTGAGCTCATAGCAAAACTTGGTTTGAAATGGTTTGAATAAGGGAGGTTTTCAAAGGATTCAAAGTTGAAAAATTCAAAATTATTGGTTATGTGACCAAAATAAGTCAAATGAGTACTTGATTTGATTAGAAATCATGTTTTGGAAACATTGGTTCTTTTAGATTTTTCAATTGACCCTTAATTCATGAGTTTTTCACTTGTTTCTTCACACTTAAGCAACCTCATGGCAATTCATTCACCAAGGCAATGTGGAAGCTCTTATTGGTCTGAATACACTCCAAAGGTGGTATGCAAGTGATTCAAAGCTTCTAAGGCAAGCTGTTTGGGCAAATTTGTGCACTTGCCATGTGAAAATTTTGGAGAGGTTGGAGTTTTTGAATCTTCCAATTTGGGCCTGGGCTTGGACTCTAGAAGGTCCCAAACGATTCTATAAATGTTCAGAAGAAGAATTGAGCAGGTGTTGGTGGTCATTTGAGGCTGAGCAGAGAGATTGATATTGGAATTTTGGAGCTCCAACTCAAAATCATATTTGAGATTTAGAGAGGTTTTAGATCAAATTGAAGTTGCAAGAGGTTTCTATCATCATCAGTGAAGGATTCTGGAAGTTCTTGGAGCAAAGATTGAGTCAGAATCATCTCCATTTGAAGCTTGAAACAAGGTTAATATAATTCAAAATTCCTCTTGATCTAGGGAGATGTAATCCATATTATGCATGTGGTTAGGTTCCTTGTGACTTATAGAACGATTTAGGATCCATTTGTTAGCATTTGGTGATGATCAAAAAGGTGTCACGATTTCTGTTTGGATTCAGTTATGGTTGATCTTGAGGAATCAACGCAATTGTAATAGCTTAAGATGATCAGTGTAACTTGAGGAAGACATCTATACCTTTGGTTTAAGCTTTGGTGACATTCAATAATTTGACATAATTTAGATCTGGTATCGGTTTTGAAAATGCATAAGGATTCATGAAATTTGGAGTTGATATTCATGATCTATGTGGAAAATTGAGTGAGATTGGTGTCTTGTTTGTTTGATTTAGCTGCCTGTAATTCATGCTCACCGGAGAAGAAGGTGGTTTCCACCGTGGGAGTCACCGGAAGCTGCTTGACCTTGTCTGAGTTGAAGGAGGAAGATGATGTTCTGACCATTAGATCTGCTTGAAGTTGGACTTGTTATGCTCATCGCACGACCACGATTCAAACTCAGATTTGCCTCCATTAACACAATACGCTGCGTTTCATTTAATCCCAGTCAGCTGGTGACTGGGACGCTCACGTGGACGCGCTGATTGCCTCAGGATCTGATTACTCAGTCAATTGATCCAAGCGTTGTTGTTTTATTCTGAGTTTTGATTTTCTTTTATTCATTTTGTTTTATTTTAAATGCTTTATTGATTCAAAAAATCACAATAAATTCAATTTTGATCCAAAAATTATTTCAAAAATATCTCCATGATCTTGAGAGAATTTGTGATTTTCTGAAATCAATAAAATGCATTTTCATGCATTTTTCAATTTAATTTGATTTTTCTTATTTTTGTTAATTCTTTTAATTTTGCATATTTGATCATCTGTTTTGTTGAATTTTGATCTTCCAATTGGTGATGAGTTTGGCTTTGATTTTTTATTATGTTTTAGGGTAGATATTCATGTTCCTCTAGAATTTTTTTGGATTTTTAGAACAACATTAGGTTCTGTTTTAGGTGTTGAGATTAGAACCTTCCCAAGCATGTGGATCCCCTTGACCTATTTCACTTTAGAAATTGTTTAGATAACTTAGAAGTTGAATTAGGCTTCAATATTTTCACATTAGTTGGTTCAAATATGTATGTTCCCCTAGGAATTTAATTAGAATTTTAAAACTTTGTTTTCTATTTTAGTTGAATTTTGCAAGTTGCTTGTGTTTGTATTGTTCTCTCTTGAGTGCCTTTGCTTGTTTGGCTTGGTTGGTGACTTTGGAGCTTGCTTGGCTTGGAATCCTTTTTGGGAAGTATTCTGGACTTGGTGTAGATGCTATGGCTTGAAGATTTGAGCTTGGAGTTGGAGTTTCCTTTTCTTTTAGGAGTTGTTTTAGGAGCTTAGGAAATTAGGATTTTAAGAAGAGCCATTAGAGCTAGTTTTGATTTCTTCATCAAACATAGAATGCATTGTGTGCTTCTATTCCATCCAATGAAATGAAGTCCTCCTAGGGAAACTCCATCTCTCCTTTGGAGGGATGTGTGTTATGCCCATAGTTGAGTAGAACTTTGAGGATACCTTACCATTTCAATGTTGGTGCTTGATGATTTCCTCTGGTTTTCATTAAGTTTTCAACATTTCAACCTTGATCTTGGTGATTGTTCCTCTGCTTGGAGTGCGCTTGCTAGAGCTTGAAGATGAAGTTGAAGAAGCTTGAGATAGAAGCTAGCTTGAAGATGAAGTCTTGCTGTCAACCTTGCTGTCTTTTCAACTGTGCTGTTTAGAGCTTGTTGTTGCTGTCTACTGTAGGAGTTTGTTGTTGCTGCTTGGGTTGCCTCCTCTGTATCTCTGGTTCTTTCTCTGTAGTGTCTTTTTTCTTGTGTTGATTACCTCTAAGTTTGAGGTGGAGCTTGTCTCCTCTTGCCTGGTGTTTTCTCTCTTGCCTCACTGGTACTGTTGCATAGCATACATTTTACTGTTTACTATTTACTGCTTGCTTTCTTTTGTTGTTTCCCTTAGGATCTCTGATTTCCTCCGTGCAAGAGGGAATTATGACAAACATTAGGTTTTGACCCATGCATGATAACTGTAGGTAGATTCCCCTTTCAACCATAGTTTTAGGGTGTCTTTCTCCTCTAATCTCAAAACAATTCAAAAACACAGTAATAAGGTTAATTGAAGTCGTACGGTACGAGCCTTAAGCTATCTGGGAAAAGGTTGGTGGAGGGTCTCTCTCCAGTAATCTGGATGTTAGTATGGTACCATTTGGGTGACATACGAAATGTTCACTCCTAGGTCATAGTCTCTAGTGCGACTGAGATTGCAAACATCCTAAAAACCAGTTCTTTCGTAAAAAACTCAAACAAACATTCAAACTCTGTTTTTGTCCTCTTGGACCTTTAATCAGGAAAACCCTTTTCAGAAGGAGATAAAAAACTGTCAGACAAGCTTGTGTCTTTCGTAGCCCGAACTACGTTTGCTCTGATCTTTCATGCCGTATGAAAGTACGTAGGCACGAGATGAGATATCTCGGCGAGCAACCTTCCCCCTATAACCCGTAGTTAGGCGAACTACGTTGACTCTGATTTCTCGTTCTAGACGGGAATACGTAGGCATAAAGTGCGATACTTTACCGAGTCATTTTCTTTTCTTTTAACCCAGACCTGTAGAGTAGATAGAATAACATACCCTTAGATAGAAAACAAGCATGGATCTCGTCGAGTACGACGAACGTGAGGGGTGCTAATACCTTCCCCTTGCGTAACCGACTCCCGAATCCAGGATTTGGTTGCGATGACCATTCCTTTCCCTCTTTGCGTTAGGTTTACTCTGAGCGTTTCCTTTCCCTCTTGTGGGATAAATAACGCACGGTGGTGACTCTTCTGTCCTAGCCGGCGCCGATTTTCGCAGTAGCGACAGCTGGCGACTCTGCTGGGGACGCTCAATGGTTCCCTATGCGAGTCAATCCTAGCGCTTGTTTTCCCGTATGGGGTTTTGTGTGTATTTATTTTTCTGTCTTTACTTTCAGTACTGTATATCATTGTTATTATGCTGTGGGTAGAGGGTTAGTTTGAGAGATAAGCCGGACCTGGGCTTGAGTGCACATAGACTTAGAAGTAGAGAGTAGTGGTTAGCCTGCTTGATTTGCTTGCACTAGCTAGCTAAGAAATTTAAGCTCAGACGAGATTCTCTTTGTTGGCATCTTGCCTGGCCCTTTGGGCTCGACAGGTTGTTGGATTTGAGGGTTGTCGACTCTGGGGACCTATCATTTGGGATTCGGCTAAGTGAGGCCTCTTCAAGGGATGATGATGCCACACCTTCTGGGTATCGTATCATCGCTCTTGAAAGTCTGTGACGCTGATGACCGCATAGGATGCCGTACCTCGTCTGCGAGTTAAGTACATACCTGTGAGAGGGTAGGTGGGTCTTTTGCAGGAAAACTCTGGCCTCAGAATACCTGGTTTGTCTCTGTTAGTGAGAATTGGTTATGAGGGTTCTTTTGTGGTTGGTTTGGTTTGAGGAGAAGATCTGATGGTTCTCAAGTGGCAGTACAGCACAGCACAGTTCTTCGTCATTGCACTTGATCCCCTGTTGCATATGCATCTTCATTTTCATGTTTGCATTTCATTAACATGTATTTATGTTGCAGGTGTGATTTTTCCCCTCAGATTCTAGTGTTCTTCTTGCCAGACATGGAGTCCATGAAGAGAACAGTTGCTTATAGGTTGCCTTCTCCAGATGTCAGTTCCTTGTTGCGGTTGGTTGCTCTAGCAGATCAGAGAATGAGGGATGAGTTCAGAGAGTCTTACGGGAAATTGCTCAGTTTGTTGTGCAGACCTTCTGTGTTTGAGATGACTGGATTGTATACCTTGATGCAGTTTTATGAGCCTCAGTTGAGATGTTTCTTGTTCCCTAATTTTATTTTGGCTCCTACTTTGGAGGAGTATTCTGATATGCTGGGAGTTCCTGTGTTAGATCAGATGTCTTTTGTTCACGAGGATGCTGAGCCTGAGTTGGCTAAGATTGCTGAGATTGTCAGTTTAGATGCTTCTGAGTTCCCCGGAGGTTTGGTCAAGCTGAATGGAGCTTATGGTTTTCATATTTCTTGCCTGGTTGAGAAGGCTATGCAGTATACGAAGGATGGATGTTGGATTGTCTTCAGTGCTATTCTGGTTGTTTGCATTTATGGGATTGTATTGTTCTCAAACTTGCCTGATTTTGTTGATTCAGATGCTTTCTTTATTCTTGCCTCGAAGAATCCGGTGCCTACTCTCTTGGGTGACATTTATCATTCTATTCACTATAAGAATGAAAAACGTCGGGGAAAGAATGTTTCTTGTTGTGTACCTCTTCTGTCCAGGTGGTTTCAGGGACATCTTCCTAAGAAGGGACCTTTTGTTGATACTATTGGTACTTTGGATTGGCCTTCCATATTGATGGGATTGTGTACTGAGAACATTGTTTGGTTTGACCGGAACCTGCTCGAAGTGAATATTATATATAGTTGTAGTGGCTTTCCGAACATTCCTTTGATTGGACGGAAAGGTTGTATTAACTATAACCCTTCTCTGCTTATGAGACAGTTTGGCTATGCTTTGAGGGATTCTCCGGTTGAAGACGAGATACAGGAATCTCTGTATCTCACGGGTTTATTAGATGGAGATGTTTTGGACAGATTCAGGCATGCTTGGGGTAATATTCACAGAAGAGGAAACACATTGCTTGGTAAGATTGATAGTCGAGCTTATAATCCTTATCGGCTCTGGATCCATGAGAGAGTTAGGACTTCTTTGATGTCGTATCCTGCTGTAGAGCCTTTGTATCTTCCGGTGATTGAGGAACCTACTTCAGTAGAGATTGAGAAGTACAACAAGCTGCTGGCTGAGAAGGAAGAGTTGCAGAGAGCGAATGAAGAGCTAGAGAAAGAGATTTTTCAGCTTCGGCATGAGAAGAATGAGGCAACTTTCACTTTGAAGAAGCAGGCTGAGATGATTAATAGGTTAGGTTCAGATTTGACCGAAGAGACCAGCAAAAGAGAGAAAGTAGGAGTAGCCTTGAATGGTGTTAGTAGTGTACTTGCTACTAAGAAAGAACTTCTGAACAAGGCTTATTCTCGACTTTCCAAATGGGAATCTTTATGGAATACAACGCTTACTAAACGGAAGGAGCGTGAAGATGAGTTGAAGCTTCAGATTTCCCAGTTAGAGGAGCGGATCAGTGCTAAGGATGCGAAGATTGCTGAAGAGGTATCTCTTAGACGTGACGCTGAGTCTAGAGTGAGTAACATGGTCAAAGAGACTAGGGGTGGTGAATTGAAGGCTGGATCCAAGAGATGCATGGTTGATGAGTGTTCTGGCAGAGGAACTTGTGAAGAGGACGCAAAAAAGCTAAGATCCACTGTTGAGCGGCATGCATTACTGATACAGGAGCTAATCTCCAGACTAGGTCATTCAGAGACATTGAGGATATTGGAAGATGTCCAAGCGCGCCATTTGGCCTGATTTATCTTTGCTTTGCTTTTGTTATTAGCACTTGTATTTTGACCATCGCCAGGCTTGTTGGCCGAGGTCTGTTCAGTTGTATTCATTTGTATCTTTGTACTCTGCCTCTTGGCATTTGTTTATGTATGAGGTTTCTGATTCTGCGCTTGCTTACTTGGGACTCCATTGTCGTTATGGCTTCTTCTCCGAAACTAGAATCGGGGGGGGGGGGGAGGGGGGGGGGAGTGGGGGGGGGGGAGGGGGGGGAGATTAACTTGTTGCATATTTACACGTGTGCATTTGCATATTCATATTGCATGGCAGGTACCTTTTTGAGCTCGAATCTTATCTCCTGCATCTTACAGGTTGTTTCAGGATTGACAAACAGAGAACTCACCGGTACGCTACAAGAAGCAACAGTAAGAAGATCATGAATCAAGTACAGTCTGAGATGCAGGAGATCCGGGATAGGTTGGCCCAATTCATGCAGACCATGGAAGCCGTGGCTAAAGGCCAGGAACATCTTCAAACTCTGGTGCAACCGCTGCTGGCACGAGCGGTTGGTAATACTGAATACAACTCTGCTCATGTTGAGACTCCTCGCAGGGAGGAGGTGATACCAAATGCTGGTGAGACTGGTACTGGCAACGGCAACGCTGGTAACAGAAATGCTGATAATGTTAATGGGAACGTGGAAATCAACAGGAATGTTGGTATCAACACTAGTTTCGGTGACAACAATCAGGGTCTTGGCTTTGGCAATCAGGATGGCAATGATGGCTTCAATAATCAGGGCTTCGGCAACGGAGGGTTTGGTGATAACAATCAAGGTTATGGTAATAATGGCTACGGTAATGCTGGTTTTGGCTATGTGAATACCACTGGTGCTGGGATGGGTCCTTTCAATACTGGTTTTGAGACAGTGGCTGCTAATCAAGAGCTGGGCAATCTGAGGTATGATCCCAGGTTCTTCCAAAGTGGTCATGGTCATAGTCGTAATGCTGCTTATGACGGATATGGTAATGAGGGGCCGTACTGGAATAGAGATCGTCAGGAAGATGCCTTTTCTGGGCAAGGCATGGGTTTTGAGGGTCCCACTGATAGTGATCGGAGGATTAAAATGCTGGAGGAACATATGAGAGGTATAGCCAATCAAAATTCTGCAGGGTTAGACATGGCTACCATGGGGCTGGTTCCCGGGCTGAGAGTACCATTGAAGTTCAAAGCTCCCACTTTCGATAAATATAAAGGGGATACATGCCCACGGGTTCATGTGCGTTCATACTATCGGAGGATGTTGGCTTACTCTGATGATGAGAAGATGCTTATGCATTTTTTCCAAGATAGTTTGTCAGGACCATCGCTGGAATGGTACATGGGACTAGAGCCTGCACAGGTCGGAAGTTGGAAAGAATTGGCTGATGTTTTCGTCAAACATTACCAATACAATAGCGACCTTGCACCAAATAGGGTTCAGCTTCAAAGTCTTTCATAGAAGAACGGGGAAAGTTTCAAGGAGTATGCTCAGCGTTGGTGCGATCTGGCGGCAAGAGTCCAACCACCTATGGTTGAAAGGGAACTGATTGATATTTTTGTTGGAACATTCTCTGGGATGTACTATGATAAATTGCTTAATTGCTCGATGGGTAGTTTCTCTGACATGATACTCATGGGGGAACGAATTGAAAATGGCATCAAAATTGGTAAGATTCAAGCCGGTGAATCGACCTCAGCTGGAGGTGCAAAAAAGGTCTTTGGTGGTAAAAGGCAAGGAGATGCCAGTGCAGTGTATGGTGGTCGAGGACGAGGTAGAGGTCGGAATCAGTATCTTCAATAACAGGTTTCTAGTGTGACGATCCCTATACCACAACAACGACAACAGCCACAACAGCAGCAGCAGCAACAACAAAGGTATAATCCTGCTCAGAGAAGGATCCAGAATGGGAAGCCGAAGAGGGTATTTGATACACCTCCGTCAATGTATGCAGAATTGCTTCAGACGCTGTTAAGTTTGAATCTGGTTGAGAAGAGAACATGGGACCCACCCACAGGAGCGCTTCCTTACGGGTATGATACTAGTAAGCAGTGTGAATTTCATTCCGGGGCACCCGGACATGATATCGAGAGTTGTCATGCTTTTAAACACAAAGTCCAAGATTTGATTGATAGTAAAGTCATCAACTTCAGTAATGATGGTCCCAACATTGTACAGAAACCAATGCCGAATCATGGAGCGAATGATGTTTTGACAGAGGAAGATTTGGATCTGGTTATGGACGTAAATGATCTGAAGACACCTTTGAGCTATGCTAAAAGCAGATTGTTGAAAGGAGGGGTCTTCCCCGGATGTGATGAGTACTGTTTGGATTATTGGACCCGACCAGAGGGTTGTATTGATTTGAAGAGAGGTATTCAGGCCATGATTGATGAGGGAACTTTACAGTTTGACCGCACTGCTGTTGAGAAACCTGATGAGGTAACGTGTGGAAAGCAGGGTGAGGTCGCAACAATTACAATTCCACGAAAGACTATTACGATATCAGCGCCCGCCAAGTGGCAAACTATCACGATAACGAAAGCAGGGCCTGTTCCTTATGAGAGTACGAAAGCCCTCCCATGGAATTATGGATTGGAAGCTTTTTGCAATGGGGAAAAGATTAATATGGATAGCCAGCCAGCAGGGGCAGTGGGCATTATTATTGAAGCGGGAGGTATGACCCAAAGTGGTACAATATTCACTTCACCCGAAATCGAGGCTGAAAGAGTTGCTAGAGGCAAAGCCAAAGTGAATGAAGGAGGACCTTCCCAAATGAAAGAGAAGGAAACATCGGTCAAGGATGTAGAAGAGTTTATGAGGTTGATTCGCAAAAGTGACTATAAGATTGTGGAGCATTTGCAGCAGACACCCTCCAAAATTTCAATACTATCTTTGTTACTTTGTTTCGAGGCCCATCGAAATGCCTTGTTGAAAATCTTCGACACGTCTTTTGTACCTCAGGAAGTAACTGTTAATCAGCTTGAGGGGGTACTGGTGCACGTGAATGCCGGACACAGCCTGGGAATTACTGACTTTGATTTGACGCCTAGAGGTCGGGACCATAATATGGCTTTGCACATTTCAGTGGAGTGTCGGGGTACTGTTATATCGCACGTTCTTGTAGACACCGGATCATCTTTGAATATGTTGCCGAAGAAGGCTATGTTGAAGCTAGATGTTCGGGGAATCATATGCACGCCAAACAATTTGGTCGTGAGGGCTTTTGATGGGACCAGAAGGTCAGTGTTTGGGTCCATAACGTTGCCACTCCAAGTCGGGCCGGAAGTGTTTGACACCGTGTTCTACATCATGGATATACATCCAGCTTACAGCTGTTTACTTGGGCGATCATGGATCCATTCTGCAAGGGCTGTAACGTCCATGCTGCATCAGAAACTTAAATACATGGTTGGGGACAGTGTTGTTACTATTTGCGGAGAGGAGGACATTCTGGTTAGTCATCTCTCGTCATTCAAGTACGTCGAAGTGGATGGGGAGATCCATGAGACACCATGCCAAGCCTTCGAGGGGTTGCAGATCAAGGACAAGTCTCATGCTCCCGTCAAAGGGCCAGAAGTGGCTATGTCTTCGTACAAAGACGCTCAGGCAGTGGTTCAGGCTGGAGCAACCAAAGGATGGGGCCAGGTCTTGGAAATTCCTGTCAAGATGGACAAGTTTGGGTTGGGGTATCGACCGACATCGTCACCTTCCGCATCAGGCGTGCCAAAGTTCAAAGGACCAGTGGTGATCACTCCAGGTGGGGTCTGCTATGAAACAATCAATGTTGTTTCTGATACTGAAGACGGAGATAGTGACTGCGATATGGACTCGTGGAGCAAGCCCGACGTGCCATGACAGAATCTGTGCAACTGGTCTATCCAGGAACTTGTCCCAGTGACTACAAAACAATAATGATTTGGTTTCTCAACTATTGTATAATCCTGTGTCCTACCCGGGGCATAGTGATTTTGTTTTTAGGGCTACCTGCTTATGTGTGTACTTTCTTTAATCATTAATAAAGGCGTTTTTCGCATGCAAATTTTGTGATCCTTGTTTTTCCTATTTTTGTTTAACAATAAAATGGCAACGTGGTTATGTGCTTTGTTTGCATTATTTGAAACATTTAACCATTCTCATTGCAGGATTCATATTTCAGACGACACCGATCACGACACCGATCACGAACTTCCTATGACTCGCTTCGACTTCGAGCACCCGATATTTCAAGCAGAAGAAGAGATTGTTGAGGATAGTGACTTATCAAAAGAGCTGACTCGACTTTTGAAACAAGAAGAGAGAATCATTCTGCCTCATCAGGAGGAAATTGAAATTATCAATGTGGGGTCCGAAGAGGTTGTCAGGAATATCCGGATAGGGGTTGCACTGCAGAGTGATATCAAGCAAAGGCTTATCGAGATGCTTCGAGAGTATAGTGATATCTTTGCTTGGTCTTACGAAGACATGCCTAGTTTGGATACTGATATGGTGGTTCACCGTTTGCCATTGCGTGAGGAATGTCCGCCGGTTAAGCAGAAACTCAGAAGAACTCGACCAGATATGGCTGTGAAAATTAAGGAGGAAGTTCAGAAACAATGGGATGCTGGTTTTCTGGCTGTCACAACTTATCCCTCATGGGTTGCCAATATAGTACCTGTACCAAAGAAAGATGGTAAGGTGCGGATGTGCGTGGACTATCGAGATTTGAATAAGGTGAGCCCAAAAGACGACTTTCCGCTTCCTCATATTGATGTGTTGGTCGACAACACCGCTCAATTCTTCGTGTTTTCCTTCATGGACGGCTTTTCGGGCTATAATCAGATAAAGATGGCGCCGAATGATATGGAGAAAACGACTTTTATTACCCCGTGGGGAACGTCCTGCTACAAAGTGATGCCCTTTGGTTTGAAGAACGTTGGGGCAACATATCAGCGAGCTATGACCACACTCTTTCATGACATGATGCTGTTGCACCCCAAAATTTGCCCTCACAATACAAGACTTTGTGTTCCAAGAAGGTTCACAAGGTTCACAAAATTCATAATTGGTCAGAAGAGTTGACAATTCCCTCAGACAATGCACCTCCTAAGCAGTGCATCCAAAACTAGGGTTTTGACTTTAATCAGGCTAAATGGACTTCCAAGACTTCAAGTGAGCTTCATAACATCTTATATGTGTATAAGAACCCCCATGTCAAGTTTCAAGACTTTTCTCAAAAGTTTGCTCAGTCAGATGATCAGATAAGTCAAAAGCAGTCAATGCAGTTAAAAGGTCAAACTGAGGTCAACTGTGGTCAAACCAAAGTCAAACTTCATGATTTTTTTTTTGCCAACATCAAAGAGAGGTTGGGTGAGAAATATTATCATAATAACTGTAATACCCCAAATTTTGCCCTAAGATTTGTCGTCGCATTTCATTGCATTTAATCAATTACTAACAAATTTGTGTAGTCGTTTGACTTTTTGCAGGTAAATATCATATGGCATGCACTTTTTTTTCTAAAAAGTAAAAATGGCACAATTGGCAGGAGGACATGTGTAAGGAGTTATGAGTGTGAGAGGTTGAGAGTTCGAATCTCACCTTTGTCATTTTTTTTTGTTTTTTATTATTTTTACTCTAAATTTTTCTATCTTTCATTAAAAAAATAACAAAAATAGTTTTTTATTATTATTTAATTATTATTTTCGTATTTTAATTAAATTATTTTTTAAACTATTATTTTTTTCACTTTTTTCTAAATTATTCATAAAAATATCCAAAAAATCATAAAATAAAAAAATATTGAAAAAATTTTGTTCTTTTTATAATATTTTTTATTTTAGGAATCAATAGGATTATTAGTTTTTATTTTAAGTTTATTTTAATTATTTTAAATTATTTAAATTTTATTTTTTCTTAACTAATTATTTAGTTTGGGCTTTAAAATGGGCTTTAGGGACATTATTGACAATTTGGTGTTAACCCTAATTTGTTCCCTATATATACATGTGTTGCCTTGTTGGAAAAAAGAGGGGAGAATGAAAAAAACCTAAGAGGAGTGAGTGTCGTTGGCCGTTATTTAGTTTTCTTCTTCATCCGTTACTATTGTTTCTTTTTCTTCATCTTTTACCGTTATTTCTTTTTCTTCATCTATTACCGTTATTTCTTTTTCTTTATCTATTACTGTTGCGTTTATATATATATAATTTTTAAATTGTTAGAGTTTATATATATAAGATTTTTGATCGAATTATGTCGATACGATGTTTGCACATTTGTGTGCATGACGCGTGACATTTGTGTTAGTTCGATCTGGTTGCGATGATCGCATTTTTGTGTGAGCAATAATACTATTTTTTGCTTAATTTCTTTTTCTTTGCGATAAATTTTGTTTCGTCCGATTTAGATCTGGTTGCGATGAGCGCATTTCTGCGTTAGCAACATTGTTGGGTTATTTGGCACATTTAAAATTCATTATTGCTTTATTATTATTATTATTATTATTATTATTATTATTATTATTATTATCATTATTTATTATTATTATCATTATTATCATTATTATTATTATTGTTATCATTAATTTATTAAAATTTGTTGTAATATAAAAATCTGTTTTTTTAAAATAAATGACATTAACATCTTTTTTCCAAATTAATATGAAAACCTAATTTTAATTTTCTATATGATTCTATGTATATATTTATTATAATTCTTGTAAATTTTTGTAAATAAAATTAAACCTTATAAACACTTAATGTAAAATTTTGGTGAATGTGATTATTGATTAGTTAAAATTTGTTTTCATCATAATGTGTAAATATTTTTCTTAATAATTGTTAATATATAATTAGAGATAATTAAATTTTTGTAAATGATTAAGAAATTTATAATTATGTTATATTTAGAACTTTATATTATAGTAATTATTTAATCATTTATGTTTCTAAATAAAAATCAAATCTTATGATATTTAGAACTTTATATTATAGTAATTATTTAATCATTTATGTTTCTAAATAAAAATCAAATCTTATGTTTAATCACGTTATTAATTAATTATTATTGCTAATCATATTTTGTTGCTTATTATTATTTTGAAATTTCTATCTTATTATTTTTTCTAACTTTGTCTATTTTTCTCATTATTATTGTTTCAACTAATTATTTTCACTAACTTTATATTTATACTAACCTTATTTAATTTTTCTTATTATTTACTAACCCTAATATTTTATTTGCTTATTTGTTATTTTTTTTATTTATTATAATTTTGTAATTGCCTCTTGGATGTAAATTGTAATTACTTAATTATTATTATCATTATGGTTAGTAATTAGGGAGTGCTAATATGTATGATATTTAAAAAAATAAATTAGATCATTTTAATATAAGATAATTAAATTAAACATTTCACACACGTAAGTCGATTTTAATCGCCGTTTCACTTCCTAAGGATATCCCTCAAGTTGCCTACGAATAACGGTTAAGTGGGGTGTATAAAGCAAGTCCCTCAAATGAAAAATCATCAAAGTCCCTTATGGTTGCCTTTACGAATCGAGTCCCTTTCGAAAAATGATGATAGTCCCTCCAGTTTGCTTATTACACCCCACAATGGCCTTCAAAAATCCAATTGTCCCTCACATGTCCCTTAACATCCAAAGTAAGGACTACCTACTCCATTATAGTAGGGATAGTCTTACTAAAGGAAAGAATGAAGAATAAGAAAGACCTTTAAACATTAGGGTAGGTTACTCCTAGGTGCTTGCTCACTTCAAAATTGTTCCGCACTTAAACAAATTTTCAACAAGTTTTCAAACAAGTTCTTAACACATCCTTACATGGATTATTTATTAACTATTCTGAAAATTTTCTATTCACACACTACAATTTCAAAACAATTCAAAAGTGAGCTTAAGTACCTAAGAGCCCATGGATAACCATGGATGAAAAGGATGCTAATACCTTCCCTTTTCATAACCTACCCCCCGGACCCAAAATATTCTCTAAGGTCTTTCCTGTTCTTTTATAACCTTTCCTTATGGATAAAATAAAAGTCGGTGGCGACTCTTGCTATCCGCAACATTGTTTAAAGTCAGTTCACCGGGTTACAGAACTGGCGACTCTGCTGGGGATTTATTTAAGAGGGGTACCCTTAGGAATTAAGATCACTTTAAATTGTTTGCCTTGTTTGCTTTATTATTATATTGTTGGGGTGCTCTTATGTGTGGAAGGTCCTAACCCGGATCTAGTGTACCTTAGGTAAATGGCAATAGACCAAGGAAACTGTACGACGTATATCGATACGGTTGATCTGGTGGCCATAGTTAGTGCGACTTCTTGGTTGGTGCTTATATTCCTTAAGTCAAGTTGAGGATAATATTGAGGCTGCCATATGTTGTCAATGCACTAACTGACTTTTAGAACCCTAGTTAACTCATCTTGGCCTTTAGAAAGTAGTGAGGTAACCGGCTTTGGTGCAGACTGAAGTTGGTTGACACTCGATACTACGCTCATTGAGATCTTAAACTTGGAGGGTTTTGGTTGGCAAGTAAGTTGCCTTCTGAACAATCACCCTTGTGAAGGATCAATGATATTGAGATCCCTTAGAACCTGGTTACTTTTGTAGGACAGGATGAACCATCTAACTTCAGAGGAGGGTACTTGCCTTTGAACCTCATGCAAGCCTTTAAACCTAGGGCTATGGTGTGACTTGTTTGTGTGTGCCACATGTTTGTGATTGAGCATGACATCATGACATCATCATGCATCATAAGCATATCATTTTCCCTAACCATTTCAAGGACCAAAGGATTTATCTTTGTTCTTTGTTGCAGGTCATGGCTTCTGCTCGTAGAAACACCATCAGGATCAACTTTGTAGGGATACCTGCTAAGCTCAAGGAGTTGGTTTCCCTAGTGCCTGATCATTCCCAGTTCAACAAGAGACATGGTCACTTATTGGATCTAGTTACTTCAGGGTTCAGTGAAGACATGATGAGTGTGCTGTTTCAGTTCTTTGACCCTAAGCACCATTGCTTTACATTTCCTGATTATCAGCTGGTTCCAACCATGGAGGAGTTCTCTAAACTTCTGGGCATACCTGTTCTTGATCAGAAGCCATTCACAGGCTTAGAGAAGGAGCTTAAACCAGAAGTTATTGCTGCAGCTCTACATCTGAAGAAGTCTGACATTGTTCTAGAGATGAGAAGTGGAGTTAAAGGTATTCTTGCCAAGGTATTAGTGGATAAAGCTCAAATGTTCTTGAAGGCTATGAGCTACGATGCTGTTGAGGGGATCTTAGCCTTATTGATTTATGGCTTAGTGGTGTTCCCCAATCCTGATCAGTTCATAGACGTTCATGCCATCAACATATTCCTGAGTCACAATCCAGTGCCTACCTTACTTGGAGACATCCTACATTCTCTTCACACCCGTACTACAAGGGCAAGAGGAACTTTGATGTGCTGCATACCTTTACTTTCTAGGTGGTTTATTTCTCACCTTCCTCGCTCAGTAATGAAGAATGAGCAAGGGTTCAGATGGTCCAAGAGGATCATGTCACTTTCTCACTCAGACATCCATTGGTGCTCCAGATCTATGGAGAATGTCACCATCATTGACCGTTGTGGGGAGTTTCCTAATGTGCCACTTCTAGGCATAAGAGGAGGCATCACCTACAACCCATCTCTAGCTTTACGACAGTTTGGTTACGCCCGGAGCGATGGTCCACATGACATGTTGATTCAGGGCATTGTGTTTGATTACGACAACGATCTTCAGGGTTACCGTCAGAGATTCATCCGAGCTTGGGGAAAGGTAAACAGGATTGACAGCAAGACACTGGAGCCTAAGTACACTATTCCTATGGAGGCTTATCTCAGATGGGTACGATCTCGTGCTCAGACACTCATGATGCCATATCCTGCCGTCCTACCAGTTACCATGGAACCTGTTGCTGAAGGAGACACAGCTTATACCATCCTTCACCCAGACATGCCTACTGATATGTGTCGCTTGCGCGAAAATAAGGTGCCGGCATGACAGAAGAGTCGCCACCTTTCGTTATTTATCCCTCAGAGCGGGAAAGGAAACGATCGGAAAAACCTGACGAAAAAGGGTAAGACAAGGTCATCGCAACCATTGTCTGGGTTCGGGAGTCGGTTACGCAAGGGGAAGGTATTAGCACCCCTCACGTCCGTCGTATTCGACGGGATCCTCGCTTGTTTGTTTACTTGGACGGGTTGGTTTCAATCTATCTACCTATCAAGGCTGGCTGAAAAAAAAGAAAAGAAAAATGACTCGGCAAAGCGTCGCACTTCATGCCTACGTATTCCCATCAGAGAATGAGAAATCAGAGTCAACGTAGTTCGGCCTACTACGGGGGATTATGGGGAAGGTTGCTCGCTAGGATATCGCATCCTATGCCTACGTACTTTCATTGGGTATGAAAGATCAGAGCAAACGTAGTTCGGGAAACTACGGAAAAAAATGACTCAACTAGGAGGGAGACTATCAAGTCCTACTGTTATCATGCCATGGATTCATCCTGTGGTTGAGGTTTGAACAGGGAACTCCTAGATGTTGTCATGCATAGGTTTCAACCTAAAAGTCTATCATCAAATCCTCATCAGAGGAAATGAGAGTCCTAAGGGATCATGTCAATGATACACCAAAACAGACAAAAGCATCAGCTTTAACAGTAAAATGCATGCAATGCAAGTGAGGGAGGAAATGTGTGTGGGGCTTCAGCCTCCACAAGCTCATCTCGACCTCAAGCCAGTCATGAGATAACAGTAATCGTACTGAAGATAAACAACATGCCATCAAGCAATACACAGATAAAGGAAATGAAGTGCCATCAGGCAAACAAAACACAAACTTGAGAAAGAATCAATCTACTCTCCAATCCTGACCCTAATCACAGAATCTGAATCAAATCTAAGCAAAGCCCTCAAGCAAAACCCTAAACAAGAGAAATCAATCCCAGCCTTCAAGCTTTAGAACAAGCTTACCAAAGAAAGGGAGCTAAGCAAGCAGACTCATAGTGTCTTCCTCAGGAGAACACTAGGAGGTGTATACTCAGGAGTCATATCCTATGTGGCTCAACCACTGTGATCAGTTTACATTCCTCCTCAGGAGAAATTAAACTTACAAGCAGGCTCCAACATCACTGGATATTTAGGAAATCCTATTTGAACTAGTGGAACTAAATGAATAGACTCATAGGACCTTCCTCAGGAAAGTACTAGGAGGCTTCCACTTAGGAATTGTATCCTATGTGGCTCAACAACTGTGATCAGTTTACATTCCTCCTCAGGAGAAATTAAACTCACAAGTTGGCTCCAACATCATTGGATACTTGAGAAATCCTAGATAAACTAAGGGAACTAAGTGAATAGACCCATAGGACCTTCCTCAGGAAAGTACTTAGGAGGCTTCCACTTAGGAGTTGTATCCCATGTGGCTCAACAACATGTGATCAGTTTACATTCCTCCTCAGGAGAAATTAAACTCACAAGTTGGCTCCAACATCATTGGATACTTAAGAAAGAGGTGAGAAGAAAGAATGAAAGTCATTCATAGTGCCTTCCTCAGGAAAGTACCATGAACTTCCTTCAAACTTCAGGATCTCAAACCTCACCAACAGGGGACAAGCCAAGCTCTGGGTCTCTGAGTTTTGATCTTCAATCTTCACTTCATGATGCTCTCCATCAAGGTCTTCAAGGCAACACAAGCCCCTCAACAAATTCCCCAAAACAAACCCCATAGATGAACAGGTAACCACAGGGGAGACAAAATCAATAGGCAACTTCAGAAAATACCTAAAAATACTAAACCAAGGGGGAAAAATCTAACTATTATTCACAAGGGTCCTCAACACCTACTCATAACATCTACATAGGCCTCTACCTAAAAAATCAAGACAAAACTCAATCAAAGAAAGTGATTCATCACCTAAACACAATCTAAACCCTAATTAGGATACCCTAAATCTACCCTAATTAAACTAATCAAAATTTAATTCTAAAAATCTAGAAAAAATCCTATGGGGAACTATGATTCATCATCTAATTGCTCAAAAAAGAATGGATTAAAAACCCTAAAGGAAGGTTCTAAAACAATTCCTACAAAATCATGATATAAAACTAAACCTTATAAAAGCTATTTTAAAAGAAAAATCTATTAAAATACTAAACTAAAAAATAAAATCTCATTTTTATTTTTATAATTTTCTACACATTTTCATCTAATCATAGAAAAAAGAAGAATTCAAAAATCATTTTTTATCAATTTTTAATGAATTATACAAAACAGCCAAATATTAAAAGAGAATTAAAAAGAATTAAATTAATTAAAGGGAGGGGGGGTACAAATAGAAACACGCGCTAGTTAAAATGATTGGGCCAGATAAAAAAGGGGGGTGCGAAGAGGAAATAAGCCCAGAATGGCTTGTTAATGAAACGGCCGCGTTTCAATTAATTTGAAAATTCCCTCCAACTCTCAGATTCGCTCACGACCGTTGGATCAACATAATTGGTCAAGCTTTGGGACTTGATCTAAGGGCTCTCCTTCATCGTCCCAGATGAGACCTAGGGTTTCAGAACCCTCCTCCCATGCACCAATATTCAAGCTCCTCTATCTCTCTGCTCAGGCCATGGTTTCACACGATTCAAAAACGAAAGTTGCTCTACTAAATGAGAGGAATACAATGGTACGAGTAGATTTTCTTAATTCCTCCTGAATAATCCAAACAGAAGACTTAAACATCTTGGCACAACCATGTTCATCTGATATCAACTGGTATCGACCTTCACCAAACCTCAGTCTAATGATTTACAGAGCTTCTACAAGTGAACCTAAACGCGCTAAACCAATTCTTGATGATTTAAACTCCAAATTCAAACACTTCTTGAGAATCAAAGATTCTTGGTCCTGCTATGGAACCTCATGGAACAGGCTGTAACTCTCAGGGTTTAATCATCTAGCCTAGTACAACCTTCCTATACCTCTAAAACTAAGCAAGACCATATAATTCAAGAGAATTAAGATGGAGAAGGAACCTGTCAAGAGGTTATGGTGGAGTGATGCAGAGCACGATTCAAGCCTTGGGATTGCTTCTAGATGATCCTTGGATGATCACCAGTCTTCTGTTTGCAATGGTTGTGAAGGAGATGGCTGGTAGTGCAAGATATCTTGGATTGCTTGAACTTGAAGCAAGAGCTTTAATGGCTATCTCTCTCTCTCTCTCTCCTCTGACTTGACTCAAGTTTCACCAACCTTGAACACTTTCTGATGCACTCTCTAAATAGCAATTGATGGAAGCTTGTGGGATCATCTAGAAGGATCTAGAAAAGTCATGAACTTCTCCTTAAATGAGAAGTTGAAAATATCATTTCCCTTGCCTTATCCCTTGTAATCTCATGCCAAATTGTCTTAATATGAGATATTGAATGTTAATGAATGAAAGCAGCCCTTGCATTTCACTTATGTAGGGTTTTGCAAAGTTGCCTTCTTATGCAAGTAATAAATTTCCAAAGGAAGTCCATTTTTGGAGCCTCAAATGAAAAATTTATTTAAACCAAAGTTCTTAAAATGGTTTTTCCAATCAAAATGATATATTGGATGACCTATTTTGGATTTGTGGACCTCCCAAATCACTTTTCAATTTCAACTTTTCAAAGTTATAAGCCATTTTTAGTTCATTTTGGACCAATCATGTAATCTCATGCTATGAGCTTTTCCAACAATTTGTGACCTTCTTTCTAGACTTAAAATCACATTTTGAGCAACTTTCATGTTTTGAGTTTTTCCATTTGAGGCTTGGAAATAGGAGTTTTAGGCATTGGCTAAAATGACCTATAACTGACAAATGACCAAAATACCCCTGCCTTGTTCAAACCATAAGTTGAGTTCCACAAATCCAATCAAGGACTTCTACCACTCAAATTAAAGCTAAGAAGATGCTCTTCAACATTCATGTTGACCAAGAAATCATAGGAATCATCCTACTAGGGCAAAAGTTGTCTGCAAGTTGGGTGACTTTCAAGGACCCAGATTCACACACCTCTGCTGACCTGTAATTTGTCAAAACCATAACTTGAGCTCTGTAACTCCTATCAAGGACTTCCACCACTCAAATTAAAGCTTAGAACAAGATCTACAACATTCATGTTGTGGGGAGGATGAGATATCAATCACATCTTGAGCTAAAACTGCCTGGAAGATAGGGATCAAATTAGGGTTTTTCACTGACAATCCTTGGAGACCCTAACTGAAAACTTCTCAAACTCCTCAATCATGATGAGTTGGTCTAGGAATCATCTTTATAACATCTCTATGCATCATTCCATGATCTCATGGCCCTTGGATTGGGTCTCAACCTTCTCCAAATCTTCAGCTGATCTAGGGTTGACCCAGTCAAAACCCTAATTCATCATTCATGGTTGAATCTTCTGAACTCTTGCATAATGACTTCTCTGGGCTTCATGATGGCTATCAAGACATCTCATAAGCTTTCTCAAAACATCTAGTCCATTCTCAAAGTCTCAGAATCATCTGAGGGGCACCCACAACTCTCAAGCTATGAAGCATACAACCCTGGTTTCAACCCATTCCTCTGAGAATCTCTTGAACTTTCTGATGAAGGTATCCATTTTCAAACACTCAATGAATAAATAATTGTTGGTCAAATTTTGGGGTGCAACAGCTGCCCCTATTCAAACGGCTTGAACCTGACTGGGTGAGAAGCGAACGGCTCTCAACCAATCAAGGTACGAGACGGTTGAATATCGGTAAACCCGAAAATTTGCCAACTGCACGAGCACACGGTACTCTGCGGGGAACAAATCTTTGAATACTGCAACACTAGCTGCTCAACAACTAACTGGAGAGATACTGATCTGACATCGCCGTCGGTTATCCACGTTAACTTCTTCTGACATTGCCTTCAGACAACCACAACACCCAACCTCGCCGCTGGAGAACTGAATCTTCTAACATACCCAACATTGCTGCTGGAAAACTGAATCTGACGTTGCCGTCGGAAGCAAACATCGCTCTGAGAGACACTCGATATCGCCGTCGTACAAACATCATCTCTGTTGGGGATTTAAAGAGCCTGACATTGCCGTCGAACAAATCATAATCTGACCTCGCCGTCAAACAAACGTTCAACCTCGCCGTCGAACAAAATACCACCCTGAACAAATCTGACCTGGGGTTCACCCCTGGTAAAGTACACTTGCGTATTTGAACCTACTCCGCTGGGAATGAGAGACTTAGCCGAGCACATTCTGATCTGGGGTTCTCCCTAAGAACCATAACGAACATCCAAACACTACTGCATACTGCCTGCCGTAGAACTTCAACATTAAAGATATATGAAACCCTGGCCCCTGGCCATTTCCAGCTTCGCTGGAGAATCTTCAAGTTCTTCTGAAGATAAACATCCTTGACCTTCAAGGATGTGAACTTTGCCTGTCGGCAACTCTGCAGGAGGTATCTTCGACTTCAGTCTAAAGACATGATCCTTGGCCTTCAAGGATACATGAGTCTGCCTTCAGGCAAACTCCATCTCTGCTATAGAGCATCCGAGACTTCAGTCAGGGATATACTTCGGCCTTCAGTCCGAAAAAATGAATCCTAGGTCATTCATGACCTTGGGGGATAACCTTGCCCTTAGGCACCTTCGCTTCAGCTTAGGAAATCTGTGACTTCAGTCAGAGAAATGGTATCCTGAGCCATTCATGACTCTACGGGGATCCAAACACTTTGCCTTCAGGCAAAACTCCGCTTCAGCTGGAGAAACATCTTCGACTTCAGTCAGAAGAAACACTATTCACTTGATCGCAATCAATCATCACCTCAGGACAACTGACTTGGTCTTCAGGCCAACACGGATCATCTTGTTATATCTACAAACTTTGGAACCTTGTCTTCAGCCACCCGCTGATTTATCCACACGGAAATCTGGCTTCACAGGAACCTTCTGATATCGCCTTCGGGCGCTTACGAAATCCATCTTCAGATTAGACATCATTGTTGGAGCAGACATATCATGCTGCTCAGGGCTTCAAGAATCATCTTGACCAAACAGATCCATCGGGCATCTTCAAGAATCGTCCTGAACTAATAACCTTTCTGGAGCAAACATTCTGTTGGGTATTCCAGGAATCTTCCTGAGCAACTCTTGCTGGAGGCGCTATTGGGGAGCTCAAGTATCATACTAGGCGTACCACTCGGGAAGCTGTACTGAGGTCTTTAAGAATCGTCTTAAGCAAATGGCCCTGCTGAGGGACTTGAGAATCATCTCGAACTGAAGACTTTGCTGGGGATCTCAAAAATCATCTCGAGCGAACGAGCTGTGGGGATCACACCGGGGTCTTTAAGAATCATCTCGCAAGCGGTCTTGCTGGGGAGAATATCAGGAATCGTCCTGAGCAACTGGTCTTTTGGGGATACACCTGTTCAACAAGGATGATAATGACCTAGATCATGCTTATGATGCGTATGCTTCTGCACTATGCCCCACACGGTGGGAATGATATGTATTTATGCTAAATGCCATGCAATCATGCACAATGCTATGCAATCATGCACAATGATGCAATCCCGTCAGCAAAATAAATGCCGAGGGGAGATTCTCCTGTCAAGGAGAAAGAACTACTCATATAGAGGAATCATCCTGCTGAGGAGAACGTGAACACGCCAATATCAATTAGGCTCTGTCTGGGGAATTGATCTTCCGCGAACTGCTGCAGGGGAACAACTTCAGTTGATCTGCTGCAGGGGAACGAAGCTCTACGAGAACTCGGACCTGCGGGTATCTATCGCGAGAATAAACTGCGCGGCCGTCTCGGCTACTCTTCTGGGGATGACCACTCTGTGGGGGAACCAACTTCAGCTGCTTAACACTCCACTGGGGAAAAGGGAATCATCGAATCTTCAGGAGAGAGCCTGACTCTGGTGAGGAATCTCAATTCCACTGGAGACTTCAGTCTGGCACCATCAGTTACTGCATACTTCGGTATACAAACAGCTTCCTACGAGACCTGCACTTGTGACCCGGTGCGGGGGAAAACACCTGCTTCGGTGACTTTACTGGGGGAAAACACGAGCTTCAGCTTCCCAAACATTTCTATGAACTCTGCACTTGTGACCCGGTGATGGGGAGAGACAACATCATTCTTCGGTGCTTGGCTCAGCTGATGGGGATGACGCTCCTTCAGGACTCGTCTGCTTGGGGAAGAGAATCACCTCTACCTGGGGGAGACATATCAATGCTCACTATTCTGATTCTGATTCTGCGGAGGAGAGACTACTGAACTCTGCTGAAGAAGGAGGACTCATCCTGCTTCGGGGATACGCACAGCACATCTTCTGGCGAGGTGCTACACCTGCAACAATGCAAACAAACAGACAAGATACCCTCCTCAAAGGGGCCTATCAGGGTTATTATCTCGCGACAATGTCCAGTTAGTTAATTGTTTCAACAATCAATGGGCTTAGGCCCGCAAGTTTATGTATGCGCATTTTATCAAAAAACACATCGGCGTTATCATTCGCAAACAAAACAGATAAATGCTAAACAGACAAGTAGAATTGCTGAATAATGTGCATTTTATTGATGATGAACCCCTGAATGGGCAAAAATGTTTTACAACAGAGGCAAGCTCCTGGAATGAGGAAGCCGCGCAAAAAGAAAACATAAATATACATCAGTATATACAAATGTCGGCAATCGAGGCGTAGACGAACACCATGAGTTGATCCCTCTAAGACCTACTCGACTTCGATACTTCTCCGATGCTTCAGCTTTGGAAGAGATTGATTCAGATAAACGACCCTCAGGTCTTCCGAACCACTAAACAATGAAAGTCCATACGCGGAACGCAGTCATTTGCTTATTCAAATCCCTAACTTTTGCGTGAACCGCCCTTCCGGGTTTTCAGTTCACCGGGATACCCTTTTTTGCCGAAGCCGCCCAGTGTAGGTTTTCGACTTCGCGGGTGTACATTTTTTCAATATATCCCTAATTTTTGCCCGAACCTTTTATTCTGTTTTTGGTTCGCCGGGATGCCCCTTTTTTGCCTGGACTCTTTCTTTTTTGTCCAGCAGGTCGCTTTCAAGCAAAGTATTTTTTAACTGCGTCCGCGTTCACCGGGGATGCAAAATCTTCACCATCCATCGTGGATAACAACAAAGCTCCTCCTGAGAAAACCTTGCTGACGACATACGGCCCTTCGTAATTCGGAGTCCACTTGCCCCGGTGATCGGAGTGTGGCGGAAGAATCTTCTTCAGGACGAGATCACCCGTCTGAAAGCTTCGAGGACGCACCTTCTTATCATAAGCTTTCTTCATCCGGCTTTGGTACAGGCGACCAAATGCAATCGATGCTAACCTCTTCTCGTCCGTCAGGCTGAGTTGGTTCAGGCGATTCGTCACCCATTCTGCCTCATCAAGTTTCACATCAACCAAAACTCGCAAAGAGGGAATCTCCACTTCTAGCGGTAGGACAGCTTCCATACCGTACACCAAGGAGAAAGGAGTTGCCCCGGTCGACGTACGCACCGTCGTACGATAACCGTGCAAGGCAAACGGCAGCATCTCGTGCCAATCTTTATACGTCACAACCATCTTCTGAACAATTTTCTTGATGTTCTTGTTGGCCGCTTCAACGGCACCATTCATCTTCGGCCGGTACGGAGATGAGTTGTGGTGTTCGATCTTGAAGCTCTGGCACAGCTCCTTCATCATCTTATTATTCAAATTCGAACCATTATCAGTAATGATCCGCTCGGGAATTCCATAGCGACAGATGATGTCCCTCTTTATGAACTTAGCTACCACCTGCTTGGTCACATTAGCATACGAGGCTGCTTCCACCCATTTGGTGAAGTAGTCGATGGCTACCAGAATGAAACGATGACCATTGGATGCGGTGGGCTCGATCTTGCCTATCATGTCGATGCCCCACATGGAGAACGGCCAAGGGGAGGTCATGACATTCAATGGGCACGGCGGCACATGAACTTTATCAGCATAAATCTGGCATTTGTGACATTTCTTTGCAAATCTGAAGCAATCCGACTCCATAGTCAACCAGTAATATCCTGCTCTCAGGATCTTTCTCGTCATGGCATGTCCGCCGGCGTGCGTACCAAATGTGCCCTCATGGACTTCTTCCATGAGCATACTTGCTTCCTTCTCATCCACACATCTGAGTAGCACGAGATCGTGGTTTCTCTTATACAGCACTCCATCAGGGTTGAGGTAAAAGTTTCCAGATAGCCTCCTCAGAGTCTTCTTATCCTGGGTTGACGCACCCGCAGGATACTCTTTGGTCATAAGGAAGGTCTGAATATCGTGGAACCATGGCTTGCCGTCAGTGGCATCCTCGATTGCGAACACATATGCTGGTCTGTCAAGACGCGAAAGAACAATGCTTGGAGCTTCATTCCAAAGATTGACCTTATACATTGAAGCCAACGTGGCTAAAGCATCAGCCATTTGATTTTCAGCCCGGGGTACATGATGAAGTTCTACTCGGTCGAAGAACGGAAGCAGCCTTCTGGCATAATTCATGTACGGCACTAGATTCGGTTGACGAGTTTCCCACTCCCCTTTAATCTGATTGATTACAAGCGCTGAGTCACCATATATGTCTAGATTCTTGATTCTCAAATCAATTGCCTCTTCTAGACCCATAATACACGCTTCATACTCGGCTTCGTTGTTGGTAACTGGAAACGTCAGTCTCGCAGTAAACGGGATGTGGGATCCGTGAGGAGTCGTGATGATAGCCCCGATACCACTTCCATAGGAATTAACCGCTCCGTCGAATATCAACTTCCACTGAGACTTCCTATCCGGCCCCTCATCGGGCAATGGCTCATCGCAATCCTTCGCTTTGAGAAACATAATGTCCTCGTCAGGGAACTCGAACTTCATCGGCTGATAGTCTTCGATTGGCTGTTCGGCAAGGTAATCAGACAATACGCTCCCCTTGATGGCTTTCTGAGAGACGTACTGAATATCATATTCTGTTAACACCATCTGCCATCTGGCAATCCTGCCCGAAAGAGCCTGCTTCTCGAAGACGTACTTGATCGGATCCATCTTCGAAATCAGCATAGTGGTGTGGTTGAGCATATACTGTCGTAGACGTTTGGCAGCCCAAGCTAATGCACAACACGTCTTCTCCAGCATCGAGTATCGAGATTCACACTCAGTGAACTTTTTACTCAAATAATAAATGGCATGCTCTTTTCTGCCCGTCTCGTCGTGCTGACCGAGAACACACCCCATACTATTCTCCAGAACTGTCAAGTACATGATTAATGGCCGTCCAGCCACTGGGGGTATCAAGATTGGAGGTTCTTGAAGATACTGCTTTATCTTGTCGAATGCCTTCTGGCAATCCTCATTCCAAGTAATCGCCTGATTTTTCTTTAACAACTTGAACATCGGTTCACAAGTGGCCGTGAGCTGAGAGATAAACCTTGCAATGTAGTTTATTCGGCCCAGGAAACCACGAACTTCTTTTTCTGTTTTCGGCGCTGGCATCTCTTGGATAGCTTTTATTTTTGCAGGATCAACTTCAATACCTCGTTCACTAACGATAAACCCCAATAACTTTCCGGACCGCACTCCGAAAGTGCACTTGCTAGGATTCAGCCTCAGCCTGAACTTCCTAAGCCTTTCAAACAGCTTCAGCAAATTGACCAGATGCTCCTCCTCCGTTTGGGACTTTGCAATCATGTCATCAACATAGACCTCGATCTCATGATGAATCATATCATGAAACAAAGTTACCATTGCTCGCTGGTAAGTGGCCCCTGCGTTCTTCAGACCGAAGGGCATTACCTTGTAGCAAAACGTGCCCCAGGGGGTAATAAACGTCGTTTTCTCCATGTCCTCCGGCGCCATCTTAATCTGATTGTAACCGGAGAAGCCATCCATGAACGAAAACACGGAAAACTGGGCTGTATTGTCGACCAACACATCGATATGAGGCAACGGGAAATCATCCTTAGGGCTCGCCCTATTCAAATCCCGATAATCGACGCACATGCGTACCTTACCGTCCTTCTTCGGTACAGGCACTATGTTGGCGACCCACGGAGGGTAAGTGGTAACGGCTAGAAATCCTGCGTCCAACTGCTTCTGGACTTCTTCTTTGATTTTTACAGCCATGTCTGGTCTCGTCCTCCTGAGCTTCTGCTTGACTGGAGGGCAATCTTCTCGCAACGGCAAGCGATGAACCACGATATCTGTGTCAAGTCCGGGCATATCCTCATACGACCAAGCAAAGACGTCACTATACTCTCGAAGCATCTCGACCAGTCTATGCTTGACATCATTCTGCAGCGCAGCCCCAACTCTGACATTCCTGATAAGCTCCTCAGAACCCAGATTTATGATCTCAATATCCTCCTCGTGAGGCAGAATAACCTTCTCCTCTTGTCTCAACAAGCGGGCCAACTCTTCCGGAAGGTCTTCATCCTCATCAATCTCATCCTCGGCTTGATAGATCGGGCAATCAAAGTCGTAGTGAGCCGTAGAGGGTCCAGAGTCGATGTCATCTGTTACGTGGATCCTGCAATAACAAGGGTTAAGTTTAAAGCAAGAATATGCAGGTTAGCACGAACCTCGTTGCCATTTTGCTGTTTTTCAAAACAAACAAAAAAAAATATGAATAACAGAGAACACAATATTTGATTACGAAGAAAACGCCTTTTATTTATTAACAAAATGCATACACATAATCCAACAAGGCCCTGACAGTAAAACCACTATGCCCCGGGCAGGACATAGGGTTGTACAAAGATTGTAAAAAGCAAATCATTACTCTTCACTCGTCAGCTCGATAATCTCCTTGATGGTCCAGTTGTGGAGGCGCTCGCCTGGCTTGCCCGGTTGAATCCAGGCGTCAAGATCGCAATCACTATCCCCGCTGTCCTCCGACGTAGCGTTGATACTCTCGAAGATTACTCCTCCCTTGGTGAACAAGATCGGCCCTTTTCCACGAGACGAACTGCCAGAAGAAGATGAAGCTTCAGCTTCCGGAGAATATCCCAATCCAAACTTATCCTGTTTGAATGGTATATCCAAGACATGCCCCCAGCCTGGGGTGGAACCGGCTTCGACAACGGCTCTAGCTTCCTTAAACGAAGAGAGGTTCAACTCTTGCTTCTCTGCAACAACGGGAGCTACCTCCTTCACCCTGACGGTTTCAAACGCTTGGCAAAGGGTCTCATGGATCTCACCATCCATTTCAACATACTTAAAGGACGACAGGTGGCTTACCATGATGTCCTCCTCTCCACAAACTGTCACTATGCTGCCCCCAACAGCATATTTAAGCTTCTGATGCAGCGTGGACGTCACGGCACCAGCAGAATGAATCCACGGCCGACCTAAGAGGCAACTATAGGCGGGCATGATATCCATAATATAGAACACCGCATTAAACGTCTCTGGACCAACTTGAATTGGCAGAGTCAATTCTCCGAAGACGTGGCGCTTGGTTCCGTCAAAGGCCTTCACGACCAGATCACTGGGCGTGCACAGCAGTCCACGGGTATCCAACTTCATCAGTGCCTTCTTCGGAAGCACGTTAAGCGAGGAACCCGTATCCACGAGGACATGTGACATAATCGTGCCTCTGCACTCTATCGAGACGTGCAAGGCATTGTTGTGATCTCTTCCCTTGGGCGTCAGCTCCAGATCTGTAAAACCCAGCCCATTACCAGCATTGACATGGGCTACTACTTCCTCAAGTTGGTTAACTGATATCTCCTGCGGCACGTATGCAGCATTCAATACTTTCAGCAACGCGTTGCGGTGCGCTTCAGAACACAGCAACAGGTTAAGAATCGAGATCTTTGACGGAGTCTGGTGAAGATGATCTACAATCTTGTAGTCACTTTTCCTGATCAGTCGCATGAACTCTTCAGCATCTTTAACCAACAAGTCTTTCTCTGCCCCTGCAGGAACCTCTTCAACAGCTTTACCTTTGCCCTTATCCGCAGCGTCAGCTCGGACTACCTTCTCTGCTGCAACCTCCGCCGGTGCGAACACTCTACCACTTCTAGTGATACCACTGACTTCAGTAAGACTCTGCGCAGTCGATCTGGACGGCTCCAGCTCTATTTTCTGACCATTACAATACACTTCGGCGCCATAATGCCATGGGACGGCATTAGTGCTCTCGAACGGGATTGGTCCGGCCCTGGTGATGGTAATAGTAGGCGGTCGGGGCGCAGAAATAGTGATAGGGTGGCGAGGAATGGTAATAGTAGCAACTTCGTCCGCCTGCTTCAGCACGACTTCCCCTGACGCATTCTCAACGCTCCGACTGAACTGCAAAATACCCTCGGTCATCAGACTTTGGATACCTTCGATCAACTGCTCACACCCATCAGGAAGTGCAGCACATGCCATGCAAAACTCTCCACATCCGGGAAAGAAGCCTTTCTTTAGCAACTTAGCTTTAACAAAACTCAACGGCGTCTTCAAATCTCTGACATCAGTCAGCCAGTCTGAATTCTCTTCAGTGATAACAGCATTTACTCCGCCCCCCCTATGATGAGGCATTGGATTCTTGGTGACGTTGGGCACGCTGTCAGAAAAGTTGATAACCTTGGCGTCAACCAAGTCCTGGACCTTGTGCTTAAAAGCTTTGCAATTCTCAACTGTATGGCCAGGTGCCCCAGAATGAAATTCACAAGTAGCATTAGCATCATACCCCGGTGGTGGTGCCCCTGTCAAGGGAGCCAATGTCCTCTTCTGAACTAATTGGAGCTGAAGCAGCGTCTGCAGAAGCTGTGCATATGACATAGGAGGAGTTTCCAAATGGCGGTTTGCGAGGGGACCCCGATTCTGATATCTCTTATATCCCGGATTATTCTGTTGCTGGGGCTGCTGCTGCGGCTGTGGGGGAGCAGCTGGGATGTTTATGCTAGCGATCTGAGACTGAGGGCCCTTGCCCTTTCTCCTAGCATTAGTGACAGCACTGGCATCTCCCTCTCGGCGCTTGCCAGCATAGGGTTTCTTGCCAGCTCCTCCAGATGAGGATGATTCGCCCTGAATCTTGCCGATCTTTATACCATTTTCAACATGCTCGCCCAAAGTGATGAGGGCCGAGAATGTTCCGGACATGCCACTAATTAGCTTCTCATAATAGACTCCGGGAAGGGTAGCCACGAACATCTGTACCAACTCACGCTCAACCATCGGCGGTTGAACCCGAGCAGCCAATTCACGCCACCGCTGGGCGTACTCCTTGAAGCTTTCATTGCTTCGCTGCGAGAGATTCTGAAGCTGAACTCGGTTGGGAGCCAAGTCGCTATTATATTGATAGTGGAGAACAAACGCTTCAGCGAGATCTTTCCACGTGCGCACAGCAGCGGGTTCCAAACCCATATACCATTCAAGCGATGGGCCAGAAAGACTATCCTGAAAGAAGTGCATCAGCAACTTCTCATCATCAGAGTAAGCGGACATCTTTCTGTAATAAGATCGGAGGTGAACACGGGGACAAGTAGTGCCCCTATACTTCTCAAAGATAGGCACCTTGAACTTGTGAGGTACTTTAAAGTCAGCAATCAACCCGAGTTTGGACATGTCAACGCCCAATGTGTTCTGATTTTCTATATCTCTCATTTTATCTTCCAGCGCCTTGAACCTGAGCCGAGCCTCAGCAGTCAACTCAGCCTCTACACCTCTCTGAGAGAAAATGTCATCCTGATGGTCCTCCAGCCACGGTTGAGGCACCACCATATTTCCTGCACCAACATTGCCGTTGACCGGCCCCATGTTGGCTCCCAAACCACCATTGACGGCGCCCGCCGCATTAAGTCCGAGATTAGTCATAAGATTGCCGTTAGCACTACCGTTGCCCCCGGCAGCAGGAACAACGTTCTGTGGAGTATCCCCTTGAGGAGGAGTAGGTACGGCCCCGCCGTGAAGTATTCCATTACTATCAACCCTGGAGATGAGAGGTTGAACCAAAGTACGAAGCTGATCTTGCCCGTTCGCAACTACTTGCATCAACTCCATAAAACGATCCATCCGTTCACGAAGCTCTTGAACATCTGACTGTACCTGGTCCATGATTCTCGTTTGATTGGCGCGAGTTGAGTAGCGGTGGATGAATCTTTGATCAATCCTGGAGATCAAAAACAGCTCGGAACCTGAGTACCTGAAAAACCTGTCAACATCAAGGGTTAGGAAAAGGTAACAGAATGTATGTTATGCAAGAATGCTTCATGCAAATGCATGCGTGTGTCTGTGTGCTTGAGATTTTCCCGATCCTGGCACCTGCTGACAATAATAAGGAGAGGAATCCAGGCCCAATCATGGAAACAGTAACCTCACATAGCAATAGTCAGATTCGACACATCAAGGACCGAGAACTCATACGCAACAGTCTTTCTGAGAGAGGCTGCAGTAACACAATGAGAGATCTTGGATCGGGGAAACGGTACCTGTCACAGACACACGCTAATGGAATGATTATGCAAGCTAATGCAAAATGCAGGTATGCAACAATATATCCAGGTGGCTGCTGTGGAGATTCGATGTCAACAGTCGCTGATGAGAAGGAGACCCCGGTGTAGAACCACTGATCTGATCTGCTGTGAATAACCATCTGGTAGGATCGAGATCAAAATTCTGCTCTGACAAGAACGAAGGCCTGATAATAAAGACCCCGGATGCAAGATCAAGGAATATCTGTTGATGAAGTCTTCAGACCCCAAATCAAAAATCTGTCCTATCAAGAACAAAAATACAGCTGCTGATGAGATCTTCAAACCCCACTCAAAATCTGCCCTATCAAGAACAAAATGACAACTGCCGATGAGATCTTCAGACCCCACTCAAAAATCTGCTCCATCCAGAGCAAACCTCTGATAACAATACTCTGATCGGAACCTGCTCTATCAGGAACAGACAAACACCCGATGATGAAATCCTCTGATCAAACCCTTGCTCTATCAAGAACATATCTGCAACTGAGAACCCAACATAACTGATTCACTGTCAAGAAAACCAGGTAGTCTGGAGGTCAAAGTTTCCTGCAATATCCCAACCCCACTCACAGGTATGATGGACCTAATCCACGGACAAAGGTACGGCATCCTATGCGGTTGTCAGCGTCACAGACTTTCACGAGTGACAATACAATTCCCAGAAGGAGTGGCATCGTCAAGTCATGAAGAGGCCTCTCTTAGCTGACTTCCAAATGATCGGTCCCCAGAGTCGACAATCCTCACGTCTGGACTCCCCTCAGATCCTCAGGACCGGAAAGGAGCACCTCTGCAAGAATCTCGTCTGAGCGCAGATTTTCGTAGGGAACTGTGCCTGCTCAGCAGACAGGTTCGTCTACTACTTCTCCGCAACTATATCTAGGTGTGTACTCAAAGCCCAGGTCCGGCTTCTCACTCACAGTAACATCCCTCTCCCACAGCAGCACAGATAATCATATCAAACTGGAAATAAAATGCGGGAAATAAAATGCGGGAAGTAAAGATGCGAGAAAAAATGCGATAAATAAACGCAACCCAACAAGCAAACACACAAGCGATAGGATTGACTCGCGTAGGGGATGGGAAACGGTCCCAGCATAAGGGATGGGAAAAGTCCCTAGAAGCGTCATCCCCAGCAGAGTCGCCAGCTGTCGCTTGCGCGAAAATAAGGTGTCGGCATGACAGAAGAGTCGCCACCTTTCGTTATTTATCCCTCAGAGCGGGAAAGGAAACGATCGGAAAAACCTGACGAAAAAGGGTAAGACAAGGTCATCGCAACCATTGTCTGGGTTCGGGAGTCGGTTACGCAAGGGGAAGGTATTAGCACCCCTCACGTCCGTCGTATTCGACGGGATCCTCGCTTGTTTGTTTACTTGGACGGGTTGGTTTCAATCTATCTACCTATCAAGGCTGGCTGAAAAAAAAAGAAAAGAAAAATGACTCGGCAAAGCGTCGCACTTCATGCCTACGTATTCCCATCAGAGAATGAGAAATCAGAGTCAACGTAGTTCGGCCTACTACGGGGGATTATGGGGAAGGTTGCTCGCTAGGATATCGCATCATATGCCTACGTACTTTCATCGGGTATGAAAGATCAGAGCAAACGTAGTTCGGGAAACTACGGAAAAAAATGACTCAACTAGGAGGGAGACTATCAAGTCCTACTGTTATCATGCCATGGATTCATCCTGTGGTTGAGGTTTGAACAGGGAACTCCTAGATGTTGTCATGCATAGGTTTCAACCTAAAAGTCTATCATCAAATCCTCATCAGAGGAAATGAGAGTCCTAAGGGATCATGTCAATGATACACCAAAACAGACAAAAGCATCAGCTTTAACAGTAAAATGCATGCAATGCAAGTGAGGGAGGAAATGTGTGTGGGGCTTCAGCCTCCACAAGCTCATCTCGACCTCAAGCCAGTCATGAGATAACAGTAATCGTACTGAAGATAAACAACATGCCATCAAGCAATACACAGATAAAGGAAATGAAGTGCCATCAGGCAAACAAAACACAAACTTGAGAAAGAATCAATCTACTCTCCAATCCTGACCCTAATCACAGAATCTGAATCAAATCTAAGCAAAGCCCTCAAGCAAAACCCTAAACAAGAGAAATCAATCCCAGCCTTCAAGCTTTAGAACAAGCTTACCAAAGAAAGGGAGCTAAGCAAGCAGACTCATAGTGTCTTCCTCAGGAGAACACTAGGAGGTGTATACTCAGGAGTCATATCCTATGTGGCTCAACCACTGTGATCAGTTTACATTCCTCCTCAGGAGAAATTAAACTTACAAGCAGGCTCCAACATCACTGGATATTTAGGAAATCCTATTTGAACTAGTGGAACTAAATGAATAGACTCATAGGACCTTCCTCAGGAAAGTACTAGGAGGCTTCCACTTAGGAATTGTATCCTATGTGGCTCAACAACTGTGATCAGTTTACATTCCTCCTCAGGAGAAATTAAACTCACAAGTTGGCTCCAACATCATTGGATACTTGAGAAATCCTAGATAAACTAAGGGAACTAAGTGAATAGACCCATAGGACCTTCCTCAGGAAAGTACTTAGGAGGCTTCCACTTAGGAGTTGTATCCCATGTGGCTCAACAACATGTGATCAGTTTACATTCCTCCTCAGGAGAAATTAAACTCACAAGTTGGCTCCAACATCATTGGATACTTAAGAAAGAGGTGAGAAGAAAGAATGAAAGTCATTCATAGTGCCTTCCTCAGGAAAGTACCATGAACTTCCTTCAAACTTCAGGATCTCAAACCTCACCAACAGGGGACAAGCCAAGCTCTGGGTCTCTGAGTTTTGATCTTCAATCTTCACTTCATGATGCTCTCCATCAAGGTCTTCAAGGCAACACAAGCCCCTCAACAAATTCCCCAAAACAAACCCCATAGATGAACAGGTAACCACAGGGGAGACAAAATCAATAGGCAACTTCAGAAAATACCTAAAAATACTAAACCAAGGGGGAAAAATCTAACTATTATTCACAAGGGTCCTCAACACCTACTCATAACATCTACATAGGCCTCTACCTAAAAAATCAAGACAAAACTCAATCAAAGAAAGTGATTCATCACCTAAACACAATCTAAACCCTAATTAGGATACCCTAAATCTACCCTAATTAAACTAATCAAAATTTAATTCTAAAAATCTAGAAAAAATCCTATGGGGAACTATGATTCATCATCTAATTGCTCAAAAAAGAATGGATTAAAAACCCTAAAGGAAGGTTCTAAAACAATTCCTACAAAATCATGATATAAAACTAAACCTTATAAAAGCTATTTTAAAAGAAAAATCTATTAAAATACTAAACTAAAAAATAAAATCTCATTTTTATTTTTATAATTTTCTACACATTTTCATCTAATCATAGAAAAAAGAAGAATTCAAAAATCATTTTTTATCAATTTTTAATGAATTATACAAAACAGCCAAATATTAAAAGAGAATTAAAAAGAATTAAATTAATTAAAGGGAGGGGGGGTACAAATAGAAACACGCGCTAGTTAAAATGATTGGGCCAGATAAAAAAGGGGGGTGCGAAGAGGAAATAAGCCCAGAATGGCTTGTTAATGAAACGGCCGCGTTTCAATTAATTTGAAAATTCCCTCCAACTCTCAGATTCGCTCACGACCGTTGGATCAACATAATTGGTCAAGCTTTGGGACTTGATCTAAGGGCTCTCCTTCATCGTCCCAGATGAGACCTAGGGTTTCAGAACCCTCCTCCCATGCACCAATATTCAAGCTCCTCTATCTCTCTGCTCAGGCCATGGTTTCACACGATTCAAAAACGAAAGTTGCTCTACTAAATGAGAGGAATACAATGGTACGAGTAGATTTTCTTAATTCCTCCTGAATAATCCAAACAGAAGACTTAAACATCTTGGCACAACCATGTTCATCTGATATCAACTGGTATCGACCTTCACCAAACCTCAGTCTAATGATTTACAGAGCTTCTACAAGTGAACCTAAACGCGCTAAACCAATTCTTGATGATTTAAACTCCAAATTCAAACACTTCTTGAGAATCAAAGATTCTTGGTCCTGCTATGGAACCTCATGGAACAGGCTGTAACTCTCAGGGTTTAATCATCTAGCCTAGTACAACCTTCCTATACCTCTAAAACTAAGCAAGACCATATAATTCAAGAGAATTAAGATGGAGAAGGAACCTGTCAAGAGGTTATGGTGGAGTGATGCAGAGCACGATTCAAGCCTTGGGATTGCTTCTAGATGATCCTTGGATGATCACCAGTCTTCTGTTTGCAATGGTTGTGAAGGAGATGGCTGGTAGTGCAAGATATCTTGGATTGCTTGAACTTGAAGCAAGAGCTTTAATGGCTATCTCTCTCTCTCTCTCCTCTGACTTGACTCAAGTTTCACCAACCTTGAACACTTTCTGATGCACTCTCTAAATAGCAATTGATGGAAGCTTGTGGGATCATCTAGAAGGATCTAGAAAAGTCATGAACTTCTCCTTAAATGAGAAGTTGAAAATATCATTTCCCTTGCCTTATCCCTTGTAATCTCATGCCAAATTGTCTTAATATGAGATATTGAATGTTAATGAATGAAAGCAGCCCTTGCATTTCACTTATGTAGGGTTTTGCAAAGTTGCCTTCTTATGCAAGTAATAAATTTCCAAAGGAAGTCCATTTTTGGAGCCTCAAATGAAAAATTTATTTAAACCAAAGTTCTTAAAATGGTTTTTCCAATCAAAATGATATATTGGATGACCTATTTTGGATTTGTGGACCTCCCAAATCACTTTTCAATTTCAACTTTTCAAAGTTATAAGCCATTTTTAGTTCATTTTGGACCAATCATGTAATCTCATGCTATGAGCTTTTCCAACAATTTGTGACCTTCTTTCTAGACTTAAAATCACATTTTGAGCAACTTTCATGTTTTGAGTTTTTCCATTTGAGGCTTGGAAATAGGAGTTTTAGGCATTGGCTAAAATGACCTATAACTGACAAATGACCAAAATACCCCTGCCTTGTTCAAACCATAAGTTGAGTTCCACAAATCCAATCAAGGACTTCTACCACTCAAATTAAAGCTAAGAAGATGCTCTTCAACATTCATGTTGACCAAGAAATCATAGGAATCATCCTACTAGGGCAAAAGTTGTCTGCAAGTTGGGTGACTTTCAAGGACCCAGATTCACACACCTCTGTTGACCTGTAATTTGTCAAAACCATAACTTGAGCTCTGTAACTCCTATCAAGGACTTCCACCACTCAAATTAAAGCTTAGAACAAGCTCTACAACATTCATGTTGTGGGGAGGATGAGATATCAATCACATCTTGAGCTAAAACTGCCTGGAAGATAGGGATCAAATTAGGGTTTTTCACTGACAATCCTTGGAGACCCTAACTGAAAACTTCTCAAACTCCTCAATCATGATGAGTTGGTCTAGGAATCATCTTTATAACATCTCTATGCATCATTCCATGATCTCATGGCCCTTGGATTGGGTCTCAACCTTCTCCAAATCTTCAGCTGATCTAGGGTTGACCCAGTCAAAACCCTAATTCATCATTCATGGTTGAATCTTCTGAACTCTTGCATAATGACTTCTCTGGGCTTCATGATGGCTATCAAGACATCTCATAAGCTTTCTCAAAACATCTAGTCCATTCTCAAAGTCTCAGAATCATCTGAGGGGCACCCACAACTCTCAAGCTATGAAGCATACAACCCTGGTTTCAACCCATTCCTCTGAGAATCTCTTGAACTTTCTGATGAAGGTATCCATTTTCAAACACTCAATGAATAAATAATTGTTGGTCAAATTTTGGGGTGCAACAATATGGAATACTTGCAGAGATCATGGATCCAACTGAAAGAGCAAAGGGATACTTTCGAGGCTCATTACAAAGCAAGCCAAGCAAGGATCCTAAGCTAACAAAGCTACTTCATGAGGAACGAAACCTCAACTCATACCTCAACACAAAGAGGAAACGTCCATGGGAGACTTAAAACCCCATCTTTTGTACTTATTTCGTTTTCATTTTTTGTAAGCCTAAAAGGCAAAACAAGTTATTACTAATAAAAAAGTTACTTTCTTGTTTGTTTAAGCAAATTTAAATCCTGCGGTCCTTGAAAACATTGCATATGAATTCCCATATCATTGCATCACAGGTTTATAATTGTGCACAGGTTTCTCATCTTCTCGCTGTTTATTTCAGCAATGGCTCTTGAACAATCAGTTAAGGATCTCCAGGCACAGAATGCACAGTTCCAAGAGCTGATCCTGAACCTATCCAAGGGGCAGGATGAATTGAAGACACTGCTGGCCAAGAAGACTAAGAAGGCTAGAAGGTCTGCTGGGTTGCTCAACATGGGAAGAAGGTTCAAAGGTCCTGACAAGACCAAGGAACAGGTTGAAGACTATGAATCTGAAGAATCTGAGCAGGAGAGAGGCAGTCTCCACAACACTATGGGGGACTCTGATTCTGAGGCTAACTACTACCATGAGCCTAACGAAGACAAATTCAAGATGCTGGTGGATAGAATGGATGCTATGGAATTACAGAAATCATCTGGGCTGGATTTTGAGGATTTGAGCTTGATATCTGGGGTGGTCATACCCATTGGGTTCAAAGTTCCTACATTTGTTGTCTATGATGGGGTCTCTTGTCCCAAATTGCATCTGAGGTCTTATGTCAGAAGAGTGCAACCCCACACTGCTGATAAAAAGTTGTGGATCCATTTCTTTCAAGAGAGTTTATCTGGAGCTCAGCTAGAGTGGTATTATCAGTTGGAGAGTGTCAACATCAAAGATTGGAATGACCTTGCTGAAGCTTTCTACAAGCAGTATCAATACAATGCTGACTTAGCCCCCACTCGCATGCAGCTTCAAAGCATGTCTATAGGTGCCAAAGAAAGCTTTAAGGAGTATGCTCAGAAGTGGAGAGACTTAGCTGGAGGAGTTCAACCCCCTTTGACTGATAGGGAGTTGGTTGATATGTTCATGTGTACGCTGAATGGTCCGTTTTACAGTCATCTCATTGGAAGCTCATCATCTGGCTTCACTGAGTTGATCATGACAGGAGAGCGAGTAGAGAATGGTATCAAGAGTGGTAAGATCCAAGTGGGCACTTCTTCATCAGGTGCTGCAAAGAAGCCTCCCACTGGGAAGAAAGAATCTAATGCTGTGTATGGTCAGCCTGATCGTAACAGAAGGCATCAGTCTGTTAGTGCAGTTCATATTTCAAATCCAACTCCTGCAACAACAGAGCAGCCTCAAGGCAACCAACAGAGGGCTAGGAGACAGTTCACGAAGATCAACATGTCAATGGCTCAGGCATTGCAACACTTGTTGAAGGCTGAACTTATTACCCTGAGGGAGGCTCCTCAGAATCCCAATGTTACCTCTCCCAAGTACAATCCCAATGCACGATGTGCATATCATTCAAACTGTCCAGGACATGATACTAATAACTGCTGGGTCTTGAAGAACAAAATTCAGGATATGATTGATGCTGGAGAAATTGAGTTTGATCCACCAGGTACTCCAAATGTGATTACAGCTCCAATGCCAAATCACGAGAAGACTGTCAACGCCATTGATGAAGATATTGATGAAGATCTGCATGTCTATTCAGTTATGGAGTTGAGCACACCATTGTCTGTTATCAAAAAGAGGTTAGTACAAGCTGGGATCCTTCCAGGTTGTCATGAAGATTGTCTATATTGTACCTATAAGCCGGATAGTTGCTTCATTTTGAGAGATGGGATTCAACGTCTCATGGATAAATATACTATAGTGTTTGAAAGAAGACCAGCATCTGTAGAAAGTATGGTGGATCATCTGACTCAGGGTAAGAAGATTGAAGAGGTTGACATGGTTGACAAAGTACCACTAAGAATCACTTCAAAGGGTCCCATTAAAATCACTCAACAGGGCCCAATCAAGATTACTGCGGAAGGTCCTGTGAAAGTTGTCGCTGAAGCCAGAGTAGCTCCTCTGATCATTACCACTCCTGGTCCTATTCCTTATACATCTGACAAAGCTGTGCCTTGGCACTATGGGTCTGATGTTTACATCCATGGTGTCAAGCAGGAGCCTTTACCTGATATGCCTGTTGACATTGATAATATTGCTGGATCTAGCAAGATCACTCGTAGTGGAAGAGTCTTCTCTCCTCCAGTTGCTTCTAAGAGTGCAGTTACTCCTGCTGTTACTTCCACCACTGATGCTCGGGGCAAGGGTCCTGTTATTGAGCCTGTATCTACTAATGTGCCAGCTGCTGATGACCTCCCTAAGCAGATGGAAGAAGTATTGAAAATCATTCGCAAGAGTGATTATGATATTGTTGATCAGCTGGGGCATACTCCTTCAAAGATTTCTATGCTCTCCCTATTATTATGTTCTGAGGCTCATGCCAAGTCATTGATCAAGTTTCTAAAGATGGCTTATGTACCCAGTGCGATTTCTGTGGACCAGTTTGAGAATTGTGTTGCTCACCTGACCTATGACAACGGGTTAGGATTTTCTGATGCTGACTTGACCCCTGCCAAGAGGGATCATAACATGGCCTTGCATATTTCAATTGAATGCAGGGGCACTACCCTGTCTCATGTGCTGATAGACAATGGTTCCTCTCTGAATGTGTTGCCTAAGGAAGTCCTGAACAAGCTGAGTCCCGAAGATACGGTATTGAAGCCCAGTAATATTGTGGTAAAGGCTTTTGATGGTTCTAGAAGAGTAGTGCATGGGGAAATTGATCTTCCAATCAAGGTTGGCTCTCAGGTGTTCACTGCTACATTCTATGTGATGGATATTCGTCCTTCGTACTCATGTCTGCTTGGTCGTCCCTGGATCCATGGGGCAGGTGCTGTGACCTCCACATTACATCAAAAGTTGAGATATCCGGTGAATGGAAAAGTTGTTACTGTCTTTGGAGAGGAAGAATACTTTGTCAGCCATGTAAACACTTTCAAGTATCTGGAAGTAGAAGGTGAATACATTGAAACTCCATGTCAGTCATTTGAAGTGGTTCCCTGGGCTGTTAAGGATTGTGTGACTCCTCCTGCTGTGAAGAAGGTTCCTGTGGTCATCAGAAACCCTCCAACAATGGCAATGGCCTCCCTCAATGATGCAAAAGCTGTGGTGGAAGAAGGTGGTTGTACTATTTGGGGTCAGCTTCCTGATATTCCATACAAGTCTGACAAGTTTGGTTTGGGTTTCACTGCAGAGTCCCAGAAGGTTGTTCGTCGTGCTCGTGCTGTTCGTATCACCAATCAAGGGGTTATCAATGCTGTGGGAGATCAAGATGAAGACTACAACTTGGAGGCATGGATTTTCCCTACTGTGGGTGCTGGGCTCAATAATTGGACAGCTGAAGATGTTATCCCTATCTCCTTTAGTCAGGAGTAAATACTATTACTGTGTTATGTTTTTAAATTTATAATTTCTGGAACAATTAAAACTTTCAAGCCATGTGCCTTACCCGGGGCACAATGGTGTGCTTGTTACGGGTTGTCATTTCATTTGCATACTTCATTCAATAAAATCAGTGGACGTTTCGTTTTCGTAAATATTGTGTTCCTTGTCTTTCTTTTTCTTTTATTTTTGCTTTATCAGCTATGTGTTCTTACACACACCCACGTCACTAAAATGCAGATCCTCATCCACTCTGGATCCAGTTGATAACAGTTCTACTATTGCCAATTACAATTTCGAGAATCTGATCTATCAAACTAAAGACGGAAACAAGGACGATTGTGAAATACCTGTAGAGCTTGCTAGGTTGTTACAACAAGAAGAGAAAGCTATATAGCCACATGAAGAGCCAGTCGAAGTTGTGAATCTGGGAACTGAAGAAAACAGAAAAGAGGTCAAGATAGGGGCTGATTTAGAGGACAGTGTCAAGAGCAGGTTGATTCAGATGCTACATGACTATGTGGAGATCTTTGCTTGGTCTTATGAAGATATGCCAGGGTTGGATACAGACATTGTGGTTCACCGTTTGCCAGTGAAAGAAGATTGTCGTCCAAAGAAGCAGAAGGTTCGTCGTATGCGTCCTGAAATGTCAGAAAAGATCAAAGCAGAGGTCATGAAACAATTCAATGCAGGGTTCTTGGCCGTAACTTCTTATCCTCAGTGGGTTGCAAATGTGGTACCAGTTCCTAAGAAAGATGGTAAGGTACGTATGTGTGTAGACTACAGAGATCTGAACAAGGCTAGCCCTAAAGATGACTTTCCACTTCCTCATATTGATATTCTGGTAGACAACACTGCTCAGCATAAGGTATTCTCTTTTATGGATGGTTTCTCTGGTTACAATCAAATCAAGATGGCACCTGAAAATATGGAGAAGACTACATTTGTGACACAGTGGGGCACCTTTTGCTATAAGGTAATGCCATTTGGTTTGAAGAATGCAGGGGCAACATATCAGCGTGCTATGGTGGCTTTGTTTCATGATATGATTCATCATGAGATAGAGGTATATGTGGATGATATGATAGCCAGGTCTCAGAATGAAGAACAACATCTTGATCATCTGCACAAGTTGTTTGAGAGGTTGAAGAAATACAGGTTGAGATTAAATCCAAACAAGTGTACTTTTGGAGTTAGATCTGGAAAGCTCTTGGGTTTCATTGTCAGTGGAAAAGGTATTGAAGTGGATCCTGCAAAAGTGAAAGCTATACGAGAGATGCCAGCTCCCCGTACTGAGAAGGAGGTTAGAGGTTTCTTGGGACGATAGAACTACATTGCAAGATTTATTTCCCAATTAACTACCATCTGTGAGCCAATCTTCAAGTTGTTGAAGAGAGATCAGGTGATGGAATGGAATGATGAGTGCCAGACTGCCTTTGATGAAATCAAGAGATATTTGCTAGAACCTCCAATTTTAATGCCACCAGTTGATGGAAGACCCTTGATTATGTATTTAACAGTATTAGACAACTCAATGGGGTGTGTATTGGGGCAACATGACGAGTCTGGTCGAAAAGAGCAGGCAATATACTACCTTAGCAAAAAGTTTACCGACTGTGAAACAAGATACTCACTGCTCGAGAAAACTTGCTGCGCTTTGGCATGGGCTGCTCGCCGACTAAGACAGTATATGTTGACCCATACTACCTTGTTGATTTCGAAGATGCAGTTCAAGATTAAGCATCACAACTCTTCTCCGTATCGTCCAAAGATGAATGGGGCAGTTGAAGCTGCTAATAAGAACATTAAGAAGATTGTACAGAAGATGACTGTTACTTACAAGGATTGGCACGAGATGTTACCATTTGCTCTGCATGGTTATCGTACTACAATACGTATTTCAACAGGGGCAACCCCATTCTCCTTAGTCTATGGTATGGAAGCAGTTCTGCCTATTGAAGTTCAGATCCCCTCCTTGAGAATTATGAAGGATGCAGGCTTGGATGAAGATGAGTGGATTCAGACTCGACTTGACCAGATAAATTTGATTGATGAGAAAAGGTTAGCAGCAGTTTGTCATGGCCAGATGTACCAGAAACGGATGATCAAAGCTTTTAACAAGAAGGTTAAGCCAAAGGTATATCAGGCTGGTGACTTGGTAATCAAGCGTATCATATTACCACAGGGTGATCCTAGGGGCAAGTGGACTCCAACATATGAGGGACCATTTGTAGTCAAGACAGTGTTCTCAGGAGGTGCCATGATATGACTACAATGGATGGTGAAGACTTCCCACAACCTGTAAACGCAGACATAGTTAAAAAATACTACGCATAAAAAGAGACCCGCTAGGTTGACAGGCCTAGGCAAAAATAAGGGCATCCCGGCAAACCAAAAGGGTTTGGGCAAAAATTAGGGATATATATATAAAAAGATGTACACCCGGCAAGTCGAAAACCTGAAAAGGCGGCTTGGGCAAAAAAGGGTATCCCGGTGGATTGAAAACCTGAAAGGGCAATCCAGGCAAAAGTTAGGGATTAAAGCGTATGACTATGTCTCGTTTGGATCACTCATGAAACTGCAACCAGTTGTACTACTTACTCAAGCTCAAACAGATAAAGCTCAATCCAATCGTTTCCGTCTCAACAGCAAGAAGATGAGATACTTGAGTGGCAATAGTAGAATTGAAACTCAATAGGATTATTTCCCACATAGCTGATTCTTTTTGTAAAACTTCCTGACAAAATTCTCTTACTAGGGTTTATGTCTCCTTGTACAAACTTACCCGTGTATGGGTCACTTTTGATATAAATAAATTCCATCTTTTGAATCCAGATTTACTTTCACCCTATTTACATAAGCGAAACGTCCATTGGTTGTGTTTGAATGTATGTATGCCTTTGAATATGATTGATGTTTACCAGAAATGCATGTATGCTTTTAATATGATTGATGTTTACCAGAAATGCATGAAAATGCAGTAATAGTATTTACTAAGGACGAACGAGGGAAGGATTTCAACGAAGCTTCGCCGGTTCATCTTTACAAGGCAGTTATAAACCGTCAGTAGGACTAATCCATTTTCACAAAGTCTAATCTCCCCTGGAATTTATATCCATCTCTTTTATCCTCGTACGGATATACGGGAAATTACTTTCCAATAAGGGCACGATGAACGAAGACGGGATGTTATACTTATCCTACTATCAAACGAAAACGAAGGTTATCTATACCCTACTATCCCCAACAGCGGGAGGTTATCTATACCTTGTTATCCCCAACAACGGGAGGTTATCTATACCTTGTTATCCCCAGCAGACGGAGGGTTATATATTCTTCAACAACGAATCGGGATTTATTTTCCTTGGCCAGCAGTTGTTATACAAGGATATCCAGACACTTCCAGCAGTGTCATAGCACATACATCATTTACATCATACCATAACATATATGTCTATAGTACATTACCTAAGTGCATCATGTCATACATGCATACATAAAGCATAAACTAATGTTGTTATACAGAATGCTACCTTGTTTTCAGGTTAATTATCCAACAAACAATCTTATGATCTTTGGGACTGCTTTATTGTAACCTCAGGGTTACTTTATCCTCCTGATGAGCTTCTTATTACTTTGGGACTGCTTTATTGTAACCTCAGGGTTATTTTATCCTCCTGATAGCCTCTCATGACTTCAAGACTGCTTTAGAGCTACTGATTGCTCTATCCTCCTGAAATCATCCTATTACTTCAAGACTGCTTTAGAGCTATTCATTGCTCTATCCTCATGAGGTCATATTACTACTTCAAGACTGCTTTAGAGCTATTCATTGCTCTATCCTCCTGAAGCCATCTAATTATTTCAAGACTGCTTTAGAGTTATCCATTGCTCTATCCTCCTGAAATTACATTATTATTTCAAGACTGCTTTAGAGCTATCCATTGCTCTATCCTCCTGAAATCATTACTTCAAGACTGCTTTGGAGCTATTGATTGCTCTATCCTCCTGAAGACATATCACATTATTATTTCAAGACTGCTTTAGAGCTGTTGATTGCTCTATCCTACTGAAGCCATTCTATTACTTCAAGACTGCTTTAGAGCTATTGATTGCTCTATCCTCCTGAAGCCATTATTACTTCAAGACTGCTTTAGAGCTATTGATTGCTCTATCCTCCTGAGGTCAGATTTATCACTTCAAGACTGCTTTAGGGTTATCATTATTGATTGCTCTATCCTCATGAAGACATGCTGTTACATCAGTATTACTCCAGACTCCTGACAGTTCTCAATATACTACTGAAGAACTTTCCCCTAGTGGCATCTTTAAGCCCACTCAATCATGTTCAACCAACCATCAATATCACTCCATGCACTGGTGAGTGCAAATTTTTGGGCTTTTGTGTTCAATCCCCTTCAACCTTCCAGGTTACGACTGGCAAATATACCAATCTAACCCCTCAGGTTTCAGAAAATTGAACAGGGGCAGCTGTTGCACCCCAAAATTTGCCCTCACAATACAAGACTTTGTGTTCCAAGAAGGTTCACAAGGTTCACAAAATTCATAATTGGTCAGAAGAGTTGACAATTCCCTCAGACAATGCACCTCCTAAGCAGTGCATCCAAAACTAGGGTTTTGACTTTAATCAGGCTAAATGGACTTCCAAGACTTCAAGTGAGCTTCATAACATCTTATATGTGTATAAGAACCCCCATGTCAAGTTTCAAGACTTTTCTCAAAAGTTTGCTCAGTCAGATGATCAGATAAGTCAAAAGCAGTCAATGCAGTTAAAAGGTCAAACTGAGGTCAACTGTGGTCAAACCAAAGTCAAACTTCATGATTTTTTTTTTGCCAACATCAAAGAGAGGTTGGGTGAGAAATATTATCATAATAACTGTAATACCCCAAATTTTGCCCTAAGATTTGTCGTCGCATTTCATTGCATTTAATCAATTACTAACAAATTTGTGTAGTCGTTTGACTTTTTGCAGGTAAATATCATATGGCATGCACTTTTTTTTATAAAAAGTAAAAATGGCACAATTGGCAGGAGGACATGTGTAAGGAGTTATGAGTGTGAGAGGTTGAGAGTTCGAATCTCACCTTTGTCATTTTTTTTGTTTTTTATTATTTTTACTCTAAATTTTTCTATCTTTCATTAAAAAAATAACAAAAATAGTTTTTTATTATTATTTAATTATTATTTTCGTATTTTAATTAAATCATTTTTTAAAATATTATTTTTTTCACTTTTTTCTAAATTATTCATAAAAATATCCAAAAAATCATAAAATAAAAAAATATTGAAAAAATTTTGTTCTTTTTATAATATTTTTTATTTTAGGAATCAATAGGATTATTAGTTTTTATTTTAAGTTTATTTTAATTATTTTAAATTATTTAAATTTTATTTTTTCTTAACTAATTATTTAGTTTGGGCTTTAGGGACATTATTGACAATTTGGTGTTAACCCTAATTTGTTCCCTATATATACATGTGTTGCCTTGTTGGAAAAAAGAGGGGAGAATGAAAAAAACCTAAGAGGAGTGAGTGCCGTTGGCCGTTATTTAGTTTTCTTCTTCATCCGTTACTATTGTTTCTTTTTCTTCATCTTTTACCGTTATTTCTTTTTCTTCATCTATTACCGTTATTTTTTTTTCTTTATCTATTACTGTTGCGTTTATATATATATAATTTTTAAATTGTTAGAGTTTATATATATAAGATTTTTGATCGAATTATGTCGATACGATGTTTGCACATTTGTGTGCATGACGCGTGACATTTGTGTTAGTTCGATCTGGTTGCGATGATCGCATTTGTGTGTGAGCAATAATACTATTTTTTGCTTAATTTCTTTTTCTTTGCGATAAATTTGGTTTCGTCCGATTTAGATCTGGTTGCGATGAGCGCATTTCTGCGTTAGCAACATTGTTGGGTTATTTGGCACATTTAAAATTCATTATTGCTTTATTATTATTATTATTATTATTATTATTATTATTATTATTATTATTATTATTATCATTATTTATTATTATTATCATTATTATCATTATTATTATTATTGTTATCATTAATTTATTAAAATTTGTTGTAATATAAAAATCTGTTTTTTTAAAATAAATGACATTAACATCTTTTTTCCAAATTAATATGAAAACCTAATTTTAATTTTCTATATGATTCTATGTATATATTTATTATAATTCTTGTAAATTTTTGTAAATAAAATTAAACCTTATAAACACTTAATGTAAAATTTTGGTGAATGTGATTATTGATTAGTTAAAATTTGTTTTCATCATAATGTGTAAATATTTTTCTTAATAATTGTTAATATATAATTAGAGATAATTAAATTTTTGTAAATGATTAAGAAATTTATAATTATGTTATATTTAGAACTTTATATTATAGTAATTATTTAATCATTTATGTTTCTAAATAAAAATCAAATCTTATGATATTTAGAACTTTATATTATAGTAATTATTTAATCATTTATGTTTCTAAATAAAAATCAAATCTTATGATATTTAGAACTTTATATTATAGTAATTATTTAATCATTTATGTTTCTAAATAAAAATCAAATCTTATGTTTAATCACGTTATTAATTAATTATTATTGCTAATCATATTTTGTTGCTTATTATTATTTTGAAATTTCTATCTTATTATTTTTTCTAACTTTGTCTATTTTTCTCATTATTATTGTTTCAACTAATTATTTTCACTAACTTTATATTTATACTAACCTTATTTAATTTTTCTTATTATTTACTAACCCTAATATTTTATTTGCTTATTTGTTATTTTTTTTATTTATTATAATTTTGTAATTGCCTCTTGGATGTAAATTGTAATTACTTAATTATTATTATCATTATGGTTAGTAATTAGGGAGTGCTAATATGTATGATATTTAAAAAAATAAATTAGATCATTTTAATATAAGATAATTAAATTAAACATTTCACACACGTAAGTCGATTTTAATCGCCGTTTCACTTCCTAAGGATATCCCTCAAGTTGCCTACGAATAACGGTTAAGTGGGGTGTATAAAGCAAGTCCCTCAAATGAAAAATCATCAAAGTCCCTTATGGTTGCCTTTACGAATCGAGTCCCTTTCGAAAAATGATGATAGTCCCTCCAGTTTGCTTATTACACCCCACAATGGCCTTCAAAAATCCAATTGTCCCTCACATGTCCTTTAACATCCAAAGTAAGGACTACCTACTCCATTATAGTAGGGATAGTCTTACTAAAGGAAAGAATGAAGAATAAGAAAGACCTTTAAACATTAGGGTAGGTTACTCCTAGGTGCTTGCTCACTTCAAAATTGTTCCGCACTTAAACAAATTTTCAACAAGTTTTCAAACAAGTTCTTAACACATCCTTACATGGATTATTTATTAACTATTCTGAAAATTTTCTATTCACACACTACAATTTCAAAACAATTCAAAAGTGAGCTTAAGTACCTAAGAGCCCATGGATAACCATGGATGAAAAGGATGCTAATACCTTCCCTTTTCATAACCTACCCCCCGGACCCAAAATATTCTCTAAGGTCTTTCCTGTTCTTTTATAACCTTTCCTTATGGATAAAATAAAAGTCGGTGGCGACTCTTGCTATCCGCAACATTGTTTAAAGTCAGTTCACCGGGTTACAGATGCATAAAGAGATCGAAGTCTACGTTGATGATATGATTTCCAAATCCCAGACGGAGGAAGAGCATCTGGTCAATCTTCTGAAATTGTTCAAGAGGCTTAGGAAATTCAGGATGAGACTGAATCCTAACAAGTGCACCTTCGGGGTGAGATCCAGTAAGCTACTGGGGTTTATTGTGAGCGAAAAAGGAATTGAGGTTGATCCTGCTAAGATAAAAGCAATACAAGAAATGCCAACGCCGAAAACAGAAAAAGTGGTTCGTGGCTTTTTAGGGAGATTGAACTACATTGGCCGGTTCATATCTCATCTAACGGCCACGTGCGAGCCGTTATTCAAGTTATTGAAAAAAGATCAGGCTGTGACCTGGAATGAAGATTGTCAAAGGGCGTTTGAAAAAATAAAAGAATATTTGCAGGAACCTCCAATATTGATACCCCCAGTAGCCGGGAGACCCTTGATTATGTATTTGACGGTTCTTGAGAAAAGTATGGGTTGTGTTCTCGGTCAACACGACGAGACTGGACGTAAAGAGCATGCGATTTACTACTTGAGTAAAAAGTTCACAGACTGTGAGTCCCGTTACTCAATGCTCGAAAAAACGTGTTGTGCGCTAGCCTGGGCTGCCAAACGTTTGAGGCAATACATGCTAAATCATACAACCATGCTAATTTCAAGGATGGATCCAATCAAATACGTGTTTGAAAAGCAAGCACTTTCCGGAAGGATTGCCCGATGGCAGATGGTATTGACAAAATACGATATTCAGTACATTTCTCAAAAGGCTATTAAAGGTAGTGTTCTGTCAGAATACCTAGCTGAGCAGCCGATTGATGATTACCAGTCGATGAGTTTTAATTTTCCTGACGAGGATATCATGTACTTAAAAATGAAGGACTGTGAGGAGCCGTTGCCGGATGAAGGTCCAGAGTTGGGTTCCAAATGGCAATTGATATTTGACGGTGCCATCAATTCATATGGAAGTGGAATAGGGGCAATCATTGCTATTCCTCATGGGTCGCACATCCCATTCACTGCTAGATTGACCTTTCCAGTTACCAACAATGAGGCCGAATATGAAGCGTGCATTATGGGGCTCGAAGAAGCTATCGATCTGAGAATTAAGAATCTTGATGTGTACGGAGACTCTGCTCTAGTTGTGAATCAGATCAAGGGAGAGTGGGAGACTCGTCAGCCCAATCTGATACCCTATATGAATTATGCAAGGAGGTTGTTACCTTTCTTTGACAAGGTGGAATTGCACCATGTACCACAAGCAGAAAATCAGATGGCAGACGCTCTCGCGACTTTGTCTTTGATGTATAAGGTTAACTTTTGGAATGAGGCTCCCAGGATAGTTATTTCTCCCCTTGATAGGCCCGCATTCATATTCGCCATTGAGGAAGCTTCCGATGGCAAACCATGGTATTTCGATATCCAGAATTTCCTGAAGAACCAAGAGTATCCGACTGGGGTATCCAGTCGTGATCAGAAGACTCTTAGGAGATTGGATGGCAATTTCTATTTGAATCTGGATGGGGTTTTGTACAAAAGAAACCACGACTTGGTGTTGTTGTGGTGTGTGGATGAGAAAGAGGCTAAGTTGCTCATGGAAGAAATCCACGAGGGTACATTTGGCACGCATGCCGGCAGACATGCGATGACGAGAAAGCTATTAATAGCAGGGTATTACTGGCTAACAATGGAAACAAATTATTTCAAATTTGCAAAGAAGTGTCATAAATGCCAAATTTATGCGGACAAGATTCATGTGCCTCCGAGCCCTCTGAACGTTATGTCGTCGCCTTGGCCTTTCTCCATGTGGGGAATTGATGTGATTGGAAAGATTGAGCCCACAACATCCAACGGACATCGTTTTATCTTGGTAGCTATTGATTACTTCACCAAATGGGTTGAAGCGGCATCGTATGCTAATGTTACCAAGCAGGTGGTAGCCAGATTTATCAAGAAAGATATTATCCGTAGATATGGAATCCCGGAGCGGATTATCACTAACAACGGGTCGAATTTGAATAACAAGATGATGAAGGAATTGTGCCAGAATTTCAAAATTGAACATCACAACTCTTCTCCTTATCGGCCCAAGATGAATGGCGTTGTTGAAGCGGCCAATAAAAACATAAAGAAGATCGTTCAAAAGATGGTGGTGACCTACAAGGACTGGCATGAGATGTTTCCTTTTGCTTTGCATGGTTATTGTACGACGGTACGCACATCAACCGGGGCAACTTCTTTTTCACTTGTGTATGGTATGGAGGTTGTCCTACCATTGGAGGTTGAGATTCCTTCTCTGAGGGTTTTACGTGATGTCCAATTAGATGAGGCAGAATGGGTGAAAGATAGATTGAATCAGCTCAGTTTAATGGATGAGAAGAGACTGGCTTCTCTAGCATATGGTCGGTTGTATCAGAGTCGGATGAAGAAAGCTTATGATAAGAAGGTGTGTCCTCGAAGCTTTCAGACGGGCGATCTTGTGCTGAAAAAGATTCTCCCACCATAATCAGATCACAGGGGCAAATGGACTCCCAATTATGAAGGTCCATATGTTGTTAGAAAGGTTTTCTCTGGAGGAGCCTTATTGTTGTCCACCATGGATGGTGAGGATTTCACATCCCCTGTGAACTCGGACGCAGTTAAAAAAAATACTTTGCTTAAAGAGACCCGCTGGACAAAAAAAAGAAAGTCCAGGCAAAAATGGGGCATCCCGGCGAACCATAAAAAAGGAATAAAAGGTTCGGGCAAAAGTTAGGGATAAAATTGAAAAGATGTACACCCGCGAAGTTGAAAACCTAAAAAGGGCAACTTCGGCAAAAAAGGGTATCCCGGTGAATTGAAAACCCGCAAAGGGCGGTTCATGCAAAAGTTAGGGATTTGAAAAAAGCAAATGACTGCGGTCCGAGTTTGATACTGCATTACTTAGTGGTTTGGGAGTACCTGAGGGTCGTATATCCAAAACAATCTCTTCCGAAGATCGAGTATCGGGAAAGCGTCAGAGTCAGGCGAGTCATAGGAGGATCAGCTCATGGTGTTCGTCTGTACCACGTTGCCGACATGTATACAAATTTTCTTTGTATTTTTGTATATTTGTATTTTGTTTGTGCGTGACTTCCTCTTTTCAGGAGTTGCATCCAGTGTACAAAATTTTGCCTATTTACAGGCCCGTTATCAATAAAGCATGTTATTCAGTACTTGATGCTTGTTCTTTACTGTTTTGTTTGTGAAAAACGCCGATGTTTTGATAAACTTGCATGTGCATAAACTTGCTGACCCTTGTCAATAATTGCTAAAACTTCGAATTGACTGAATGAACGTCACGGATACTAACCGGAATAGATCTTGTTGTATAGATTTGTTTTTGTCTCGTTTGTGTTTTGCAGGGTTCTCACCCTTGGAGCAAACAGTCAAGGAATTTATGTTTCCCCAGACAGAGTCCTGTGACCTAGTGATTGTATCACTCCTCAGCAGATGGAAGTCACATCTTATCTCAGAGGATTTGAGATGGCACTTATCCCTATTGGATGTAGGTGGTCCTCCCCGGAAGAGTATTCCCCAAGAAAGTTGCCAAGAGAGTATCCTCAGTGGACCCGAATGTCCCCAACAGAAGGTGCATTCCCAGCAGTGAGTATGTACACACTCAATACCCAACATGGGTAACTCCCGCAGAGTATAACCAAGTTGTCTTTGGTTCAGAAGAACTATCCCCGCGCAGGATTGTTTCTCATTCTCCCTAGCAGATTGTTTTTCCTCCGACAGGATGGACATCCTCATCAAAGTTCGTAATTTCAAGCTTGTGAGCCATTCCCCAACAGGATGATAATCCTCAGCAGAGTTGGTTTCACCTTTCCAGCATTTATTTTGCTGGAATATGTCTGTGGTACCTGGTTATCCCCAGCGGATTGGGTCTTGTCTTCAGCATTTATTTAGCTGAAGCGCCTCTTGGCATCTTTGCATTTTACATATATCATCATATTTGCATCTACCTAAACGCGTAGCATTTCCATGCCATATGGAGCATTACGCCATTGTCAAACATACACATTCTGAAACATAAGCCAGGTTGGTTACCTCTTTGGTTTCAGGTGTTATCCCTTGCAGAGGAGTGAGATTCTTGTTCAGAAGGATTTCTAGATATTCAAATTCTCGGTGTGAGATAGGTGATGATAACGTTCTTCCCCTAGCAGAGTTGCTTGGTTAAGTTTTTCTCCTCAGGTTGCTGTTACGTCAGCAGTAGAAGATTCATGCCTTAAACTTCCGGAGTTGTTACTAGTGGTTTCCCCACAGAGTTGTTTGGTTAAGTTTCTCGTATTTCCCAACAAAGTATTCTTCAAATGTACCTGTGATTGACAGAGATTGCACCCGTGATTGACAGAGATTGCGCCTGTGTTGACAGAGGTCGTACCTGTGTTGACAGAGTTTGGTATCCATGTTGACGGAATTGTTTACCCGTGCTGACGGTGATTTTTCTCCGTGTTGACGGAATTGTACCTGTGTTGACAGAGATTGTTACCTGTGTTTGACAAAGATTGTACCTGTGATTGACAGAGATTGCACCTGTGATTGACAGAGATTGCGCCTGTGTTGACAGAGATCGTACCTGTGTTGACAGAGTTTGGTATCCGTGTTGACGGAATTGTACCCATGCTGACGGTGATTGTTCTCCGTGTTTACGGAATTGTACCTGTGTTGACAGTGATGTTTACCCGTGCTGACGGTGATTGTTCTCCGTGTTGACGGAATTGTACCTGTATTGACAGTGATGTTTACCCGTGCTGACGGTGATTGTTCTCCGTGTTGACGGAATTGTACCTGTGTTGACAGTGATGTTTACCCGTGCTGACGGTGATTTTTGTCCGTGTTGATGGATTGTACCTGTGTTGACAGAGATGTTTACCTGTGGCTAATAGAGACTGTACCTGTGTTGACAGAGATTGTACCTGTGTTGACAATGATAGTTACCCGTATGGACGGAGTCGTTACCCGTGATTGACGGAGTTGTCTCAGTGAAACCGCCGAAGATTGTTATCCGTGTTGACGGATTTGTTACCCGTGTGGACGGAGTTATTATCCGTGATTGACGGAATTGTCCCTAGTAGAGTCGTTACCTGTGACCGATAGTGATTGTTATTCCAGTTATGTGTCCATGGTGATGGAGTCTTTCCTCGTGTTGACGAAGTTTAGTCCATTTGTGGACGGAGTTGTTTCTTGCAAAGTTAATTCGATACCTATGGCGTCACACAGGGGGGTAATGTTGAAATCCCAAGTTTTATCAGATGATTGATTAGTTGTTGCCGTAACAACTGGGTTCAACACAACGGATGTTGATCCCCAAGCAGTTTTTGCTGTGTATTTCTGAGGTTGGCAAATTTCCGAGTTTCTTGGTATTCAACCGTCTTCTACCTCGATTGTTTGAAGGTCGTTCGCTCTTCACCCAATCGGGTCCAAGCCGTTTGAATTGGGGCAGCTGTTGCACCCCAAAATTTGCTCAACCTTTTCTTACCTGGTTTATTGTTTCATTGCATTATCATTTGCATAGTTATATCATTTGCATATCATGTTATCATTCATATAGCAGGGGATCAATTTAATTCTTCTCAAGAGAAGCCCAGCAAGAGGTCTCATTCAAGATTGAGGAGTGGTCAAAGTCATCAGAAGGTGGTTTGATTGCCAAAGGGTTTTAAATGTTTGAGTGTGAATCTTCTCCTAACTTGAGGATCAACTGAAGACCATCAGAGGGTTGTGAAGTGTTGAATGTGAGAAGAGGATGTGTATGGAGCTCATAGAATGCCTAGAGGGTCATGGGAGAGTTTGGTCAAGTCATTGTGTCAAATGCAAGAGCCATAGTTGAGGTGCAAGCAATTAGGGTTTCATCTGGGTTAATCCTAAATTAATTGAGCAATTGAAGAGTATCAAGGCCTACTTTTAGGTTATGGAGTTCATGAAATGATGTGCTAAGACATTTGTGGTGTTGTGACAAGATCAAATCAAGAAGAATCAAGAGTGTGGGAAGTTGTTAAGTTAGGGTTTCAGTGTAAAATCCTCTATTTAGTGCCTAACTTCAAGACCCCATAAGTCAAGATACAAATTTCAAATCGATCTTTGGACAACATGATACTTGTAGAGCATCTCAATACCTTTAATTTGAGTACTAGAAGTCCTCCATTGTATTTATAGAACTCAAGTTATGGCCTAGACAAGTTACAAGTCCTCAGATGCCACTGAAATTTGTCTGTGAAAATCATCTGACTTCAAAGCTATTTTTGACCTAGAAGGAGGTTTCACCTGAACTTTTGGCAAACATGGAAGTTGTTCCTTATGATATTATCTTTCTAAATTGTACTAGAAGTCTTCTATATAATTTGTAGAACTCACGTTATGAGGTTTACAAGTCAGGGGTATTTTGGGAAAGTGAGATTATAGGTCATTTTCAATCATAGGTCAAAATCTCCAACTTACACTTGTCAAATGCAATTTTGTTCAACATGAAAGTTGTTCAAAATGGGGTTTTTAGGCTATCCAAGAGGTCATGATGGATTGATTGAGCTCATAGCAAAACTTGGTTTGAAATGGTTTGAATAAGGGAGGTTTTCAAAGGATTCAAAGTTGAAAAATTCAAAATTATTGGTTATATGACCAAAACAAGTCAAATGAGTACTTGATTTGATCAGAAATCATGTTTTGGAAACATTGGTTCTTTTATATTTTTCAATTGACCCTTAATTCATGAGTTTTTCACTTGTTTCTTCACACTTAAGCAACCTCATGGCAATTCATTCACCAAGGCAATGTGGAAGCTCTTATTGGCCTGAATACACTCCAAAGGTGGTATGCAAGTGATTCAAAGCTTCTAAGGCAAGTTTTTTGGGAAAATTCATGCACTTGCCATGTGAAAATTTTGGAGAGGTTGGAGTTTTTGGATCTTCCAATTTGGGCATAGGCTTGGACTCTAGAAGGTCCCAAACGATTCTATAAATGTTCAGAAGAAGAATTGAGCAGGTGTTGGTGGTCATTTGAGGCTGAGCAGAGAGATTGATATTGGAATTTTGGAGCTCCAACTTAAAATCATATTTGAGATTCAGAGAGGTTTTAGATCAAATTGAAGTCGCAAGAGGTTTCTATCATCATCAGTGAAGGATTCTGGAAGTTCTTGGAGCAAAGATTGAGTCAGAATCATCTCCATTTGAAGCTTGAAACAAGGTTAGTATAATTCAAAATTCCTCTTGATCTAGGGAGATGTAATCCATATTATGCATGTGGTTAGGTTCCTTGTGACTTGTAGAACGATTTAGGATCCATTTGTTAGCATTTGGTGATGATCAAGAAGGTGTCACGATTTCTGTTTGGATTCAGTTATGGTTGATCTTGAGGAATCAACGCAATTGTAATAGCTTAAGATGATCAGTGTAACTTGAGGAAGACATCTATACCTTTGGTTTAAGCTTTGGTGACATTCAATAATTTGACATAATTTAGATCTAGTATCGGTTTTGAAAATGCATAAGGATTCAGGAAATTTGGAGTTGATATTCATGATCTATGTGGAAAATTAGTGAGATTGGTATCTTGTTTGTTTGATTTGGCTGCCTATAATTCATGCTCACCGGAGAAGACGGTGGTTTCCACCGTGGGAGTCACTAGAAGCTGCTTGACCTTGCCTGAGTTGAAGGAGGAAGATGATGTTCTGACCATTAGATCTGCTTGAAGTTGGACTTGTTATGCTCATCGCACGACCACGATTCAAACTCAAATTTGCCTCCACTAACACAATACGCTGCGTTTCATTTAATCCCAGTCAGCTGGTGACTGGGACGCTCACATGGACGCGCTGATTTCCTCCGGATCTGATTACTCAGTCAATTGATCCAAGCGTTGTTGTTTTATTCTGAGTTTTGATTTTCTTTTATTCATTTTGTTTTATTTTAAATGCTTTATTGATTCAAAAAATCACAATAAATTCAATTTTGATCCAAAAATTATTTCAAAAATATCTCCATGATCTTGAGAGAATTTGTGATTTTCTGAAATCAATAAAATTCATTTTCATGCATTTTTCAATTTAATTTAATTTTTCTTATTTTTGTTAATTCTTTTAATTTTGCATATTTGATCATCTGTTTTGTTGAATTTTGTTCTTCCAATTGGTGATGAGTTTGGCTTTGATTTTTAGTATATTTTAGGGTAGATATTCATGTTCCTCTAGAATTTTTATTGGATTTTTATAACAACATTAGGTTCTATTTTAGGTGTTGAGATTAGAACCTTCCCAAGCTTATAGATCCCCTTGACCTATTTCACTTTAGGAATTGTTTAGATAACTTAGAAGTTGAATTAGGCTTCAATATTTTCACATTAGTTTTTTCAAATATGTATGTTCCCCTAGGAATTTAATTAGAATTTTACAACTTTGTTTTCTATTTTAGTTGAATTTTGCAAGTTGCTTGTGTTTGTGTTGTTCTCTCTTGAGTGCCTTTGCTTGTTTGGCTTGGTTGGTGACTTTGGAGATTTCTTGGCTTGGAATCCTTTTTGGGAGGTCTTCTGGACTTGGTGTAGATGCTATGGCTTGAATATTGGAGCTTGGAGTTGGAGTTTCCTTTTCTTTTAGGAGTTGTTTTAGGAGCTTAGGAAATTAGGGTTTTAAGAAGAGCCATTAAAGCTAGTTTTGATTTCTTCATCAAACATAGAATGCATTGTGTGCTTCTATTCCATCCAATGAAATGAAGTCCTCCTAGGGAAAATCCATCTCTCCTTTGGAGGGATGTGTGGTATGCCCATAGTTGAGTAGAACTTTGAGGATACCTTTCCATTTCAATGTTGGTGCTTGATGATTTCCTTTGGTTTTCATTAAGTTTTCAACATTTCAACCTTGATCTTGGTGATTGTTCCTCTGCTTGGAGTGTGCTTGCTAGAGCTTGAAGATGAAGTTGAAGAAGCTTGATATAGAAGCTAGCTTGAAGATGAAGTCTTGCTGTCAACCTTGCTGTCTTTTCAACTATGCTGTTTAGAGCTTGTTGTTGCTGTCTACTGTAGGAGTTTGTTGCTGCTGCTCGGGTTGCCTCCTCTGTATCTCTGGTTCTTTCTCTGTAGTGTCTTTTTGCTTGTGTTGATTACCTCTAAGTTTGAGGTGGAGCTTGTCTCCTCTTGCCTGGTGTTTTCTCTCTTGCCTCACTAGTACTGTTGCATAACATACATTTTACTGTTTACTGTTTACTGCTTGCTTTTTTTTGTTGTTTCCCCTAGTATCTCTGATTTCCTCCGTGCAAGAGGGAATTATGACAGACATTAGGTGTTGACCCATGCATGATAACTGTAGGTAGATTCCCCTTTCAACCATAGTTTTAGGGTGTCTTTTGAAGGTGAGATAATACTTAGAAGGGGGGGGGGGGTTGAATAAGTATGAAAGATTAAAACTTAGAATTAAAACACAAGTATTTTTATCCTGGTTCGTTGAACTCAACTACTCCAGTCCACCCTTCCTAGAGTGATTTGCCTTTCTCAAAAAAGAATTTAATCCACTATTTAATCAAACAGATTACAATAGTAACACCTAAGAACAATTGTTCTTAGTCTTCTCAAGAGCTACTGATTCCAACTGAATCCTCTTAAGGAAATCCTTTACAATCAATGTAAATCTAATACAAGAGTAAGAATGCTTCTAAAAAGCTTTTATCACAACTGTGATATTTCTCTTAAGTTTAAGTACAATGAAATTAATTCTAAGAATGAATATGAAATAATGAGAGCTTGAATGTTTTAATTTCTTTTCAGCAAAACGTCTAACTGAAAAATCCTTTTTGTCTGTGTTCTTGTGTCTAGCATAAATAAGGAAAGAGACGTTTGATTTACTCCAACGGATATAATCTTTGAATATTTCTTCTTCAATTTTCAGCAAGCTCATCAGAGTCTAATTAGGTCAGAGTCTTCTGATGATGATCAGAGCTTGCTGGATCAGAGTCTTCTGCAGCAGGTGTGCTTTCAGCGTGTTAAATATTAGAGCATATCTTGAGACAGAACTTCAGTACTAGCAGCTTTAGTACTTTCATAATCTTCTGTAGAATCTATGCTTTGAAAAGCTCTTCATACAAAATTCTTCTTTGCTTCAGATGCTTCTGACTTGCTTCAGATGCTTTTGGAGCTTCTGCTTCAGAATCTTCTGGAGGCTACGCTCAGAATCTTCTATTGGCAGCAATCAGAATCTTCTAATGAGTGCATCTGGCGCTTCAGAGTCTAGCTAATTTCTTGTATTCAATTCTGATTTGCTTCTGGAGTGTTAATATCTTTACTATCTGCAGTAAAAACTCTCAAGCAAATTTTAGAGTATATAATTCTTAAATACAAAATTTCCTAATAGTTATCATCAAAACATAGAGATATTATAAAGAACCAATCTGTGTTCTAACAATCTCCCCCTTTTTGATGATGACAAAAACATCAGAAATTTTGTTTAATTGAAGATATTAAAATTATAACTCCCCCTGAGATGATGAATCTCCCCCTGAGTTAAATACAGATAAGGAATAGAAACTTCCCTTTTGTCTTGAGTAATCTTCAGAGTTAGATCTTGTTTGTTCTTTTAACATTTGAAAGTCAGAATGTCTTGCAAATATCAGATTCAGAGTTTGATAATAGTCAAATGATCTGAGAGACTCAGAGTTTCTTTTATAGAGTGTACTTATCAAATGTTCTGAAATACTCAGATTAAATGTTAGATAGAATAAATATGTCTGAAGTTTCATTCTGGTGAAGTTATATTAAACAGTTCAGATCTATATTTTCTCCCCCTTTTTTGTCATAAGCAAAAAGTAAAACTTTAAAAGGACAAATAAAAAAGAAAACAGTAAATAAGATAATTCAGAAGAGAAAAACTTTGATTCATTCAATAGAGCAAGAGTACATGCATCAGAAGATATATCAATAAAGTACATAGGCAAACATCAGATGCAAAAACAAAAAAAATGAAAATCTAAGAGTGTTTGGACAAAAGCATCTTCAATAGATCTGTAATCTCAGAGGAGGATTGCTCTTGCTTGGACATCCATTTAGCCATTGTTTCATTCTTTTGATCTTGCTTTGACATCCATTCTATCATGTCCTCAGACTTCTTATCCTGTTTTGCCATCCAGGACTTGATCTCTGATTGGCCAGCTTCCAGAGCAGCAATCTTATCTTCAAAATCTGGATGTTCTTTCTTAATCTCAAATGAAGAAGTATGATCAGGTTATGGAGCTTGAATAGAGTCAATGTCCATGTGATCTGTAGAGTCTGGAGCATTGGAGCTAGAAGGAGGGTCTACCAGAGTCATGGCCAAAGGATTCTCTTCAGATGCAATTTCAGTAGTTTCTTATGATGATGGAGGAGCATCTGTAAGGAGCAGAGGTTCAGATTTCTTGACAGACCAGAATAGAGTTCTTGCAGCCTCAGCAAATTTGAGCTTCGCATCATCAGAACATATGTTCTTCAGATTTGAGGCCACAAAGTTGAATCTATTGGTGAATCCATTCCAGATGATATCAGATTCTTTGGCATCCATTGTTGCTGAGCATTTCTTCTGTACAGTACCTAAATACAACTGTATTTCTTGCAAAAAAGTTTGAAATAAATGATTAACATTAAGTCTGGGCTTAGGATGTAACAGAGTTTCCAGAGTTACAGGTTTTGGTTGGGGAGTTGGTGGAAAATTTGATTTTTGGATAGAGATCAGAGGAGGAGGATAATATGGAATGAAAGGTATTTCAGGAGCTTTTTCTTTGGATCTGTTTAAGGCATTTAACAGATGAGGTTTTGCTCTGGTGTGAAACGGAACCACATCAAAGGGTTTATTTGAGAAGGATTGAAAAGAAGATTTGGGGGGTTCATCAGAAGCAACATTGTTATTAGATGTAATTGGTATAGCTGAAGCAACAGCTTTATCAGATTTAGCAGAACAAGATATAGTTGCTAAGGATCCTACATCTGACATGGATTTTATATAGTCAAGAATCACAAATGGAAGGGTCATTGTGAGTTTGGGTTTCATAGGGGTGATAGGGTCAGATGGTTCAACTCTGTCATAAAAGTCTTTGAGTTTGAAACCATAATCCAGATTATGAAATAGAGATGAAACTTAGGCACAAGAAATGGATGATCTTGGGTTAGAATTTGGGATCAATATTTCAGATGATGGTGCAGGTGTGGGAATAGGATCTGGAATGGGAGCTTTAGAAGGTATAATGGGTTCAGGTTGGTTTACCTCAGATTCTCTATGAGATGGAGAGACTAGAAAGTCTGGGTGGATGTCAGATTCTGAGGAGTTTGAAGAAGTGGTTGGTGTGCAGGAAGTAGAAGATACTTGAAACACAGTTTTTAAGGGTGTGACATCAAGAACTTCTGTTTCAGGAATGTGGGGTTCAGAAGTGTTGGTTGGTTCTGAAGGAATTTCAGATGGTTTTGATGGTTGCTCTAAGATGGGTGAATCAGATGGAATTGTGATTGGTTCAGATGAAACTGGAACATGTGTTATTTTTGTAGGTTCAGATGCAGTGGGTTCAGATGATTTTGATGGTGGATTATTTGATGGTGGTTGATTTTCAGAGGCTTTTTCTGGTTGAGATTCTTGTGGTTTTTCTGGTTGTTTTTCTTGTGGGTGCTTTTGTTGTTCAGATTGCTTTTGTTTAAGGTGTTCAGAGGGTTTTTGTTGTACAGAAGGTTGTGGTTGTTGTTCTGTGGGTTGTTTTTCTGATGGTTGTTTCTGTGGTACAAATTGTTTGATTTGGATTTTTGGTTGAGTAGTTTGTGGTACAGATACTTTTGGTTGACTTGTTTTTGTTGTTATTGGTGTTGGAACAGATGCTTATTTTTGTGGTGATTTAGAACTTGGAGCAGTAACAGAAGTAGTTTGTGTAGAGGGTGGTTTTGGAATAGACTTAATATTAGAATCATTTAAAACAATTGTATTTGCAGAAGATTTAGTACCTTTTATCTTGATCCTTTTGGCTGGTACAGAAGAAGTGTCTCCAAATTCTTTCCTCTTCAAGAGCTTCCGTGGCTTCTCAGCAATCTTGATCTTTTTCTGAGCAGGTGCAGCTTCTGCTTCTGGCTGAGTCCTCTTTCTTTGGAGTTCTTCTTCTTCTTCTTCTTCTTCTTCTTCTACATCAGGTAGTGGTTGTCTTGCTAGCTGTACAATGTTTTCAGGAACAGGCTTTCCTTCTTTCTTACACTCATCAATGTACATCACAACAATGTGCCTTGGTTCTTCAGCAAAGAACAGTGGAAAATCATCTACAGGAATCCTCTTCTTACTCAGTTCAGAGACATTCAGCTTCTTGGGAGCTGTTGTGAGTTCATCCACTATTTTAAGTCTCTGAAGACTTTTGGCATTCAGAGGCTTTCCCATTATGAATTCCAATTCCTTTGTAACTCCAGTAGCGTACAGAGCAGTGACCAATCCATTCTCAGTTAGAAGATCTGAGATCAACCTTCCAAAAAGGATCCAGGTTCTGATCTTCTTTCCTTTTTCTTTCACATACTCTATAGAGGCATTTATATGGTTCCAGCGATGCATAAAGAGAATATATGGAAGATCTACCTTGGTGCTCTGACTGAGGCAATACATGAAATAGATCTGTTCATTATTGACATAGTCTGGAGAGTTTGTTGACTTCCTATGATGGTTGCATCCCATGAAGATCTTAGCCCAGATCTTGTAGTCAGGCTTCAGATCCTTGAACTTGTTAGAAGCTTGACCAGCAGTCATTACTTCTTCATACACTTCATCCATATCCACACGCCCAGCTGGCAAGTGGGAAACACCATCTGTTTCTTCATATCCAATTAGCTTTCTGATCAGATCTTCTGTTATAATGATTTCTTTTCCCAGTACAGAAGATAGGATGAACTTAGGGTAAACTGAGGCATGGATCCAGAACTCTTTCACAAGGAGGGGGTAAACTGGTCCAAAGAGTCTATCAAAGTACTTTACCCATCCTTGAGCACCTATGATAGAACGAAACTCAAAGCCATTTTCTGCAAGTGAATCAAATTCTACCATTGATTCACATAAAACCTCCAACTTTTCAACAGGGGTTAATAGAGTTCTTTTAGGAGGAGAATAAGGAGCAACACCCATGTTTGCAGAAGTAACTGCAGCCATTGGAGATTGGAATTGAGCAGCTGTTGATGATGAAGTTGCCATTGAAGATTGTTTTGTCACACGCTTAGGGTTTTTATGCAGAGAGAAGTGAAGATGAAAATGCATAAAATTTTCTGAGATTGTGAAAAGTGTGAAAGTTAAGAGAAGTCATGTATTTATACTAAAACAATTAGGCATACCATCAGTCAGAATTTGCACGTTTGAACAAGCATTAAATGAAAAGAATAATAATCATTTCAAACATTTATTGCTTCTGACAAATTGGGGGGAAAATTAAGATTTTCACTATTCAAACTTCACCTCAAACGTCTCTTCAGTAATGTACACGCCACCTTTGCAGATTTGGTGTGACACGTGTTTGCTTGCATGTGTTCTGAATTCTTTTGAGAAATGAAACGTTAACCAACGTTCAGATCCTCTAAGGATTGTTAGTTCAGAGTTTCACAAAAAGAATATTAAGCAGAATAAGTAAGAAAACAGAAGAAATACTTCAGAGCATTAGGCATTTTTGCATCTGTAAAAATTTGCTTCTGACAAATATCATTCTGGACAAAAATCCATACCAATATTTTTCAGAATAAATTTGAATCTATCTTCAAAAAGGGGTTTTGTAAAAATATCTGCCCATTGATGATCTGTATCAACAAAGGCTAAATTTATGATTCCCTTCTGAACATAGTCTCTGATGAAATGATGCTTAATTTCTATATGTTTTTCCTTAGAGTGTAAAATGGGATTCTTGGACAAACATATAGCAGAAGTATTATCACAAAAGATAGAAATGTTACTTTCAAAAATTTGATAATCTTCTAGTTAACTTTTCATCCAGAGCATCTGCGTGCTACATCCAGCAGCAGCAATGTATTCTGCCTCTGTGGTTGAAAGTGCAATTGTGGGTTGCTTCTTGCTGTACCAGGAGATTAGATTTCTTCCTAGAAATTGAAAACTTCCAGAAGTACTTTTTCTTTCCACTCTGTCTCCAGCGTACTCAGCATCACAGAATCCAACTAATTTGAAATCATCAGATTTTCTGTAACACAAACCCACATTAGACGTACCTTTCAGATACCTTAGAATCCTCTTGACAGCTGTCAAGTGTGATTCTCTAGGATCTGATTGGAATCTAGCACACAAGCATACACTGAACAATATGTCAGGCCTAGAAGCAGTTAGATAAAGAAGAGAACCAATCATACCTCTATAGAGCTTCTGGTCTACTTTCTTACTTACCTCTTCCTTGCCAAGTGAGCTGGTAGGATGCATGGGAGTCTTTGCCAGCTTACTATCAGTCATGTTAAATTTCTTCAGAAGTTCTTTAACATATTTGGTCTGATGTATGTAAGTGCACTCTGGAGTTTGATTGACTTGGATTCCTAAAAAGAATTTGAGTTCTCCCATCATGCTCATTTCAAATTCTGCCTGCATACATGTAGCAAACTCCTTTCCAAGCATAGTATTGGTAGATCCAAATATTATATCATTCACATAAATTTGACAAATTAGAAGATCTTTCTTAATTGATTTACAAAAGAGTGTTGTATCCACTTTGCCTCTGATGAAATTTTTCTCCAGAAGGAAATTGCTCAATCTCTCATACCAAGCTCTGGGAGCTTGTTTTAAACCATATAGAGATTTCTTTAGTTTGAAAACATGATCTGGAAATTTTTCATTTTCAAAACCAGGAGGTTGGTGGACATAAACTTCTTCTTCTATAATACCATTAAGAAAGGCACTTTTAACATCCATCTGATACAGAGTGATGTTATTTTGTGCAGCAAATGAAATAAGAATGCGTATAGATTCTAACCTTGCCACTGGAGCATATGTCTCGGTGTAATCAATACCTTCTTGTTGACTGTACCCTTGAGCTACAAGCCTTTCCTTATTCTTTTCAACTTCTCCTTTCTCATTTAGCTTATTTCTGAAGACCCATTTTGTACCAATTATATTGAATCCTTGTGGTTTTTGAACTAGATCCCATACATCATTTCTGGTGAATTGATTTAGCTCTTCTTGCATGGCAATAATCCAATCATTGTCTTGCAGAGCTTCATCTACAAAAGATGGTTCAATTTCTGACACCAGTCCAAATAGTGATGCTTCAGATGATCTTAGAAAGGATCTTGTTCTGATGGGATCATCTTTCTTTCCAATAATGACATTCTCTGGATGAGAAGCTTTAATTCTGGATGATGATCCTCTAACAGTTGATTCTTCAGAAATGTTTAGATTATTCATCTGAGAAGTTAAAGGAATAGCATCTGGCGTTGCTTTTGGTTCCTTCACTTGAATTTTGTCTGCTTCTGGGACTTCAAAGTCAATGAAGACTACTTCTCTATCTGCAGAGTTTTCAGACTGCTTTGGCTTTTCAGAGCCAAGCTTATCATCAAATCTGACATGAATGGATTCTTCCACAATCTGTGTCTCAGTGTTGTATACTCTGTAGCCTTTAGAGCGTTCAGAATATCCAAGCAGGAAACACTTCTGTGCTTTGGAATCAAACTTGTTCAGATTTTCCTTAGTATTTAACATATAGCAAATACATCCAAAAGGATGAAAATATGAAATGTTGGGCTTTTTGTTCTTCCACAGTTCATATGGAGTCTTCTTCAGAAGAGGTCTTACAGACACTCTGTTATGAATGTAACAGGCTGTGTTGATTGCTTCTGCCCAAAAGTGTTTTGCCATATTTGTCTCATTGATCATGGTTCTGGCCATTTCTTGCAGAGTTCTGTTTTTCCTCTCTACAACTCCATTCTGTTGTGGAGTTCTAGGACAGGAAAAATCATGAGCAATGCCATTTTCAGAAAAGTATTTTTCAAAATATTTATTTTCAAATTCACCACCATGATCACTTCTGACTTTTATAATTTTGAAATCCTTTTCATTCTGGACTTGCTTGCAGAAGTCAAAGAACACAGAATGTGACTCATCCTTGTGTTTTAAGAACTTTACCCATGTCCATCTACTATAGTCATCAACAATGACTAATCCATACTTCTTGCCTCTGATGGATGCAGTTTTCACTGGTCCAAACAGATCAATATGAAGTAATTCTAGTGGTTTGGAAGTAGAAACAACATTTTTTGATTTAAAAGATGATTTTGAAAACTTCCCTTTTTGGCATGCTTCACAAAGAGCATCTGAAGTGAACTTCAGATTAGGGAGTCCTCTGACAAGATTAAGTTTATTAATCTGAGATATACGTCTCATATTAATATGGCCCAATCTTCTGTGCCAGACCCATTGCTCTTCATTAACAGACAAGAGGCATTTAACATTTTGAACTTTAAGTTCTGAAAGATTTATTTTATAAATGTTGTTTTTCCTCTTACCACTAAATAGGATAGAGCCATCCTTTTGACTAATAGCTTTACAACATTTTTGATTAAAGGTAATATCATAACCATTGTCACTTAATTGACTTATGGACAATAAGTTATGCTTTAATCCTTCAACAAGTAAAACATTAGTAATAGAGGGAAGTTTACCATTTCCAATGGTGCCAGATCCAATAATCTTGCCCTTCTGGTTCCCTCCAAACATCACGTCACCTCTAGATCTAAGTTCCAGGCTTTGGAACATAGACTTTTCTCCTGTCATGTGTCGTGAGCATCCAGAGTCCAGGTACCATGATTGGCGTCCTGACCTTGCTGCTAAGAACATCTGCAACAGGAATTATTTTACTTTTAGGTACCCAGATCTTCTTGGGTCCTTTAGGGTTAGTTGGTTTGTAGGTTTGTCTAAACTTCTGTTTTTCAACATAATGTTTATTCTGACTTGCCTTGGGTTTAAACACATAAGTATTCTTCTCAGAGCTTGTGTGTTTAATGTCATTTAAGTGACCAAACTTAAATTGAGAGTACAGAGGTGTCTTCTTGATGAAAAGTTTGTCAACATATTTTGGATTACTTCCAGATGAAGATTCATATCCAATACCTCTTCTGTTGTTCCCACTAACACCATAGATCATAGAAGTCATCTTGCTTCTGTCTATGCTCTTAGTAAGAAATCTCTAAAAGCTAGAGTCATATTTTTCTAAAATGTTTTCACATGACTTAGTCTCAGATTCAGATTCTTGTTGAGTTATTTCAAAGTCATTTTTGATTTTCAGATTAATTCCTTTTTGCTCAACAAGTTCTGTCTTCAGAAGATCAATCTCAGATTCAAGACTGCTTTTCAGCTTCTTGTATTTGAGTTTGATATTGTTATAACTTTTCAGAACTTCTGATAAAACTTTTATAAGTTCTTCTTTAGTAATTTTAGCCATTACCTCTTCAGCGTCATCGTCAGATTCAGAATCTGATTCATATCCTGAGGTTCCTTCCTCCTGATCTTCTGTGCTGGCCATCAGTGCAACATTGGCACATTCTTCTTCTGATTCAGAAGATGATTCAGATTCATCTGAGTCATCCCATGTTGCCATCAGAACCTTCTTATTTTTGTTAAACTTCTTCTTGGGTTTTTCTTTTTGAAGTTTGGGGCAATCATTCTTGTAATGCCCAGGTTCTTTGCACTCATAGCACACAACTTCTTTCTTGCCAGATTTTCTGTGCCCAGAAGATTCCTTTCTATGATCAGATTTTCTGAAGTTGTTGAACTTCTTTACCTTGTGCTTCCAGAGTCTGTTGATCCTTCTAGACAGCATGGATAATTCATCTTCTTCTTCAGAAGAAGATTCTTCAGAGCTTTCTTCAATAACCTGCAAAGCTTTAGCAAATTTATTAGATTTTAAAGCAACAGATTTACCTTTTTCTTTCTTCTGAGGTTCATCTTCCTCAAGCTCAATTTCATGGCTCCTTAGTGAGCTTATGAGTTCTTCTAAAGAGATCTTGTTCAGATCTTTAGCCATCTTCAAGGCAGTCACCATTGGTCTCCATCTGGTAGGTAGACTTCTGATGATTTTCTTTACATGATCTGCTGTGGAGTATCCCTTGTCCAGAACCTTTAGCCCAGCTGTGAGGATCTGAAATCTGGAGAACATAGCTTCAACAGATTCAGAGTCTTCCATCTTGAAGGCCTCATACTTCTGGATCAACGCCAGAGCCTTTGTTTCCTTGACTTGAGAGTTTCCCTCATGAGTCATCTTTAAGGATTCAAACATATCAAATGCAGTTTCCCTGTTTGTAATTTTTTCATACTCAGTATGAGATATTGCATTTAATAATATTGTTCTGGCCTTGTGATGATTTCTAAAATCTTTCTTCTGAGCATCTGTCATAGATTTTCTGTCTATCTTCTTGTCATTCCCATCTGTGGGATGAACATATCCATCTATGACTAGATCCCATAAATCAGCATCATATCCAATGAAAAAACTTTCAATTCTGTCTTTCCAGTAATCAGATTTCTCCCCATCAAACATAGGGGGTTTGGTGTTGATTCTGTCCCTTTCTTCATATTTATTGTTAATGTTGGATATTGTATTATCAGCCATTGTAACAATTAAATATATATCAAAGTATTTCTCTCTGGATCTTTACTGTCACTGTTAAGTGGTAGCACACACAGAATCGGAGCTCTGATGCCAACTGAAGGTGAGATAATACTTAGAAGGGGGGGGGGGGGGGGCGTTGAATAAGTATGAAAGATTAAAACTTAGAATTAAAACACAAGTATTTTTATCCTGGTTCGTTGAACTCAACTACTCCAGTCCACCCTTCCTAGAGTGATTTGCCTTTCTCAAACAAGGACTTAATCCACTATTTAATCAAACAGATTACAATAGTAACACCTAAGAACAACTGTTCTTAGTCTTCTCAAGAGCTACTGATTCCAACTGAATCCTCTTAAGGAAATCCTTTACAATCAATGTAAATCTAATACAAGAGTAAGAATGCTTCTAAAAAGCTTTTATCACAACTGTGATATTTCTCTTAAGTTTAAGTACAACGAAATTAATTCTAAGAATGAATATGAAATAATGAGAGCTTGAATGTTTTAATTTCTTTTCAGCAAAATGTCTAACTGAAGAATTTGGTGGAGTCTTGCTTTTATAGGCAGCTGATCCAAGGTGAGCTGCACGTTGAGAAGAGTGTCCCAAAAGGTCTGAGCCTTTTTGTCTTCACATCAAGTGACCTTTCCTAGAAGAAGAAAGCACAGAAAAATCCTTTTTTTCTGTGTTCTTGTGTCTAGCATAAATAAGGAAAGAGACGTTTGATTTACTCCAACGAATATAATCTTTGAATATTTCTTCTTCAGTTTTCAGCAAGTTCATTAGAGTCTAATTGGGTCAGAGTCTTCTGATGATGATCAGAGCTTGCTGGATCAGAGTCTTCTGCAGCAGGTGTGCTTTCAGCGTGTTAAATATCAGAGCATATCTTGAGACAGAACTTCAGTACTGGCAGCTTTAGTACTTTCAGAATCTTCTGTAGAATCTATGCTTTGAAAAGCTCTTCATACAAAATTCTTCTTTGCTTCAGAGGCTTCTGACTTGCTTCAGATGCTTCTGGAGCTTCTGCTTCAGAATCTTCTGGAGGCTACGCTCAGAATCTTCTGTTGGCAGCAATCAGAATCTTCTAATGAGTGCATCTGGCGCTTCAGAGTCTAGCTAATTTCTTGTATTCAATTCTGATTTGCTTCTGGAGTGTTAATATCTTTACTATCTGCAGTAACAACTCTCAAGCAAATTTTAGAGTATATAATTCTTAAATACAAAATTTCCTAATAGTTATCATCAAAACATAGAGATATTATAAAGAACCAATCTGTGTTCTAACATGTTTCTCCTCTAATCTCTAAACAATTCAAAAACACAGTAATAAGGTTAATTGAAGTCGTACGATACGAGCCTTAAGCTATCTGGGAAAAGGTTGGTGGAGGGTCTCTCTCCAGTAATCTGGATGTTAGTGTGGTACCCTTTGGGTGACATACGAAATGTTCACTCCTGGGTCATAGTCTTTAGTGCGACTGAGATTGCAAACATCCTAAAAAACAGTTCTTTCGTAAAAAACTCAAACAAACATTCAAACTCTGTTTTTGTCCTCTTGGACCTTTAATCAGGAAAACCCTTTTCAGAAGGAGATAAAAAACTATCAGACAAGCTTGTGTCTCCGTAGCCCGAAATACGTTTGCTCTAATCTTTCATGTCGTATGAAAGTACGTAGGCACGAGATGCGATATCTCAGCGAGCAACCTTCCCCCCATAACCCATAGTTAGGCAAACTACGTTGACTCCGATTTCTCGTTCCAAACGGGAATACGTAGGCATAAAGTGCGATACTTTGCCGAGTCATTTTCTTTTCTTTTAACCCAGACCTGTAGAGTAGATAGAATAACATACCCTTAGATAGAAAACAAGCGTGGATCCCGTCGAGTACGACGGACGTGAGGGGTGCTAATTGTAACACCCCACTTCCCAAAATCAATTAAATTAATAAACATTATAAATAAACAAAATCAGAGTTCCAATTCAACCAAGTGGGATATCACATAAAAACAACGTTTCCTTATAAAAAGGTTTTTCTCCAAATACAGCGGAATGTTAAATAATAAAATTCACTAAAAGTTTGATACGTTCACAGGGAAATAAAATATAAGTTCAACATAAAACAAATAAAAACGCCCAAGTCCCGTGCTACGTATCAGAGCATCCTAGACTCGACAATCACACCAATATCCAAGCTAGCTAAGCACCTGGATTATCTGTACTTCCGAAGAAGCACAGACCACAACAACAACAAAGGGGTGAGAAAACATGATCAAAAATATAATGGTAATGTAATACATGTAAATAAGGTAGTACAACACACCAACACACCAAAATTCACCCCGAACAACACCATATGACGAACCTACTGTTCAAATTACAATATAACATATTATAATGCAAAATGCAACTCAACACCATGCATGCGGTACCGACTCATTGGCTCATTCAATCGAACCCACCATTATCCACAAAGGAGTACGGGTGAATCACTTACGCTCCATCCGAGACATGATTCAACCCCACCATTCTCCACAAAGGAGTACGGGTGAATCACTTACGCTCTATCCGAGACATGATTCAACCCCACCATTCTCCACAAAGGAGTACGGACAGATCACTTACGCTCCATCCGAGACATGATCCATCCCACCAAGACACCATGATATGCACACACCAATGCATAACTATTATGTTCAGGCACACTAAGTGCACACGATCCACCTGATCATATCATCATACATCACATATATATGCATAGATATAACATGCACCAACACCATATAAATCAATCAGTTAGTAAACAAGTTCGTATTCTATCACCAAGATACAAACACATCCCACTACTCGGGGATACACGATCCTACTGATCACTACATACATATACATCAACTAATTGTCCACCAGTCAATATTACGGGAAACATGCACTATCACCAAGTACACAAGCTAGTCCCCACACTCATCACTCTTACAGTGCATCAAGGCCAAAGGGATCACACAAGTCCAGAGCTCAAAGCCAAAATATCACAACACTCACGTTCTGGTTCTGCTACGTTCGCTGACATTCGCCAGGCGAAGAGAAGCGAACCTTCGCTGGCATTCGCCAGGCGAACCTGCTGGCGAAGCCCTCATTTCACTATCGTGCACTCGCCAGGCGAACCTTCATTCGCCAGGCGAACCTTCGCTAGCCACACTCGCCAGGCGAAGTTCCTACCCTTTAGGTCTGGGACTTAATTTTGAATTATTCGCTACCACTCGCCTCAGCTCTCCAGGCGAACTCTCGCCTCCACTCGCCAGGCGAAGCTTCGCCAACATTCGCCAGGCGAACCTTCGCTAGCCACACTCGCCAGGCGAAGTTCCTACCCTTTAGGTCTGGGACTTAATTCTGAATTATTCGCTACCACTCGCCAGGAGAAGCTTCGCCAACATTTTCCTGGCGAAGCCCAGCGAATGCTGCGATTCACCAAGTTTTCTCATAGTTCTGCAGTGTATTCTAGGCCAAATTGTACCTATCATCTCAACTCAGATCCTCAGTCTATTCTAGTACCAATCTTGCACATTACCGTAACCAATAGGTTTCTAATTCCTATTCCCAAAATCATCACCTACACACTTTATCGATACCTCAAAAGCCATACAGAATTTTCCCTAAAAACTGTAAAACACCCTATATGCCCTATATGCCAAATCAACCCAAAACACCAATTCATTAACGATTACTATATAATTAACAACAATCATCATCAATCATAACATAACAATATATATTATCATATATAGATCAATTTCCTACGGGGTTAAGGAATCCCCAACTACCCTATACATGTATAAATCATTCCCAGTCAAGTTTCTCCCCCCTTACCTTGTTGATCGGTTGATCGATGAAAGAATCCTCCAAGGTTTTGCCAATTCTGATTTTCCCCCGTTCCTTCGTTTTTCGCTCCCTTTTCCGTTTCCTTTTCCGTTCTTCTCACTTTTCTCCTTTCTATCGTTCTTTTTCCACTTTCTCTAACTTCTCACAATGTATCGTGAAAACTGCTAACCCCTCACATCCTCTATTTTAATTCTCTAATCCCAATAATAATAATAATTTAATAATAATAATAATAACTTAATAAAATAATAATAATAATAATAATAATAATAATATTATCTCACCAAAATAATAATAATATTAATAACAATAGTAACTATAATAAATATAATAATAATAATAATATTCCCACCAATATTAATATTATACACTATATTATTATATTCACCAAAACACCACCAATAATCCTCCCACATTAGGGACACCCACCAAACATCACCAAATACACCCCCACCAAAGGGCACACCAACACATAATATTTAAAATAATAATGAAATGACTAAATAATTAAAATGGGTGTTACAACTCTCCCCCACTTAATTATTTTCGTCCCCGAAAATTACCTGATGGAAATAGCTCCGGATACGCTTCTCGCATCCTGCTTTCCAACTCCCAGGTCACACTGCCTCCTGCAGCACCTCCCCAAACTACCTTCACCAAAGGTATCTCTTTCCCTCGGAGCTGTTTCATCTTACGGTCCTCGATCCTCAACGGCATCGTCTCAACAGTAAGATTCTCCCGAATCTGAACATCATCTCTCTGAATCACATGAGATGGATCAGAAACATACTTTCGCAATTGCGACACATGAAACACATCATGTAAGTTTGACAACTCAGGCGGCAACGCCACCCTATAAGCCACATCACCAATTCTCTGCAAAATCTCATAAGGTCCAATGAACTTAGGATCCAGCTTCTTGGACTTCAGTGCACGACCCACACCAGTCATCGGATTAACTCTTAGGAATACGTGATCACCTACACAGAATTCCAACTCTTTCCTCCGATTATCATGATAGCTTTTCTGCCTACTCTGAGACACTTTCAATTTCTCACGAATCATTTGAATTGTCTCAGTAGTCTGTTGTACAATTTCTGGCCCAAGCACCATATTCTCACCAGTTTCATACCAACACAGAGGAGTCCTACACCTCCTCCCATACAAAGCTTCAAACGGTGCCATTCCAATACTCGAATGGTAACTGTTATTGTACGTGAACTCAATCAATGGTAAATGAGTATCCCACGCACCACCCTTTTCTAACACACAAGCTCTCAACAAATCTTCAAGCGACTGAATAGTCCTCTCCGACTGACCATCAGTTTGCGGATGATAAGCTGAACTCAATTTCAACTTAGTTCCCAAAGCTTCCTGCAAGCTCTTCCAAAATTCCGAAGTAAACCGCGGATCTCTATCCGACACAATACTGGACGGAACGCCATGCAACTTCACAATTACCCGAATGTAAATCTCCGCCAGCTTCATCAATGGAAAACTAATATTGATCGGCACAAAGTGTGCAGACTTCGTCAATCGATCCACAATCACCCATATAGCATCAAAACCTCTCGCCGTATTCGGCAAACCTGTCACAAAATCCATAGTAATGCAATCCCATTTCCAAACCGGAATCTCTAATGGTTGCATAAATCCAGAAGGTCTCTGGTGTTCCACCTTCGACTTCTGACATGTCAAACAGGCATACACAAATTGAGCTATGTCTCTTTTCATACCAGACCACCAAAATAATTTCTTCAAATCATGATACATCTTCGTAGCTCCCGGATGAATACTCAGGCTACTACGATGTCCTTCGCTCAAAATTGACTTTTTCAATTCTTCATCATCTGGTACACAAATCCTGCCTCTAAATCTCAACACACCTGTACTATCCAATTTAAAGTCACTATCGGACTCACTCCCTACTCCAGGCATCAAATCTACCAATTTCACATCCAACTTCTGATTTTCTCTAATCATATCCAAGAAGTCATTATTTACCTGCAACATACCCAACATTACACTATCTGCAGTAGTCTCACAAACCATGCTCAAACCTCTAAACTGTTCAATTAACTCAATTTCTTTCACCATCAGAGCTGCCATATGAATTGCTTTCCTACTCAAAGCATCTGCCACTACATTGGCCTTTCCTGGATGATAACTCAAACTGAAGTCATAATCCTTCAAAAATTCCAACCATCTTCTCTGCCTCATATTCAGCTCTTTCTGATCAAACAGGTATCTCAGACTCTTATGATCACTAAACACTTCAAATCTTGAACCATATAAATAGTGTCTCCAAATTTTCAACACGAAAACAACCGCAGCTAATTCAAGGTCATGAGTCGGATAATTTCGCTCATGCACTCTCAATTGCCGCGATGCATATACTACTACTTTACCATTCTGCATCAGAACCCCGCCTAATCCCATCTTAGACGCATCACAGTACACCACAAACGGTTCACTCGGAGTCGGTAACACTAACACCGGCGCCGTAGTCAATCTCTTTTTCAACTCTTCAAAACTTTCTTCACAAGCAGCATCCCATACAAACACTTGGTTCTTTCTCGTCAACTGAGTTAATGGCAATGCCAAATTAGAGAACCCTTCAATAAACCTGCGGTAATAACCGGCTAACCCCAAAAAGCTTCTAATCTCTGTCGCTGTCTTCGGCGGTTCCCACTGCAATACTGCACTTACTTTTGACGGATCCACCGCTATTCCATCTTCAGATATTACATGCCCCAAGAAACTTACTTTCTTCAACCAAAAGCCACACTTTGACAGTTTAGCAAATAATTTATTCTCCTTCAACACTTGCAAGGCAATTCTCAGATGTCCTGCATGCTCTTCATCGGATTTAGAATAAATTAATATATCATCAATAAACACTACAATGAACTGATCCAAGTAAGAATGGAAAATTCTGTTCATATACTCCATAAATACTCCCGGTGCATTAGTCACTCCAAACGGCATTACAGCATATTCGTAATGTCCATATCGAGTCCTAAAGGCAGTCTTCTGAATATCACCTTCTTTTACTCTCATCTGATGATAACCCGATCTTAAGTCGATCTTACTAAATACACGAGCTCCCACCAGCTGGTCCATCAAATCATCAATCCTAGGTAAAGGATACTTATTCTTAATAGTTACTTTATTCAATTGATGGTAATCGATGCACAGACGCATACTACCATCCTTCTTCTTCACCAACAACACTGGAGCTCCCCACGGCGATACACTTGGTCTAATAAACTTTCTATCCAACAATTCTCCAATCTGAGATTTCAACTCAGCCAATTCCACTGCAGACATCCTGTACGGCGCCATAGAAATAGGTCTCGTACCAGGAACAAGATCAATACCAAATTCTACTTCTCGCGTCGGAGGCAATTCCGTAATGTCGTCAGGAAACACTTCTGGAAATTCATTCACCACTGCTAATTCCTCCATTGGCACTTTGTTATCCATCGATAAAGTTGCAAATAAAGCAAACACTCTAGTTTCATCTTCCAACAAGGCCCTCAATTCTTTATCAGACAAAGAACTTGCCACAACTTCCTCCTCAGGGGTCAGGAACAACAATTCCTTCCGAAAACAATCGATGTAGACTCGGTTGAACTCTAACCAGTTCATACCCAGAATAACATCCAACTTACCAAGTGGTAAACAAATCAGATCCACTCCAAATTCTCTACCGAAAATAGTCAGCGGACACTTCAGGCATACCAAAGAAGTAGTCACTGAACCTATAGAGGGTGTCTCAATAGTCATCTGTACCTCCATAGTGGACGACACCAAACCTATCCTCTCCACACAATCTACAGAAATAAACGAGTGCGTTGCACCCGTATCAATAATAGCAATCAAAGGAATATTATTGATAATACAAGTACCTCTGATAACACGCTCATCACTGGCAGCTTGAGTTCCTGCCAAGGCAAACACTTTTCCACCAGCCGGAGACGTTTGAGGCTTCTTCGACTTCTCACAATGTGTACTGATATGACCCTTCTCACCACAGTTATAACAGGTCGGCATAGTTGCTCTGCAGTCAGCTATCACATGACCTGGTTTCCCACACTTAAAACACTTCTTGGCTTCATTAGGACAATCATTAGAACGGTGCCCCATACCACCGCACCGAAAACATTTCCCTTCAGCAGATGCTCTCCCATCTCTAGGCTTCTTATCAACAACAGCTTTACGTTTTCCCTTATCAGCAGCAACACTATAAGGAGTACCACTAAACCTCTGCTTACCCTTACGGTCATTAACAGCTTTGTAGTGCGCAATCCTTGCTCGGTTATCGTTATCATAAATCCTACTTCTGCTTACCAGCTCAGGATAGCTCCTGATCTTCTGACAAGCAATCCCCAACTTAATCTCTGGACGCAGTCCATTCTCAAACTTTAAGCACTTAGAGGTCATTGCCCCTTCCACATTATAGTGGGGACAATACTGCACCAGTTCCTCAAACTTGGCAGCATATTCTGCTACAGTCATGCTACCCTGTTTCAGCTCTAGGAATTCAATCTCCTTAGCGCTTCGGATATCTTCCGGGAAATACTTCTCCAGAAAACCTTTCCGAACCACCTCCCAAGTAATGGTAGTTCCAGCAGCTTCCAACCTTTGGCGACTATTGTCCCACCAGGCTTCAGCTTCCCCCTCCAGCATGTGAGTACTAAACCTCACCTTTTGCTCATCGCTACATTCCATAGTCCTGAAGATCTTCTCAATTGCCTTCAGCCACTTCTGAGTAGCTTCGGGGTCCAGAATTCCCCCTTCGAACGTTGGCGGCTTGTTGCTCCGAAACTGCGCCAAACTCCTGAATTGGGCATCTGCAGTTTGATTCTGATTAGCAACCGCCTGCGCCATTGCTTGCATAGCAGCAGCCAATGCAGCATCGTTCCTTCCTGCCATACTGCTCAAAACAACAACACCAGGTTTAAAAGATATTGAACTCCATCCATAAGGACAGACTCAACTCGACTCAACAACACTGGCCGGACGGACCGACCTGCTCTGATACCAATTTGTAACACCCCACTTCCCAAAATCAATTAAATTAATAAACATTATAAATAAACAAAATCAGAGTTCCAATTCCCCCAAGTGGGATATCACATAAAAACAACATTTCGTTATAAAAAGGTTTTTCTCCAAATACAGCGGAATGTTAAATAATAAAATTCACTAAAAGTTTGATACGTTCACAGGGAAATAAAATATAAGTTCAACATAAAACAAATAAAAACGCCCAAGTCCCGTGCTACGTATCAGAGCATCCTAGACTCGACAATCACACCAATATCCAAGCTAGCTAAGCACCTGGATTATCTGTACTTCCGAAGAAGCACAGACCACAACAACAATAAAGGGGTGAGAAAACATGATCAAAAATATAATGGTAATGTAATACATGTAAATAAGGTAGTACAACACACCAACACACCAAAATTCACCCCGAACAACACCATATGACGAACCTACTGTTCAAATTACAATATAACATATTATAATGCAAAATGCAACTCAACACCATGCATGCAGTACCGACTCATTGGCTCATTCAATCGAACCCACCATTCTCCACAAAGGAGTACGGGTGAATCACTTACGCTCTATCCGAGACATGATTCAACCCCACCATTCTCCACAAAGGAGTACGGGTGAATCACTTACGCTCCATCCGAGACATGATTCAACCCCACCATTCTCCACAAAGGAGTACGGACAGATCACTTACGCTCCATCCGAGACATGATCCATCCCACCAAGACACCATGATATGCACACACCAATGCATAACTATTATGTTCAGGCACACTAAGTGCACACGATCCACCTGATCATATCATCATACATCACATATATATGCATAGATATAACATGCACCAACACCATATAAATCAATCAGTTAGTAAACAAGTTCGTATTCTATCACCAAGATACAAACACATCCCACTACTCGGGGATACACGATCCTACTGATCACTACATACATATACATCAACTAATTGTCCACCAGTCAATATTATGGGAAACATGCACTATCACCAAGTACACAAGCTAGTCCCCACACTCATCACTCTTACAGTGCATCAAGGCCAAAGGGATCACACAAGTCCAGAGCTCAAAGCCAAAATATCACAACACTCACGTTCTGGTTCTGCTACGTTCACTGACATTCGCCAGGCGAAGAGAAGCGAACCTTCGCTGGCATTCGCCAGGCGAACCTGCTGGCGAAGCCCTCATTTCACTATCGTGCACTCGCCAGGCGAACCTTCGCTAGCCACACTCGCCAGGCGAAGTTCCTACCCTTTAGGTCTGGGACTTAATTCTGAATTATTCGCTACCACTCGCCTCAGCTCGCCAGGCGAACTCTCGCCTCCACTCGCCAGGCGAAGCTTCGCCAACATTCGCCAGGCGAACCTTCGCTAGCCACACTCGCCAGGCGAAGTTCCTACCCTTTAGGTCTGGGACTTAATTCTGAATTATTCGCTACCACTCGCCTCAGCCCTCCAGGCGAACTCTCGCCTCCACTCTCCAGGAGAAGCTTCGCCAACATTCGCCAGGCGAAGCCCAGCGAATGCTGCGATTCACCAAGTTTTCTCACAGTTCTGCAGTGTATTCTAGGCCAAATTGTACCTATCATCTCAACTCAGATCCTCAGTCTATTCTAGTACCAATCTTGCACATTACCGTAACCAATAGGTTTCTAATTCCTATTCCCAAAATTATCACCTACACACTTTATCGATACCTCAAAAGCCATACAGAATTTTCCCTAAAAACTGTAAAACACCCTATATGCCCTATATGCCAAATCAACCCAAAACACCAATTCATTAACGATTACTATATAATTAACAACAATAATCATCAATCATAACATAACAATATATATTATCATATATAGATCAATTTCCTACGGGGTTAAGGAATCCCCAACTACCCTATACATGTATAAACCATTCCCAATCAAGTTTCTCCCCCCTTACCTTGTTGATCGGTTGATCGATGAAAGAATCCTCCAAGGTTTTGCCAATTCTGATTTTCCCCCGTTCCTTCGTTCTTCGCTCCCTTTTCCGTTCCCTTTTCCGTTCTTCTCACTTTTCTCCTTTCTATCGTTCTTTTTCCACTTTCTCTAACTTCTCACAATGTATCGTGAAAACTGCTAACCCCTCACATCCTCTATTTTAATTCTCTAATCCCAATAATAATAATAATTTAATAATAATAATAATAACTTAATAAAATAATAATAATAATAATAATAATATTATTATTATCTCACCAAAATAATAATAATATTAATAACAATAGTAACTATAATAAATATAATAATAATAATAATATTCCCACCAATATTAATATTATACACTATATTATTATATTCACCAAAACACCACCAATAATCCTCCCACATTAGGCACACCCACCAAACATCACCAAATACACCCCCACCAAAGGGCACACCAACACATAATATTTAAAATAATAATGAAATGACTAAATAATTAAAATAGGTGTTACACTAATACCTTTCCCTTGCGTAACCGACTCCCGAATCCAGGATTTGGTTGCGATGACCATTCCTTTCCCTCTTTGCGTTAGGTTTACTCTGAGGGTTTCCTTTCCCTCTTGTGGGATAAATAACGCACAGTGGCGACTCTTCTGTCCTGGCCGACGCCGATTTTCGCAGTAGCGACAAGGTTAATTAAGTTATTTGAGAAAAGGACAAATGTTTTTGAGTTCAAAAGGGGTATTTATTTTGTAAGTTTTAATTTAAAAGAGAAATTTTGGCGGGTTTTTATTATAAGAACGTCTTAAACTAAAATCTACGCTAGTTTTTATATTATTATTCTAAAAATTAAAATTTATTAAATTAAAATCAAACTCCTAAAATTAGTTATTAATACTTTTAAATTTTATTAAAGTAATGAACAGTGAAAAAGATTTTAAACTAAACTAGACATTTCTATTTTGTTTTTGTTTTTTATAAAGACTTAAATTAAAATCTAAATATTATACTTCGTTTATTATTTAAAAATCATTTTTTTATTAATTAATTCTTAATTTTTTCAGACTTGTAATTAATTATGATGTTAGTAGTTATGTTAGTATTGTTAGTATTTTTATTTATTCATTAATAATTACAATTACAAAATGAAATAAAAAACTAAAATAAAAAAAATGAAAAAAATAACTGTAAAATAAATAACAAACAGTAAAATAAATAAATAAAATAAATAGCAAAAAGAGTGGTTGGGTCGGTGGTGATGAAATCCACCAGACCCAAACCCGGTCCGTCCAATGCACAACCAAAGGGGGAATTAGGTTTTTTTGTGAAGCCCTGATTGCACGGCGGCTCCTCTCTCACGATTCTCCCTCTCGATACCTCCGATCTCTTCGTTCGATCTCCTCTCTTCACCTGTAAAAAAACCAAAATCAAACATATTAACATCAATAGGCAGCAGAAGCTTTACCCAAACAGAACCCTAAGGCGATGAAGGATGGTCTTGAGCGAAGGATGTCGCGGTGGCGATTGAGACGACGGTTTCTCGAGGAGGTCCTTTGCGGCGGACGTCTGAGGCTTGTGAAGATGACGTCGCAGCAGAGCTCAAGAAAGATAAGCTTTTTTCTGTTTTTACGATTCTTAGGTTTTATGATTTGGGATTTTTGTGTTTGTAAATTTGAGAATTTCGGTATTGAATCTTTGGATTTCTGAATTTCTGTGGAGCTTTTTATGTGAGAAAAATGCGTCCTTCTTTCTTCTTCAAATCAAGCTCTTTTATAGGTGTATGGTGTTGCACCCCAAATTTTGCCTAACCTTTTCTTACTTGGTTTATGTTTCATTGCATGGATATATCATTGATCTAACATTTTCATAGCATATCATTGTTCATTTGTGCAGGGGATCAAGTGTGGTTTATATCCATAGGAGCCTATCTAGAGGTCTTATTCAAGCTTGAGAAGTCACCAAGGTCATCAGGAAGAGGGTTGGGTTCTTGAGAAGTTCAGATGCTTGTGTGGGGTTAATCTCCTAACTTAAGGACCAATTGAAGATCATTAGTGGATTGTGGAGCCTTGATCAAGGAGAGAGTGTATAGATAGAGCTCATAGAGTTCCTTGAGGGTCATGTTGGAGCTCAATCATGTCATTGTGTCAAGTGTGAAGAGCCACAGTTGAGGGTGTTGCAATTAGGGTTTTTATCTGAGTAACCCTAAGTCAATTGTGCAATTGAAGAGGATCAAAGCTCATTTCTAAGTCTTTGCAATCATGTAAAGTTGTGTTTAGATACATGAGGTGTTAGTACAAGATTAATTTAGGAAGAATTCAAAGTGTGAGAAGTTGCTAAACTAGGGTTCTCAGGGTAAAATCCCCTATTTAGTGCCTAACTTCAAGACCACTTATCTCAAGATACAAGTTTCATCTCCACTTTTGTCCAACATGAAACTTGTAGAGCATGTTCTTAGCTTTAATTTGAGTACTAGAAGTCCTCCATTGGATTTATAGAACTCAAGTTATGACCCATACAAGTTACAGGTCATCAGAGGAGTGTGAAATTTATATGTGAAAGTTCACTAACTTCCAAGGAACTTTTGACCTAGAAGGGTGTTTCTCCTAAACTTTTGGCCAATAAGAAAGTTGTAGGTCTTGATCTTAGCTTTCCAAATTGTATTAGAAGTCTTCCATCTGATTTGTATAACTCAAGTTATGAGGTTTACAAGTTAGGGGTATTTTGGGAAAGTGAGATTATAGGTCATTTGGCATTATAGGTCATTTTCACTATCTTGCAAGCTTCAAATGAAGTTTTTTTCAACACAAAAATTTCTCAAAATGATGTTTTTAGGTCAACCATGTCCTCATGATGAATTGATTTGGCCTAGGGTGAGACTTGGTTTGAGAAATTTGGCAAAAGGGGGAATTTAAAGGCATTTAAGTGAAAAATTCAAGATTAATTCATTTGTGTTCATACAAGGCCAAGTGAGTACTCATTTTAATCAGAAAAATCATTCTAAACACTTTGGAATTATTAGAATATTCACTTGAGGCTTATTTCATGGTGGTTTGACTTGTTACTTCACAAATAAGCAACACATCCAAACTTGGTCATGAGAGGAGTTTAAGCTCTCTAATCAATCTCTACACTTTCACCAGACCACAAGCAATTGAATTGAAGCTTCCAAGGGAAGTTTTGAGTGCAAATTCGTGCATACCATTGTTGATTTTTTGAAATAAAATTGAAAATTGGATATTCTGATTTGGGCCTTCATTGGACTTCTAAAGCCCACAAATCACTTCTATATAAGTTCTATGTTAAATTCAGAGCAATTTTGGAGTTCATTTCGTGCCATAGCCAGAGATTGAAGTTGGAGTTTCAAGAGGAGAAATGAAAATCATGATTTCATTTCCAGAGCAAATTAAGGCAATTCTTGGATTGAAACATCTTCAGCATACTTCATAGAGTGAATCTGCACAAGTTGGAGCCAAGAATCACTCTGTATATACCTTAATTTCAAGTTGCATTCCAGGTTTTTATTTCTCACGATTGCACCTTTTGTAGCATGATCTAGCATATTTTGACATGTGGTTAGGCTTTAGGAAGTTGTTTAGATGGATTTTGGATCATAAATTGAAAGTTTAGAGACAATTTAAGATGATGTGTGATTTCTGTTTGGAGTTGCTTTGGCCTGATCTTAAGGATTCAACACGATCTAGATAGTTTAGGATGATCAGTGAAGCATAAGGAGGAGATCTGTGGTTTTAGATTAAGGTTTGGTGATGATCAGAATTGTGGTGTAATTTCTGTTTGTGTTCGAATTTCAAAATCTATGAGGAATTAGAGGAAATGGACAACATATTTGGAATCTACGTGGAAATTGGAGTGGATCTGTGTAAGATTTGTTAAGGTTTGGTGACCTGCAAATGGTTGTTCGCCGGAGAAGACGGTGGCGTGGTCACCGGACCACCGTCTGGTTCACCTCTGCAAACTTCCCTCCAACTGAACATTCAAACGAGGAAGATGAGTTGAGAGCCATTGGATCTGTTGAGAATGTTGACAAAGTCCTTCCATCGTGTGGTCACGTTTTAATTTCAGAGTTAGCCTTGACCAAGTGAAACGTAGTCGTTCCATTTATGTGCTGGCGCCACTAGATCCCTTGGATGCCTTGACCAGTCCAACCATCCAACGCTCCTCATTTAATCTTGGCTTTTATTTTGTTTAATTGATTTTCTTTTTTATTTTAATTCATTTACATTCTAAAATTCATAGAAATTCCATTATTCATCAGAAAAATAAAATAAAAATATGTCTATGCTCCTGATTTTATTCTTGATTTTATGATGCTTTAGTATTTCATTTTTGCTTATTTTTCCATTTATTAAGCATTTTCCTTTTTTATTTAATTTCTTTAATTTTGCATATTTGATCCATGTTTTTGCTGATTCTTGTTCTTGCAATTGGTATTGAATTTAGGGCTGATTTTTTGCTAGCTGGTAGATTAGAGATGCATGATCCCCTATGATTTAATTTAGATTTTTTAGACAACATTAAGTTCTGTTTTGGATTAGGATCTTTAGACCTTCCATTTTAGGGTTTTCATTTGGTATCTTGTGTTCTAGGATTTCTTTAGGTGACTTCCCTTTAGATTAAGGCCCTGATCCTTTGCCCATAGATCAATAACATGTTTAGGATCCCTTAGAAAATTTGGTAGATTTTTAGAAATAGTTTTAGTATTTTAATTGGATTTAATACCTAGGCTAGTTTTAAGATGTTTCCAACATAGCACTTGCTTTAGAATGACTTCAATGGTGGCCTTTAGTGCATAATAGGTTTACTAATCTTCTTTGATGGTGCTTTAGACATGAATAAGCTTTTATTTACTTATTGGTGATGCTTGATTTGGTGTTTAGACCTCCCTTTAGAAGCTTTCTTTGAGCTTGTTCAATTAGGGTTTAGGAAGAGCTTAGTTGCTTTCTCTTCCTTCAAATAAACATGGATTTCTTTGATTGCTTTCCATTCTCATCCTATGATTCAAGGTCCCTATGTGGAAGCCTCATCTTTCCTCTGGAAGGATGTGTGGCATTTCACAAGAGGTAGAACCTTTGAGGATGCCTATCTCAGATGACTGGTTGAGTGTCAGGAGGGATTCCTTTGGTTTCCATCCTGCTTCCCATCATCAATCAATGATCTTGATGTTAACTCTCTTCTCTCTTGTTGGAGCATGAAGATAAATACTTCTCTTGAAGATGGCTTGAATTTGTTTGTTTGCTGACTGTTTGATTGTTTGCTGTTTATCTGCTTTGCTGTTGAGTTATTTGTCTGCTGTTTTGTCTGTTGTTTCTTCTGATTGTTTGACTATAGCTTGTGTGACTGTTTGGTATGTTGCATTAGACTAGGCTCTCATATAATGATCTAGGCCTAGGAGCATCCTAAAGGTTGATATTAGCTCCCTTTGCTTGTCTGCATCTAGAGGTTGAGTATGTCTCCCTCTGCTTGACTGTTATTGATTGGCTTTACTTGCTGGCTTAAGGTTGAGTCTGTCTCCCTTGCCTGTGCTTTGTGTGTTGCCTTTGGGCTTGCTTGCTCTAGAAGTTAAGCTTGGCTCCTTCTGCTTGTTTGTTGCATTGCATGCATTTTATTTACAGTTGTTTCTGTACAGTTATTTCTTTTGCTGTTTGTTTTCCTTTGCCATGTTCCCCTAGGAACTCTGACTTCTCTTGTTCAAGAGAAGTTATAACAGACATTAGGGTTCTAACCATGCATGATAAAACTAGGTAGTTCCCTCCTAACCTCAATCATAGGATCAATTTTGCATGACAACTTTAGGATTGGATCAGTTCCCCTTTAGTGCGTCTTTTCTCTTCTCATCTTCAAACAAAATCAAAATACAGTAATAAAGGTTAATTGACGTCGTACGTTATGAGCCTTAAGCTACTTGAGAAAGGGTTGTTGGAGAGTTTCTTTCCAACAGTCTGGATCTTTAGTATGGCACCCTTTGGGTGACATGCGACGCATTCACTCTCAGGTCATAGTCTCTAGTGCGATAACAGTTGCAAACATCCATAAAAGATACTTCTCTAAAAAACAGAAAACAAAGATCAAACTCTTTTTGTCCTCTTGGACCTTTAATTCTTGGAAACCCTTTTTAGAAGGAGAGTTCTGTTAACTCTCGGTTCTACTGCAAACGGTAAACGCCTAAGTCTCCGTCGAGAGAGCTGCATACACCAAACTGCTGGAACCGTCTGTTAACCTTACTCGGATAAAAAAGACAAATTTGTGTCTCTCGTTGTCCCGAACTACGTTTGCTCTGATCTTTCGTACCAGACGAAAGTACGTAGGCACGAGATACGATATCTCGGCGAGCAACCTTTCCCCGTAGTTAGGCGAACTACGTTGACTCTGATTTCTTGTTCCAGACGGGAATATGTAGGCATAAAGCGCGACGCTTTGCCGAGTCATTTTCTTTTCTTTTCAGACCAGACCTTTAACGCAAATAGATTAACAAACCCGTCAGATAAACATATCAAGCGTGGATCCCATCGAGTACAATGGACGTGAGGGGTGCTAATACCTTCCCCTTGCGTAACCGACTCCCGAATCCAGACAATGGTTGCGATGACCTTGTCTTATACCTTTTCCTCAGGTTTTTCCGATCGTTTCCTTTCCCTTTCTGTGGGATAAATAACGAAAGGTGGCGACTCTTCTGTTTTTCCGGCCTCGTTTTTCGCAGTAGCGACAGTTGGCGACTCTACTGGGGACTCTGGTTCCCTACGCGAGTCAATCCTAGCGCTTGTGTGTTTACCTGTTGGGTTTTATTTATCGCACTTTTACTTTCCGCATTTTATTTTCAGTATGATATTATTATTGTTGTGCTATTATAGGAAAGGGATCTGATGAGTGAGAAGCCAGACCCAGGCTTGAGTGTACTTAGCATTAGTTGTGGAAATTAGTGGGCGTGTGCTTGCTTTGAAGGCACTAGTGTCTCATGAAATCCACGCTCAGACGAGGTTCTCCCGGTTGACTTCTTTTCCGGCCCTTTGGCCCTGAGGGGTTGGTTGTTTGGAGGATTGTCGACTCTGGGGACCGATCATTTGTGACTCAGCTGAGTGAGGCCACTTCAAGAGATGATGATGCCACACCTTCTGGGTATCGTATCATCGCTCTTGAAAGTCTGTGACGCTGGGAAACGCATAGGATGCCATACCTTGTCTGTGATTTAGGTCCATACCTGTGAGCGGGGTCGGGTTATTGCAGGAAACTTTAACCTTCAGACTACCTGGTTTTCTTGATAGTGAATCAGTGTTGTGGGGTTCAGAGGGTTCTTATCGTCAGAGATGTGGTTGTTCTCGACAATGGATATTTATTGGTCCTCTTCAGGGTTGTGTTATTAGAGCAGTGTTGTAATTGTGTTGGAACAGAGCCTCAGTCTTCTCAGCAGCATAATCTTGATCCCCTGTTGCATGTTTGCATTTTGCATTTTGCATACTCATTTGCATATCATTAACGTGTGCCTGTGTTGCATGTGCATATTATCCCCCGGTTCCGGTTTTCTTGCCTTCTGTTGTGCTATTATGGGATCTCTGAAGAAGAATGTGGCCTACAAGCTCCCTACTCCAGATGTTGCTTTACTGTCCAGTTTGATTGCTTTGGCAGATGATACAGTGAGAGGGGAATTCAGAAAATCTTATGGGAAGCTGCTCAGTTTGGTCCGTAAACCTTCTGTGTATGAGTTTAATGGGTTGTATGCCTTGCTGCAGTTCTATGATCCTCCTTTGAGATGCTTCACTTTCCTAGACTTCATTCTTGCACCTACATTAGAGGAGTATGTTGAGTTGTTGGGTGTGCCTATCAAGATTCAGATGCCATTTGTTCATATGGATGCTAAGCCTAATCTGGCTAATCTAGCTCTTTCTCTTCACTTGGATGCCTCTGAGTTGATCCTGTCCAGTTGGAATGGGGTTCCTGGATTTTCTCTGTAGTTTCTAGTTGGGAAAGCCCAACAGTGTGCCAAAGACGGTTGTTGGATCGCATTCAACGCCATTCTTGCCCTCTGCATATATGGCATCATTTTGTTTCCCAACATGCCTAATTTTGTAGACTTGGATGCCTTTCATATCTTTGCATCAGGGAATCCAATTCCTACCTTGATTGGCGATGTGTATCATTTCTTCCATTACAAGAACGAAAATAGAAGGGGTAAGAATGTATCATCTTGTGTGCCCTTACTCTACAGATGGTTTGATAGTCACCTACCCAAGAAGGGTCTCTTTGCTTCATCTGCAGCCACAGCTGAGTGGTCTGAGCGCTTGATGGGTTTATCAGCAGAGAGTGTTGTTTGGTTTGATATAGATATGTTGGGTACTTAGGTTATATTCAGCTGCAGTGGGTTTCCAAATGTGCCTCTGATTGGAAGAAAGGGTTGTATCAACTATAATCCATCTCTACTTGTCAGACAGTTTGCATATGCTTTGAGAGTTCCGCCAAAGGATGAAGTGGTGCAGGAATCTCTGTACCTCACCGTTCTTCTAGAGGGGGATATGTTATCTAAGCTTCAGCAGGCCTGGAATGATATCAGTATATGAGGGAAATCATTGTTGGGTAAAAGCAATAGTCAAGCTTATGCTCCGTATGTGACTTGGATCAAGACCAGAGTAGATACCATAGGGATGCCGTTTCCACCTGCTAAGCAAGAGTTCCCTCCAGTGATTGAAGAGCCTACTACCGTGCCTATTCAGTAGTATAATCATGTGTTAGCGGAGAAGGAAGAGCTGAAAAAGGCCAATGAAGAATTAGAGAAAGAGCTGGCCCAGATCAGAAGCGAGAGAAATGAAGTCGTCCACTCTTTCAAGAAGCAGACAGAGTTGGTGAACAGGTTAGGTACGGACTTGACTAAGTAGATAGCTGATCGTGAACGTTTGGGTCTGGACTTCAAATTTGTCAACGATGTACTGGCCACTAAGAAGCAGAATCTGGATGAAGCATACCGGAGAATATCCAAGTTCAATCAGCAGTGGAATGCTACTATAGCCAACAATAACTAGAGGGAGGATAAACTGAAGCAGCAGATCTCCAAATTGAAGGCTCGGGTGAAGGCCAGCGAGAAAAGGTTTGATGAGGAAACTGCTCGCAGATATGCCACTGAAGACATGCTGAACAAAGCTATCGCTAACCTGAAAGATCGCAAGCAGAGGTTCGAGTCTAAGAAGCGAAGGTTAGAGGATTGTTTTGGCCAGGGAGCATGGGAAGATTCTGTTGAAGGTCTCCAGTGCACTATTATGCAGAGAGAGTTGCTCGTTGAAGGGTTACTCACTCGACCTGATAACCCTAAGACAAAAGAGTTGTTAGAGGAGTTTGGTGCCCGTTGTCGCACTTGATTATCTATGTAACCCTTTGTATTTTTTCTGATCTTTGTTGTATGCTGACCATCACCAGGCTTGTTGGTCGAGGTCATGCTATGTATTCATTGACATTGTACTGCTGTTGTAGGGCCTTATCTATATATGAGATGTTATTTCAGTGACTAGATCCGGACTTCTTGTTATCAGCACTGGCACTCGAATCGGGGGAGAAATCTCCCTAACACACAGACACACGCTTGCATTTGCATAAATCATTCGCATAGCAGTAACCTTTAGCTGTCTCTTAACCCTTTGTTGATGCAGGTTTCAGGATTGCCGATCTGCGAATTCATTGCTACTCTACCAGAAGCAACTGCAAGAAAGTTATGGATCAGATGCAAACTGAGATGCAGGAGATGCGCGACCGGATGGCGCAGTTCATGCAAGTAATGGAGACTATGGCCAAGGGCCAGGAGCAGTTGCAAACTCTGGTGCAGCCTCTGATTGCCAGGGTTGACAGTCAGGGTGTGCTACATGGCGGGATTGCTACTGATCATCCTCATGGATAGAATCTCTACGCTGGTGATGTTGTACTAGTGGTTGTCCCCAATACGACCGAGAATGATAACGGATCTGGGAACGGAAATGTGACTGGTAACGGTAATGGGCATGTGGAAACTAATGGAAACATTGATGCTGGAAATGCTGGGTTCAATGTTGGCATTGGGAACGCTGGTCTTGGTGATGGGAATACTGGTATGGGTATTGGTATTGACAAAGCTGGTTTTGGTGGTAATCAAGGCTATGGCAATCAGGGTTACGGAAATCATGGTTACGGAAATCAGGGCTTCGGTAACGCAGGTTTTGGCAATGCAAGCAACAATGGTGTTGGAATGGGTACTCACAACGCTGGTTTCGGGCTAGGTGCTGGCAATCAGGGTTTTGGTAATATGGGGTATGGTCCCAGGTTCAATCAAACTGGCTTCAGTCCTAATACTGCTGATGCTGGGTATGACAACGGGGATTCTCACTGGGGGGAAGATCGTCAGGAAGATGCTTTCCCTCCTCCAGGCAGGGATCTTGAGATGCCCGCTGACAATGATAGAAGGTTCAGGTTGTTAGAAGAACAGATGAGGAATCTTACTAATCAGAACTCTACGGGATTGGACGTGGATAACATGGGATTGGTTCCTGGCTTGAGGGTGCCACTCAAGTTCAAAGCGCCCACTTTTGACAAGTATAAGGGGATACTTGCCCGAGAGTTCACGTGCGGTCTTACTATCGGAGAATGTCCGCCTATTCTGATGACGATAAGATGCTGATGCATTTTTTCCAGGATAGCCTGTCGGGACCGTCATTGGAATGGTATATGGGGTTAGAGCCTACTCAGATTGGTAGCTGGAAGGAGTTAGCAGAAGCTTTTGTCAAGCATTACCAATATAACAGCGACCTTGCGCCGAACAGGGTCCAACTCCAAAATCTTTCTCAAAAGAATGGCGAGAGTTTCAAAGAGTACGCCCAGAGGTGGCGTGAGCTTGCGGCCAGGGTGCACCCACCCATGGTGGAGCGTGAGTTGGTGGATATGTTTGTGGGCACTTTCTCTGGGTTGTATTATGACAGGCTTATCAATTGTATGACGAGTAACTTTTCTGAGTTGATACTCTTGGGGGAACGCATAGAGAATGGTGTCAAGATTGGTAAGATTCAAGCGGGAGAGTCAACCTCAGCGGGAGGTGGTAAAAGGGCTTTTGGAAACAAGAGACAGGGGGATACTAATTCAGTATACATCTCTCGAGGAAGAGGTAGAGGTCGAAACCAATACCGTCAGCAGCAAATTGCTAGTGTGACAATTCCTGTACCTCAACAGCAACAACAATAGCCACAGCAGCAACAGGGACGATAGAATGATGCTCCATAGAGATATCAAGGTCGAGATAGGGCTGTGAAGAGAGTATTTGATGCACCTCTATTGTTGTATGCTCAGCTTCTTCCAACTTTGTTACAGCTGCAGCTGGTTGAGAAAAGGACCTTGGCTCCGTTAAAGGGCACACCTCCTTTCGGGTATGACGCCAACGCACATTGCGAATTCCACTCTGGGGCACCCGGTCACAGCATTGAGAAATGCCATGCTTTCAAGCACAAGGTGCAAGATTTGTTAGATAGCAAGGCTATAAACTTCGGTAATGAGGCACCCAATATTGAGAAGAATCTGATGTCAGCTCATGGATCTACGCAGGTGGGTGCAGTTTTGGAAGATGCTAGTCTGAATCTGGTTATGAGTGTGGATGAATTGAAGACACCTTTGGGTTATGTCAAGAGCAGGTTGCTGAAAGGGGGAGTGTTCCCTGGCTGTGATGCAGATTGTGTTGATTGTTTGGCCCGGCCTGAGGATTGTGATAACTTGAGAAGAGGTATCCAAGGGCTGATTGATGAAGGAATGTTGCAATTTGACCGTACTGCTGAAGAGAAGTCTGTAACACCCATTTTAATTATTTAGTCATTTTATTATCATTTTAATTATTATGTGTTGGTGTGCCCTTTGGTGGGGGTGTGTTGGATGATGATTGGTGGGTGTCCCTGATATGGGAGGATTATTGGTGGTGTTTTGGTGTGGATATGATAATATAATAAATAATAGTAATATTGGTGGTGATATTATTATTATTATTATTATTATTATTATTATTATTATTATTATTATTATATTTGTTATTATTATTAATATTATTATGACTTTTGGTGAGTTAATAATAATATTATTATTAGTAGTAGTAGTAGTAGTATTATGATTAGTATTATTAATATTTAGTAATATTATTATTATTATTATTATTATTATTATTATTAGTTGGGATTAGAATATTAAGAATAAGATATAAGTTGAAGGGGTAAGAAGGGAATTAAGGAGAGAGAAAAGAAAACGGATACGAGAGAATTGGAAGAGTTGGGAGAAAGAACGATAGAAGTGAGAAGAACGGGAAAGAGAGCGAAGAACGAAGGACAAGAGGGAAAGTCAGAATTGACCAACCTTGGAGGATTTCTTCACCGATCAGATCGATTAACAAGGTAAGGGGGAGAAACTTGATTGGGAATGGTATATACATGTATATGGTAGAGGGGATTCCTTAACCCCGTAGGAATGTATCGTATATGAAGTTTTATGTTGACATGCCTATAATTGTTGATTGATGTGGAGAATTGGTATTTGATAAACCAATGATGAATTGATATATATATAGCGATGTTGATGAATTGTTGTTTTTGGTGAGATTGGGGTATTGGTTGGGTTACGGTTTTAGGGAAGTTCTGTGTGACCTTTTGAGGTACCGGTAGAATGTCTAAGGGTGATTCTGGAATGTGGTTTAGAAACCGATAGGTTATGATATTGTACATTGTTGGTACCGATAATAAGATTTGAGTTAGAAGGGGAAAGTTAGACTGAATTTGGCCTGGATAGCACTGCAGAGCTGTGGGAAAATTAGAGGTATCGCAGCATTCGCTGGGCTTCGCCTGGCGAGTGTTGGCGAAGCTTCGCCTGGCGAATGAAGGCGAGTATTCGCCTGGCAAACTGTGGCAAGTGGTAGCGAATAATTATGAATTAAATCCCAGACCAAAAGAGTAGGAACTTTGCCTGGCGAGTGTTGGCGAAGGTTCGCCTGGAGAACGATAGTAATATGAGGGCTTCGCCAGCAGGTTCGCCTGGCGAATGCCAGCGAAGGTTCGCTACGGGGATTCGCCTGGCGAATGTCCCAGCGAACGTAGCAGAAAAATGTGAATTTTTGTGACGTTTGGCCTTGAGCTTTGATCTTGTGTGATCCCTTTGGCCATGATAAAGTGATAGAGTGGTGATTGTAGGGTTTAACTGGTGTACTTGGTGATAGCAAGTGATCCCTTAATATTTTACTTTAAGTGGATGATTAGTTGGTGTATCCCCGAGTGGTGGGATGTGTTTATACTTAGTGTTAGAATGTGAGATTGCTCACTGTGTGATTTGAATTATATGATGGTGGTGTGTAATATATTTATACATATATGCATTGATGTATGATGATATGATCAGGAGGATCGCGTGCACTTAGTGTGCCTGAATATAATAGTTATGCATTGGTGTCGTGCATATCATGGTGTTTGGTGGGATGAATCATATCTCAGGAGGAGCGTAAGTGATTCATCCGTACTCCTTTGTGGAGAATGGTGGGAGATAGATCATATCTCAGTAGGAGCGTAAGTGATCTGTCGGGGATAGATCATATCTCAGTAGGAGCGTAAGTGATCTGTCCAGGGTTCGATTGAATGAACCAATGAGACAGTACCGCATGCATCGTGTTGAGTTGCATATTTGCATTATAATATGTTATATTGTAATTTGAACAGTAGGTTCGTGATTGGTGTTGTGGGGTGAATATTGGTGTGTTGGTGTGTTTTACTACCTTGTTTACATGTATTACATTACCAATATATTTTTGATCATGTTTTCTCACCCCTTTGTTGTTGTGGTGGTCTGTGCTTCTTCGGAAGTACAGATAATCCAGGTACTTAGCTAGCTTGGATTATGGTGTGCCAATCGAGTCTAGGATGCTCTGATACGTAGCATGAGACTTGGGTGTTTTTATTTGTTTTATGTTGAACTTGTATTTTGTTTCCTGTGAACGTATCAAAAACCTTTGTTGGATTTTACTATTTAATATTCCGCTGTATTTGGAGAAAAACCTTTTTATAAGGAAATGTTGGTTTTGCTATGTGATATCCCACTTGGGAAGAAAAACTCTGATGTTTATTTATAATTTTTATTATTTTAATTGTTTTTGGGAAGTGGGGTGTTACAAAGCCTGTTGAGGCAATAGCTGAAAAGTAGGGTGAAGTTGAAATGGTTAGGTTCCCGTTTAAGACTGTCACGATATCAGCGCCTCCCAAGAGGCCGACTATCACAATAACCAAAGCTGGACCCATTCTGTATGAAAGCACTAAAGCCATCCCTTGGAACTACGGGGCGGAAGTTTACTGCAATGGGGAAAAGATTAACCTGGCAAGCCCGCCGGTAGGGTCAGTTGATAACCTTGTGGGGGCAGGGGGCATAACCCGCAGTGGTAGAATTTTTGCGTCACCAGAAGTAGAGGCTGAGATAATGGCCAAAGGGAAAGGTAAAGTCAATGAAGAGGGACCTTCTCAAGAGAAGGAAAAAGAGGCTTTAACCAAAGATGTGGAAGAATTCATGAGATTAATTCGGAAGAGGGATTATAAAATTGTCGACCATCTGCAGCAGACGCCTTCCAAGATCTCGATTTTGTCATTGTTGCTTTGTTCTAAAGCTCATCGGAACGCTTTGCTGAAAGCTCTTGACGCTGCCTATGTACCTCAGGAGATATCCGTGAATCAACTCGAAGGAGTGATTGCGCACGTGAATGCGGGGCATGGCCTTGGCTTTACAGATTTTGATTTAACACCCAGGGGCCGCAACCATACCAGTGTGTTGCATATTTCTGTTGAGTGTAGGGGCACTGTTATGTCTCATGTCCTTGTGGACACTGGTTCGTCCTTGAACGTTTTTCCCAAGAAGGCACTGTTAAAGCTAGATACCCGAGGTATAATCTACACGCCCAGTGACTTGGTAGTGAGAGCTTTTGACGGGACTAGAAGGTCCGTGTTTGGAGAATTGACTTTGCCAATCCAGGTTGGTCCAGAGGTGTTCGACACCGTGGTTTATATTATGGACATACAGCCAGCTTATAGTTGTTTGCTTGGACGACCATGGATTCACGCTGCAGGGGCTGTGACGTCTACGTTGCACCAAAAGCTTAAGTATATGGTTGGTGGTAGCATTGTCACCATATGTGGGGAGGAAGACATCCTAGTTAGTCACCTGTCTTCGTTCAAATATGTCGAAGTGGATGGAGAGATCCATGAGACATTGTGCCAAGCCTTTGAAGGGGTGCAGATCAGAGACAAATCTCCTGTTATAAGTAGTGGGCCAGAAGTGGCTATGTCGTCGTACAGAGAAGCCCAAGCGGCGTTTCAGGCCGGGGAGACCAAAGGTTGGGGTCAAGTTCTGGAGATTCCTGTTAAGCAGGACAAGTTCGGCTTAGGGTATCGCCTGTCATCGTCATCTTCATCACAGAGCGCGCCAAAGTTCAAAGGGCCGATTGTGTTTACTCCGGGAGGAGTCAGTTTTGAGCTGATCAATGTTGTGTCTGATAGTGAAGATGGAGATAGCGACTATGACATGGATTCATGGATCAAGCCCAGCGAGTCAGGACAGAGCCTATGCAAGTGGTCTATCCAGGACTTTATTCAAGTGACGCCGAAATAGTAATGCCTTGTTTTTCGATTATTGTACAATCCTATGTCCTACCCGGGGCATAGTGATTTTTTTTAAGGCCTACTTGCTTATGTGTATGTTTTGTTTTAATCATCAAATAAAGGCGTTTTCCTCATGCAAATTTTATGATCCCTGTTTTTCTGTTTTTATTTTTACAATAAAATGGCAATGTGGTTGTGTGCTTCATTTGCATATCATTTGAAGCATTTAACCCTTTCTCTTGCAGGATCCATACTTCAGATGACACCGATCAAGATCTCCTTATGACTCGTTTCGACTTTGAGCACCCGATATTTCAAGCCGAAGAAGAGATTGTTGAGGACGACGACTTACCAGAAGAGGTGACTCGTCTTTTGAAACAAGAAGAGAGAATCATTCCGCCTCATCAGGAGGATATTTAGATCATTAATTTGGGTTCGGAAGAAGTTGTCAGGAATGTCCGGATAGGGGCTGCGTTGCAAAGTGATATCAAGCAGAGACTTGTCGAGATGCTTCAAGAGTATAATGACATCTTTGCTTGGTCTTGTGAAGATATGCCTGGGCTAGACACTGATATTGTGGTCCACCACTTGCCATTGCGTGAAGACTGTCCGCCAATCAAGCAAAAGCTCAGAAGAACGAAACCAGATATGGCCGTAAAGATTAAAGAGGAAGTACAGAAACAGTGGGACGCTGGTTTCCTGGCTGTTACAACTTACCCTCCTTGGGTCGCCAATATAGTACCTGTATCAAAGAAAGATGGTAAGGTGCAGATGTGCGTTGACTATCGGGATCTGAACAAGGCGAGCCCTAAGGACGACTTCCCGCTTCCTCATATTGACGTGTTGGTCGACAACAATGCTCAATTCTCTGTGTTTTCCTTCATAGACAGCTTTTTGGGCTATAATCAGATTAAAATGGCGACGGAGGATATGGAGAAAACTACTTTTATTACCCCGTGGGGAACGTTCTGCTACAAAGTGATGCCGTTTGGTTTGAAGAACGCTGGGGAAACATATCAACGTGCTATGACGACGCTCTTTCATGACATGATGCATAAAGAGATTGAGGTCTATGTTGACGATATGATTGCCAAATCCCAGACGGAGGAAGAGCATCTGGTGAATCTTCTGAAATTGTTTGAGAGGCTTAGGAAGTTCAGGCTGAGGCTGAATCCTAATAAGTGCACCTTCGAGGTGAGATCTGGTAAGCTAATGGGGTTCATTGTTAGCGAAAAAGGAATTGAGGTTGATCCTGCTAAAATAAAAGCGATACAAGAAATGCCAGCGCCAAAAACAGAGAAAGAGGTTCGTGGCTTTTTGGGGAGGTTGTACTACATTTCCCGGTTCATATCTCACCTTACTGCTACGTGTGAGCCAATATTTAAACTGTTGAAAAAAGATCAGGCAATTATCTGGAATGAAAATTGTCAAAAGGCGTTTGAAAGAATAAGAATACTTGCAGGAACCTCCGATCTTGATACCCCCAGTAGCCGGGAGACCACTGATCATGTACTTGACAGTTCTTGAGAACAGTATGGGTTGTGTTCTCGGTCAACATGACGAGACTGGACGAAAAGAGCATGTGATCTATTGCTTGAGTAAAAAGTTCACAGATTATGAATCCCGCTACTCAATGCTCGAAAAGACGTGTTGTGCACTTGCTTGGGCTGCCAAACGTCTGAGACAATACATGTTAAATCATACAACCATGCTGATTTCGAAGATGGATCCGATCAAATACATTTTGAAAGGCAGGCACTTTCAGGAAGGATTGCCCGATGGCAAATGGTACTGACAGAGTACGATATACAGTATGTCTCACAAAAGGTTATCAAAGGTAGCATACTGTCAGAGTACCTGGCCGAGCAGCCAATCGATGATTACCAGCTGATGAAGTTTGATTTTCCTGACGAGGATATCATGTACTTAAAGATGAAAGACTGCGAAGAGTCGTTGCATGGTGAAGGTCCTGAGTCGGGTTCCCAATGGCAATTGATTTTCGACGGTGCTGTTAATTCATATGGAAGTGGAATTGGGGCAATCATCACGACTCCCCATGGGACGCACATCCCGTTCACTGTAAGACTGACATTTCCAGTTACCAACAATGAGGCTGAATATGAGGCGTGTATCATGGGTCTCGAGGAGGCTATTGATTTGAGGATTAAAAATCTTGATGTGTATGGAGACTCCGCGCTAGTCGTGAACCAGATCAATGGAGAATGAGAGACTCGTCAGCCTAATCTGATACCGTATATGAATTATGCGAGAAGGTTGTTGCCTTTCTTTGACAGAGTAGAGTTTCACCATGTGCCACGGGCAGAAAATCAGATGGCTGACGCTCTTGTAACATTATCTTCGATGTACAAGGTTAACTTCTGGAATGATGCTCCCATAATCGTTATCTCTCGCCTTGATAGGCCCGCCTTCATATTCACCATTGAGGAAGCTTCCGATGGCAAGCCGTGGTATGTTGATATCCAGAATTTCCTAAAGAACCAAGAGTATCCGACTGGGGCATCCAGCCGTGATAAGAAGACTCTTAGGAGATTGGTTGGAAATTTTTACTTGAATCCAAATGGTGTTATGTACAGGAGAAACCATGATTTGGTGCTTTTGCGATGTGTTGATGAAAAGGAAGCTAATATGCTTATGGAGGAGGTCCACGAGGGAACCTTTGGCACGCACGCCGGCGGACACGCTATGTCTTGAAAGTTATTACGGGCAGGGTATTATTGGCTAACGATGGAAAGAGACTGTTTCAAGTTTGCAAAGAAATGCCATAAATGCCAGATTTATGCAGACAAGATTCAGGTGCCGCCGAGCCCTTTGAATGTTATGGCGTCCCCGTGGCCTTTCTCCATGTGGGGCATTGATATGATTGGCAAAATTGAGCCCACCGCATCCAATGGACACCGGTTCATCCTGATAGCTATTGATTACTTCACCAAATGGGTTGAAGCAGCATCTGATCGCGACTTTCTATGTCTAATACAACTTAACTGCAAGTGCACAGTCTATCGCGTAGTAATAAAAGATATCGATCCCACAAGGACTCGTAATCAAACTAGTGTTCTCGGGAGTTACTATGTTTAGCTAGGTAGATAATGTTTAAGGGAATAATTTCTATCACTAAAGGGAACTAAAAACGTTACTTGAATTATAATTATGTGAATCGATATGCAATAATTATGTTCTTCGGGGATTTGACAGGTTACTGGTATATGAAATATTTTTCAGAATTTATTTAAGCAGAAAATAGTGATCTGAAGACTTTCGTCTCACGATGGTTGTTGACGCTAGTCATAATTCTAAGGGCCGAATATACGCTTTCGCTGTCCCATTCGGGGTTAAAACTACTTTTTGGAAATCTTTAAGTTCTAATCCATTTTAAAGTGCTTTCGCTGTTATTAAAACAAATGCCTAGTGTTTACTATCTGGTCTTACCGCAGTTGTCGCTTGTTGGTTCGTACCTTAATTAATTTCCCACTGTTGTGGCAAAACTACTTTTAAATAAGTTCTCGCTGTCGCGACGAACGTTTATTCAGTAAATAAGTTTAAACACTCAGACCATAAACAACTTTTGAAAAAGAAAGTTTTAAACCGGTTATTATCAAATCCCGTCTGAATTATTATTACATATCGATTACTCTGATTTAGCTAGACATGGATTTGGGAAAGGTAAAACATAAATAAAAACAGAAACTTAGAACATTCATATTACTGAGAATTAAAGTTACAATTAACGAAATAATGAAAAAAAACCTGTAACGTATCCAATTGGCTTTTGGCCAAATCCCAACGATGTCGGCAAGATTATGTCTTCAAACCAATAGAGCGCACAAATGAATATTGTAGAAAATGGAATACAGGAATAAGGAAAGGAAACAAAAACAGAAAGAATAAAACTAAATTTTGCTCTGAAAATAAATTTGGGCAGCACTTCGTTGTCTGAATGCGGCTCCCTTTCTCAGCTCCCCTCCTTCCCCTTTTATAGAGGTAGAAATTCTAACGGTTGTAATTTGAAGAAGGTGGACTTGGAGGCAGAAATATTAGGGAGTAGTGGTCCATTATTTGGGACTTGGAACTGTATTTTGCACGTTCAATTGCAGTTGTGCGTTTTTTCCTGCATGACGGTCGTCATGGTGTGTGACGGTCGTCACCCGTGTGACGGTCGTCATGGCTGTGTGACGGTCGTCACAGCAGCAAAATGTGCATTCTGCGTTTTTCATGTTGTTTTCATCTGGTTTTCGTCCATATTTCATATGTAATTGCTTCTTTTCTTCATATTGCTTTGTTTAGACATGATCATCAAATACCTGCAAAATATCAGACAAATAACATGGAAAGAACCCGAAATCGGATTGAAAACAGTCAAACATTAGTTGAATTATGCATCAATATATATATATATATATATATATATATATATATATATATATATATATATATATATATATATATATATATATATATATATATATATATATATGATTTCGTGTTATCAAACTCCCCTAAACTTGAATCTTTGCTTGTCCTCAAGTAAAACAGGAAAAAGTCGGCAAGCACGAGGCAGCTTCCTCATTCAGAAAGTTTGGAAAAACCGGGATTCTTAGTAGGAACAAAACGAGTACGGTGACGACACTGGACTACAAGTCTTCGGAGGTCTCCTTCTTATGCAAATCGGTCCCAGTCATGCTACTGTAGCTTGGTATCAAGGTTCTCGCGTCAAGTTCACCCTGTTTGTTCTAGCGCAATCACATTAAGCCCGTTGTCCATACACTTTCATGGCAAGTCAACCTGTTAGTGAATATGATCTCATTTCTGTTTTGATCTTTTTTCATTGCTCATAAGCTCATACCATTGATTTTTTCAATGAGTTTTTGTACCGTTGGGATAAATGCTCGGGTGAGGAGCACCTAACTTAGAGGGAACATGTCTCTATACTTGGGCTATATGGCTTTCTTTTCATGATTTTTCATCTTTTTGGAGATCATACACTTATTTGCATTGGTCGCTCGCTTAGAAGTGTTTTAGGATGGTGTTGACTGCTAGTATAAACTACTTGGGGCTGAGTTTGCGTAGAAACTTGAAACTTTGGTACACGTAGGTAGTGAAACCGACTCGCATAAACCGGAGGTCTAAGGTGTCAGGACGGTACTGGTTTTGTTAGAATTTTCGTCTCGGAGTTTCAAAACTTGGTTTGAACTTGGGCGCATTCTCGTGATGCTTTTGCTTTTGAGGAACGACTGAAAAAAATTTGTTTATGTCGAATGAAGTGGGGATGTTTGCGTAACGGAAGAAGATATATAAAAGAGCTTTTATTTGCTAAAACGTGAAAATGTTCGAATTGAAATTACGGAATTAAAAGTACAAGGGAATGGGAAATAAACGCTCCGCTCCTACACTATCTCAATCAGTGTCCCCATTGATTTGAAAGAATGCGAGAGGGAAATACAAGGGAAATGAAAGTACAAGAAACGGAAAATATAGTAAACAAATAAGGAAAGAAATAACTAATCACGGCCTCTTCCTCGGTCACGTCCTCTGTCGCGTCCTCTACTTCTGGCTTGGTCGACTCGGGCCTCAAAGTTCAGTGCTCCAGTGTGATAGACATAGTCGCGGAGTCCTTCGAACTGTAAGGTAAGATTCGCCAAGTTCTCTGTGATGGTTTCCTGGCCGGTTTGGAGTTGTTGCATTTGGGTCCGATGCCAAGCTTCGAACTGCTCTGCTCGCTGATTTTGCTGCTGCATCATAGCGAGTATCTGGGCCTGCTGGTCGAGGGATCGGCGGAGGTCTTCTTCAGAGTAGTCTGGCTCTGGACGATGGCGGCGGCGGCGGTAGGATGTGCCTTCAGAAGGAAGTGGTTGTGATGCCTCCGGTTGCTCAGTTCTGTCCAACTCATCTTGCATTTCGTCACCAGAACCTTGGGTGTTGGTTTGAGTTGGGGCAGCGGTAGCAGCAGGGGCATTGAGGTCGAAAATCCAGTTGGCACGATCCTGTGGGTGCATCCGGGTGCGTGATGGCATGATGATACTTTTGACGGTTTTGCCACGCACGACTGGGTGGTACTTGTCGTCGGCCCTGGAACGGATGAGGTGAGAAGCTCTGCAGTGGTCGGTGTCGAGGAATACCGAGGGAATGGCATGGAGATGCTGGAGTCGGTCACCGAGGTTCAGCCCGAGTGCAATGGAAGTAACAATCCCGCCAAAGTAAAATGGCTTAGAGCCACGGTTACAGTTGGCCTGAATGTGGGCCAGGAGGAACGGAGCGGCGTTGATGGGCTCGGAGTTGAACATACAGCAGAGAAAGAAGAGCTCTTTTGAGTTCACTTTATGGTTGCTATCCCGTGCGAAGATGGTGTTGCTCAGTGCTCGGTGGAAATACCGAATGGTCGGGTTGTGGATATGCGTTGCATGCAGAGAATCCCAGCCATCGACATTGATTCCGGTCAGTTGGTACCAGAGCGCAAAGGCTTCGTGCTGAAAATGTTCGGTGAGGCGGCGGTGAGCATTGTCGCCGCGAGGGAATTTTAGGATGTTGACAATCTGGTTCTGGTTCAGTTGATAGTTCGTGCCGAACATGCGGAAGCAGGCGTACCGGAGTCTTGGTTGAGGTCGCCGCTGGAAGTGAAGTAGCTGAACGAACTGAGGAACTCGAGGGTGAGTTGTTCGTACGTCGGCTACGGATTTTTGCAGAGGTGCCAGATGCCGGCTCGTTGGAGCATCCAAGTGACGCCGTCAAGGAGGTCGAGCTCCGTGAGGGATGGGATATGCGGATAGTGGGTCGGCTGTAGCGACCGTTGATGGAAGGCGATATAGTTGGCTCGCTGTTTCTCGCCGGAGTCGCCATCGCTGAACACGATATTGCTGAGGTCTGGGGTTTCATTGTTTCTCGCCATTGTTGGAGGATGCTGAGGAAATGTGGATTGAGTTGGTTCTGTGGAGTGAAAAATGTCACAGAAGTGGATTAGGAAGTTGAAATGGGAGTTGGAATATATGGAGCAAGAAGGGAAAACGAAAGTTGGAAGTGGGGTTTGAGTTTGTGATGATTGGAAGTTGAATAGATGGGAGTGGGAGAGAAAACACAACCTCTGTTATAGCAGATAACAGTTTTGGGCTCGTGACGGTCGTCACCCGTGTGACGGGCGTCAGGCTTCTGTGACGGTCGTCACACCAGCAAAATCTGCAGAATGCAGAATTTTGCTATAGGGATGTTCTTGCAATGGTTTTAAGGCCTTGGATTGATATGGCAATGCATTATATCCTTCAAGAAACATATGATAACATAGAAACAGATTCAAGGAATAAAGAATAAAATTGAAATAACATGTAATTAAAATGATTGTTTGTAATGTAATACATAAGGGAAATTAAACAATGCAAAATTAAAATAATTGAAAACGGACGGAAAACAGAAAAAAAAAAGTAAACTAAACTAAACTAAAGCTAATATCTCAGTCTTTTCGTGCCTTCAATTCATCAAACTTCCGGGCGTAGTAGTCCAGCTGGTCACAGACTAAGTCCATGAAGACTGCGAGTTCGCTGTGTATGCTTGTGATGTCTTCTCTTACGGTGGTCAGAGCTGCGTCGACGCTGTCTAATCGGTTCAGAACAATATCCATTTTGTCAGTGGTTTCCTCAGGAATGGGCTCAGGATAGGTGTTGTAATGCGGAGGGGTCGTAGGGTCTACCTCAGCTTCTGATACAGCATCCTCATAGTACATATAATCATGTGCTTCAGAGATGTGATCACTGTCGTACATGTAATTATGTGGTGTTGATTGAGGTGAAGGAGGTCCCATAGGCTCATCCAATTCATAAACCCAGTTGTCCTTGTTATGGATACTTGTCATCTGATGATTTGGCAATGTGAATAGCTGGACAGGTTTGTCATTGATGAGGTACTCGTAAGGTCCAGGTCCCATAGTTCTTAAAATGCGTCTGTTAAAGCAAAACTGGATATTCATGGGTCGGATGGTGCCAAAACTAGTGCTTGAATTTAGGTGGAATCTAAGGCCAAGCTCGTGGGCAATCATTATCATGAGGCCTCCTATTAGAATAGGTGATTGTGGTTCCTGAGTGAGGCGTCGGAAGGATCTCATCATAAAAGGTACGACATTCACTGTACGACCCTGAGAAGCACAGAACATGATAAATAACTCTTCTTTAGATACTGTAGTAATATTTTCTTCTTTTCCGAAAAGGGTGTGAGCTAGGATCTTATGAAAGTATCTGAAAGTTGGGTTATGAATCTCATCATTATACATGCTTTTTGGGTCAGGGTGATAGTCGTCTGTGATTCTTCCCCAGAACTGGTTGAGTTCAAAATCAAGATCGTCATCTTCGGCACTGATGAACACATGTGGTCCGCTAGGAAATCCTAGGAGGTTAGCTAGTGACATTCGGCTATGGGTTTGGTCCATTCCAAACATCCTAAAGGTGATCAGCTCTGAGTTTGATCTGAAACCATAGTTGGGTAAGTACCTAAAGGAACTAAGGAATTCGTAGGTGAGGTCCTTATAGGTGGCAAAACGGGTTTTCAAAGAGGTGTTCTCCCAGCCTAATTGATTAAACAGGTATTGGATGTTATCAGTAATTCCTAGTTTCTCCATGGTAGACTTATCATAATACAGTGTTAAGGTTATCTCCCTCTCAGTTAATGCTTCAAATCTTGCCTTTTGAGCTAATCCTCGAAAACGAACCTTTGTGAAGTCGTACGCGGCCATACTCGCAGGTTAGTCGGAGAAAAACAGAGGAAGGTTTGAAGGCTTTTAAAATCCTGAAAAGTTTAAAACAGAAATTTGAAGTCAGGATTTTTAGAAACAAAAAGTGGTAAAAACAAAGTTGAAATAAAAGAGAAAAATAAAATAAAATAAAATAAAATAAAATAAAAATAGTAGGAATTTTAAGTTTAGAATTTTTGTTAAAGTTTCAAAGTAGGCTTTTAAATAAAATTGAGAATGAAATACAGTAAGGAGGGAAATACGGGAAGATTGGGTTGCCTCCCATTAAGCGTTGTTTTTAACGTCTAAAGCCAGACGATAGCTTGGTGACAAGCTATTCGGGTGTTTGAGCAGGAAGCTCAAGCAATGTTATACTGCTGACTTGATGGTTGTTTTCGTTCTTATTATAATGTTTTAGACGTTGCCCGTTTACGATAAACGGTGCATTCGTCTTATCGGTAATTTCAACAGCTCCACTCTGAAGTACTTTAGTCACTTCAAAAGGTCCAGACCACCTAGATTTTAGTTTACCTGGGAAGAGTTTTAATCTTGAATTAAATAGAAGTATGATGTCTCCCACACTGAATTGTTTCTTGACCGAACGTTTATCATGCCATCTTTTAGTTCGTTCTTTGTAGATACGGGCATTTTCGTAAGCGTCCAATCGAAGTTCTTCTAATTCGTGTAAGTTCAAGATTCGTTTCTCTCCTGCCTCAGTGTAGTTGAAATTGAGTGTCTTAATGGCCCAGAAGGATTTATGCTCTAATTCTACAGGGAGATGATAGGATTTACCGTAAACTAATTTGTAGGGTGTAGTACCTATTGGTGTCTTAAAGGAGGTCCTATAAGCCCATAAAGCTTCATTTAGCTTTGATGACCAATCTTTCCTTGAGGTAGCGACAGTGTTTTCCAAAATCTGTTTTATTCCCCTGTTCGAGACCTCTACTTGTCCGCTAGTTTACGGATGATAAGGTGTAGCAACTCGGTGTCGGACTCCATATTTAGAAAGAAGTTTGTCAAAGATTCGCGATATGAAGTGTGATCCGCCGTCACTAATGACGAGTCTGGGTACACCAAATCTAGGAAAGATTGTGTTTTTGAAGAGTTTAATTACTACTCGTGCGTCATTTGTTGGAGCAGCAATGACTTCTATCCATTTAGACACATAGTCTACAGCGACGAGTATGTAGTTATTACCAAAAGAAGATGGGAAGGGTCCCATAAAATCTATTCCCCATACGTCAAAGATTTCTACCTCTAAGATTCCTTTCTGAGGCATTTCATCTCATCGTGAGATGTTGCCAGTTCGTTGGCATCGATCACATTTTAGCACAGCGATGTGAACGTCTTTCCAGAGGTTAGGCCAGAATAAGCCGGCTTGGAGAATCTTAGCGCACGTTTTGGATGTACTGGCATGACCACCATATGGTGCTGAATGGCATTGGGAAATGATATTTTCTATTTCTTCCTCTGGGACACAGCGATGGTATATGTTGTCGGCCCCTCTCTTGAAGAGTAGAGGTTCGTCCCAATAATAGTGTTTCAGATCGTGGAAGAATTTCTTCTTTTGCTGATAAGTGAGATCCGGTGGAAGCACGCCCGCAGCTAGGTAATTAACGATGTCAGCATACCAAGGTAATGTGACTTGGGCATAGACGGCTTCTACGGCTTTTTCGAGTTCTGGATCTTCCGAGATTAAGTTAGGCATGTCACTTTCTAATTTGGCTATCATATGTTCGTACGGGAAATCGTCATTTATCGGTACTGGTTCATGTTTGATGCCTTCTATTCGGGATAAGTGGTCTGCAACAACATTCTCGGTTCCTTTCTTATCTTTGATTTCTAAGTCAAACTCTTGTAATAACAGGATCCATCTCAATAATCTTGGTTTGGCATCCTTTTTGCTTATTAGGTACCTAATAGCAGCGTGGTCTGTGTATATGATAATTTTTGCTCCTACTAAGTAAGAACGAAATTTGTCAAGCGCAAATATAACTGCTAGAAGTTCCTTTTCTGTTGTAGCATAGTTCATTTGGGCAGGATCTAAGGTTCTACTGGCATAGTAGATGGCATGGAGCTTCTTGTCCTTCCTTTGTCCTAGAATTGCGCCTACGGTATAATCACTCGCATCGCACATGATTTCGAACGGCAGTCGCCAATCGGGTGGTTGCATAATCGGTGCGGTGATAAGGGCTGATTTTAATGTTTCTAATGCTTTTAGACAGTCGTCGTCAAAGACGAATTCAGCATCTTTCATCAACAGGCCGGTCAAAGGTTTTGTGATTTTTGAAAAATCTTTTATAAATCTTCGATAGAAACCGGCATGTCCTAGAAAACTCCGTATTTCTCGTACGGATTTTGGAGGTTGGAGATCTTTTATAATCTCTATTTTAGCTTTGTCGACCTCAATTCCTTTATTTGATATGACATGTCCTAGAACTATTCCTTGTCGGACCATAAAATGGCATTTTTCCCAATTTAGGACGAGGTTCACTTTTACACAACGTTCTAATACCATTTCTAAGTTTTGTAGGCATCCTTCAAAACTTTGTCCACATACTGAGAAATCGTCCATAAATACTTCCATGATGTCGTGTAGGAAATCTGCGAAGATTGCCATCATGCATCTTTGGAAGGTTGCTGGAGCATTACAAAGTCCGAACGGCATTCGGCGGTAAGCAAAAGTACCATAAGGACATGTGAATGTAGTCTTTTCTTGGTCATCAGGATGAATGGGAATTTGGAAAAATCCTGAATAGCCATCTAGATAGCAGAAATATGAATGTTTGGCTAATCTTTCGAACATTTGGTCTATGAAGGGCAAAGGGAAGTGATCTTTTCGTGTGGCTTTGTTAAGCTTTCTATAATTAATGCACATCCTGCTTCCAGTCACGACTCGTTTTGTTATTGATTCGCCTTTTTCGTTCTTAACTACTGTGACTCCTCCTTTCTTAGGTACGACATGAACTGGGCTAACCCATTCACTATCGGATATTGGATAGATGATTCCTGCATCTAGCAATTTCTTTACTTCATCTCTGACTACAGTGCTTAGGATGGGGTTCAGTCTCCTCTGATGCTCTCTAGAGGTTTTACAGTCTTCCTCTATTGTAATTCGATGCATACAGATAGAAGGGCTTATACCTTTTAGATCGCTTATGTTATAGTCTAACGCGGTAGGTTACTTCTTTAGGACTTCTAATAGCTTTACGGTTTCTAGTTGTCCTAAGGCGGCGTTGACTATCACTGGTCTTTTTAGTTCATCGTCTAGGAATTCATATCTAAGGTTTTTGGGTAGTGTTTTAAGTTCCAAAGATGGGTTCTTCGGACCTGGCATATGGTTTGGGGTCAGTGCTAAGCTTTCGCTTAGGCTGTCGTCTTTATACGGTTTACGCCAATCATCGTCTTCAGAAATATCGGGTATTTGAATCTTTATTATTTCTGAATATCGTCAATTACATCTACTAAATAGCAGGTATCGTCTATGGCTGGTGCTTGTAAGAACTTGGTGAGAATGAACTCTATCTTTTCTTCTCCTACTTCGAATGTTAGCCTTCCTTTCTTCACGTCTATAATAGCTCCGGCTGTAGCTAGGAACGGTCTTCCTAGGATAATTGGGGTAACAGAGTCCTCTTTGATGTCCATGATTATGAAGTCGGTTGGGATGTAGAATTGTCCTATGCGTACTGGAACGTTTTCCAGTATTCCAACGGGATATTTTACTGATCGGTCAGCTAATTGTACAGACATTTTGGTTGGTCTAAGGTCTCCCATATTCAGCTTTTTGCATATAGATAAAGGCATAACACTGATACTGGCTCCTAAATCGCATAGAGCTTTGTCTATTACGAACTTTCCTATGACGCAGGGTATGGAGAAACTACCTGGGTCTTTTAATTTAGGAGGCATGCGGTTCTGAATAATAGCGCTACACTCTGCAGTAAGTGTAACTGTTTCGTTATCCTCGATCTTTCTCTTATTTGACAGGATTTCTTTGAGAAATTTAGCGTATGACGGCATTTGAGTTATCGCTTCTGTAAAAGGAATAGTGATATTCAACTGTTTAAGGAGCTCTACAAATTTCTTAAATTGTCCTGAAGTTTTGGAGTTTATTAATCTTTGAGGATAAGGGATAGGTGGTTTATATGGCGCTGGAGGTGCTTGCGTTTTTTCACTTGCGGTATCCTCCTTCTTGTTGTCTTCCTTCTTCTCTAACTCGGATTCCTTTTCTGCTTGTTCAGTTGGTTTTTGTTGCATGGCTGAGTTTTCGGTTCTCGGATCGACCGGTTCGTCCAATTCTTTTCCACTTCTTAGTATTACAGCATTTGCTTGACCTTTTGGATTTTGTTCGGGTTGTCCAGGAAATGTGCCAGCGGGTGCAGCAGCAGAGGCTTGTTGTTGAGCCACTTGTGATATCTGTGTTTCTAACATTTTGTTGTGGGTGGCTAAAGCGTCTACTTTTCCGGTCAACTGTTTAATTTGCTCGCTAGTGTGTATGTTTTGATTTAGGAATTCTTTATTCGTTTGAGCTTGAGTAGCTATGAATTTTTCCATCATCAACTCGAGGTTTGATTTCCTAGGTGCAGTCTGGGCAGCAGCTGGTTTCTGATATCCTGGCGGAGCAGTAGGCATCTGCAATGCATTATCGCTTTTGTAAGAAAAGTTTGGATGATTTCGCCAACCTGGGTTGTAAGTATTTGCGTAAGGATTTCCTTGAGCATAATTTACTTGGTCTGGTGGGATTCCGGCCAGCAATGGACATTCGGGCGCATTATGAGTGGCGATTCCGCATAACTCGCAGTTTGGAGTTACGGCAGCGACGGTTGCAGTGGGGTTAACGGTCAGACTGTCAATTTTCTGTGCTAGAGCATCTACTTTAGCGTTGAACTTTTCAAGGCTGCTGATCTCATACATCCCACCTTTCGCTGCGGGTTTCTCTGTTGGAATGCGTTCACCTCCCCATTGGCATTGGTTCTGAGACATGTTTTCGATTAGTTGATAGGCTTCGTCGTATGGCTTATCCATAAGTGCACCGCCCGTGACGGCGTCTACCGTTAATCTGGTATTGTATAAAATCCCATTATAGAAAGTATGAATCGTCACCCAGTCTTTTAGACCGTGGTGAGGACATGTTCTCATCATATCTTTGAATCGTTCCCATGCTTCGTAAAGAGATTCAGTATCTTTTTGTCGAAATCCGTTGATTTGAGCTCTAAGCATATCAGTTTTGCTTGGCGGAAAATATCTCGCTAAGAAGACGTTCTTCAACTGTTCCCACGTCGTAATGGAGTTGGATGGTAAGTATTGTAACCATGTCCACGCTCTGTCTCTAAGAGAGAAAGGGAAAAGACGAAGTCTTATTGCGTCTGGAGTTACTCCATTTGCTTTCACTGTGTCTGCGTATTGTACAAACTTCGTTAAATGTCCGTTTGGATCCTCAGTTGCATTTCCTGAGAATTGGTTTTGTTGTACAGCTGACAGCAATGACGGTTTCAGCTCAAAATCGTTTCGAGTAATAGCTGGGGCAGCAATGCTACTTCTAGGCTCCATCTGAGAGGGTGTAGCGTATGCCTTCAGCGGTTTGTTTTGAGGTCCTTCAACCATCTTTGGTTCTTCTTCGGATTTGGGAATGTGAGTGAGAGGATCGGGAATGTTATGTTTTAGTTGGTACTCAATGATGCGGCTTCTTAAATGTAAGAAACGCTCTAGTTCTGCGACTGAAGGTTTTAAGATATCGCCTTGTGGGCGATTACTTGGCATACAATCGACAGAACTAGTAAAGGAAAAATGAAATTGTTAACCTAGTCTATACGGTGTAACAGAAGGTTACACTATTGACTAAACGCGTCCCCGGCAACGGCGCCAAAAACATGATCGCGACTTTCTATGTCTAATACAACTTAACTGCAAGTGCACAGTCTATCGCGTAGTAATAAAAGATATCGATCCCACAAGGACTCGTAATCAAACTAGTGTTCTCGGGAGTTACTATGTTTAGCTAGGTAGATAATGTTTAAGGGAATAATTTCTATCACTAAAGGGAACTAAAAACGTTACTTGAATTGTAATTACGTGAATCGATATGCAATAATTATGTTCTTTGGGGATTTGACAGGTTACCGGTATATGAAATATTTTTCAGAATTTATTTAAGCAGAAAATAGTGATCTGAAGACTTTCGTCTCACGATGGTTGTTGACGCTAGTCATAATTCTAAGGGCCAAATATACGCTTTCGCTGTCCCATTCGGGGTTAAAACTACTTTTTGGAAATCTCTAAGTTCTAATCCATTTTAAAGTGCTTTCGCTGTTATTAAAACAAATGCCTAGTGTTTACTATCTGGTCTTACCGCAGCTGTCGCTTGTTGGTTCATACCTTAATTAATTTCCCACTGTCGTGGCAAAACTACTTTTAAATAAGTTCTCGCTGTCGCGACGAACGTTTATTCAGTAAATAAGTTTAAACACTCAGACCATAAACAACTTTTGAAAAAGAAAGTTTTAAACCGGTTATTATCAAATCCCGTCTGAATTATTATTACATATCGATTACTCTGATTTAGCTAGACATGGATTTGGGAAAGGTAAAACATAAATAAAAACAGAAACTTAGAACATTCATATTACTGAGAATTAAAGTTACAATTAACGAAATAATGAAAAAAACCTGTAACGTATCCAATTGGCTTTTGGCCAAATCCCAACGATGTCGGCAGGATTATGTCTTCAAACCAATAGAGCGCACAAATGAATATTGTAGAAAATGGAATACAGGAATAAGGAAAGGAAACAAAAACAGAAAGAATAAAACTAAATTTTTCTCTGGAAATAAATTTGGGCAGCACTTCGTTGTCTGAATGCGGCTCCCTTTCTCAGCTCCCCTCCTTCCCCTTTTATAGAGGTAGAAATTCTAACGGTTGTAATTTGAAGAAGGTGGACTTGGAGGCAGAAATATCAGGGAGTAGTGGTCCATTATTTGGGACTTGGAACTGTATTTTGCACGTTCAATTACAGCTGTGCGTTTTTGCCTGCATGACGGTCGTCATGGTGTGTGACGGTCGTCACCTGTGCGACGGTCGTCATGGCTGTGTGACGGTCGTCACAGCAGCAAAATGTGCATTCTGCATTTTTCATGTTGTTTTCATCTGGTTTTCGTCCATATTTCATCTGTAATTGCTTCTTTTCTTCATATTGCTTTGTTTAGACATGATCATCAAATACCTGCAAAATATCAGACAAATAACATGGAAAGAACCCGAAATCGGATTGAAAACAGTCAAACATTAGTTGAATTATGCATCAATATATATATATATATATATATATATATATATATATATATATATATATATATATATATATATATATATATATATATATATATATATATATATATATATATATATATATATATATATATATATATATATATATATATATATATATATATATATATATATATATATATATATATATATATATATATATATATATATATATATATATATATATATATATATATATATATGATTTCGTGTTATCAGCGTCTTACGCCAATCTCACCAAACAAGTGGTAGCCCGGTTTATCGAAAAGGACATCATCTGTCGTTACGACATCCCCGAAAGGATCATTACTGACAATGGTTCGAACCTGAATAACAAAATGATGAAAGAGTTGTGCCAAAATTTCAAGATTGAGCATCACAACTCATCTCCCTATCGGCCCAAGATGAATGGCGTTGTCGAAGCGGCCAATAAGAACATCAAGAGGATACTTCAGAAGATGGTTGTGACATACAAAGACTGGCATGAGATGTGGCCCTTCACTTTGCACGGTTATCGCACGAGATGTGGGGCATTGATATGATTGGCAAAATTGAGCCCACCGCATCCAATGGACACTGATTCATCCTGGTAGCTTTGATTACTTCACCAAATGGGTTGAAGCAGCGTCTTACGGCAATGTCACCAAACAAGTGGTAGCCCGGTTTATCAAAAAGGACATCATCTGTCGTTACGGCATCCCTAAAAGGATCATTACTGACAATGGTTCGAACCTGAATAACAAAATGATGAAAGAGTTATGTCAAAATTTCAAGATTGAGCATCACAACTCATCTCCCTATCGGCCCAAGATGAATGGCGCTGTCGAAGCGACCAATAAGAACATCAAGAGGATAGTTCAGAAGATGGTTGTGACATACAAAGACTGGCACGAGATGTTGCCTTTTGCTTTGCACGGCTATCGTATGACGGTACGCACATCAACTAGGGCAACACCTTTCTCACTGGTGTATGGTATGGAGGTTGTCCTACCATTAGAAGTTGAGATTCCTTCCTTGAGAGTATTGCTCGATGTCCAACTAGATGAGGCAGAGTGGGTAAGGAATAGGCTGAATCGGCTCAGTTTGATGGATGAGAAGAGACTTGCATCTATCGCATATGGTCAGTTATACCAGAGTTGGATGAAGAAAGCTTACGACAAGAAGGTGCGCCCTCGAAGCTTTCAGACGGGCGATCTTGTGTTGAAGAAGATTCTCCCACCACAATCCGATCACAGGGGAAAATGGACTCCCAACTATGAAGGTCCATATATAGTTCGAAAGGTCTTCTATGGAGGAGCCTTGTTATTGTCCACCATGGATGGTGAGGATTTTTCATCCCCTGTGAACTCGGACGCAGTTAAAAAATACTTTGCTTAAAATAGACCCGCTTGACAGAAAAAGAAAGTCCAGGCAAAAATGGGGCATCCCGGCGAACCAAAAAGAAAAAGGAAAGGTTCGGGAAAAAATTAGGGATAAAATTGAAAAGATGTACACCCACGAAGTCGAAAACCTGAAAAGGCGACTTCGGCAAAAAAGGGTATTCCGGTGAATCGAAAACCCGCAAAGGGCGATTCAGGCACAAGTTAGGGATTGAAAAAGCAAATGATTGCGGTCCGAGTTTGATAATGCATTGCTTAGTGGTTTGGGAGTACCTGAGGTTCGATTATCCAAGTTAATCTCTTCCAAGGACGGAGTATCGGGAAAGCGTCGGAGTTAAATGAGTCATAGGAGGATCAGCTCATGGTGTTCGTCTGTACCACGTTGCCGATATGTATACAAATTCCTTTGTACCTCTGTACATATTTGTATTTATTTTTGTAGCTTCCTCATTTCAGGAGTTGCATCCATTGTACAAAGTTTTGCCTATTTACAGGTCTGTTATCAATAAACGCATACTATTCAGTACTTGATGTTTGTTCTTGTTTTAACTTTTACTATTTTGTTTGTGGAAAACACTGATGTTTTTGATAAACTTGCACGTGCATAAATTTGCAGGCCTCGACCAATAATTGTTAAAACTTTGAATTGACTGAGCAATTGTCATGGCTATTAACCTGGATATTTCCTTTTATATATGATATCTTGTTGTTGCTCATGTTTTGCAGGGTCGTTACCTTCGCAGCAAACAAATAAGGGACCATGTTTCCCCAGCCAGAGTCCCTTAACGTAGGAGCATGCTCTAGGTGATTTTATTCCTCCCCAGCAGATGGAAGTCGTATCTTTATCCCCACAAGAGTCGTATGCGAGTTAGCAAGCGGTCAGGCAGTAATGTGCATCCCCAGCAAGCGGTGGTCGGGTGTACATGTAATCCCCAATGTTCTTGTCTTTCCTCCAATAGGTTGATTATCCTCAGCAGAGTTCGTAACTCTGGATCGTAAAACTATCCCTCATCAGGATTGTTTCTTCCTCCTGCGGAGTCGGTTCACCTTTTCAGCATTTATTTTCCTGGAATAATTCTATGATACCCGGTTATCCCTAGCGGAGTTGGCTTTGTCTTCAGCATTTATTTTGCTGAGGCGGTTCTGTATCCAGCTTTTCTCCGGCAGCCCGAGCCTGCATTTGCATCATATCTGCATTGCATAGAAATTTACCCAAATGCATAGCATTCCATCTTATATGCAGCATTACGCCATTTTCAACATATGCATTTTGAAACATAAGCCAGGTTAGTTACCTCTTTGTTTTCAGGCGTTCTTCCCAGCAGGTAATTGGAATTCTTGTACATGGTGGTTTTCGGATATTCAAATTCTTGGCATGAGATATGTGATGATAACGTTCGTCCTGTCATGTGTTCCCTCATCAGAGGTGCTTGATTAAGTTTCTCTTCTTCCCCAGCGGAGTTTTCCTCGGGTTGCTGTCACATCAGCATTTCAAAAGAAAGATTTCAGGGATTAGACGCTTGAGGTCATTACTCGTCGTCAAGGTTAATGTCTAGCAGTTGACGTCAGAATTTCCCCGGAAAAGTTCCAGAAGGCTTCATAATTAGACTTTGGAGTTGTCGTCAGAATTTCCCCGGAAGAGTTTTAAAGGGCTTCATAATTAGACTTTGGAGTTGTTATCAGCATGAAACGGCTTCATAATTAGACTTTGAAGTTGTTGCCAGCATTGAACGGCTTCATAATTAGACTTTGAGGTTGTCGCCAGCATTAAACGGCTTCATAATTAGACTTTGAAGTTGTTGTCAACATTGAACGGCTTCATAATTAGACTTTGGGGTTGTCATCAGCATTAAACAGCTTCATAATTAGACTTTGGAGTTGTTGTCAGCATTAAACGGCTTCATAATTTGACTTTGAAGTTGTTGCCAGATTTTCCCTGCAGAGTTGCTTGTTCAAGTCTTCGGAGGGATACCGCACTTTTATTTAGTGCGATGCCCGTTTCTTCGGAAATGGAAGATCCCGGATAATATAGGGATGACTCGCTTTACGTAGCGTATGCCGGTTTCCTCGGAAATGGAAGATCCCGGATAGTACAGGGATACCGTGTAACACCCCCTTTCTATACCCCCAAAATAAACAATTAAATCATTTAGGCACAAGCTCAAAATTTCATCAGAGTACATTTGCAACGTGGCATAAAAGGGAATATCACATCATCAGAAAAATTCCAACACATACAACACCTGCTCAAACGGATATGCAACAACAGGGTAGCACCCACAAGAAATATTTAGAACAAGGCGAAAATATCCAAATATTCCATAATTCTCCAAGACATATGTTCACATATACAAATATTCATTCATCATGTTTACAAAACATATCATCAGCAGATACATACATAGATGTATCAAAATATATATATATATATATATATATATATATATATATATATATATATATATATATATATATATATATATATATATATATATATATATATATATATATATATATATATATATATATATATATATATATATATATATATATATATATATATATATATATATATATATATATATATATATATCAAAATAATTCCTATCTACCCGGTGCTACATATCAGAGCCGACCGACCAAAAAGGGAAGAAGCCACGCTTCACAAAATACCTCCAGCAATCTAATCTGCAATGCCTCATAGAGCATTAAAAGAAACCATAGAAGGGTGAGAAACGATATCATAAAAACAATGCATATAAACATATATATATATATATATATATATATATATATATATATATATATATATATATATATATATATATATATATATATATATATATATATATATATATATATATATATATATATATATATATATATATATATATATATATATATATATATATATATATATATATATATATATATATATATATATATATATATATATATATATATATATATATATATATATATATATATATATATATATATATATATATATATATATATATATATATATATATATATATATACATAATATCCAATATACGTCTTTCGCATTCTCACCGCCACTCACCTCGTCATACCGTACATCGCAATGTATTCACATTATCTATTTACAAATAGAACACCATGCATATACAATATGCGTCAACAATGTTTATATCAGTTCATAAACACACAAAACATACATATACATATATTCACACATACATGTGTCTTCAAGCATACCAATCATGCCAATCATCAATAATTCATATAAACATTTACAATTATGTTTATTCACCATACACCATGCAAGATGTCAACATGCAACTCATAGAGACCGACACACGACTCTATGCAGATGCAAATGCGGTACCGACTCATTTCAGCAGGTTCAATTGAAGAACCAAATAACCATCACTCACACCCCACATGGGCACACGAGGTTCTGCAAATTCTACGCGGAATCAAAATAACCATCACAACATACGAGGTTCTGCAAATCCACCGAGGGATCAATAATTAACCATCGCTCACACCCCACAAGGGCACACGAGGTTCTGCAGATTCTACGCGGAATCAAAATAACCATCGCAACATACGAGGTTCTGCAAATCCACCGAGGGATCAATAATTAACCATCGCTCACACCCCACAAGGGCACACGAGGTTCTGCAGATTCACCGAGGAATCAATCGATACAAGAAATGCATACCATGATGCTTCACATGCAACATGACTCATGACACTCTTGAAATGCACACATGTTTGCAAACATACTCATGCATTCTACACATTCATCGCATATATTCATACAAGCATCATAGATTTTTAATCAAGCTAAACAATGCACATAAGTGCCCAAACAGCCATAAATCATAATCTAGGATTCACGCCATACGGCTACCCACAGTACATCACAAACTAGCATATAAGCTATTAAATCAAAGAAGGGTCGATCGCAACCGAAACCCCAAGCCACGACAGCACCACGCAACAAGGAAAATTCATCCTGCTACGTTCGCTACACGCTCGCCTAGCGAGCTGCTAGCGAGTGTTCGCTACCTCCTCGCCTAGCGAACTGCTAGCGAGCAAGAACAGAGGCTACAGACCTCGTTCGCTACCCCGTTCGCCACAGCGAACCTCCAGCGAGCTCCTCGCTACTCCCTTCGCTGCCAGCGAGGGACATCAGGATATCACTGTCCCGAGTCTGGAACCGTTCGCTGCACGCTCGCCTAGCGAGCTGCTAGCGAGAGTTCGCTGCGTGCTCGCCTAGCGAGCTGCTAGCGAGTCGCCTGCGAACAACAACATTCAGTTCTGCTCCAGCACCTCCAAACTCACCAAAATCACCCGATCAAATCCAAAGTTGTTCCAGTAGCCTTAGTCTAACATATATCGTTTATCCTACATCATCTAATCACGATTCTAACCGTTAAACAATGATTCCTCCCGATTAAACCAAATTCAACCTAAAATGGAAAGTGTAGAAAAACTACCAACAATCCAAAACAATCCAACAAAATCACACATGATTATACACATTGATGGAATAATAAAGTTTCACACCCTTACCCGATCAATCAAAAGCTTTGGTGATGATTTCTTGAAGTTCTAGGTTTTCCTCTCCTTTTCTCTCCACTTTCTCTTCCCCTCTTTCTTTCTCTTGTTTTTCTTTCTATGTTACTATCCTTTCTCTTTTCCTCTCTTATCTCATAATTCTATTTCTTTCCTCTCAAATTCTTTCCACACACTAATTAATCAATTCTCATAAAAATATCCACTTAGCATAATCACTAATGCCCAAAATACCCTCCAACCTATTTTGCCCAAAGCAATATGCACACATAACATATTAAACACATAAATCCTATATTTAAAATAATAATTCAATCAATTAAATTAAAAGGACTCATAATAAAGGAAATCGGAATCGGGGCGTTACAACTCTCCCCCACTTAGGAATTTTCGTCCTCGAAAATATTACCTGATTCGAACAGCTCAGGATGCGACTCACGCATCTTACTCTCCAATTCCCAAGTCATATTGCCTTCCGCAGCACCTCCCCATGCTACTTTTACAAGTGAAATATCCTTGCCTCTTAGGTTCTTAACTTCGCGGTCCAAAATCATAACCGGTAAAACCTCAACCGTAAGATTATCTCTTACCTCCACCTCATCCATAGGAATCACATGTGACGGATCTGGAACATACTTCCGAAGTTGTGAAACATGGAACACATCATGCAAATTTGAAAGATTCGGAGGCAACGCCACACGATAAGCCACCGCACCAACTCGTGCAATAATTTGATACGGACCGATAAAACGAGAAGTCAACTTCTTCGACTTCAAAGCACGACCCACATCCGTAACCGGTGTAACTCTCAAAAACACATGGTCACCTTCTTGAAATTCAAGATCCTTCCTTCTCTTGTCATGATAACTCTTTTGCCTATTCTGAGAAGCTTTCATCTTCTCCCGAATAAACTTCACCTTCTCCGTCGTTTGTTGTACCATTTCCGGTCCAACTACCGATCTCTCTCCGGTTTCATGCCAACACAAAGGTGTTCGAAATCTATGACCATACAAAGCCTCAAATGGTGCCATACCAATACTTGCATGAAAACTGTTGTTGTAAGTGAACTCAATCAATGCCAAAAAGTTATCCCAAACACCACCTTGCTCGAGCACACAAGCACGCAACAAGTCCTCCAACGATTGAGTCGTCCTCTCAGTTTGGCCATCCGTCTGTGGATGATACGCCGAACTCAATCTCAACTTAGAACCTAAAGCCTCTTGCAAACCTTCCCAAAATCTCGAAGTAAATCTAGGATCTCTATCCGACACGATACTCTTGGAACTCCATGCAACTTCACAATCACCCGAATATAAATCTCGGCTAACTTTTCCAAAGGATAACCAATATCAATTGGAATAAAGTGAGCAGATTTAGTAAGCCTATCAACAATCACCCAAATAGCATTGTGACCTCTTTGCGTATTTGGTAAACCCATAAAAAAATCCATTGATATACTATCCCATTTCCATTCCGGAATATCCAACGGTTGCATCAAACCGCTAGGCTTCTGATGTTCCACCTTAGACTTCTGGCAAGTCAAACACGAATACACAAACCGAGCTACATCCCTCTTCAATCCGGACCACCAAAAGATTTTCTTCAAATCTTGATACATCTTATTCGCACCTGGATGAATACTCAAATTACTCCGGTGTTCTTCCTCCAATATCATCTTTCTCAAATCCATATCGTCGAGAATACAAATACGACCACGGAATCTCAAGACTCCAAAATTATCAACTTTAAAGTCCTCATTCTCATTCATCATCAAATCCACAAATTTCAAATCCAACTTTTGCTTTTCAAGAACGGTAGCAAGAAAATCATTCGTAACATGCAACATACCAAGTTTCATACTTCTCGGCGTCATTTCACAAACCAAACTCAAATCTCTAAAATTCTCTAAAAGTTCCCATTCTCTCACCATCAATATAGACATATGCACTAACTTCCGGCTCAAAGCATCGGCCACAACATTTGCCTTACCCGGATGGTAATTCAAACCAAAGTCATAATCCTTCAAAAACTCTAACCACCTCCTTTGCCTCATATTCAATTCCTTTTGTTCAAATAAATACTTCAAACTCTTGTGGACGCTAAAAACTTCAAATCTCGCACCATAGAGATAATGCCTCCAAATTTTCAAAACAAAGACCACGGCCGCCAATTCCAAATCATGCGTAGGATAATTCTTCTCATGCACTCTCAATTGCCTTGAAGCATAAGCCACAACTTTACTGTCTTGCATCAAAACACCACCCAAACCGGACAAAGAAGCATCACAATAAACCACAAACGATTCCGTCGAATTTGGAAAAATCAAAACCGGCGCCGTTGTCAACCGTCTCTTAAGTTCAACAAAACTCTTCTCACAATTAATGTCCCAAACAAAAGTCTTTCCCTTACAAGTCAATTGAGTCAACGGAAGTGCCAACTTCGAAAATCCCTCAATAAACCTCCGATAATAACCGGCCAAGCCCAAAAAGCTTCGGATCTCCGTAACCGACTTAGGAGCCTCCCATTGCATTACCGCGTCAATCTTGGACGGATCAACACAAATACCATTACCAGAAATAACATGCCCAAGAAAACTCACTTCCGATAACCAAAACTCGCACTTGGATAACTTAGCATACAATTGCTTCACCTTCAAAACTTGCAACACAACTCGCAGATGCTCTTCATGCTCTTCTTGAGACTTAGAGTAAATCAAAATGTCGTCAATAAACACAACTACGAAACGATCCAACTGCTCATGAAAGATACGATTCATATATTCCATAAACACACCCGGCGCATTAGAAACTCCGAATGGCATCACAGAAAATTCATAATGACCATACCGTGTCCTAAAAGCCGTCTTTTGAATATCTTCTTCTTTAACACGAATTTGGTGATAACCTGACCTCAAATCAATCTTACTAAAAACACGGGCACCAACCAATTGGTCCATCAAATCATCAATTCTGGGAAGCGGATACTTATTCTTAATAGTCACCTTATTCAACTGCCGATAATCAATACACAACCGCATGCTCCCATCTTTCTTCTTCACCAACAATACCGGCGTACCCCAAGGAGAAACACTCGGCCTAACAAATTTCTTTTCCAATAAATCATTCAATTGTTTCTTCAACTCTACCAACTCTGATGGCGACATACGATACGGTGCCATCGAAATCGGTCTAATACCGGGAACTAGATCAATCGAAAACTCAACCTCCCTTTCCGGCGGTACATCCATAATGTTCTCCAGAAATACTTCTGGAAAGTCACATACCACTGGAACTAAATCCAATTCAACCTTATTCTCTACCGACAGCAACGCAAACAAACAGAACACTTGAGCTTCATCCGCCAAAAGTTTCTTCAACTCTTTAGCGGATAGGAAACTCTCTTCCTCCTCATCTCCCAAAGATGGAAACCTCACCAACTTGTGATAACAATCAATACGAACTCTATTATACTGCAACCAATTCATACCCAAAATCACATCTAGTCCTTCTAATGGCAAACACACCAAGTCCATAATAAAGTCCTTACCATACATGGTCAAGGGACAACTCAAACATACCGAAGACGTAGTTACCAACCCCGAAGCGGGCGTCTCAATAACCATATCACCACCACAAGAAGAAAAACACAAATCCAAACGCTTAGCGCACTCAAAAGAAATAAACGAATGAGTCGCTCCGGTATCAATAATAGCAACTAAAGGCATATTATTAATAAAGCATGTACCTTTAATCAACCAATCCGCATTAGTAGTGTCTGCACCCGCTAATGCAAATACCTTCCCGCTTGACGGAGCTTGCTTTGCCTTAGTACACTTTGCACTAATATGACCAACCTCCCCACAGTTAAAACACTTAATCACATTCCTTCTACATTCAGTTGTAGCATGACCGAGACCACCACAATTAGTACACTTTTCCCCAGCCTTCTTACACTCAAAAGACTTATGCCCCACTTCGCCGCACCTGTAGCACTTAACGTGACCAGAACTTCCTCCTCCGGATTTCTTGATAAAGTGTTCCCTATGCTTGCCTTTATCGGCAGGCATCACATAAGGCCCACTCCTTACTGGTTGCTTCCCTCGCTTCTCATTCAAACTCTTATAGTGAGTAGAACGAGCTCTACTATCTTCTTCGAAAATTCTACACCATTCGGTTAAGTCTGAAAATCTCCGAATCCTCTGATATCCCACAGCTTGCTTGATCTCCGGGCGCAAGCCGTTCTCGTACTTAGTACACTTGGAAAATTCCTCCGTCACTGCATCATAGTGAGGATGGAATTTCACCAACTCCGTAAACTTAGCTGTGTAGTCAACCACAGACATGTTCCCTTGTTTCAATTCTAGAAACTCCATTTCCTTCTTTCCCTTCACACTCTCCGGATAATACTTCCTCAAAAATTCAGTGCGGAACAAATCCCAAGTTATTTCCTCATCATCAACTTCAAGAATTTGTCTTATGCCGACCCACCAGTCATCGACTTCTTCTCTCAGCATGTGAGATCCAAGTCTCACCTTGTTCCCCTTAGCGCAATTTATAACTCTGAAGATCCTCTCGACCTCCTTCAGCCAAATCTGAGCACCGTCCGGATCAAACCTTCCTTTGAACACCGGCGGCTGATTCTTTTTAAACTCATCGTTAGCATTGACATTCGGCGCACCCTGCACCGCTCGAGCCATAGCTTCCAATGCCGCAGCCATCGCGTTGTCATTACGACCAGCCATATTCTGATTATTCCCAAAAATAACAACAAGGTCAAACAACCGTTCAACCAACAAAACAGCGAGACAGATACAATTGACTCAACACTGGCTCTGATACCACTTAATGTAACACCCCCTTTCTATACCCCCCAAAATAAACAATTAAATCATTTAGGCACAAGCTCAAAATTTCATCAGAGTACATTTGCAACGTGGCATAAAAGGGAATATCACATCATCAGAAAATTCCAACATATACAACACCTGCTCAAACGGATATGCAACAACAGGGTAGCACCCACAAGAAATATTTAGAACAAGGCGGAAATATCCAAATATTCCATAATTCTCCAAGACATATGTTCACATATACAAATATTCATTCATCATGTTTACAAAACATATCATCAGCAGATACATACATAGATGTATCAAAAAATATATATATATATATATATATATATATATATATATATATATATATATATATATATATATATATATATATATATATATATATATATATATATATATATATATCAAAATAATTCCTATCTACCCGGTGCTACATATCAGAGCCGACCGACCAAAAAGGGAAGAAGCCACGCTTCACAAAATACCTCCAGCAATCTAATCTGCAATGCCTCATAGAGCATTAAAAGAAACCATAGAAGGGTGAGAAACGATATCATAAAAACAATGCATATAAACATATATATATATATATATATATATATATATATATATATATATATATATATATATATATATATATATATATATATATATATATATATATATATATATATATATATATATATATATATATATATATATATATATATATATATATATATATATATATATATATATATATATATATATATATATATATATATATATATATATATATATATATATATATATATATATATATATATATATATATATATATATATATATATATATATATATATATATATATATATATATATATATATATATATATATATATATATATATATATATATATATATATATATATATATATATATATATATATATATATATATATATATATATATATATATATATATATATATATATATATATATATATATACATAATATCCAATATACGTCTTTCGCATTCTCACCGCCACTCACCTCGTCATACCGTACATCGCAATGTATTCACATTATCTATTTACAAATAGAACACCATGCATATACAATATGCGTCAACAATGTTTATATCAGTTCATAAACACACAAAACATACATATACATATATTCACACATACATGTGTCTTCAAGCATACCAATCATGCCAATCATCAAAAGTATGTAGGCACGAGATGCGATATCTCGGCGAGCAACCTTTCCCCGTAGTTAGGCGAACTACGTTGACTCTGATTTCTTGTTCCAGGCGGGAATACGTAGGCATAAAGCGCGACGCTTTGCCGAGTCATTTTCTTTTCTTTTCAGACCAGACCTTTAGTGCAGATAGATTAACAAACCCGTCAGATAAACACATCAAGCGTGGATCCCATCGAGTACGATGGACGTAAGGGGTGCTAATACCTTCCCCTTGCGTAACCGACTCCCGAATCCAGACAATGGTTGTGATGACCTTGTCTTATACCTTTTCGTCAGGTTTTTCCGATCGTTTCCTTTCCCTTTCTGTGGGATAAATAACGAAAGGTGGCGAATCTTCTGTTTTGTCGGCCTCGTTTTTCGCAGTAGCGACATATGGGGTTTTAACTTTCTGATGCAGAAATTCATGATCAAGATTAATGTTGATTTTCGTTTTGGAAACAAGTTAATGGTTGCATATCCTTGATTCCTTGATGTGATATTTCATGAATGCGTAACTTGAAGAACTTTCCATTTTCAAAACAAACATGTTTGGATCATGTTCTGTTATGTTTCCCTTGTCTTGAAATCTTAATCTTTATGAGGGGAAAGTTTCTAATTTGACTCAGACATGTCCCAAACTTGTCTTAACTTATTTTATTCAAACATGGAAAGAATTTCAAACCGGTTGGATTGTGTTGGATATAACATTATTTTAAATGTCATTGTTTTGATTGCTCTTGATTGATGAAATCAACTTTCTGCTAATAGCTTCTGTTTAACTTTGTGCACCTGGCTTATTTCCTGTGTCATCCACAATGGAAGTTAAGGAAGCTTTGATTTTCCTTTTCTTCGCAGCTGACTGATCCATCGAAGAATTTTCCTCACCCAAACATTTGTAGTGGCAGAGTATTTTAAGAGTTGAAATTTGAACCTCCTTCTCTGAATGGCACAAATTATCACCAAATGCTGTCACTTCCTCAGCAGTCATTTTTTATAGTTCTGGATGGTACATTCTACACCCAATGTCTTCCAAAGAAGAACCATACTTGCTTTCCAAATAACCAGCAACAGAAGACAACACGTGTGAAGATGCCTTGTATCGTTTTGAAAAAAATAAGAACTTTTTGGTTTCATCAGTCCCGAGGTTACTGTCATTGCATAATCTATTGTAAGAACTTAGTAAAGCACCTATAATGCTTTCCCATGCTTTTTTAGACGTATCTGCAATGTGGTCAGCTTTAACAGTCAGAAGCTGATCTACTGCATCCATAAGATACACCAACAAAGATGGAATGGCATCAACAATAGACATATGAGAATAGCAGTTCACAACTCCCCACAGCAGTGCCATCTTTCTTTCATCAAATTCACAAGAAATATCAGAATGTGCAATATTATTTATTTTTTTCAATCCAAGAAAGAATAGTCCCTTGCAAATGATTGCTTATCCTAACTATTGCGTCTGCACTTTCTCTGTCTACAAAGTCTGAGTCTCGTATACCCAAATGCATTTTCTCACAGAAGGATTGTAATAGCTGTATGACCTCCTCCTCTGAAATCTCCATTAACTCATCTATTGGACTTATAACATTACTTTTGAAAGCAAGTAAACAGGGATCCTTCTTTAGCAGTTTTTTAATGAAATGTAGTAAACTTGAGCTTTGTGATTTAAAAATTGGAGCCCACTGGGAAGCACACTCAGGTATCATTGATATGATGTAACTACAGAGTCCATCGAGAGTAGCCAACATTAAGTTCAAAACTTCATCAACAAAGCGTGTATCTTCTTGTGATTGGAAACTTCAGTAGGAGTTAAATTTTCATTAGTCATGCTTTGATATCTGTTAATGATACTGATTTCTCGTCTGGGCTGCGTTTGAAAACATTCTAATTCGTTTGGAGTCATTTGGGGGGAAGTTTATCTTATTTATCTCTTCCTGGTAATGCTGAGGAATTCACAAATTCTACTTATTGCTTGCAGGACAAAGTAATGAGGCGGAAGCACGATGGAAGCAAATCCTCTTGAGCACAACAGTTTAGCATAGGAAACTGGCAAAATTGACAAGGTGCTGAGACCCTCTTCTCCTTCTTTAGATAAACCCACGGTCTCTCTTGAGCTTTTGTTGACCGGTGTTATTTTAGATTTTGGACACTCGGCAATATCGTGGTAATGTCGGGTCTATTATGGATTGCATCTGTTCAATGCTTTAGAAAAATATATGCTGCGAGAAAACTGCACTTTCTGTTAACAAGGTCACTACCAGCTTAACAGTGTTTTAACTTTCGTTTGTTTGTCGCAGGATTTGCACTTGAGCATGTTAATTAACAATTTCAACGCCTTTCCGCAGGTCGCAGGTATCTTGATCATGAATGATAGAATGATGATTGGAAAACGTACCAGGGCCCAAGCAAACTAGTTTGCCATCTTCAAATTCAAACCAGCACTTTCCTGACGTGTCATGGTGATCTCATAGGAATTTCTATCAAGCACTCAACTCTTGCGTATCTTGCCATGGTTCTGTCCAGTGCTTTCAGTCGAAATATTTTAGTGAGTCATTCTTAGATTTGGTAGATTTTGCTTTGGTTTGATGCGACTTAGAATCGGTTTCTAATTTTTCCTTCGAAATACTCCATGTGGGCAATGTAATAAATGGCACTTCTATGTGATTAACGTATCATTGTAGTACGCTTGGATTTGAGCGACTTTTTACACGTCCCTGTTAGCCTTTTGTTATTAAATTTTAAAGCATGCTTGTCCTTTAATTTGCCTCATGTTGCTAGGAGAGGAAGATTTTCTCAATATTGTTGCCTGCCTTTAAACTATGAGTGATTTAAAACAACGAGGCCTGCTAAAACTCATTCATCTTAAACAAACCCGGGCCATTTCAAAGCCTTTTGAGCACAAATACATTCTTGAAGCCTCCTATGAATTGAAACTTGAGAAGTGAAATGAGAGTAAATTGAGGACTAAAATTTAACCAGGGCTTTAAACCAATTCGAAATGCAAAGAGCTAAATCATGATTGATTCATAACTTTATTTCCAACAATATCATGAACCTTCTGGATGAATCACTTTTGGAGATGATGCCATCGAATACTCTAGGCCTTGGATTATATTATAACCACTCGTTGATGAGAGCATAACCTTCCTTATACCCATGTGAATTCCACATAAATTGTAAAAGAGTAAAGTCTTGATGGTCATATATACAGGGGCATTATGTCTTTCTATCTTTTCTCAGCAGCCCTACAAAATAAACACGAACTGGTTAAGATGGTTAGTTGTGCATGATAATGATATGCTAATGACCTATGAATTTAAGGGTAAAATTTAGGGTATAACACCTAGCATGATGGAAGTTCATTTTGAAGTTTCTCCAGCAGAGGTTATATTTGGAAGGCAGTTCAGGTTCCTTTCCCTGGCAGATTCATTTCCGATTCTTGTCGACACTCATTCTGGTGGAGAGTCTCTTGCATATCGTGAGCATTTTTACATTGCATCCTCTAAATGCGTAGCATTTCCATTTCGTATGGAGTATTACACCATATTTAAACATATGCATCTGAAGCATAAGTCGCTGGTTGATATCGCCTTTTTCGGACTTTTCCCCTGCAGAAGAAGTCGTAATTCAGGAGGTTTCGTTGGTTTCGTTTATCCTATTGATGTTTCCTTCTAGAGGAATTGTTTTGTACCCCTCCCTGCAGAGTTTCTTGGCCATGATATTTTTACCCCTCGCAGAGTCAACAGTCCGAGTTTGATTTTCTTTTCACCCCTTCGTCCTGGTAGTCACTCGTATCTTTCCTCTCAAGATTAATTAGTGTGTTGGTGTTGTTTATTTCATTCTTTGTGCATGTTTTAGATGTGTTGTTCTCATCTTGGTTTGCTACAGTAGGCACTTGTCTGTGCCTGTTTCAGATTTGCAATACTCATCTGTATTGATCCTGGACACTCTTCTATGTCTGTTTCAGCTTTGCAATACTCGTCCGTATTGATGTTGGACACTCGTCGTGTCGTGTTTGTTTCAATCTCATTAATACTCGTTTGTATTAATCTTAACACTCATACATGTTCATCTCTATTGATTTCTAACACTCTTTCGTGTTTACTCATCCTCTACAATACTCGTCCGTATTGATCCCTAGCACTCATCCGTGTTCGCTTCAGATTTCTTCAATACTCGTCCGTCTTAATTTTAGACACTCGTCCATGTTTATTCTCGTCAATACTCATTTGTGTTTGTTTCATTTCTCCTCAACACTCGTTTGTGCTTGCCTCAGATTTTATCAATACTCGTCTGTGTTAATCTTCGACACTCATCCGTGTTTTCTTCAAGTCTTATTAATACTCGTTCGTATTAATTTTGGACACTCGTCTGTGTTCTTTTCAACACTCGCTCGTGTTTCTTTCATCCCTATTTCTCAATACTCGTCCGTATTGATTCTTAACACTCATCCGTGTTTATTTTAATGCTTTTCCAATACACGTCCGTATTGATCCTCAATACTCGTCTGTATTGATTATAAGCACTCGTATGTGTTTATCCTTTGCAACAGCTGTCCGTGTTTGTTCTGGCCTTGTCAATACTCGTCCGTATTGATCTACTAAACATTTGTCCATGTTTATTTCATTTTGTTTCAATACTCCACCATATTGATTTAAGCACCCGTCTAGATTATCTTTGCTCGTCCGTATTGATTCTAAACACTCGTTCGTGTTTGCTTCATCGCTTTTTAATACTCGTCCGTATTGATCCTCAACACTCGTCCATGTCTGTTTTAGTTTTGTTTCAATACTCGTCCGTATTGATTTAAACAGTCATCCATGTTTGTTTTCATACTCGTCCGTATTAATCCCAACACCCGTTCATGTTTGATATCTAACACTCATATGTGTTTGTTGCAATCTTTTCAATACTCGTCTGTATTGACATTCGACATCGGTCTGTGTCTATCCCCACAGTAGTTGGAACTCATTTATGTTCACTTCTCTTGTTTCAATACTCGTCTGTATTGATCTTGGTATTTGTCATGTTTATTCCTTGACACTCGTACGTGTCCCTCCCGGTCGAACCCATCACTCGTTTATATTGATTCCTTTTCACGACAGATCTTGATCATAACCTTTTTAGTTTATTCCCCGGCATCGTCGTCTCTCCCTTTCGCAGGTTGTAAATTTTTATGGTTATCTTTGTTATTCAATCCTTTTTTACCTTAAATGTTTGAGAGGTGTCACTCTTCATACCTTCAGATTTAAGTCGATTGAATAGGGGCAGTTGTAACACCCCAAAATTTGTCCTTCCATTTTTAACTGTAATTGACTTATGTTTAGTTCATTTTTGCATTATCATTATGCATATCATGGCATTGGTTCTTGAGACATGGGATCAAGTTGTTTCTATGGCTTAAGACTTCCTTTTATTCAAAGTTTGTAAGCAGCAAGCATCATAGGTTTCAACATTTATTTTGCTCAGCGATCGGGTGTCGGATTGTATTTTTCAGCAGGTCATTTTGAGCTCAGGAGACAGTTCACAGTTCATTTCGAGCATTATACAAGCGCAATATCAAAAGACAAGTTTTAGAGGCCAAATTATGCTCAGAACAGGTGGAAACAGGCGATTCTCCAAGGTTCCCTCCTTGTGGCACCAATTTTTGAAATTTTGATTGTGGTAATCGATTACCACAATAAGGGTAATCAATTACCCTAAGCGAAATTTGCCTAGATGGTTAATTTTTCAGCACTACAGCATTTGGATGGCATATTGGTCATGTTATTTCCATGTGCATCAGTAGAAGGATCTAGAATTGTTCAAAACTTAATTCATTTTCACAAATTAATTTCTTTCCCTCTAAAATTCAAACATTCTCATTCCTAATCCCACTCCTAATTTCCATTCCAAACACTAACCCACACTCCAAACCACATTTAATTCCAAACCTAAACCATACTTAAATTAATTAACTCCAGACCTCTCAGAACTCTCACTCATTTTTTCTGAATTTTCTACACATCTCACTTCAATTCTCTCAACTTTTCTTTCATTCCAAAACCCTCACAAAAGCTCCATAGCCAAAAGGTTCACAAATTGTACATTTCAATTTGTGAATTCTTGAGATAAACCTCCACTGCATCATCACTTTTAGTTCAATTCTGGTTTGGTAGTTCATTTGGATCTTGAATTAAGTTGTTGGAATCACTTTTGGAAGAGCTTTTTCTTATTTGTGGAATATTGCTTGGATCTTGAAATTTTCTTGCTAGAGCTTCATAGATCCTTGGATTTCTTGCTTGGATCTTTTAATTGCAGCTTAACAACACTCACCAAAGTAAATGTCAGCTTTGTAGATTGGTAAATTCTAGGTCTAGCTCTGTTTTTTCTTAATTTTGCATTTCACAATGTAGATCCTTGGTTTATTGGTGATATTTGATCCATTGCTTGTTTGGATTATTGGTTTTGGTGTTTGTTGAATCCAATTGGTGTTTGATTACTGTGATTTGACATTATTTTTGTGCATAATTGACTGCTTGTTAATTTGGATGATTCGATAAGTCATTTGCTGCTGAAAGTACTTTTGGAAAGTTGAAATTTTACCACTGCCTCAGTGGTAATCGATTACCACAATATGGGTAATCAATTACCCTTCCCTTTTCCACGTATTTTTGAAGTTTTCAAGTGGGTAATCGATTACCCACATATTGATAATTGATTACCCCTGAGACAACATGTCTTTTTCTTGTATTTTCAAGCTTGTTTGGGTTCCTTTTCATCCTTAAACCTCATGGATTGATATGATGCATATATGTGGACTGTTTTTGACATGTTTCATCATTCTTGATAGCATGCTTGTGATTCTTCGACATGCGACTTTTGGTTTTTGTTGATGAACATTTATGATTGTTGTGTTGCATTCTTGGTGTGATGATCATGTTGCATATTCGTTTGCATAATGTTGATTATTGGTTTTAATTTTTGTCTTGCTGGATATGCATTACATGCTTGTTATTTGTTTCCAATTTTGCAAGCGCGTGATTGTTTGATCGATTAATTGGTGTTGAATATGCGTGATGTTCGCGTCGAATGTTTAATTGTGCATCAAACTTATTTTGTGCTCGATTGTTAGTGCATGTTCATGATTGATCCTTACCATGTCATATCCTTTCGTTGCAATGTTGATGCTACATGCTGCATGACTTTTCACACCTGCTGTTCTGGATTTTAATATGCTGTTAATTATGCATTCGCTTGCCTGCTGCTTTTTACACCTATTATGTGCTGAAACATGAGCTGTTAAATGTTGTTGTGCTTATTTGTTTGGTTTTTATTGTTGTTCTGAAGCTGAAGTGTTGTCGTAGCTGTTGTTTTCATTTGGTTTTCCATGTTTCTTTTTGTTCTTGCATGCTCCCTTAGGGACTCCTAGTCCAACTTAACTTTTTTATTAAGCTTGGAGTAGGATATACATTAGGAGTTCATCCATTCATGATAACATTAGGTTAGTCCCTTTTAACCTCAACCGTAGGTCCACTTTTGCATGCTAACATTATGATAAAATTTCCTTCCACATCCCGACCTTAGGGCTATTTTGCATGACAATGTTAGGATCGAGTTTCCCCTTAGACCTTCCGTGCGTCTCTCTCTTTTTCTCTCTCAAAACAAAATTGAAACACTTAATAAATATGATGTGCATTGTGTGCCACGAGCCTTAAGCACATGGAAAAAGATGAGCAGGTGAATTTCTAACCTCATTTTAGGGTACTTTGCACGCGAGACGTTTGGATCATTAGCGCGGAGTATTTGATCCTATGTCATAGACTTTAGTGTGATGTATATTCCAAATAAATTCAATTCACTTCTCTAAAACTCACAAATAAATTCAAATCATTTTTATCCTTCGGGATTGTTTTTCAAATCATTTTCAGAAAGAGTATGTTATTTTTCCGTTCTATCGCAAACAGGCATCGACCCTAACTGTTGGAATGGGAACTTAACATCGCTCATAGAAAAACATATTGACTCGTACGTTGAACTACGACTGCTCTGACTTCCTCTTTCTTGTCTGAATGAGGATACGTAGGCACAAGATGGCGAAGTCTTGACGAAAAACCTTCCCCTTCACCCATAGTTTTCTGAACTACGTTGACTCTGACTTTCCCATTGCACGAGGGAATACGTAGGCATAGGAAGGCGAAGTCCTATCGAGTCTCCTTTTTCGTTTTCGTTCTTGTTTCTGTTTAGTAGTAGGCTTTAGATGACGCACCATTTGATTAGACAACAAGCGTGGACCGTTGAGTACAGCGGAATCGAGGGGGTGCTAATACCTTTCTCTCGCGTAATCGACTCCCAAAACCAAGATTTGGTTAAGATGACTATGTCTTCTCCCTTTTTGAGGTTTTCTTCGATCGTTTCCTTTCCCCCATAGGAATAAATAACGTTCGGTGGCAACTCTTATGTTTTTCCGCCGAGTGTTTTTTGTAGTTGCGACAAATACCAAAGGAGTTCTAAGTTGGGAAAAAATCTTATGAATCATACTCAGTGTGATTGAATCTTGGATGTATTACTATTATGATTACTAAGAACCTTAAGAGTTAAGTTAGAAGAGACCCTCTAAGTGATGACCACGCAGAGAACGAGTCGATATTTTTGCATATGTGTTGGTAAGATATAAATGGCTGGTCAGAGTATGGTGTTTGTTAATTCTTGCATGTTCATGGCATCAGATGTAGACTCTCTGAGAGTAGTACCTGATGTGTTCAATTGTGCTTTACTCAGTTGAAGGAATTTTAAAGTTATCCTTCTAAGTAAGAGTGGATATTCGACATTCTGAAGTTAAGCGTGTAACTTAGAATGTAAAGGGAACATGACGCTTGAAAGAAATGGATTTTGGTAAGCTGGGTAATGCAATCTCCAAAGGTCTGTGAAGTGTTGTACGTGAATCAGTGAGTAGTATGGAAACTAACAGTTGTATTAGTGATGACTTAAGTATTAAGAGTGGTAATTTATGAAGGATTTAAAGTTCCAGAATGGTTGGGTTGTGTTGTCGGTTGAGACCTCCTGTCACCAGAGACCTTGAAGGATTCAGAACCCCATAAAAGATTGATATGGAAGGTAGTAACCAGAACCAGAAGTTGCTAAGCTAACTTGGATAAATTGCTTCGAGCTCATAATGGATTGAAGGTTGTAGTCATAACTCCTATATATCTATCGTCTGGAGAGTGTTGAATCTACTCTAATGGTTGTGTAATAGCAAGGAAGTTATGCTACTAGTGGATGTCGATAAGGTTTTTGTACCGTTTGGTTAGTAGGCGCTTTGGTGGATAAGTGTGTTCCTGCGCAGACTGTTAGCTATCTGGTAGTGTTTAAGAATTCGAGATGTTCCACTATTAGAATCAGAGTAGCACGGTGGAAGGTGACAGATGAAAGGTTCAGTCAAATTAATAGGAATCAGAGAGAATAGTTACCTAGAAGAATGGAAGTAAGACGATCTTATGCTAAGGGTGTACCTTATTGGTACAGAATGGAAGAAGTGAAACATCAGACGTAAATGGTTACAGTGTATAGCACCAGATCAAGGGGGATTGATAAGGATACCGATCGATGAATTATGAAGTTGTTTTACAGGTTGAAGGATTTATAAATGTAAGACCATCATTTTTTGCTTTAGGGTAAGAAATCATTAAATTATCTTGTGAAGGTTTGATGACTGTTGTTTGTCCCAAACCAAGATAAGGTATTATGGTCTTGTTTTGTTATTCTTTAGGAGGGTGTGGAGTAGTAAATCCCGAGAGCATAAGGCAAACAAGTGTTTCATAGTCGAATGACAGATGAATTAGGGAAAAGCAAGGTTAGAAGTTAACCACACGAGGGAACAAGAGTATGGCCAAGACCAATAAGTTTGAGGAGTTGTGGAAAACAGGGAACTTGATATATGAAGATAAGTTGAAAAGAATCGAGTACGTCAGAAGTTTAACTGAGATTAGGTCAAGTGTTGATCCTTGACGGTGGTATGAGAAGTAGTGTTCATTTAGAAGAGGAAATTCGGGGACGAATTTCAATTTAAGGGGGGAGAGTGTAATACCCCATTATTCCATTAAATGCTCAATTGGGTATCAGTTGGATTTATTGAAGCTCGTAAGTACTCTAAGTGTCATTTGTTGAGGCCAATAGAGTAACTAGTAGATTTTGAAGAGATTAATCATTAATAAAAGAGACTGACCATTATTAATAAATACAAGAGGGGACATTTTGGTAACATTAATAATGGGTCAATTGGTACTAGAAGATAAAATATTCATTGAGGTATTTTATAACACTATATAATATTATATATATATATATATATATATATATATATATATATATATATATATATATATATATATATATATATATATATATATATATATATATATATATATATATATATATATATATATATATATATATATATATATATATATATATATATATATATATATATATATATATATATATATATATATATATATATATATATATATATATATATATATATATATATATATATATATATATATATATATATATATATATATATATATATATATATATATATATATATATATATATATATATATATATATATATATATATATATATATATATATATATATATATATATATATATATATATATATATATATATATATATATATATATATATATATATATATATATATATATATATATATATATATATATATATATATATATATATATATATATATATATATATATATATATATATATATATATATATATATATATATATATATATATATATATATATATATATATATATATATATATATATATATATATATATATATATATATATATATATATATATATATATATATATATATATATATATATATATATATATATATATATATATATATATATATATATATATATATATATATATATATATAAGGGTGAAAAAGAAAGAGGAGGATAAAGGAACTAGGTAAGAATAAAGAGAGATTATCCGGAAAAGAAAAAAGGAAAACGTGGAGAAGGGAGAAAGAAGAAGGGAAGAGAAAGAGAAAGAAGGGGAAAGAAATGAAGAAGAAAAGTGGAAGGAGAAGCTCATGGGTTCATCATCATCACTATTCATCATCTTCTTCACCAAACTTCATCATCTTCATCTTCAAGAGGTGAGTTCGATAGTTAGATTTAGCTTTGGGGAGGAATAATCCATGGTTGGGAAGTTAGGGTTTGTGTTGTTGATGTAATCATGAAACTTGACTATGATGAATAATATGTTTGTGTTGTTGATTAATTTCATGATTATAAGTTATTGTTGTTCTTGTTTTTCTATGGTTGTTGTTCTTACTATCATGTAGGTGTGGTTGTAATGGATAAGAGTTTTGTGTTATGTTGATGTTGTTGTTGTTACTACTATGAATGCATGATCCAAGAATTGGAAGCTATATGTTATGTATTAACGGTAGTTGAGTAACATAGTTGTTAGAGGTGAAGCAAATAATTATGTAGGTTTTAGTATGGTTGGAGATATGGTTCATATTTTAAAATCAGATTTTTATGCAGGTTTTACTGATATAGGTCGGCACATACGAGTACAAGCCGACCTGTAGACACTTTTTCTTCAGTATAGGCCGACCTGAAATCCCTATAGGTTGGCCTCCAGGCTTCAAAATTGAAGCATGTAGCATTCTGTACATGTGTCACGCTATAGGCCAACCTAAAATCAACCATAGGCCAACCTAAAAACCCCATAGGCCGACATATACTCTGCTTTCTTGAGAAAAATTGATTGATTCTTATTTTCCCCATAACTTTAGTTTCGTAACTCCATTTGACTTGTGGTCAGAAGCATTAGAAAGCTCCTTTAATGCTCTATGAGATAGTAAAGTAAAGACTTGATCTGATAGAGATGGAATAGAAGTGGGTATGGATTATGTGATTCTTATCTCCCACCATAATTTATGAATCGAGAGTCTGATTGATATGAGACTTAAGGCCTTAGAAAGATAATCCAATGTGTTACTATATAGTGGTGTGAGGCCATGAACAAATCAAGGATGGTTGGTAAAGAGTAGTAGTGGCTTGTATGCCTTTACTTGTATGTGAACTACTATGTTGATTATGTTTGACATGATATGCTATTATGTGTGTTCCATGAATGATATTACCATATACCATTGTGTTATGACATGATGTATGATATATGAATGTGATTATGTGATAACATGCTTAAAAGACTATAAGAATGGTGAGGAAACCCTTAATGTCAATTAATTAAATGAATTAGTAAGATGTTTAGGACATGATGGATAACATAGATAGCAATGCTTGTGCAATGATGCCTAGGTGCGTATCATTGGCAAGTAGTTGCCTAGTTGTGAGGAGAGATTTGTATGGAACATGTATGGTTGTTTTGTTTATGATTAAAGTGAATATGATGCCTTGTGATTTTCGAATACAATCATGTTATCCCTAATAATTATATAACAAATGAAACCTACAGGTAGAGACTTATGATGGGGTATGGCCCATGAGAGGTGACGATTCGAAAGGTTGATGTTATCCCTTAGAATATGAACCCATGTGATGTCATGTTATTATTTATCATGTAGTCAGAAACAATCCCTTGAGTGTGTCGTTCCAAGAGTTAAAGCTCATGTAGAGCGCTCCTCTGGAATGTTACTCACCATTACTTTTACAGGTTTGATTCTCGTGTGTGAGTACGAATGAAACCTACAAGTAAAGGCTTATGATGAGGGTAGGACCATGAGAAGCGAAGATTCAAGAAAGGCAAATTGAATCTGAATCTATTTCATATGTCAAAGAACAGTACAAGGATCCATGACCCGCTCCGAAGTCCTAGACATAGGAGAGGACGGGAAAAGGGGATGCCTCGATGAGGTTTTCGGACTAGTGATTGTTTGAGTTGATGGACTCAAGAGGCATGTTTCTATACATTGAAAATTGTGTGAACTCAAGTCTTATTCCCTTTCCCTTTTGACTTGAGATAGAAATCAGTTAGAACCTTGTATAGTCAAGTGAATCCATAAGATAGGGGAACTCACTGAGATTATTATCTCTTCCCATTATTGTTGTTGTTTTTCAGGTATTGTTTGCAGGTATGTTTTTATAATTAGAGTTATGCTTGGATGTTTCAAGAGTATCTTAGTTTGAGTGTTTTTGTTGTGTATTATTTTCTTGTATAATGAAGGATATTGTACTTAGATCTTAGTTTTATTATTCTGGCTAATTTCCATGTCTTCTACCATAGGTTATACTTTGTGTTTAGTAAAATGGTCGAGCATATGAATTAGCCTATAGGAAGTTATGGTGGTGTCAGTACCAAATAAAACACTTGTATAGTATTATTCTAGATATATATTATACAGGATGTTATAGTGTATGTTTCCTAACCTCTCGATTTCGAAAGTCATGAGTATTTTAATCATGTTTTCAAACTAAAACGAGATTTTTATGGTCTCAAACAAGCCTCTAAGGCTTGATATGAATGACTTAGTAAGTTTTTAATTGATCAAGAATACTCTAGAGGGAAGGTAGATGCAACACATTTCATTAAACGTCAAGGAAAACATCTTCTTATAGTTAAAATTTGTGTTGATGATATAGGTTTTGGTTCTACTAAAAAGCAACTAGTCAAAGAGTTTTCAAAGCTTATGCATGGAGAATTTGAGATGAGCCTAATGGGGGAGTTAAATTATTTTCTCAGAATTCAAATTAAGTAGCTCAAAAAGAATGGATATTTGTGTGTTAAACAAAATACTGTCACAAGTTGCTTAATCGCTTTGGAATGGCAGATGCAAAGTCAATTAAAACTCCAATGGCCACTAACAAAAACTTGGATAGAGATGAAAATGGTAAGGATGTTGATATTAAAATTTATAGAGGTATGATCAGATCTCTTCTATATCTTATTGCATCTAGGCCTGACATAATATATAGTGTGTGCATGTGCGTTCGATATCAATCTGCTCCTAAGGAACCATATTTAAAAGCTATAAAGCGCATTCTTAGATATCTTTATAGTACATCTAAGCATCGTTGTGGTTTTCCAATTGTAGCAATTGTAATTTGGTTGGTTATTCTGATTTTTATTTTTCCGGTTGCAAATCAGATAGGAAAAGTACTAGTGGAACTTGCCACCTATTTTTAAACTCCTTAGTTAGTTGGCATAACAAGAAGCAAGTCTTTGTTGCATTGTCAACTACCGACGCGGAATATGTCGCAGATGGTGGTTTTTGTGCTCAAATTCTTTATCTCAAATAACAACTACTTTACTTTAATATTAAACTTCAACGTATTCCGATAATGTGCATTACTGCGATTAAACTAACCAAAAATCAAATGTTAGATTCTCGTGCTAAACATACTGAGATACATCACCACTTCCTACGAGATCATGTTGAACAATGGGATTTCATTTTCGAGCATGATGATAGCAAAAATCAACTTGCCTATATTTTCACAAAATCTCTCGTGATTGAACCGTTTTTGAATATTCATCGAGAACTGGGCATTCTCAGTATCTCAAATTTTGCCTAAAATATTTTGTTGCATGCATCTGTTGCATTTGTATCAACTTTCTCTCGAAAGTTTATACTCATATGGGTGCACTCTTCGTCTCATCCTATGAGATAATATCATTCTCAATTTATCTCCTTGTTCTTAAGTTTTTTTTTTGCTTATCTTTGACTCATTTATTCATTGCACGTTTATGATCCAAAATTACGTGATATATTTGATGTATGTTTATAGTGACATCATGTTTAATTTCGTCATCATATGTATTTCATGCCATTAATTCCTTTCATTTGAAGTAAGTTTAGTGATATTTGTGTTTGAGCATGGTGCTTACTTATTCTTACATGAAAATGCCATTTTAGCATGAATTCTACTAAGTCCACAATGCATGCCTTGACTAAATTCATATTAGGTCTGGAAAATGCATTCATTTTTCAAGATTTTGTTTTCTGCTCAATATGAATTGATACATAAAAGTTTAAAGTTGATACATAAAGGTTTTAAATTGAGATATATAAGTTTGAAGCTGATACATATAGGTTTAAAGCTGATACATAACTTATGCTTAAATTTTTTAATTTCTCTATTTAGTATATAGCGGCTCATGCGATGAATGAGCTTATACATCACTTAATTCTCAATTTTCACCTATTTTTGGTCCAGTATATAGCGGCTCATATGTCAGATGAGCTGCTACATCACTTAAGTCTCAATTTTATTATTAATTTCGGTTTAGTATGTAGCGGCTTCAAACATGAATGAGTCGATACATACAAAAAAAATTCTTCTTTCATTCCTCTTGAGTCAACTCATTCTTTACTCTCTCTCTCTCTCTCTCTCTCTCTCTAAAATTCTTACATGTTTGTTTTAGAAAGAATTTAAACTTTGACCGCTGCCTACCATAGAGTTGTAAATTGACTTATAATTTGAGACAAACTTTTAAGCAAAGTGACTTATAATTTTGAGACAAATTTTTAACAAAATGACTTATAATTTGGGACAAAAGAAGCAATTAATAGTACTAGTAAGGGTGGAAAAACGATTCCGCCCCGTTGGGTATGCCCGATTTGCCTGCAATTTAGAGTGGGGTGACCCAAGGGTTTATGCCTTCATCCTCTAATGTGTTCGTTCTGCCCCACCCTACTTTTTCATGGACTTTTACGGGTACGGGTATTTACATAAACCTTTGCATTTTTAGGCTTCAAAGGTGCAATGTTCGCGGACTTTTCCCGCTCTGTCCTCACTTTTTTACATAGCAGACATAGATTTTAGGTCCCTATCCTCAACTATGTTCGTCCTGTCCTGTCGCTACTGCGAAAAAGGAGCCGGCAAAGACAGAAGAGTCGCCACCGTTCGTTATTTATCCCAAAGAGAGGGAAAGGAAATGATCAGAGAAAACCTACAAAAAGGGAAAAGACAAGGTCATTGCAACCAAATCTTGGGTTTGGGAGTCGGTTACACAATGGGAAGGTATGAGCACCCCTCACGTTCGTTGTACTCAACGGGATCCATGTTTGTTGTCTATCTAAAAGGGTGTAAAAACTATCTAAAGGCTGAAACACAAGGACAAAATAAAAGAAAAGCGACTCGATAGAGCATCGTCGCTCTATGCCTACGTATTCCCTCGTGCAATGGGATAGTCAGAGTCAACGTAGTTCGGGAAACTACGGGTAAAGGTGGGGGAAGGTTGCTCGCCAAGACATCATCGTCTTGTGCCTATCTATCCTCATCTGGTATGAGAAATCAGAGCAAACATAGTTCAGGCTGACACGACCACTGGTTGGTTAAGTGTTTTAACCGAGTAGGGTTAAACCTTCATTCTAGCAGTTAGGGACGATGCCTGTTTGCGGTAGAACCAAGACTTAACACACTTTTTCTGAAAATGATTTTCGAACAATCCCGAAGGATAAAAAGGTTTGATGTTTTATTTTGTGTTTTTTAAACAAGAAGTGAATTGAGTTAAGTTTGTAACTCATGTTGCACTAAAGACTATGACTTGAGAGCGAATGCATCGCATATCACCCAAAGGGCATATGCTAAACACTCTAGACAGTATGAGAGAAGCCCCCCCCCCCCCCCAATTATCATTCCTCAAGTACTTAAGGCTCGTAGCGTACAACATATATTATCCTTTATTAGGTGTCTTATGAATGTTTGGAGATGAGAAGAGAAGACACAAACTCTAAGAGGAAACTAGATCAACCCTAATGTTATCATGCAAAATGATCCTTAAGTGGGGATTGAGAGGGGAAATATATCCTAGTGTTATCATGCAAAGGATTGAACACCTAATGTCTCTCCTACTCCCATCTTAAACAGAGGTGCTAGGAATCCTAAGGGATCATGGCAAAAGACCAAGTAAACACTTAGTAATTCAATCACATATGAAAAAAAATGAGAGATGAAAGTGACTTAAACAAGTCAATGCAATTAGGGATGCAAACATGGAATGCAAGTATGCAAATATGCAACAAAGACTCAACAACAAAATGAGACTCAAACACAAGCAAGTGACTTAAACAAGTCAACAAGAGATGAGATGAAATGGGAGAAGCAGGCTCCTACAACCATTACCATCAATCACCAAACAAGAATGGTGCCATCCTAAGATGCACACACAAAGAAAAGAGGGAGGAAAAAGTGTGGGGCAGCCACCACCACATGCACATCTCAACCATACAATTCTTTAAGATCAAGCAAAGAAATGCAAATGATCACACATCAACAACAACATGATATGCATTCAAGCGAAAACCAAGCATTACTTGTCGAAGAATCGACATTAGACATTCAAGAACAGTGGAACATGTCCAAAATAACCCACATAAATGCATCATATGAATACATGAAGGTTAAAGGTGGGAAGAAATCAAAACATGCTTGAAAACAACCAAAAATTACATTCTGGTTCAATGTTAACCGGTTAACCTTTTGCTAGTGCAAACTGATTAACCGGTTAACCACTTGAAAATTTTAGAAATTGCACTAGTTAATCGATTAACCAGTTTTGTACTGCAACTGGTTAACCGATTAACACTGCACCAGAAGCAGAAAAACAGCAATTCAAAAGCACTTTCAGCAATTAATTCAATGTGCAATCATCCAAATGATTATGTAATCAATTATGCACGAATTTAACACCAAAAATCAGTGATCAAACATCAATTAAACTTAATCAAGCATTGCGATCACAAATCACAAAGATCAAAATCAGCAAAATCAATCAAAACTTGAAGATCTACATTGTGATTATTCAAATAAGCTCAAAACAGATTTAGGTCTAGAATTGCCAACCTACAAAACGAAGATTTGCTTTGGTGAGTGTTGATTCACTTGAAATGAGCAGAACCAAACAAGAAACCCAGAGATTCCTCAAGATCCAAAAGCTTTCTTGTTGTAGAAATGAAGATCAAGCAAAAATGATCCAAATAAGCACTTCCAAATTCAGATCCAAATCCAAACGAAAATTGAATGGTGAATTGAAGATAATGGAGATGAATGATGGAGGTTTAGCTCTAGAGTTCTATGATTCTAATGAAGAATCAAAGAACTCAAGTGAGAGCTCTAATGGAGGTTTTGTGAGTGAAAAAGTGGAGAGAAAATTTCAAGAGTGAGAGTGAAATCTGAAAATGAAATGTAATTGTGAGGATTGTTTTTTGTGAGGTTTGGAGCAAATTCACTTAAATATGCTCTAGGTTTGGGATCAAAATGTGGTTTGGAGTGAGGTTATGAAAATTGGAATGGGATTAGGAATGGAAAATTGGAGGGAAATTGAATTGATTTTGAAAGTTAATGCAAATTTAAAGTGATTCTAGATCCTTCTTCTGGTGTAAAATCAAATTCACAAGTGATCAAAATAGACTCCAAAAGTGGCAGCATTGAAAATGCACGTTACTGGGCAAAATTTACTATGGTTAATCGGTTAACCGTTTTCTAGTGCAAATTGGTTAATCGGTTAACCACTCACAAATTTTCAAAAATAGCGCCATTTGGAGGGAATTTGCATATTCGCCCGTTTTCACCCATTCGGTGCCCCGTTAAGCCTCTGAAACTTGCCCTTGAATATCATAACTGTGAGAATGCTTGAGGTAGCCTAGGTGTTATCTCCTGAGCTGAAAATTATCCTATTGAATAAAATAAAATCGATCGCTGGGCAAAATAAATGTCAGAGCCCCTGATGCTCGCTGCTTAGATTCTTGCACTAAAAGAGAATCCTGAGCCACAGAAATAACTTGATCCCATGTCTCAAGAACAAATGCTATGATATGCATAAATGCGAAAAGGAACTAAAATATAAGTCAAATACAAAAAATAATTGGTCAAATTTTAGGGTACAACACGTCTCACCCTATTTTTTTAACGAATTTTTACATAACATATTTAAACGAAACGGACATATGCGTTTGCGAGCAGTATCTTTTAATATGCTAATTCAATGGACGGTAAAAAAATCATTCTCACCTATAAAAAAGACAGACTACAAATGTGCAATCACAACACAACTGAAATTCATATAAGGCCGTGGTAAACTTTATGGTTTTGGCATAGAATCCCGTTTCCATAATCACACACACCTACCATTGTAGAAACAAACAAAATTCAAATACGGACCAATAATTTATCTTCAAAATGCAACTCAAATGAAAACATCATATCAACTCATGAGCCCTTTTGTTTCTTATCTCTTATGTTGAAAAATTGCAATAAAGAATAGATAAATATTGACAAGTGACAACATACTCTTTAAAACACTATTACATTAATTACAACATTTTTCTAAAACAAACTTTTTTCGTTAACATGGGATGAAAAGAATATACAGTAACTGAACTAATGTTATCAAGTTTAAATCTAATCTTTGAAATGTAATATATAAGAAAGTATGAGTATTTACGAATATAAATTATATTTATTCACTATCCATTTTGTTAAATAAAAATGATATTTCTATTTTTTTCACCAGCGTAAAAATTAGCTAGAGAAATATTTAGTTTATTTTAAAATATCTACGGGTATTTTTATTAAAATATTAAGAGTAATACTATTCTAAAGATACGTTTTAAGAAATCATAAGTGAAAATTTTGCTTTAAATAAACAAATAAATAATTTAATTATAAAATTTTAATCAAATCAATGCATTGAATAAAAATTTTCCACATTCAATATAGACTTTTCACTTATGTTTCACTACGCCATAAATGAGTTTTAGCAGCGCACACAAAGACAGCGCTTTTTAAAAAAGCGCTGCTAAAGGGTGAGTAAAAAAAAAATTTCCTACCAAATACAACGCTTTTAAAAAAACGCTGCTAAAGGGGGGCCCAAAGACAACGTTTTTCTATTGTTATTTTGGGATTGAGATTGATGTTGTTTTTATTTTGTTGCTATTTTGAATTTAGATGGATAATTCATCTAGCACCACTCATACAAATGAGTTTTCTTCTAATTTGAATATAACAAAAATATTAGATAATGATGGCTAAAAATATTAATGTAACTTGATAGAGCATATTTTTTTTAATAGTTTGGAAATTCGTATTTTTTAAGAGAGTAGCCAACATGAATATGGTTTTATATGATATGGTTTTATATGTTATTATGGTTTTATATGTTGATGGTTTTATATGTTGATATGTTATTATGGATTTCTCAATGTTTATATGATATGTTATTATGGTTTTATATGTTTAGTTAGGATTTCTCAATGTTTAGTAAGGGTGTCATTTTGGTTTAAGGATTATCTAGTAATTTTAATATGATTTGTTTTGGTGGATTATCTAGTATTTTTAATATGATTTGTCTTGGTTAATTATTAATATGATTTTAATAAAATTTATATTTTGTCTGCTATAGGAGTTACCTGTGAAGAGCAAAGATGTGATCGTTTCCAAGCATCCTATTGCGTAGCATTCTTTGAAGTTAGTGATTTCCTTACAGGTATTCTCTATTTTGTTTAACTTTTATAGTTTAGTGTAGATTACTCAATTAGTATGGATAAAAAATGAATGTCTGGTAATCGATTGTCAAAAGAGTACGAGAATAGGGTATCGAAGTTCGTTAAGTTTGTTGTTGAACACGCCAAAGACCCCAGTAGGATCACATGTCCTTGCTTAGGATGTTGTTATGGGCGTCAAGTTGACGCCGTTCAGTTGGAATCTCATTTAATGAGACATGGAATTGATCGAAGTTACACATGTTGGACATTACATGGTGAGATAAGTAACGAGAATGTTGAACCCCAGAATAATACGACATGTGCTTCAAAGGACAATGGCAGGGATACATATGATTGTGATCGAGTCGAAGAGATTGCAGAAGCACTTGAAGAAGATCTTCAAGATTGTCCCAAGAAGTTTAAGAGGTTGGTAAGCGATGCAGAGAAACCGTTGTATAAAGGTTGCACTACTTTCACAAGATTGTCCGCGGTATTAAAGTTGTACAATTTAAAGGCGGGTAATGGATGGTCGGATAAAATTTTCACAGAGTTGTTAGCCCTACTTCAAGAGATGCTTCCGGAGGATAATGTTCTTCCCAATCGAACCTATGAAGCTAAAAAAATGTTATGCTCTATTGGCATGAGCTATGATAAGATACATGCTTGTCCAAATGATTTCATTTTGTTTCGAAATGAATATGCATCATTAAATGAGTGTCCTAAATGCGGTGTATCTCGGTATAAGAAAAAATTGTCACCAGCAAAAGTATTATGGTATTTTCCTATAATTCCGAGATTCAGGCGCATGTTTCGTAGTGAAACAGATGCAAAACACCTGACTTGGCATGCAGATGATAGAATTGTAGATGGGAAGTATCGACATCCGGCAGATTCACCACAGTGGATGAAAATTGATAATGATTATCCTGATTTTGGAGAAGAAGCTAGAAACCTTCGCTTGGCATTATCGATTGATGGAATGAATCTGCATGGTCTGCAGAGTATCTCACATTCCACCTGACCTGTAATTATTATGATTTATAACCTACCTCCATGGCTATGTATGAAGCGTAAGTACATGATGTTATCTATGTTAATTTCTGGCCCTAAACAACCAGGGAATGACATAGACGTATACCTGACACCTCTAATCGAAGACTTAAAGAGTTTGTGGGAGAACGGTGTGGAGGTTTATGATGGATATAGGAAAGAAAGTTTCAATTTGAGGGCGATGTTGTTTGGCACAATTAATGATTTCCCAACATACGGAAATCTATCGGGGTATAGCATTAAAGGTCAATGTGCGTGTCCTATCTGTGAAGAAAACACAGATTGGACGCGGTTGGAATTTGGTCAGAGGAATTTCTTTCTTGGTCATCGTAGATTTTTAAATTCTAGTCATCACTACCGTGGATGGAGAAAAGCATTCAATGGAAATTCAGAACAACGTAAAGCTCCACCTACATTGACCAGCGAACAAATTTTTGAAAAGGTGAAAGATGTGAGTACTAAGTTTGGTAAGCCTTTTGCTCATACGCTTGTCACGCGTGGGTGGAAGAAGAGGTCAATTTTGTTTGAGTTGTCGTATTGGAAGTCGTTGTATGTAAGACATTTTCTTGATGTTATGCATATTGAAAAAAATGTATTTGAAAGTGTTATTGGTACGTTACTCAATATACAAGGAAAGTCTAAGGATGGTCTTAAAGCAAGAAAGGATTTGGTAGCAATGGGAATAAGAAATGAATTAGGACCCTTGAAGAAAGGAAACCGCACATATCTACCACCTGCTGCTTATACTTTATCTAGAAAGGAGAAAAAGATACTGTGTAAGTTTCTGAGTGAAGTTAAAGTTCCAGAAGGATACTCTTCAGATATTAGAAGACTTGTTTCTATGAAAGACCTCAAGTTAAAAAGTTTGAAGGCACATGAATGTATTTGTGTTGTTGTAATTCTAAGGATCGAATTTTGTTGTAACATATTTAAACAGGTTTATGTGTATATTAAAATGTTTATGAACAAAGTGATGAGTTACAATGTATCCAAAGTTTTGAATTGTATATATAAGGCCAAAGTTTTGAATTGTATATTTAAGGCCAAAGTTTTGAATTGTATATATAAGGCCAAAGTGTTGAAATAAAGGCCTGAATTATAAGCAGGTTTGTGTAATATAAGCAGGTTGTTGGTAAATATACAAAACAGGGTGAATATTTTTTAAAAAAAAAATTTAAAATATGGGACATTAGACAGCGCTTTTACAAAAAAGCGCTGCTAAAGGTCACAAATATTATGCTACAAAAGCGCTGCTATAGGTTTGGAAGGGGAGGGGGGTCTAAGACAGCGCTTGTAAAAAGCGCTGCTAAAGGGGGGGGGGGCTATGGCAGCGCTTTGTAAAAGCGCTGCTAAAGGTGGGCTCTAAGACAGCGCTTTGTGAAAGCGCTGCTAAAGGGGGGGATGGTTGGGGGGAATATGCAGCGCTTATGAAAGCGCTGCTAAAGGGCTATAAAAGCGCTGCTAAAAGTGCTGCTGAAGGGAGCCTTTAGCAGCGCTTTTTCCATAAAAAATGCGCTGCCTTTACCTTTAGCAGCGCCACTTTTGGCAGCGCTGCTAAAGGTCTTTTTTGGCATATTGTGTTTTTTAGAGTACAAGTTGAGATTACTCAAAAATTAATAATATTCATATTCAATATATATATAATATTTTCTATAAACAAAATCACCAATCAAGTAATTAACAAAATTAATGAGATTTCGTTAAAAATTATTTCATGTGTTTTTTAGTATATAAGTAATTATTAGAGATCGGATATGGCAGTTAGTATTTAGTTGTGGTAGTTTTGGATTGTAACTAATCAAAAGGTAGAAGATGTAATTACTTGAGCATGAATCATTGTGTATAAGTGTAAGCACTAGCTTCATTATGTTATTTTATGATGATAAATATAATACATTAAAGTTGTAAAGCAAGAAGATCTCTCTCTTACTCTTTCTTCTTTTCATCATGCATTTATACATCTCAAACATGGTATCATATGACTAAGGGGATTGGGTTCTTTCGCTGCATCATCATCTTATTCATCCTCAAGCATAAAATATAGCTTCAAAAAGCTATTTTCAACATCAATTTCATAATTGAGTGGTGAAAGTTTAGACTTCAATGGTTGAAAGTGATATCTCATTACATGGTGTACAACATGAAGTGCAAGCCTCTCAAGCAACATCAAATCTACTAATTTTCTCAGGTACAACCATCACTCTCACCCTAAAACAATCAATTAAGCTTTAAGAAAATAATTTCTTGTTGTGGAATGAGTAAGTAAATGGTGTTATACTCTCACATAAACTCCACAAAGTGGTACCTGCAAGTTATTCTGATGGGTCAACAACCATCAACACGTCGGGAGCTCCTTAATTCATCGGTGGTGGAGAAGAGGAGGGGGTGTACCTGCAAGTTACTTTGATGCCAAAGTAAGAGACAGAGTAGAAAGAGCAAGTACAAAGAGTGTGTAGAGAATTGAATATCTGGCCCTCTAACGAAAGAGGGTATTTATAATGTGCCCTCAGCATTGGGCCAACAGTTACTTTGCACTTGGTTGGATCGCAAGACCTAATACGAGTAACTGTCAAGGCTTACGTGGCGTAGGTGTCGCTACTGCGAAAATCGGCGCCGGCTGAACAGAAGAGTCGCCATTGTGCGTTATTTATCCCAACGGAGGGAAAGGAAACGCTCGAAGTAAACCTACTGCAAAGACAGGAAAGGAATGGTCATCGCAACCAAATCCTGGATTCGGGAGTCGGTTACGCAAGGGGAAGGTATTAGCACCCCTCACGTCCGTCTTACTCGACGGGATCCATGCTTGCTGGTTCGTCTAAAGGATGCAAAACAATCTATCTACGGCTGCTAAATCTAAACGGAGAGAAACTGACTCGATAGAGCATCGCACTCTATGCCTACGTATTCCCAAGAGAGAAAGTCAGAGTCATCGTAGTTTGGGAAACTGCAGGGAATTGGCTCGCCAAGACTTCGCGTCTTGTGCCTACGTACTTCCACACAGCATGGAAGATCAGAGCTTACGTAGTTCAGGCTAACTACGGGTAGACGGGGTATTCTCGATCACACTGGAGTGAGAGATGAAATTGGTTCTAGGGGTACAGGAACCTACAGGAACTAGAACTACGGTCTGGTCTCGAATGCACAAGGGCAAGAGAAAAGGAAAACATCAGTCGTCAGCGGGAAAGTCTCGATCGCACAGCAGCGAGAGAACAGAAAGGTTAGTTGTTAGTGTGCTCGCTAGGATATCGCATCCTATGCCTACATATTCTCATTAGATATGAGAAATCAAAGCAGCTGTAGTTCAGCCTACTACAGCTAAAACCGGGAAAAAGGGAAAAGGGAGCTCGCTAGGATACGGCATCCTATGCCTACGTACTCTCGTCTGACACGAGAGATCAGAGCTAACGTAGTTCGACGGGAAAACGAATCTCGATTGCACGGGGCAAGAGAAAGGGTCTCGATCGCCTGAATGCGAGAGAAAAGGGGTTTCGCTCGCACTGGGGCGATAACAAAGAGGAAGCAGGCCTACGCCTAAACGGGAAGGAACTCGGGACACACACGCAAGAACCTAATAAGAAACTCATCAGCTGGCGCTTCCTTTGTATCTGACGATGCAGCCCACAACACTCGACGGTTGCCTGCAGACTTGAATACGACGATGATAATGTTGAACGAAGCAGCTCCTGGGCTCCTGACGTGCGCGCAAGCTTCATTCCAATCTTCTCCTCTTTGGATCTTTGATGATGACGCTCGAACCAGGAACAATGTACCGCTTAGACCGTCATGGTTCGATTTATACGAGAAATCGAACTCTAAGAGGTAGTGTATTGATATCCGTGTCAAAGACAAGATAGAGAAATGATATCGAAAATCATTCTCCAATTGAATCGTGTCACACGGCCAGCCAGAAATAAAATCGGGATAAAAATCAGATAGAAACGAAAATAGGAGAGAAATCCAATGCAGAATGGAAATAAAATGCTACTCCTAAAGTACGGCAATTAAAGTCCAATAGAAAATATTCGAAAGAAATTACAAGGAAATTGCATAGTGGAAAATAGCATAGAAAAATATTGTAATATTCTATAGAGAAAAATATGAAAAACTATATTAAATCTATATTATTCTACAAGAAAATAGAATTTAAAATCCATAATATTGCACTTAGTATTTCTAAAAAAACTAAAGAAAATATAAAGGAATTAAAATGCAGCAGGGGGTACATTATTATTTGCAAGGGGGTATGCTTCAGCAGAAATATGGAGAGAGTTGGGCCCAGCCCAACAAATGGCACCAAAAAACGGGGAGGGGGTGTATGCAGAAAAACAGGGGTATGTGCAGTAAAGAGAATGGGAAGTTGGGCTAGAGGCCCACAAAACACACACACACATCAAAAACGGGAGAGGGGAAAAAAGAAAAAAACAACACGGAGGGGATTGCTGCCAAAAACATTGGGCTTGATGTGTAGTCCACCGCCACGGCCCACTATCCATATTTCCATCAGACAAAACCCTAAATCCCTCAAACTTCCCCTTCACTGTTCATCGTCCCTCTCAGAAAGCCCTGGCGGCACTCTCATCTCCAACCTTTCTCTCGTCCAAACTCTCTGTCTCCCTCAAATCATCTTCATTCAAAACCTGCACAAACAGATGAATAAACAAACAACAAAAAACAACCGCGATCTGGAGACCTCCGTCCTTGACATTCTTGAAGACAAGACGTGAAGTGTTAGTTCGTCGAAGATCCTGAAGAACTCGAAGGAGATGAAGATTCTTGAAAGTGATTGAATCTTGGATGAAGGTTCTTGAAGATAACAGTTACGCTCTGATGAGCACGTCGCAGGTGCTCTGAAGTGAATCTTGGAGAAGAAATCCAACAATCCGCGATGAACACCATGGAAATTGATGAACGGATGGCGAACATTGAAGGAGATACGCACACAGATGAAAACGGAAGAAGTCACTGGAGATTCTTGAAGGTGATGATCGCGAATGAGTCTCGATGATCTTTGTGAAGGATCTTGATCGAAGATTGATGAAGACGATGCACATTGAAAGCTTGTTCATACATTTTCTGGAAAATCGTCAAGATCGTTGAAGATTCTGGGCGAAAGTTCTTGGGAGATTGATGAATGTAGGAGCGAAACTGAAAAGAATCACGACGAACTTGGTGAATCTTGGTGAAAGATGAAGATCTGATGATCTTGTTGATGATCGTTTTCTGGAAAATCTGATGAGAATTATGTGAAGATTGTGATGAAGAAATGCGGTTTCCGGCGAGCTTGAAGATTCCGACGAGTGGTTACGGCGGCCGGTGGTTGTTGCATGGCCGGCGGGGAGAGTCTCCGGCGAGGAACTGTAGGGAGACAGGTGGAAAGCATGCGGTGTGGGAGGGTGAGGGAAATGGACGCGTGGCGAGAGGGAGCAGAGGAGTGGGACGTGTGGCGGTGAGGGTAACTGCATGGAGGACGCGTGGAAGGGAAAGAGGGAGAGGAAATGTGAGGTGTCAACGAATGGGAGTGGTGAGGTGGCGAATTCTGAGGGAGTCTGAAAATGAGGTGGCTGAAAACAGAAACACACGCGTGGCCATGTTTATATACTGACACTTGGCACGAATGGACTTGGGCCTCTGAGATTTGTGGATAATTGGCCCAGCAAATGAGACTGAATTAACTGATTAATAGATTCAATTAACCCCAAACGAAAATGAATTAAGGAAACTCAAATGCTAATACTGATTAATGCTAAACATGGATGATTAATGACTCAACTAAAATGGTTAGGGCTAATAAAACAAAAACAGTTAATGAATTAATAGCCTAATTAAAGCTGACTCTAATCAATTAATATTCTAGTTAATATCTATATTAAAAACCTATAATGAACCCTATTTATCTATTAAAACTAAAAGAACACTATTAAACTATTAAAACTATATTGTTCTATTAAACTATATTAAAGGCTATTTAAATCCATAAAATTCTATATTAAAAAACTATATCTAAAAATCTATTATAAATCTATAAAAAAATCTATTAAATTCTATAAAAGAAAACCTATTTATTAAAAGAAAATTAATATCTATTTAAAAAAATTTATTCTATTTATTTAAATCCTATTAAAATCTATTAGACTTCTAGAAAAAGATAATAAAATTCTAAACCTATTTAAAAATCTATTTAATATCTAAAAATGCCATTTAAATCTAATAAAACCTAAAAAAAGCAATTAATTCAATTAAAAAGGGAACACGAGACCAGAGTGGAACCAACGGCAAAACCCGGACACCGAAATGTCCTCAACAACCACAGCGTGAGCTGAAAACACCCGGGAAGCACACAACTTCCCAAAAATAACCTCCGATTACCCGAACCGGTCTGAAACGCCCAAAATGTGAAAACAGGGCTGTAATCCCGATAAAATCAATATGAATGAGAAAATGCACTGTATGCGGTATGCGAATGCGAATGCAAAATGCGTCGAAACATAAACCAGATATGGGAACCGGTTGGTCAAATTTTGGGGTGCAACAGCTGCCCCTATTCAAGCGTCTTGGACCCGACTGGGTGAAGAGCGAACGACCTTCAAACATTCGAGGTACGAGACGGTTGAATACCAAAGAAGCGCTGAAATTTGCCAACCGCAGAAATAAACTGCACCACTTCTTGGGGAACGACATTCGTCGAGTGAACCTGATTATTACGGTAACAACCGATCATTCGCCAGAGAATAACTCTGATTTTAACTCCCACCACCCATGTAACACCACAGGTACTGAACTATCTTTGCAAAAACACCTCTGTCCACAACTGGACTAACCTTGTCAACACAAGAAGAGAAATAAATTCATCAACACGAGTAAAGATCCCGTCATCACAGGAAAACCTTATCCACGATTGTCCTCAAATTTCGTCAACACGAAAAGACATAAATCTGTCATCACGAAGCAATCCTATCATCATAGGAATAAAACTTGTCCTCATCAGGAATCCATATTCCGTAAATACGAAGAAATCATTTCGTCAACACGAAGAAAAATCCTGTCAACATAAGAATAAAACTGGTCCTCCTCAGGACTCCATATTCCGTCAACACGAAGAAATCAATCTTGTCCTCATCAGGAATCCATATTCCGTCAACACGGAGAAATAAAACTTGTCCTCATCAGGATTCCATATTCCGTCAACACGGAGGAATAAAACTTGTCCTCATCAGGACTCCATATTCCGTCAACACGGAGGAAGAAAACTTTGTCCTCAACAGGACTCCATATTCCGTCAACACGGAGAAATAAAACTTGGTTCTCAACAGGACTCCATATTCCATCAACACGGAGAAATAAGTCGTCAACACGAAGAAATCCTATCAACATAAGCATAAATTGTCCTCATCAGGACGCACATTCCGTCAACACGGAGGAAGCAATTCGTCAACACGAAGAAATCCTATCAACATAGGCATAAATTGTCCTCATCAGGACGCACATTCCGTCAACACGGAGGAAGCAATTCGTCAACACGAAGAAATCCTATCAACATAGGCATAAATTGTCTTCATCAGGACGCACATTCCGTCAACACGGAGGAAGCAATTCGTCAACACGAAGAAATCCTATCAACATAGGCATAAATTTTCCTCATCAGGACGCATATTCCGTCAACACGGAGGAAGAAATTCGTCAACACGAAGAAATCCTATCAACATAGGCATAAATTGTCCTCATCAGGACGCACATTCCGTCAACACGGAGGAAGCAATTCGTCAACACGAAGAAATCCTATCAACATAGGCATAAATTGTCCTCATCAGGACGCACATTCCGTCAACACGGAGGAAGCAATTCGTCAACACGAAGAAATCCTATAAACATAGACATAAATTGTCCTCATCAGAACGCACACTCCGTCAACACGGAGGAAGCAATTCGACTTCACTGGGGAAACATTTCTGTCAAATATCTGAACACATTCTGTCTTGTCCTGAGACACATATTCTGTCTATCATGGGAACACCATCTGCCTGAATACGAGAGATTCATCTGCCTGCTCCATATGGGAAAAGTCATCTGCCTGATTACAGGGAACTCCCATCCGCCTGCTTCATACGGGAAAAGTCATCTGCCTGATTACATGGAACTCCCATCCGCCTGCTTCGTACAGGAAAAGTCGTCTGCCTGATTACAGGGAACTCCCATCCGCCTGCTTCGTACAGGAAAAGTCATCTGCCTGATTGCAAGAAAATCCATCCGCCTGATTCTTACGGGAAAAGTCATCTATCTGATTACAGGAAAATCCATCCGCCTGATTCTTACGGAAAAGATAACACATCTGCCTAATACGTACAGGAAAGTTCTTCCGCCTGATTCTTACGGGAAAACATAACACATCTGCCTGATACATACATGAAAGTTCTTCCGCCTGATTCTTACGGGAAAACATAACACATCTGCCTGATACATACAGGAAAGTTCTTCCGCCTGATTCTTACAGGAAAATATGACATTGGATATAGCTTCCTAGCCTGTTCGCGGTAGTAGCTAATGTAACGCCCGTTTATTTTAATTAAATTATTTATGAATTGTTGGTGTGCCTTTATGTGGGAGTGTGTCTGGGTGGAGTTGGTGGATGCCCTTAGACTGTAAGAATTATTAATAACGATTGGAGTTTAATATTAGTATAATATAATTAATAATTAGTGATAATTTAATAATTAATAGTAATGTTATTATTATTATTATTATTATTTTTATTATTACTATTATTATTATTATTATTATTACTATTATTATTATTTTTATTATTATTATTATTATTACTATTAGTAATAATATTATTATTGGTGGAATATTATTACTATTATTATGAATATTATTATTAGTGGGAGAATAATATTTGTAGTATTATTATTATTGGATTTAAATAATAAAATAAGAAATAAGGGATTAAAGGAAATAGAGAAGTTTTTGGCAAAGAAAGGAGGACACGATAAACTGCCAGAAAAAGGATTTTGGGAGAAAGAGGGTTTTCACGATAAACTGCTCAGAAAACCAAATTTGAGGAAAAAAGTTGAAGAGAAGGAAAAAGGAAGGTGGCTGTTGAGAGAAATGGAGAGCAGAGAATCATCCATCAGGGAATTGGAAGATAGTTGCAGAAAAGTCGCCGGAGAACGGAACCAGAACCAGAAAGCTTGGAATTGGCCTCTATTCAAGGTAAGGGTGGGGTTCAATTCTATAACCGTGGGTATGATCAATTTCATGTAGGGAATTGATTCATAGGTATAATTTCCGTTAATCGATAAATGTTAGGGACGAGGTTTTTCTATGTAAGAAAGAATGTGTTATATACGATACTCTAATGGTTTTCCCTAATGGGCGTCAAGATGACCGAGTTGGTCTAAGGCGCCAGTTTCAGGTACTGGTCCAAAAAGGACAGTTACCTGGTTGTGATTGATTTGTAATTAATTATGTGAGAAGATGCCGTAATGTTGTTATTACGATAAAATATTAAAGATTAATGCTCCTGTAGTAACGTTACCGTAGTAATGTTCCCGTAGTGATGTTCCCGTAGTAACGTTACCGTAGTAATGTTCCCGTAGTAATGTTCCCGTAGTGATGTTCCCATAGTAACGTTACCGTAGTAATGTTCCCGTAAGTTGAAGAAAGAAATATTAAAGATTAATGTTCCCGTAGTAACGGTACCATAGTAATGTTCCCGTAGTGATGTTCCCGTAGTAACGTTACCGTAGTAATGTTCCCGTAGGTTGAGAAATATTAAGGGAATATTAAGGGTAAATGTTCCCGTAGGTTGAGAAATATTAAGAGAATATTAAGGGTAAATGTTCCCGTAGGTTGAGAAATATTAAGAGAATATTAAGGGTAAATGTTCCCGTAGGTTGAGAAATATTAAGGGTTAATGTTTGTCTACGCCTGCATTAATGTTTATGTCGTTAGTTATGTAGTAATGTTAGGAATCGGCGCCGACACGCGCTAATTTCCCATTTGTTGAGAAAATGTTATTATAATATTTTCCTTGGATTACGTGGATAAGTTGTAGTTATATTACCCGTATGAAGGTATATGAAAATGTGTTGAGTTCTTATTTGTAGTAATGATGTTGTTAGTTGTTCTCTGACATGAAAATGCTGTTGAGTTCTCGATTGTAGAGACGAGGTTGCTTTTAACTGTTCTCTGCAAAAATGTGTTAGAGTCTTATTCATAGGAACGATACTGTTGGTAGTTCTCTGATATGAACAGATTGAAATGGTGAGTCCATAATATATGCAAAATGTGATGTCTCTGTTATGGATAATTGGTTGTAGGCGTGATGCCTTGTTGCACGGTTGTTGCACAGTTGTTGTTGTTGTGTTATAGTCCATAATAGTTGCATCTCATAGCATATCATTTGGCCTGGATTGGCGACGGTTGTGCCTGTATTGGCGTTATTTGGAGTGTTGGCTCCTAGATGGGTTCGGGGTGTTGGCCCTGTCCCGAGTTTTGGAGTGTTGGCTCCTAGATGGGTTTGGGGTGTTGGCCCTGTCCCGAGTTTTGGAGTGTTGGCTCCTAAATGGTACCACATGCATATGCACAGTTGAGTCGCATTGATGAGTCGCATTGTTGAGTTGCGTTGTTGAGTGGTTTTGATGAGCTGCTGAGATATGATGATAATTATTGTGGTTATGAATAATGAATTGTTGCAGTTTAATTATTACTAATATTTATGCGAACTGCTGGAATTATAATGCTGTGATAATATTCTGACATGACTTTTATCATGCCTTATGTTATATTGTTGATATCTCACCCTTTATGTTGTATGTTACCTCTGTTGGTGGTAATTTGCAGGTAACTCGGAAGAAAGTGTCGCTTTATGTTTAAGGTCGTTGGTCGCTCTGATACGTAGCACTCTGGGGGGGAATGAACGATTAATGTTATTGTTTTAATTGAATTCCTTGTTGCTGAATTTTATTAAGTACTATGGCAAATAGATTGGTTGTTTCTGATAATGCCAAATATTGCTTGGATGCATAGTTGTTTTATTGAATTGATGCAAGATAATTATTTGCTGAATTTTAATGGAATTTAATTACTACGAATCGTTGGAAGTGTATTATAACATGTCGTTTTATGATTAAAATGTTAAACAAATTATCGTTGTTTGTTCATCCGAATTTTGTGCTACGTATGTTAGTAAATGATCTTTTGCAGGTGTATGTGTTTTGGTAAAATGTTGAAATGTGACACCTCTGATGCGTCCCAGATTTTGGGAGTGTGACGGTAGTCACAGCTCTATGACGCTCGTCATGACCGTGACAGTCGTGACATCCATGACGGTTGTCATGAGATTTTATTTGCTGCACTCTGAATTGTTTATGTTGTTTATCTTATTTTTCCGTGATAGTTTAGAGTGGGGTGTTACAATTGGTATCAGAGCAGGTCGGTCCGTCCGGCCAAGTTGTTTAATGTTGTGTATTCCCTGGTATGCGACATGTGTGTGAAAACACTGTCGGTACATGTTTTATTGTAGAACCTTTGTCTGCCGGAGTGAGGATGATTCAAGTAGGGGAGAAGCTTGTGCTTCTCCAGAATGTTGCAAGTGTGGAGTTGTAGCTCGGTGTGTGGTTGAACGCTCTTATAGTTTAGTAAAGATGGTTTGTACCCTATCATGATTTTCGGCTGTCTATTGACAAATTGAGGAACTGATCACCCTTAATCTCTTGCTGATAGTGGGCGGAGTCATGTTAGATGGGATATGCGTGTCTTGCAAACTTGGATGGCGTGAGCAGTGTATTGTCTTGAGTTAAGCTAAGTGCTTATGAATGGTTTTTATGAGTCGGTGCAGGAGGGTGCTGAGGTGTTTAATTTTGATGGGAATTTTTGAATTATAATGAAAGCGGGAAGTTGGCGATTGCCGATTAATTGTGGTTGACTGGAAGTTTTCTGAAGAGATAAGTGATGTACGGTCAGGACGTGAAGTGGAGTTGTGACCGACTTAGATACGGAAACTAGTCCGAGAGTGAGAGCTCCGTATTTTATGTCTGTTTGGATGGTCAATGGATTAAACTGATTAAGTAGTGTTGAGACTTGGGTCTGGCGTGTGTGCTAAGGCAACAGAGTGTGAGGTTGAGTATATAAAAGGTGGATGGTTACTCCTGATGATTATTAAAGAAAGTAAGATGTGTAATGCAATATTGGTATAATTAGACCTTTACATATTCCAAGAGTTGAAGATGTGTCGAATGACCTTCTAAGTGTGAAATTGTTGTCGTACGTCGAATTCCGAGATCGCAGCTTTTTACGGAATCGATGTTTTTACGGACAAAAGTTGAAATAGATTACGCAGTTGTGTCAGGTAATGTTAGGTCGTGATCGAGTATGCTTGTTTTATCGAATTTGATGGATTTTTGTAAGTTTTTGCATTTTTGGAGATTTGAGGATTTAAGATTCGGATTGAAATCGAAAGTTGTAGATTTCATGTTTGGTGGTTCTAAATCACTAATATATGTTTGATATGAATGAGTATGTGGTTGTTTCGAAGAAAATAATTGAATCGGTCGGATTTTCGGGCGAAAATGCTCAAACCCGTAGCAGTCTTTATGCAGAAAAATTCTGTTTTGGAAAATTTTCAAAAATTCATAACTCTTGAACCGTATGTCGGTTTTAGTCCCCGTTCGAAGCGTTGGAAAGCTAACGAGATGCTCTTTATAGGAAAAATTGTTTTGAGGCCTGTACCTGGTTCAATTATAGCAGAAAATTGAAAATGTATCGTGTGTTGATTTTTGCCGAACCCGACAGGACCATTTGTTGTGTTTATGATGCCTTGTTGATATGATAAATGAAACGTCAACGAGTTTTGGGTTATGTTTTAAGGCAACTTGAAGTACATAAGAGGAATCACCTGACGAGTGATTTAAAGTTGGTTGTTGTTGTGGTTGTGCCGGAGTTGGAAGCTCGATTAGTTAGTTTGAGATTTGACATGTTTGGTGACCTCAAGAGTTTAAGATATTTATTTGATTTGGAAGAGTCGAATATGAGGCAGAGAAAATAATTGAGACTCCGGAATGGATTATGGTTTCATATTGAATTACCATTCGGGAAAATCAAAACGTGGTAGCTTATGCATTGACTTGGAAATCCTTGCATATGCCGATGATGATGGTGAAAAGAGTTAGAACTGATTGAGCAATTTTGTGGTATGAATTGGTTTGTGAAGAGACTTCTTATGGATTTAAGCTTAGTATGTTGGACCTTACTAGTGGTATTCTTGACGAGATTCGATAAGGTCAGAATTCTGGTTTGAGTTGGTAGATTGGTTGAATCTAAGGAACTAAAGTCGAAGGGATGATTTTCAGATTAATGGAAATAGTATCATGAGATGTCGTGATAGAGTTTGTGTTCTAGATATTATTAAGTGGAATAAGAGTATTGAGGTAGATGGAGTATCCATCCCGGTGCTATAAAGATGTAACCGGATTTGAGGAAATTATTTTGAGGGTCATAGTTGAAGAGATAAGTGGTTGAGTTAGTATATGCTGGTTAGACTTGTTGGAAGTCGAAGAATAAAATTCAGAGACCGTTGGGTCCGATGCAACCGTTGAATATTCCAGAGTGGAGATCGAATGGTATTCCCATGGATTTGGTGTTGGGTTTTCCAAAGAATTTGAGGGATATGATTTTACTTGGGTGATTTTGGATAGAATGACTAATTTGGCTATTTTCCTAACAAGTGAGATTAATCATTCTATGTTGAAGCTAGTTGAGATTGTGCAAGAGACGACTGAAAAGATCCAAAGGATCCAAGAAAGACGTGCTTTGAGAGTTACGATAGTAACTGGTGTTGGTCAAGCTTGAAGTCTCGGAAGCACACTGTGTTTTGTGATCTGTACAAGAGTGGCGCAGCAGAAGCGTGGAAAAAATAGCAGGTTAGACCGTTTTACCGTTGTCACTCATGGGAATTTGCATGATGTGGTATGTGCCTAAGTTGAAGAAGTACATTGATTCAGATGGATGGTGTAAAAGTGAAAGGTAATTTGACTATTGAGGCGTTGCTAGTTCAGGTGGATGAACGAGAAGCAACTTTGAGGTGAAGAGATTGCTTTGGTGAAAGTGGTCTGGTTGGGAGCTGTTTGATTGAGGTAATTTCGAGGACGAAATTCTTTTAAGTAGGGGAGAGTTGTAACGCCCGTTTATTTTAATTAAATTATTTATGAATTGTTGGTGTGCCTTTATGTGGGAGTGTGTCTGGGTGGAGTTGGTGGATGCCCTTAGACTGTAAGAATTATTAATAACGATAGGAGCTTAATACTATAATATAATTAATAATTAGTGATAATTTAATAATTAATAGTAATGTTATTATTATTATTATTATTATTATTATTATTATTATTATTATTTTTATTATTACTATTATTATTATTACTATTATTATTATTTTTATTATTATTATTATTATTATTATTATTACTATTAGTATTAATATTATTATTGGTGGAATATTATTACTATTATTATGAATATTATTATTAGTGGGAGAATAATATTTGTAGTATTATTATTATTGGATTTAAATAATAAAATAAGAAATAAGGCATTAAAGGAAATAGAGAAGTTTTTGGGAAAGAAAGGAGGACACGATAAACTGCCAGAAAAAGGATTTTGGGAGAAAGAGGGTTTTCACGATAAACTGCTCAGAAAACCAAATTTGAGAAAAAAAGTTGAAGAGAAGGAAAAAGGAAGGTGGCTGTTGAGAGAAATGGAGAGCAGAGAATCATCCATCACGGAATTGGAAGATAGTTGCAGAAAAGTCGCCGGAGAACGGAACCAGAACCAGAAAGCTTGGAATTGGCCTCTATTCAAGGTAAGGGTGGGGTTCAATTCTATAACCGTGGGTATGATCAATTTCATGTAGGGAATTGATTCATAGGTATAATTTCCGTTAATCGATAAATGTTAGGGACGAGGTTTTTCTATGTAAGAAAGAATGTGTTATATACGATACTCTAATGGTTTTCCCTAATGGGCGTCAAGATGGCCGAGTTGGTCTAAGGCGCCAGTTTCAGGTACTGGTCCAAAAAGGACAGTTACCTGGTTGTGATTGATTTGTAATTAATTATGTGAGAAGATGCCGTAATGTTGTTATTACGATAAAATATTAAAGATTAATGCTCCCGTAGTAACGTTACCGTAGTAACGTTACCGTAGTAATGTTCCCGTAGTGATGTTCCCGTAGTAACGTTACCGTAGTAATGTTCCCGTAGTGATGTTCCCATAGTAACGTTACCGTAGTAATGTTCCGTAAGTTGAAGAAAGAAATATTAAAGATTAATGTTCCCGTAGTAATGGTACCGTAGTAATGTTCCCGTAGTGATGTTCCCGTAGTAACGTTACCGTAGTAATGTTCCCGTAGGTTGAGAAATATTAAGGGAATATTAAGGGAATATTAAGGGTAAATGTTCCCGTAGGTTGAGAAATATTAAGAGAATATTAAGGGTAAATGTTCCCGTAGGTTGAGAAATATTAAGAGAATATTAAGGGTAAATGTTCCCGTAGGTTGAGAAATATTAAGGGTTAATGTTTGTCTACGCCTGCATTAATGTTTATGTCGTTAGTTATGTAGTAATGTTGGGAATCGGCGCCGACACGCGCTAATTTCCCATTTGTTGAGAAAATGTTATTATAATATTTTCCTTGGATTACGTGGATAAGTTGTAGTTATATTACCCGTATGAAGGTATATGAAAATGTGTTGAGTTCTTATTTGTAGTAATGATGTTGTCAGTTGTTCTCTGACATGAAAATGCTGTTGAGTTCTCGATTGTAGAGACGAGGTTGCTTTTAACTGTTCTCTGCAAAAATGTGTTAGAGTCTTATTCGTAGGAACGATACTGTTGGTAGTTCTCTGATATGAACAAATTGAAATGGTGAGTCCATAATATATGCAAAATGTGATGTCTCTGTTATGGATAATTGGTTGTAGGCGTGATGCCTTGTTGCACGGTTGTTGCACAGTTGTTGTTGTTGTGTTATAGTCCATAATAGTTGCATCTCATAGCATATCATTTGGCATGGATTGGCGACGGTTGTGCCTGTATTGGCGTTATTTGGAGTGTTGGCTCCTAGATGGGTTCGGGGTGTTGGCCCTGTCCCGAGTTTTGGAGTGTTGGCTCCTAAATGGTACCACATGCATATGCACAGTTGAGTCGCATTGATGAGTCGCATTGTTGAGCTGCATTGTTGAGTGGTTTTGATGAGTTGCTGAGATATGATGATAATTATTGTGGTTATGAATAATGAATTGTTGCAGTTTAATTATTACTAATATTTATGCGAACTGCTGGAATTATAATGCTGTGATAATATTCTGACATGACTTTTATCATGTCTTATGTTATATTGTTGATATCTCACCCTTTATGTTGTATGTTACCTCCGTTGGTGGTAATTTACAGGTAACTCGGAAGAAAGTGTCGCTTTATGTTTAAGGTCGTTGGTCGCTCTGATACGTAGCACTCTGGGGGGGAATGAACGATTAATGTTATTGTTTTAATTGAATTCCTTGTTGCTGAATTTTATTAAGTACTATGGCAAATAGATTGGTTGTTTCTGATAATGCCAAATATTGCTTGGATGCATAGTTGTTTTAGTGAATTGATGCAAGATAATTATTTGTTGAATTTTAATGGAATTTAATTACTACGAATCGTTGGAAGTGTATTATAACATGTCGTTTTATGATTAAAATGTTAAACAAATTATCGTTGTTTGTTCATCCGAATTTTGTGCTACGTATGTTAGTAAATGATCTTTTGCAGGTGTATGTGTTTTGGTAAAATGTTGAAATGTGACACCTCTGATGCGTCCCAGATTTTGGGAGTGTGACGGTCGTCACAGCTCCATGACGCTCGTCATGACCGTGACGGTCGTGACATCCATGACGGTCGTCATGAGATTTTATTTGCTGCACTCTGAATTGTTTCTGTTGTTTATCTTATTTTTCCGTGATAGTTTAGAGTGGGGTGTTACAGCTAACTCCACTGGGGATATTCTGAAAACCAATGACCGACACCCATTCTGACAATAAGCGACCACTTCTGAAATTTTGATTCATGGAACCCTGAGATGCTGCCGCAACAGCAAACCTGAAGAAAAACACTCCGCTGGTCGGATAAGAGAAACTTCAGCCAGTAACTCTGTGGGGATGATAATAAACTGAATCACATCATCATACGTCTCACGGTAAGACCTTGATTGTCTGAAAAGATATCTGGACTGTAACTCCATACTCCTGTTGAGAAACACACCTGAAAGCACAAGGTTAACCAACCTGATTTACATTTCAAAATGCAAATATGATGGTATATGCAAATGCAAATGCAGGCTCAAGCTGCTGGGGAAGCTCTGACAAGCTTACTCCGTCAACACGGAATGCTGAGAACAAATACCACCCTGCTGGGGATGAACAAGTATCATAAGGTATTCTGGCAAAATAAATGCCGGAAACACAACCAACTCTGCCAGGGAGAGATTAAACACCAATTTCCACTGGGAGGAAAGAACAAACCACCCTGCTGGTGAACCAACTCATCTGGGGAAGAAGCGACCCATATGGGAGACAACTGTCTGAGTACAGTTTACGAACTCAAAACCACCACTCCGCTGGGGATAACCATCCTGACGACGGCATGATGACCTGCGGGGAAGAAAACCATCCTCGGCAGGGATACTCCTTTCTGAACTTACTATCTTGGCTATACGCCATGGAAATCCTCCCAGCTGGGGATTGAACGTGCACATCTTCGACTCTCTGGGGAGTATAGACTCTGCATGAGACACTGATTCTGTCTTGCTGGGGATACCCTGTGGGGTAAGCTGCGACTAGCTGTGGAGAGTGATCTCTCTTCGGTAAGGGATACCAACATTTCAACTCCTGGAGTGAGGCGCACCCTGCATGGGGGTTAGCGTCAAACGAAGTCGAGTCTTTCATCACGAGCCTCCGGCTAGGGAAACATGAGTTCCATCTACCTTCTCGGAAATTTGCCCCAAAAATACCAACATGCCCCAGTCTGAACACTTCGTCTTGAAAGGAAAAGCTAGCCATGGTGCTACTTCACAATATCTTTGCCCCTGAATCGGAACCCACCTTCTGATAAGGACTCTTCGATCTCTGTACCCTGATGGTTAGATCTGAACTGTTTCTGCACGTCAAACCCAAAAGGAAGTCCCAACAAAATCTTTTGTTCTTAGGGTGATCTGCCCCGGTCTTGCAATAATCTTTTGCCCCTGATCGACTGATTCATGGAGCAATGCCCATAGCCGCGAGAGATTTGCCAAATCTCGACCTAATTGCCCCAGATTAACTGATCCTCGGATGTATGACTTTACTGGGGGATAACCGAACGTGCCAAGTATGATTGGACTTCTGTCGGGGATTGCTTACCCGTGCCAATGAAAATTGGAATTTTGCTGGGGAAAACAGACGGAGTCTTCCTGCGTACCGCTGAAGGTTGGGTTTTGGAATGATGCGCCAACACGGATTGGGCCTCACAGCGATTGCCAATATGGGTTGAGCTTTAAGAATGGCGCGCCAATATGGATTGGGCTTCCCGAAAATTGCCAATAAGGATTGGGCTTTAGACCATCCGTGATGGGTCATATACGCCTGACGCTGGACTATATCCTGTCTGAATTCACGGTTTCTAGTTGAAGGGTCACGATTTCCCGACATTCGTCTCAAACTTGAAGGTTGGCTGAATCTGCTCAAGTAGCTCTGAGTAACTCGGATGGCACGGAGAAGAACAATTCTTTCGCCTCTGTTATGCCCCAGCCTGTGGGAACCTCTATGGGATAGTCTAAAAATCTGTACCCTGATGGTTTGATATGAACTACCCCAGCATTCTGAACTTCAGAGAGATACTTCAAATCAAATGCCTCTCGAATAAAGAATAATCTCTGCGCTCTTAGGATGGCATGCCCCTGTCTGCAATGACCTTGCCCTAATCTGACTCTTGGAAAAACCCACTCCGAACCGAAAGCAACCTGCTACAATACGACCTTGCGATGGCTTTCCCTGGTGTTTGTGCGACAAAAGGATTCAACTTCAATTAAACAAATACCAACATAGTTGGTTTCACTGTCTCTGAAGTGACTTGCCCCTGAACGCGTGTTGAGCGACCTAACCTGCCCTGATCAAACACTGGAAGGATCTATCCTCAAATCGCAGCATTTTGGATAATTGCCCCTGATTGGCTCTCGAGAAGATTTGCTTCTGATCAACTGCTTCTCAAATAAACTGCCCTGTAATCAACCGATGCTTCGGGACTTATCCTCAGACCAACTGATCCTGAACTCACAGAAAGTCAATGCCCCAGATTCGCGGGATTTCACAACATACACCATTCTGGTCCAGACTGTTGAATTATTCAATCCTGTTCGATTATTCCCTGTTGGAACTTCTTTCCTGTCAACTACCGACCTGCAAATAAAATTTTTCATTCCCGAATGGTAATTTTAATGCAGTGTTCATGCAGATTTTGAAAAAATTGTGTTGTCACTCATTTACGTGTCATGATTGTGAGTGACGAATGAACCAAAGTTCAACCGTAATGCTCATGTGATCAGTGAAAAATACAACAAGGATATGACTAGCAAATCAAGAGGGAGTCAGGTTACTCAACCTTATCATAATGTGCTTTCAGAATAAACCTTGCCTCAATTAGGTCTTTTAAGGGTTGTATCGTGGTCGGGTTCACGGTTCGTGAAACAAAGGATATTTGGCTCAAATTATGATTTGCACCCACCCCTTCTACGTGATGATCTCCGATCCTAAAGTTCAGTTAACTTGGCTTGAGCGCTCGCCTCTTCGCGAGGTATGTTGAATAGTGGGAACAATGGTTAAAGAATTCACAAGGTTTTCAGAGTGACAGTTACTCCTTTTCCGTTTTCGGTGTCTGTATCCACACGACTTTGTCCTTGTTCGAGGATTTTTCTTTTTATATCCTTTCTTTTTCATTCTTTTGATTCCCTAACTTTTGCCTGGACTGACACCTTTTGAGTTCTTTTCGATTTTTCTCTTGAAGTCCAGCGGGATGCCCTGATTTTTGCCTAAGTATTAGCTTTCCAGCTTTTTTCTTTTTCTTTTTACTTAGCGGGCTCTCTTATTCTTTCTTTTTCTTTTGGAACAAAGTCGTGTGACAGTTATTGTTTTGATTGCTCCGAAAGGATTGTAACCGTCTCACTCCTGATTGGTGAGGTTTAACCATTGTGGTTGACGAGGTATGACCTCTTGAGAGGCATAAACTATGATTGGTCCTCAAATGGAACACTCCTCTGTAAGACTTGAACGCTTGGTCAAGCTAACTGACAACTATCCTGCCCCGGGTTAAGATGTGAGGGTTTAAAAGTCCGAAAAACTCCTACTTCCTGGCTCGAAGTGGTTAACAAGGGACTAACTCCTTATATCTCCAGTGTTTAGGGGATTTGAAACAATGCCTTGTACGTCATCGACAAGGTTTTATCTGAAAGCATACGATCATCGGTTATGAGTATTCAGTTTCGTCATCCTCCCTACAATCTTTGCTAATCACAGTGACAACGTGGAGTGAATAAAATGCAAGTGTCAGTGCAATGCAATAAAGGAGCGACAGCGACATGATTAATTCAGAAAAGTGCATAATCACTTTATCAATATTACCATTCAAAACAAACAATGTTTAACAGCAAGTAGTAACTAACAGAAAAGAAACTACAAATGCAAATGATAAAAGCCTGAGGACTGCCAATGCTGAGGACGTCTACCTGTCTGGACCACTGGCTTCTCGAAATAAACCTCTGAATCTGCGAGCTTAGATAGCTGAGAGGTTGGTATGAACAAACAAAACTCCTTATGGAAAGGAAATGCCATCTTGGTCGATCAACTGTTGTACTTTCGCCTGAAAAGCTTTGCAATATTCAGTTGAATGCCCTGGAGATCCGCCATGGTAACCACACTGAGCGTGGGGATTATATCCAGGAGGGTAAGGTTCTGGCACAGGCTTAAGAGCTTTAGGTTCCACCAAAGAACTCTGGATCAAAGATGGCAGCAACTGGCTATACGGCATAGGCACTGGGTGGGAATGAGCATTCCTTCGTTCCAAGTTGTTACAAGGCCTGTTCTGATTCAGCCGTTGATTCTGATAACCTCGGCCACGGGTTCGCTGATTTGCAAAGGAAGCGACATAAGGTTCCTGATAGGGTGCCCCAGGCACAGTTGTCTGTCCCGCATAACAAGACACAGAAGATGAATAACCAACAGACTTAACTGATTCATCTCGAGGATACTCAACATCTGGCATGATGGCATTGACCATAACTCCTTCTTCAGTTTGATAGCTACAGAGACTCAGTTTCACTAGCCTGACCGCCCGAAACAATCTGAATTTTCCCAGTTCTTACGGCATGCTCAATGCGTTCACCCAATCCTACCAATGCAGAGCAATTTGGTGCATTTACGAGCATTCTTTCGAAGTACGGGCTCTCCAGTGAGTTTACAAACATGCTTGTTAGCTCTTGGTCTAAAAGCGGTGGTTGCACTCTGGCAGCAAGTTCTCTCCATCTCTGAACATACTTCCTGATAGGTTCATCTTTCTTTTTAGACAATTCTTGCAACTGTATGCGATGAGGAGCCACGTCTAGGTTATAATCATACTGCTTCAGAAAAGCTTTGGCTAAATCCACCCATGATCGAATCTGATTACTCTCTAACTGCATACACCAACTCAGAGATGCCTCAGTCAGACTATCCTGAAAGCAGTGAATCATCACCTTGTCGTCTTGCACAAACGAAGTCATTCTCCGGCAGAACATCACTAAATGTTGCTTCGGACAGCAATCTCCTCTGTACTTCTCAAATCTCGACGCTTTGAACTTAGGAGGCAACACCAGGCCAGGAACCAAACACATGTCTACGGCGTTCAGGTTAACAGCATCTTTGACTTTCACGGCTTTAATTTTTTCTTCCAACACTTGGAGCCTTCTATCATACTCAAGATCTCTTGGGTCTACAGTCCTTGCTACTGGGATCTCTCTTCGAATACTCGACACAGGGAAAACAACACCTGGACTGTTGATAGGAGGAGGTCGTTCATTGCAGACAACAAACTGCTCACGTCGATCTCAGTCCATAACAGGAGGTTGCACAAACTGGTCTGCGGTAAGGTTGTTCACTTGCGGAAAGTCTTCGTCATGCAGAGAACCATACAAAGGATTGGACGTCACAATGAACCCTGACAAGGTATCAACAAACCGGAAGTTGCTCTCTGACATAGCTACCACCAACCTTCAACTGACTTCACTGCTCAATTCTGCCCCAATCTATTTCAACCCCCTGGTCGTCTTCTACCAATCAACACGTGCTCAGACCAATCACCGGAGAATCACCTTCAGAATCAAAACAACGGCTGGACAAGAGCTCTGGCTAGCTGGAGAATGATATGCAATATGATGCAAACATGTTCATGCAAATGCAATGCAATATGCATGAAATACGGGATCACAGCCCCCACAAATCTCTGAATACTGCTGCGCTGTTGACTGAGTACGTTTGCTCTGACGAGAAGACCAAAATATCGGGTTGTCTGGAAGTCAAGTTTCCTGCAAAACCCTCCCACTCACGGGTATGGACCTAAACTGACACAAGTTCGGCATCCTATAGCGTCACAGACTTTCAAGACTGATGATACGATACCCAGAAGGTGTGGCATCATCATATCCTGAAGAGGCCTCACTTAGCTGACTTCCAAATGATTGGTCCCCATAGTCGACAGTCCTCCAAACCAACAACCCCCTTAACCCAAAGGGTTGAAAAAGAAGTCAACCGGGAGAACCTCGTCTGAGCGTGGATTTCATGAGACACTAGTGCATGCAAAGCATGCACGCGCCCACTAATTTCCACAACTAATTCTAGGTGCACTCAAGCCCAGGTCCGGCTTATCTCTCAATCATAGAACCCCCTCATACCCACAGCACAACAGCAACAGATAATAGCAAAGGTACAGGAATCGTAAATCCAGTAAAATACAACCCCCAAAGGGTAAACACCCAAAGACGAACAAACAAGCGCTAGGATTGACTCTCTTAAGGGACGTTGGATCCCAAATGCATAAGGAACCATCGCAGTCTCCCCAGCAGAGTCGCCAGTTGTCGCTACTGCGAAAATCGGCGCCGGCTGAACAGAAGAGTCGCCACCGTGCGTTATTTATCCCAACGAAGGGAAAGGAAACGCTCAAAGTAAACCTACCGCAAAGACGGGAAAGGAATGGTCATCACAACCAAATCCTGGATTCGGGAGTCGGTTACGCAAGGGGAAGGTATTAGCACCCCTCACGTCCGTCGTACTCGACGGGATCCACGCTTGCTGGTTCGTCTAAAGGATGCAAAATAATCTATCTACGGCTGCTAAATCTAAACGGAGAGAAACTGACTCGATTGAGCATCGCACTTTATGCCTACGTATTCCCAAGAGAGAAAGTCAGAGTCATCGTAGTTCGGGAAACTACAGGGAATTGGCTCGCCAAGACTTCGCGTCTTGTGCCTACGTACTTCCACACAGCATGGAAGATCAGAGCTTACGTAGTTCAGGCTAACTACGGGTAGACGGGGTATTCTCGATCACACTGGAGTGAGAGATGAAATTGGTTCTAGGGGTACAGGAACCTACAGGAACTAGAACTACGGTCTGGTCTCGAATGCACAAGGGCAAGAGAAAAGGAAAACATCAGTCGTCAGCGGGAAAGTCTCGATCGCACAGCAGCGAGAGAATAGAAAGGTTAGTTGTTAGTGTGCTCGCTAGGATATCGCATCCTATGCCTACATATTCTCATTAGATATGAGAAATCGGAGCAGCTGTAGTTCAGCCTACTACAGCTAAAACCGGGAAAAAGGGAAAAGGGAGCTCGCTAGGATATGGCATCCTATGCCTACGTACTCTCGTCTGACACGAGAGATCAGAGCTAACGTAGTTCGACGGGAAAACGAATCTCGATTGCACGGGGCAAGAGAAAGGGTCTCGATCGCCTGAACGCGAGAGAAAAGGGGTTTCGCTCGCACTGGGGCGATAACAAAGAGGAAGCAGGCCTACGCCTAAACGGGAAGGAACTCGGGACACACACGCAAGAACCTAATAAGAAACTCCTCAGCTGGCGCTTCCTTTGTATCTGACGATGCAGCCCACAACACTCAACGGTTGCCTGCAGACTTGAATACGACGATGATAATGTTGAACGAAGCAGCTCCTGGGCTCCTGACGTACGCGCAAGCTTCATTCCAATCTTCTCCTCTCTGGATCTTTGATGATGACGCTCGAACCAGGAACAATGTACCGCTTAGACCGTCATGGTTCGATTTATACGAGAAATCAAACTCTAAGAGGTAGTGTATTGATATCCGTGTCAAAGACAAGATAGAGAAATGATATCGAAAATTATTCTCCAATTGAATCGTGTCACACGGCCAGCCAGAAATAAAATCGGGATAAAAATCAAATAGAAACGAAAATAGGAGAGAAATCCAATGCAGAATGGAAATAAAATGCTACTCCTAAAGTACGGCAATTAAAGTCCAATAGAAAATATTCAAAAGAAATTACAAGGAAATTGCATAGTGGAAAATAGCATAGAAAAATATTGTAATATTCTATAGAGAAAAATATGAAAAACTATATTAAATCTATATTATTCTACAAGAAAATAGAATTTAAAATCCATAATGTTGCACTTAGTATTTCTAAAAAAAACTAAAGAAAATATAAAGGAATTAAAATGCAGCAGGGGGGTACATTATTATTTGCAAGGGGGTATGCTTCAGCAGAAATATGGAGAGAGTTGGGCCCAGCCCAACAAATGGCACCAAAAAACGGGGAGGGGGTGTATGCAGAAAAACGGGGGTATGTGCAGTAAAGAGAATGGAAAGTCGGGCTAGAGGCCCACAAAACACACACACACACATCAAAAACGGGAGAGGGGAAAAAAGAAAAAAACAAAACGGAGGGGATTGCTGCCAAAAACATTGGGCTTGACGTGTAGTCCACCGCCACGGCCCACTATCCATATTTCCATCAGACAAAACCCTAGATCCCTCAAACTTCCCCTTCACTGTTCATCGTCCCTCTCAGAAAGCCCTAGCGGCGCTCTCATCTCCAACCTTTCTCTCGTCCAAACTCTTTGTCTCCCTCAAATCATCTTCATTCAAAACCTGCACAAACAGATGAATAAATAAACAACAAAAAACAATCGCGATCTGGAGACCTCCGTCCTTGACATTCTTGAAGACAAGACATGAAGTGTTAGTTCGTCGAAGATCCTGAAGAACTCGAAGGAGATGAAGATTCTTGAAAGTGATTGAATCTTAGATGAAGGTTCTTGAAGATAACAGTTACGCTCTGATGAGCACGTCGCAGGTGCTCTAAAGTGAATCTTGGAGAAGAAATCCAACAATCCGCGATGAACACCATGGAAATTGATGAACGAATGGCGAACATTGAAGGAGATACGCACACAGATGAAGATGGAAGAAGTCACTGGAGATTCTTGAAGGTGATGATCGCGAATGAGTCTCGATGATCTTTGTGAAGGATCTTGATCGAAGATTGATGAAGACGATGCACATTAAAAGCTTGTTCATACATTTTCTGGAAAATCGTCAAGATCGTTGAAGATTCTGGGCGAAAGTTCTTGGGAGATTGATGAATGTAGGAGCGAAACTGAAAAGAATCACGACGAACTTGGTGAAAGATGAAGATCTGATGATCTTGTTGATGATCGTTTTCTGGAAAATCTGATGAGAATTATGTGAAGATTGTGATGAAGAAATGCATTTTCCGGCGAGCTTGAAGATTTTGGCGAGTGGTTACGGCGGCCGGTGGTTGTTGCATGGCCGGCGGGGAGAGTCTCCGGCGAGGAACTGTAGGGAGACAGGTGGAAAGCATGCGGTGTGGGAGGGTGAGGGAAGTGGACGCGTGGCGAGAGGGAGCAGAGGAGTGGGACGCGTGGCAGTGAGGGTAACTGCATGGACGACGCGTGGAAGGGAAAGAGGGAGAGGAAATGTGAGGTGTCAACGAATGGGAGTGGTGAGGTGGCGAGTTCTGAGGGAGTCTGAAAATGAGGTGGCTGAAAACAGAAACACACGCGTGGCCATGTTTATATACTGACACTTGGCACGAATGGACTTGGGCCTCTGAGATTTGTGGATAATTGGCCCAGCAAATGAGACTGAATTAACTGATTAATAGATTCAATTAACCCCAAACGAAAATGAATTAAGGAAACTCAAATGCTAATACTAATTAATGCTAAACATGGATGATTAATGACTCAATTAAAATGGTTAGGGCTAATAAAACGAAAACAGTTAATGAATTAATAGTCTAATTAAAGTTGACTCTAATCAATTAATATTCTAGTTAATATCTATATTAAAAACCTATAATGAACCCTATTTATCTATTAAAACTAAAAGAACACTATTAAACTATTAAAACTATATTGTTCTATTAAACTATATTAAAGGCTATTTAAATCCATAAAATTCTATATTAAAAAACTATATCTAAAAATATATTATAAATCTATAAAAAATCTATTAAATTCTATAAAAGAAAACCTATTTATTAAAAGAAAATTAATATCTATTTAAAAAAATCTATTCTATTTATTTAAATCCTATTAAAATCTCTTAGACTTCTAGAAAAATATAATAAAATTCTAAACCTATTTAAAAATCTATTTAATATCTAAAAATGCCATTTAAATCTAATAAAACCTAAAAAAGCAATTAATTCAATTAAAAAGGGAACACGAGACCAGAGCGGAACCAACGGCAAAACCCGGACACCGAAATGTCCTCAACAACCACAGCGCGAGATGAAAACACCCGGGAAGCACACAACTTCCCAAAAATAACCTCCAATTACCCGAACCGGTCTGAAACGCCCGAAATGTGAAAACAGGGCTGTAATCCGGATAAAATCAATATGAATGAGAAAATGCACTGTATGCGGTATGCGAATGCGAATGCAAAATGCGTCGAAATATAAACCAGATATGGGAACCGGTTGGTCAAATTTTAGGGTGCAACAGTAGGGAAGACCAACACATGGTCTTCGCCTTGAGTCAACTGCCCCGTGATCTTCATAAGGTGGGCAGTTGCCTCATGACGTGTCCCCACGTGGGGGGCACGTGAAGACCTTGGGGGAGACGTGTGGGAGATTCCTGTGGGCGTTGGAGGATCGGGCCTTCGTTAGGCCCTCCCCGACGAGCAGCTGGGTTGGGTCGTGCCCGACAGTGGGCCATCCTCTGGCCTAGTCTAGAATAGGAGCCCCTTAAGTCGTTGCTCCGAAGCAGAGGAGTAATGACTTAGGAGTCAGTTCAAACGTTGAGGACCTACCCGGAGGAGTATCGTGCGTGTCCAAAACACTGGATTTGGGGAAAAAGCGCGTGGCCAAGATAAGGAACTTGCTCGATAGGACAAGAGCTCGCGGGGAGACCTGTCCTCCATACGTAGTCCTGGCTCTTTCCCTATTCCCCAGGGGTATGTCCCCGGTGGGTGACGTGGTCGACAGTGTGACAAAAACGGAAGGGAAATGGGCAGCTCTTGTTTCGAGCAGGAGAGGGAGTTGAAAGGACGTGCACGGTGTCTTCTAGGGCCATGTGTCAAGAGCAATGAATGCCTAGGGTGGCTACGAGTAGGGGCACTTGAGTGTCTAGTGATGGTTTGTTTCCCGTGCTAGGGTTATAAATAGAGGGGATCTTGCTTCATTTGCATGCTCCCCTTCATTTCGCTCAAGAGTTTTCCTAAGTCTCTCAAAGTTCTCTCCGTTCTCTAAAGAACGCCCGCTGTCGCCGCCGTCAATCTTTCTCCGCCGTTCAGAATTTTCATTGATCAAGTAAGTCTCTAGTATTATCTTCAGTTTTTATGAATTTTCCAGCAATTTTATGCATTTTCCGACGGTTCCTCCGGGGAGCTCATGAAGTTCTCGAGGAACGCATGAAGATTCCAGCGGTATTCATGAAGTTTCCAGCAAACTCATGAAGTTTCCGGCACTCCTATGAAGTTTCCAATGAAGTTGCCGAGAAGTTCATGAGGATTTTGGGAAACTCAAACGTGGCCTCCTTGCGTAGAAGCTTGAAAAATGGGAGAGCGTGCTAGGCCGACTTGGCTACGAAGCGAGATAGCAAGGTGAGCATCCTGTTGGGGGATTAGATAGACTTATTCGAGTTTGGCATAGGAAACTTAGAGAAGGCTCTGCACTTATCGGGGTTCGCCTCTATTCCTCGTTCTATTAAGTAGAAACGGAGGAATTTTCCTACTCGGATGCCGAAGGTGCACTTCTCCGGGTTGAATCTCATTTTGCATCTCCTCTTCATATTGAAGACCCTTTTGAGATGGGCAGTGTGGTCGATTTCTTCTTGTGATTTCACGATCATGTCGTCCATGTAGACCTCGAGCATGTCTCTGATCTCGTCTCAGAAGACTTTGTTCATCATTCGCTGACAAGTTTTGCCAGTGTTTTTTAGACCGAAGGGCATTACGTTATAGTAATAATTGCCCGATTCGGCCATGAAAGCCGTGTGTTGTTTGTCGGCCTTTGCCATGGGGATTTGGTTGTACCCCGAGTAGGCGTCCATGAACAACAGTAGTTTAAAACCTACAAAATTGTCGACCAATTTATCAATGTTAGGCAATGGGTATGCATCTTTGGGACATGCTCAGTTGAGATCGGTGTAATCAACGCACATTCTCTATTTTCTATTAGATTTTTTAACTACAACGTTGGACATCTAGGTTCTGTACCGGGCTTCCGAAATAAAATTTGCCTCTAGAAGGTCTTTTACATCTTTTTCAGCAACCTCTACTTTCTCGGGAGACTGCATACGCCTATGTTGTACTACGACCTTAGCGGCCGGATCTATGGAGATTTGGTAACAAGCCATGTTGGGGTCAAGCCTGGGCATCTCTACGGCACTCCGTGCGAAGAGGTCAACATTCTACCAGAGGCAGGCCTTCAGCTGCTTTCGTGTTAGGTCGGGGATCCCATTTCCAATTTTCACGCTCCTGTCAGGGTCGTCGTCGAGCATGATGAGCTCAAACTCTCCATCTAGAATGAGGCACATTAGATGGAGTGGATTCCTGTTGTTTGCTGGAGGCGCCTTTTCCAGTATGTCTCTCTGCTCTTGCTTATTGGGTAAGCGGCTGTTGAGCTTGACATAGTTGACGCGGGACAGCAGTTTCTGCTCCTCATTCCGGACTGGCTTGTCGGCATTATTGAGTGTGATGTTTACCAAGTTGAGTCCCTTGATGGTAAGCATCTTCTAGCCACTTCGATGTTTCCGTGGAGGGTGACTACTCAACCCCTGGTCGTGTAGTACTTCATCTTTAAATAAACTGTGGACGCCACCACAGCCATCTCGGCTAGGGTCGGCCTCCCCATAATGCATTGGTACAGGGAGGGACATTCTATCACCAGGAAGCAGAACTTGACCTGTCTCACAGTCTCTTCAGACCTGAAGGTAACGATAAGCTCCACGTACCCCCATGGCCGCGTGGCAGTACCGTTGAAGTCGTGTAGGTCAGAACTGACATACGGCGTTAGATGGATCTCATCAAGATGGATAGTGGTTAAAAGGTAGGCATACATGATGTCCACCGAGCTTCCTTGGTTGACGAGAATGCGGCGGACATCAAAGTTAGCCATATGAGCCCTGATCATAAGGGGAATGCTGAAGTTGGGGGCGCCGCCCGGAAGCTCCTCGACGTAGAAGGTGATCGGGTTTGAGTTCCCTTTGAACTTCTCGAGGGTGGTGTTCTGCTTTGAACTCTTGTCGATCAGCTCCTCGAATTTCCTCTTGGCCGAGCCTACTGAGAGCTTGTTGGAACACCTTGTCGGATATGATCGTTGTGGCTGGGAAGTTTTCCCAAGAGCTGGGAGCGGATAACATTGTGTTGGCCTCGAAGGGGAGGCAGAAGTCCTCTGGTCGGGAGATGCACAAGGTGACTTGCAACCCGGTATCGTCGAAGGGAGGTGGTACCTCTTCGACCCTCTTCGCCTCGCGAGTTTCATGTCAGAGGGCCTCATTCCTTCTGATGTATTGCTTTAGGTTCCCCTCCTTGATTAGTATTTTGATTGCATCCTTGAGGTGGACACAATATTCAGTGGCATGTCATGGCTCCGGTGGAACCAGAAGTACTTGGACTTGTCGAGGTTGGGCTTAGAGGGCGTTGGCTTCGGGAAGCGGACACCACCATGTTGGAACTTCGAGTTTATGCACTTGGCCAAAATGCACTCGCGAGGAGCTGTAAGTAGCGTGTACTCGGTAAATCGGCCAGCTGGTCCCCTCTGTTCTCGGGAGTCTCGGGGCCTATCTTCTATCCTTCTCTCGCCGCCTCGTCAAGATGCGGCGCCTCTTCATGCCTGAAATTTCAAGCATTCTTCTGGTTTCGCGAGTCGTAGGCGAAATGAGCGGCCTCTTTTTCCTCATACTAGATGTATGGTTGGGCCTTATGAATGAGTGTGTCCATTATGTTAAGCCTTTTGATCTCGGCGACCTTGGCAAACTCAGTGCAAGGTCACAATCCTTGTTTGATTAGATACCTCTTCATGTGTCCGAGGTAGACACCTGCACAACTTCTCGGTTGAATCTCTCTATATAGTCCCATAGAGATTCCTCCTTCCCCACGGACGACGCCCGACTTATTATGGAAAGGGAATCCAAGACACATCATGTTGCAGCCTCTGAGGGGGAGGTGAAGGACAGGTTTCTCGTCGCCGCGGGGACGGGCTGCGAGAAGCCAGGCGAAGATGTCTCTGCTAGGGAGAGCGTGATTGTCGGTCTTTCTCCAACATCCTGATCCGCTCGTTCTGTTGGAAAATCATCAGGTTTGTCTGATTGATTGCCGCGAACAGAGTCACCATGGTCGCGCCGGTGTTGAGCGACACATGAATTGGTTGGAAGACAATTGGGTTGTCAAAGCGTTGAAAGGCGTTTTAGGCCACATCTTCGGGGGAGGGTGAGACGATGTGCCCGTCCCTGGTGTCATCTTCCTCGACGTGAACGGTCATGTTGGGATCGTGATCGTAGCCGTTGGTGAATGGGGTGAAGGAGGTTTCATGAATGTTGTCGCCATTGTGTGGGATGGCCATGATCAACGGAGGTTGAGGAATGCTTTGGTTCTTGGATTTCTTTCAGAAGGAAGAACGGGGAAGCAATGAATTCTACATAGGCTAACATGTTCTCACGCATCTCATCAGAATGGAATTGTTGAGAGGAATCATAGATAGATTGTGTAGATGAGACTTACTTTGCTTTCACATGCCTCAATGCTAATCAATTAATGAGATCATAGTTTTACAATTGTTGTATATTTGATCAAAGGATTCCAACTAGTGCTCTGCCTGAAAATATCTCACCTTTCTTGGCACTACATAACAAGCAAACTTATTATGCTTCAATCAAAGTTTTTGGTTGTGCATACTTCCCACACCTTAGGCCATATAATAAACGCAAGCTAGAGTTTATAAGTACTCAATGCATCTACTTGCATGTGTCACCTACCCACAAAGGTCACAAATGTCTTAATCATGAGGGAAGAATCTTCATTTCAAAAGATGGCACCTTCAATGAAACTGAGTTTCCAAGGAGGTTTGGATTCACACAACAAGGTTATAATCACACCATCACTAGCTCAAACTTGACCATGCCACCATGTACACTTCCTTCAAAACAAAAACCAATAGAATACACACAACTGCCATCATCTCATCTTATGGATACCTTGGAACATACTGGTACAATCAACACAACTAGAAGTCACAACATATTTCCTGATTAACAACCCCAACACACACAATCCATTTCAAACCAGTCATTACCTGGTGAACATTTAAGTGTGTCATCTCATGTATTAAATACTTTTCAATCTTACCACTGTACACATGCTCTTCATATCATGTCTCCATTAAACTCTAGGTCATCTGAGTCTGTAGGCATTTTAGTCTCCAAGGCACCACAATATATTAAGTCATCTTCTTGTAATCTAACAAACACGACCAACTCTACTTAGTCACTCTTGCCATCAGGCCCTTCCTTTGGGCAACAATCATCTTATGCTCACAAGGGCTAAGATAGGGAACTCCAAACCTAAAGTTTTTTTGTTCATTATGAACCCACCACTACAACTCAGGCTCTTGCTGCAGCCTGACTGGTCCTAATCCATGAAAGCTGAATTTATTTCACTAATCAAGAATGGTTCTTGGGTCCTTACATCATTACCACCATACAAAAACACCATAGGCTGAAAATGAGTGTTTAAGATAAAAGAAAACTCAGATGGTAGCATCAATAAGTATAAGGCAAGGATGGTGGCAGAGGGATTTCATCAACAACATGGTTTTGACTTTCATGAGATATTCTCACCTATTGTTAAGCCAACAACAATTCGAATCACTCTAACTATAGAACTCACACACAAATGGGAAGTTCAAAAAGTTGATATTAACAATGCATTTCTAAATGGTGACCAATAATAAGAGGTGTATATGCAACAACCACAAGGATTCTTAGACTCAAATCTTACCCTGGTATGCAAACTGCAGAAAGTCATCTATGGCTTGAAACAAGCTCCAAGAGTCTGGTATGAAAAGCTTCATTAGGCCCTAATCCATTCTGGTTTTACTTTAAGTAAGTGTGACCATTCTTTTTTTTATCTACAATCATCATAGTGTTACCCTGTATGCTCTTGTGTATGTTGACGACATACTACTCACAGGGTAATCATCTAACTTGCTTCATAATCTGATTGCCAAATTGTATGAGAAGTTTTCCTTCAAGAAACTTGACACACCATAATACTTTCTAGATATTAAAGTCCACTACCAAGAGAATGAATCTATGTTGCTGACTCAAACAAAATATATCAAGGATTTGTTGTTCAAAGTCAATACAGCTGAAGTAAATGGCGTGAGCACTCCTATATTTAGTTGATGCAAAATAAGCAAGCATGGTGATGATAAACTCTCAGGTCCTTTTCTCTACAGGTCTATAGCGGGAGCTGTACAATATGTTATTCTCACATGCCCTGACATTTTATTTTGTGTAAACAAATAGTGTCAATTCATAGTTGCACCATTGAAGTCATATTGGAGTGTGGTCAAACAGATGCTTGGGTACTTGAGTGGCATTGTAGCCCATGGTTCTTATCTTAGCATCCGCTAATTCCATGCATAAATTATCACTAAGAACCTATAGTGATTCGGGTTTGACTAGTGATCTGAATGATACACAATTAACATATGGCACATGTGTATATTTTGGACCTAATATAGTTACTTGGAGTATAAAGAAGCAGTCTCTGGTTGCACGATCTAACACAGAGGATGTCTACAGAGCTTTGGCACACATAACATCTGAAGTGTTATGGATTGAGTGTATCTTGAACGAGTTACATATCAATTACTTGTTGCTTACGCTTCTTTATGACAACCTTAGCGCAATAATGTTGTATCACAATCCAATCTTGCATGCTATCACAAATCACATTGAGTTGGACATTCATTTTTTCCGTGAGAGAGTTGTGTCGTAAAATATATAGATCTAACATGTTCCAAATCATGCACAAATTGCTAATGTACTTACAAAACCATTACCCACAAATCTCTTCACTGACTTTCGTGACAAGCTCAAAGTTGATACATTCAAACCACCATGAACTTAAGGGGAAGTATTATAGATTAGTTACGGTAGTTAATATTTAATTATGGTAGTTATAAATTGTAACTAGTCTTAAGGTAGAAGGTGTAACTATCTTTGAGCATGAACCATTGTACATAAGTGCAACCTCTAACTTCACTATGTTACGATAATGAATGTAATACACTAAAGCAAGAAAGATATTGCTTTCTCAGTCTCTCTTCTCCTCATCATGCATTTGTACATATCAAACAATAATGGTACATATACACACAATTGTAAATACCAAATGTTGTATATATATGTCAATACATACAATTGTAAATACCAAATGTTGTATATATATGTCAATAGACACAATTGTAAATACCAAATGTTGTATATATATGTCAATTAACTGCATGTGTTATCTTATAATTACGAGCCCATAATCATATTGAATTGAAAACTTTAATAAAAAAATTCAAATTGAATTAAATTTTTTTTCCTCTCAAAATCTAAGTTATTTTTAATATATTATATCCAAATTAAAAAAACATGTTTGGTTTTGTAAGTTTTGTACGTGAAAGAAAAATTGTGAGTTACTTTATAATTTTTTTAATAATATGAAAAAGATAAATTAAAATTATAAGAATTAAATAGAGGAACAACTAATTAACGTATATAATATCAATAAAACTGTACAAATCAATTTCTCACCTCAAACATTTCACCTCTTTATGCCTCATACTCGAAGGATTATGCCTCGGTCTACACTTTATCAAAAGCAATCACCTAACACACATTCTACATGAAAATTTTACCAATATAACAAAGACTTAGAGCAATTAAATTGGATGAATTAAGTTATTTTACGTGAGTCCAAATTGACATGAAGGATTTAAACAATCCAAAATTGAATTAAGAAGTTTTAACTTCAATGGTGATTTTTTATAAGAAATTCAAACTTGGTATTAAATGGTTAATAAAAATCTATTATTTATGTTAAATAATTAATAAAAATCTATTATTTATGTTAAATAATAAGTTATAGTACGTTGCTTGTGTAGAACACGTAAACTAGTTTTATAGCATCCCATATGCCATGTCAACTCTATTATAATGCAAATTCCTTATTACTAACGTAAGCTATACAAAATTTTGGTTTAAAAACTATGCGTTAAAGTTGCTCTTAAAGTATCTCCTATGCATATAATTAATTTGTGTTGCTCGACTCTTTTTTATGGACCACAAATGCCACTTTAGATTTAAGTAGTTTCATTAATATTTACTCAAACGATGTTGCTTAACTTCATTAAATTTTTAACAATAAATTAATTATTTTTTTAGAAAAATACTAAAGAGTGCCTCGTGATACTCATTAAGAGATTAAAATGGTAAATAAAATATTATTTAAGAGATTAAAAAAGACATATTCTTTTAAATATATAAGTATTTAATACATTGAAAAGAATAATAAATAAATTTTTTTAAATATATTATATGAATTAAATGACTAAACATAACAGATTTTCTTTATTTAAAATTTTTAATTAATGTCCTGAGAGTACAGATTAACGTGATCAATTTTTTTATAAAAATAATAAAAAATTAAATATACATCCCTGCATTCATCCACCCACACATCTTTTGCCTTCAATCCCAAAATTTTAAATATCTATAAATTTCCTTTTGCATTCAATTCTAAATCCAATTTGAGTACTAAATCACAATCTCACCATAAAACCATTTCATCTCTCAACTTCTCTCGCTTCAAAATAACAATGTTTCTAAACTTTTTCGTCTTCTGGAAGCCATTTCTTAAACTCATCACAAAGTTTGTACTTTTGAAACATTTCTATTTATTTTTTTTCTGTCTGTCTTTCTTCCATTAAAATGAATATGCTTTTTTAGATTTTTCTACGATCTTTTTATCTTTTTTATTTATGGATTTTAGTTGAGTTGTGAAAAGTTTTATTATTTTTTAATAACAAATAATATTGTTTTTGTGTTGCTTCTGGAGGAAATTGATAAACATATTTAAGCAATGAAACTTTAAGTTATATCTAGTGCAATGACTAAAAATTTAAGAATTGGAAACTAAGGCTCCAAGTAAGAAATAAGTGTTTTCCGTGAAAATTAGAAAACAACATGTTCTGTTCTGGGCCCGACCTCACCTCGCAGCCCAACCCAATGATGCACGACCAAGGCCCAAATGATTTAAGCAGGCTGGTCGGGCACGCGACCCCCTCGACGGGCAGGGCATGCTCCCACCGAGCAAGACGGCGTGCCTCAAGATGCCCTCTGCGCTCTCCCCTCGTCGGACAGACTAGCCCTCATCGGGCAGAATCCCCATGCCGTCGAGCAGGACAACGTGTCTCATCCACGCCCTCGTGTGTTCCCCTCCGCGGGGAGAATGACACACCTCCGGGGAACCTCGCGAGCTCCCCTCCGCGGGGAGAACAACGTGCCATGCGCACGTTCTCCACGTGCTCCCCTCAGCGGGGACACGTCATCCCCCAACTGCCCACCTTCGAAAGAGCAGGTCAAACCCGCTTTCCGGAGACCACGGGACAGTTGGACTAGGGCGAAGACCACGTCCTGGTCTTCACTACGCCACGTAAGCCCTAGCAGTCACCTGGGTTGAGCCTGACCATCCAGCCCAACACAAGTGACCGTTGGCCCAGCGCTGGGGTCTCTCTATAAATACCCTCTTCCTCAAGAGGGTCAGGTAATTCACTTCTTACCCTATTTCTGTACTTTGCTCTCACTCTTCCCAATTCCTTACTTTGGCATCAGAGTGTCTTGCAGGTACACCCCCCTTCTCCTCCTCATCACCGGTGAATAGGTAGCAGTCCAACAGAGTGTAGCCAGCCCGTGATCCCCTTCTGGTCAGGTCAGATCAGTGGCGTCGTCTGTGGGAACGGAAACTTCCCTGTTACTCCGAGCAAAGAACCAAAGTTTCACCAACACTCCACGATCATGGCTAGCCCACACCGTGACGATACCGTGCACGACTTCATGCTCAACCCTCCGGCGAACGGCGAAAAGCCAACGAAGACTTCCCGACCAACAGAGACCGACGAAAGAGACGGCCAGAATGCATCTCCGTCGTTCGTAGAGCCGACACACCAGGCTGACCACCGGTATTCCAACCTGTTCCCGTCCCGGTTGGAGCGGACCCAACGGTGGCCGCCCTCTTCGCGGCCATCAACCAGACGAACTAACTATTGTTTCAGCAGAACGCACTGATTGGTGCGCTAAAGCGTGAGGTCCCACCAAGGTCCCCTCCGCGGGAAGACCAGAATGGGAACTCGATGAGCCCCTCGCCTCAACCCAGAAGTCGACGACCTCGGCTCGAGAGGCCCCGAACGGAAGTAGTGCGGGAGCGGACAAGATCCCCGACAAGACAAGTTCGCGGGAGACGACAGAAAGGGGCAACGCTCCCGACCAGGCCTCCGCGCGTCGAGCCCCCGGTCAGGAGGCCGAGGACCCGAAACCAGGTGCCTATACCAAATGGCCCATCTCCCCCTCGATCGCTCGGTCTCAGCGACTAAGACGACTACAGAACTCCTTTGTCCCGGGAAATCATGGCCGCCCCCATCCCCCACAGGATGGAGAAGCCCCCGACGCTCTCGTCATACGACGGTACCTCCGACCTAGACGATCACCTGGAAGACATTGAGGCCATGCTCGACTACCAAAACGTCCGAGGAGCTATCAAGTGCAGACTATTCCCGATGACCCTAAGGAAAGGCGCCATGACATGGTACAAAAGTCTGGAGCCCGAATCGATTACGTCGTGGAGGGTCCTGAAGGACCTGTTTTCAAAACACTTCACAGCGTCCCGACGCCACCCGAAGACGGAAGCCGCCCTCGGCGCGATAATCCAAGCCCCCGACGAGCCTCTCCGAAAGTACATTGAAAGATTCACACGGGAGGAAGTGCAGGTAACGACGTCAGACAAGATGAAGCGTTACCTAATGGAGCAGGGTCTACGTTGTGACTCCAAGTTCTACGAGGTCGTGGGCATACACCGACCAGCTTCCCTGCAGGATTTCCTCGACAGAGTCGCGCATTATATCTGGTTCGAGGAAACCCAAGCAGCCAACTCCGCCCGAGACACCCGAGACAGGGAGGCCCCCCGCGGGCACCGAGATGACGGAGCCTCAAGCCACCAGCGAGGAGGTGACCGCCGCCGGGAGGATCGCCCCCGCGAACAACGTGAATAGCGCGGCCCCGCCGGCCGATTCACGGAGTACACGACCTTAGTCGCTTCCCGCAAGCGCATACTGGCCGAGTGCGCCAAAACCGAATTCCCCCAGGGAGGTGTCCGCTACCCCAGGCCGACACCCCCAAACCTAACATGGACAAATTGAGATACTGCCGATTCCACAGGAGCCACGGGCACGTGACGGAAGACTGCATCCATCTCAAGGACGCGATCGAAATCCTGATTAAGGATGGCCACCTAAAGAGATACACCCGGGGGGAGGCCCCGAGGCAAGAATCCCCTAAGGCCAAGAAAGTCGAAGAGCTCCCCTCTTCAGACGACGACAACGGACTTCAGGTCGCACTATGTGTCAGCCGCCCCGAGGACTAGTTCGCAGACAGAGAGTTCGGCCTCCCCGACGGCCCCGACCTACCCGTCGAGCCGGTACGGCCCACCAGTCGATGGGAACACTTTGCTAGAGCCATGGTCATCTCTGGCGGCTCCACAAGGAACCTGTCCGTAGGATTGGTGAAAAGAAAATTCGAAGAGCTTATCACAAGCAACTCCGGTAAGATGAGCACGCTCGAAAAATTTCGCAGTCGATCCAACCCGATCACATTCTACCTCAAGGAACTCCCCGGGGGCTCCCCCAACTCCAACATTCCCCTGCTGATACGGGCGTAGATGGAGAATTTCGATGTCAGACGCATCCTCGTCGACAGAGGCAGCTCGGTGGACATCATGTACACCCACCTCTTCACGACCCTCCAACTCGACGAATCCAACCTATCCCCTTACGTAGGCTCCAACCTCCAAGGGTTCAACGGGACGACGACGAGACCTTGGGGATACATGGAGCTGAAAGTCACATTCGGGGAAGAGGAAACGGCCAGGGAGATCAGCATCTGTTTCTTAGTCATCGAGTGCTCGTCCCTCTACAACTGTATCCTAGGCAGAATGACGATGGTAGAACTCACCGCGGTGCCTTCCACCGTTCACCTAAAGATGAAGTACTACACGAGGCGGGGGGCCGTGGTGACCCTGAACGGGGACATCGAGGCCGCCCGAAGGTGCTTCGAGGCCGTGCTGAAAGGTTTGAGCACCATCGCTCTAGCAACTAAGAAGGCAACCCCAACTGTGACGCCGAAGAGCGAACCAAAGGAGCTCGTCGGATCCGTGGACCTCGACAATCGCTTCACTGAAGAGCACGATCACGAAATAAAGACCAACGAAGCCAACCAGTCCAATGGGCAACCCACCCACCCAGAACGCCCCATCCTAGACGGTGAACTTGAGATCGTGACACTCGGGGACGACAAGAGCAGAACCGTGAAGATCGAAGCCGGACTCCCAGACTTAGCGAAGAAACAGCTATAGGTCTGTCTCCGTGAGAACACCGACCTCTTCGCCTGGAGCGCCGCAGAAATACCCAGACTCGACCCCGAGGTCGCCTGCCATCAGCTGTCCATTAGCCCGACCGCGAAGGCCGTAGTACAACGTAGGCGTAGACAGTCCCCCGAAAAGTCGGCGGCGGCTGAAAAAGCTGTAAAAGACCTCCTAGAGGCTAATTTTATTTCGGAAGCCCGGTATTCAACCTGGTTGTCCAATGTTGTACTCGTTAAAAAGAATAATGGAAAATGACGCATGTGTGTTGACTATACTGATCTCAACTGGGCATGTCCTAAGGACGCCTACCCTCTCCCCAACATCGACAAACTCGTCGACAACTCCACGGGCTTCAAGCTCTTATACTTCATGGACGCATACTTGGGGTACAACCAGATCCCGATGGCCGAGCACGACAAACAGAGCACGGCCTTCATGACGGCGTCAGACAACTATTACTACAACGTAATGCCCTTCGGCCTAAAGAACGTCGGCGCCACGTACCAACGGATGATGAACAACGTCTTCCGGGGCGAAATCGGTGACATGCTCGAAGTGTACATGGATGACATGATCGTTAAGTCCTACACGGAAGTCGACCACACGACCCATCTCAGAAAGGTCTTCGACACAGCGAGGAACTGTTGAATGCGCTTCAACCCGGAGAAATGCACCTTCGGTGTCCGCGCAGGAAAATTCATCGGCTACTACCTGACGGCGTGCTCGCCTCACTTTCCCGGTTCATCGCCAAGTCTGCACAGCACGCCCTCCCTTTCTTCAAACTACTCAGGAAGGAGACCACGTTCGAATGGACAGAGGAATGCGAGCAAGCCCTCTGCCACCTCAAACGCGTCTTGTCCGAACCACCGGTGCTGACACGACCCGTGATGGGCGAAACCCTATACTTATACCTGGCCATAGCTAACGAGGCCGTCAGGGCCGTTCTCATCAGAGAAACCGAAGAAGGGCAAAAGCCAATCTACTTCACGAGCAGAGCCCTCCACGGTCCCGAAGTCTGATACCAGCTGATCGAAAAAGTTGCCCTAGCCCTCATCACCGCTGCACGACGGCTCCGACATTACTTCTTAGCACACACCATCGTGCTCAGCACTGACCATCCCATCCGACAGCTCCTCGGCCGACCCGACATGGCTGGACGCATGCTGAAGTGGTCATTAGAACTATATGAGTTCGACATCGTCTATGAAGGCAGGAAAGCCCTCAAAGCCCAAGCCCTGGCCGACTTTGTTGCCGAGATGACCTCCTCACCAGACCCTACCACAGGGAGCCACAAATGGACCATTTTCGTGGACGACTCCTCCAACTCCACGGGCAGCGGAGCAGGCATCATCCACGACAACAAAGAGGGCACCATCATAGAAGTTTCCCTCACGCTGGTCTTCCCGATGACAAACAACCAAGCCGAGTAAGAAGCGTTCCTGGCCGGACTTCGCCTGGTATTAGACCTCGGGGCCAAAGAAATTAAAATCTACATAGATTCCCAGCTGGTCGCCTCACAAGTACGAGGAGAATATCAAGCGAAAAACGACAACCTCGCCGAATACTTGGCACTCATTACCGAAAAACTACAAAGTTTCGACTCCGCGGAGGTTCAACACATCCAGCGCGAGCAGAACACCCGAGCTGATATTCTCTCAAAGTTAGCGAGCACCAAAAAGCGAGGCGGACACAAATCGGTCATCCAAGAAGTTCTATCGCAACCGAGCACCAAAGCGGCTGACTCCCCGCTCGACATCAACGCAATAGGAGATACCGACTGTTGGATGACACTGCTACACGCCTACCTCAGCGCGGGCCGCCTACCAGCCAATCCTAAAGAGGCAAGCGCGACCAAGCGACGAGCCTGCTCGTACGTCCTCCTCGAGGGCAAACTATATCGCAGGAGCTTCGTGATCTCACTCCTCAAATGCATCGACAACTCCCAAGCCACAGTTGTCCTGGAGGAGATCCACGAGGGCATCAATGCGCAGCACCTCAGAGGACGATCCCTGGCGAGAAAGGCCTTACAAGCAGGATACTACTGGCCTTCGATACAAACAGACGCGAGGGAGCACGTCTAGCGATGTGACAAATGCCAAAGACACGGGGACATACACCTCGCTCCATCGACCGAACTCAAATCCCTCTCCTCCCCGTGGCCATTCCCCTGGTGGGGGATGGACATCCTCGGCCCCTTCACCCTAGGCTCCTATCAGAATAAGTATCTCATCGTGGGCGTGGACTACTTCACCAAATGGATTGAGGCCGAGGCCCTAGCCAAAATCACGACCCACAACATACTGTGATTTTATAAACGAAATATCCTCGCAAGATTCAGGGTCCCGCTCGCCATCGTCACAGACAACGGCACACAGTTCACGGACAAAAACTTCCGAGACTTCGTCACCAAACTCGGAACCAAACACCATTTCACCTCGGTCGAACATCCCCAGACAAACGGCCAGGAGGAATCCGCGAACAGGGTCATACTCAGGGGACTAAAACGACGACTCGGTGACGCCAAGAGGGCATGGGTCGAGGAACTCCACAGGGTCCTCTTGGCATACCGAACTACGCCTCACTCAACCACGGGGGAAACCCCATTCCGCCTCATGTATGGAACCGAAGCAGTGATCCCAGTTGAGATATGCGAACCATCCAGACGAACTGAAGCTCCCCTTGACACCGAAGACAACGACGACGCCTTACGAGAGGAGCTCGACCTCGTCGAGGAGATTCGATCAGGAGCAGCCCTTCGGGAAGCCCGGCTGAAACAGCAGGTGACGCTTCGCCACGACAACAAAGTCCTGAAACGCAACTTCCAAATCGGAGATTTAGTCTTGCGTAGAAACCAGAAGGACTCACACGAGGGTAAACTAGCCGCAAATTGGGAAGGTACCTACCGTGTCCGTGACAAGATAGAGCACGGGGCCTACTACCTCGAAAACCTACATGGGGAACAACTAGCTCGACCTTGGAATACCGAGAAACTTAAGCGGTACTACAGTTAAACACTGCCCGCGACGACCAGCCGTCGCGACCACTAGGGGGGCGACATGGTACCACCGCACCTCCTCGCGTCTCCTAACGACCCGAGCAAAAGCAAGCCCTGCCTCTTGTGTGCGCGGGCAGAAGGCCTTGCTCGGCGGGGAACACCTCGATCGAGATTCCCCACCGTCGTACCAACACCGGCAGGACACCCAGCTCGCGATGGGACGTCCACGCCACGGGGAGAACTACCCCCGAACCGGTCAGGCAACAAAGCCGACCAGCCGGCCAGTTCCCCACACCGTCGGAAACAATCGTCGTCGAGCTACCGCCCTGGACAGGCCCAAAGGCATACTAAACATGCATTTCAAACATACATATATTTCGAGCATACAAGTACGTGCATAAATAAAACGAGCATAAACAAACATGCAAAAAACAAAACCGAGCGCACACTTAGAAAAATCTCAAGAATTATAAAAGGGCACCAGCCCAGTAGTTATGTTACATCATCAAGGGCATGCATGCCCGTCAAAACAAAACACTTAAAAGAAAATTATAAAACATCGGCACGCAGGCCCAGAAAACTACGAGCACGCAGGCCCAGGAAAGTCTACGCATCCTCACCCTCCTTCTCAGCGTCCACGGCGACGATGTCGGGGACGACGAGCTCCGGGTCGACCACCTTCCTGTCGACGATCTCATGATAGGGCCCAACCCCGTCCACGACCAAAGCGGCACCAGGGTTAACAATTTGGAGCTACGCAACAACACTCTTGAACCCGACCTCGACTGCGTCCAGGAAATCGCTCTCCAGCACCCGAATCCAGGTGATCAAATTAGCACGCGTAATCATCCGCCTGTCTTCCTCAGTCTCATCCTCAGCCGGACGGAGGGCACTATCCAGAACCTCCACGCGAACTGTCAGCGCTTACACCTCGGCCTCCACCGCCCCCAGTTTCTCCTCGACAGTCGTCACCTTCCGCCCGCTTGCGCTGGTCAGCAGCGTCCTTCTGACTCTTATCCAGCTCCTCGGTGAGCTTGGCCATGCGCGACTGCATGAAGGTGAGATCTCCCCGCAACTTGGTCAGCTCGGCAGCAGAGCAGCCCTCCTCACTCAGGACCATCGCCGTGGTAAAAGTCTGCATCATCGCAGCCAAATCCTCCGCCAAGATGCAACGACGAGACTCCCGATCGGCATCCCGGACAACCTTCACTTCATCGGCATAAATAGTGGGAGACCGGGCCCTGTGAAAATAACCCGGGTGTTGGTGGCACGGCGGGACGATGTAACCCTCCTCGGCTGACCCGGTCGTCAGACAATCAGGCCACTGGGCTCCTTGGTTCTTTGCCTCTTCGCAGTTCCCTAAGACGAAGGAGACTGACTCTCCTGGGGAGACGAAGACGAACTCTGACCACCCTGGACCACAGCTTCATGCCCGACCAATTGACTCACCCGCGTCTTCGCAGTGGCGGCGACCTTCGAGGCGCGCAACTTCTTCACCCGCTCTTCAACAGACGACATGCTCGCTGCAAAAAAAAAACAAAAAAAAAGAGTCAGCAACATATAAAACATACAATCGTGAGAAAGAAGAAGCGTCCCTACCTAGGTACTCCAGAGCGTCCACCCCCGTGGCACAACCGAGCAAGGTCTTCGTGTTAATCAGCCTCTTCCTCGTCCGCATGTTCCCCTGCGCGTCGAAGATATACCGACCATCAGGCGTCACCAGTTTTGACAGGGGCAGACCCCGCACAAACGCCACTATTTTCATATAGGCGGCCATGTCCCTCTCATCGAGGGTCCCGGCCCGCACTATATACCGGTCGGTTCCGCGGTTGAAGTGCTCCGAGGTCCACAACAAATGCACCTTCGGGAGCCACGCGACAAACCGTTGGCTGTCCACCACTCGCTCCCCCTCAGTAAAAAGAGAATCCGACCCTTCCCGGGTGATCGGCCGCGCGAGGAAAAGCCGGCCCTTGAAGTCCCGGACAGAGTCGCTGTACGTCTTAAAAAGCGTGGTCGGCTGCTTAAACGAGACCCAACCCTGGTGACCGTTCACCGATTGATGCTGCAGATGGAAGATGCGGAAAAATAAGGGCACCGTGGCCTCGACCTAGAGAAAGTAGCACACCAGCTCGAACGCACGGATAAAGGCTAGAGCGTTGGGATGCAGCTGGGATGGGACCAAACGTAACCAGTCGTAAAGACCCAAATGGAAAGCATAGAATGACAATCTATGTCGAGCCTCTTTGAAATAGAACTCGTGCATAGGAAACGTCCGCCGACCATAGCTCGAGCAGATACGATGATGCTTCTTAGGACGGTACACCTGCCAGTGTTGCGACTCCCCCTCCACCCGATCCTCTACAGTAGTATGGGCGCCAGACGTATCGAAGGCGAAACAAGACAGGGTGGACAGGGGCTCTTCGGCCACCCACTCCTCGATGGGGAGAACCCTCTCGTCAAAATCTGGGACTTCGGGCTCGTTGTCTTCGACCATCGTCCCTGTTATCAAGGCCGACATGAACACTTGAAAAGCAGAGGATAATGGTGAATTCGATAACCAAGATCAAATCCACCCTTCCACCGCAGGTCAAGTGAAAGGGCGACGATGACGGGCCAGCGAACAAAAGACGAACGCCCGGGCAGGCCACGAGGGGCACTCCTCGCCACTTTCCCTTGGGGCATTCAAAGTTAACCTATCGCCCCTCCCTGGGGGATTCATCGGAGGAAGCGCCCGTCCCCCGAGGCATTCATCAAAACAGTCGGTCCTCCCCGGGGCATTCAACTAAACAACCCTAAAAATCCACCAGATACGGCGGAAACTCGCATCTCTCCTCGGGGCATTCATCATGCCCCGACCACCGACCCAAATTAAACGACGAAAATAAAAGAAGAGAAGAAGAAAACTCACTTTATAAATGGCGAGGGACGGGATGCGAAACTAACGGCGCAGCGGCGATTCACAGCAACGGTGAACGGGGAAGAATTACAGAGCTTCGTAGGTGAGAAAGCAAGGTGAAAAGTAAAAAGTGCACGGGGACCCCCATATTTATAACCTGTCGCAGAACTCGAAGCGACACTAGGCCTTTGAGTGCCCTAGGGTAGCCGCCCTCACGCCCATTCGGTGCGTGACACGTGGTGGCAAGCTAACAGTCGCGTCCTTTCAAATGCCTTTGCCCCGCGCACCCGAGTTCAGGAAGAGACCCTCGCGCAAGCGCGCTCCGCCGAGCACAAGCCAGCGGGCCACACGCCATACTCTGCACGACCTCAAGTCCTTACTCTCCTGCCGAAGAGCTTCGACTTGGGGGGATCCTGTTCTGGCCTGGGCCCGGCCTCACCTCGCAGCCCAGCCTAATGATGCACGGCCATGGCCCAAATGATTTAAGCAGGTTGGTCGGGCACGCGACCCCCTCGACGGGCAGGGCATGCTCCCGCCGAGCAGGACGGCGTGCCTCAAGACGCCCTCTGCGCTCTCCCCTCGTCGGGCAGAATCCCCATGCCATCGAGCAGGACAATGTGTCTCCTCCACGCCCTCGTGTGCTCCCTTCCGCGGGGAGAATGACACACCTCTGGGGAACCTCGCGAGCTCCCCTCCGCAGGGAGAATAACGTGACATGCGCACGTTCTCCACGTGCTCCCCTCAGCGGGGACACGTCATCCCCCAACTGCCCACCTTCGAAAGAGCAGGTCAAACCCACTTTCCGGAGACCACGGGACAGTTGGACTAGGGTGAAGACCACATCCTGGTCTTCACTACGCCACGTAAGCCCTAGCAGTCACCTGGGTTAGGCCTGGCCATCCAGCCCAACACAAGTGACCGTTGGCCCAGCGCCGGGGTCTCTCTATAAATACCCTCTTCCTCAAGAGGGTCAGGTAATTCACTTATTACCCCATTTTTGTACTTTGCTCTCACTCTGCCCAATTCCTTACTTTGGCATCGGAGTGTCTTGCAGGTACACCCCCATTCTCCTCCTCATCACCAGTGAACTGGTAGCAGTCCAACAGAGTGTGGCCAGCCCGTGATCCCCTTCTGGTCAAGTCAGATTACAACCGTTGATCTTCTAAATCTAATTTTAGTGACTCATGGGGCCAATCAGATTGATCTTAGAATATGTGCTAAATTTTAATCTACGAAAAATACTAAAGACTGAACACTTCGGTAGTGTTTATGAAGAAAGATTAATTGAAGTGTATGGTTTGACAAGAATGTAAGAACATTAATTTGAAAGAACGGGTAAAAGGCTTTAAGGAAGAAAGGCTTAGAAGAAACAAAACGTAATGCCAAAGACGTAAATTGCAGGAAAGTAAAAGATAAACTATTTTAATACAAAGTGAAAGTAAATTTCATTAAAGTATAAAATGGTGTTTTTACATTACGTACATTCTCCTAGAACTCTTTTCTCTACATACGGATACTTTGAGTAAATTTAGAGTGACTTGTACAATAGTAAACACAACACCTTGAATCCTATTACTAGAACTCCTATTTATAATAGTAAAATTAACTGTCATCAACTGCTCAAGATAATCATCCCTTGACAAGTGTCGTGCTGCATGTAGTTACCTCTTGGATGTGCGCCACTTGTCTCATTCAGAAATGAGAAAGCATAACCACTCCCTCCTTTATTTGAATTTCAAATTCTACTAGTATCTGGGCCAGCGTTCTCGGTCGAAGGTGACTTCTCTAACTTCAGAAATATTTTCTAAGTCCCAAAAGGCTTCCTTTCTTATGTGAATACCTTCGATTTCATTCATGGAAAAATCCCACTCGAATGCTTTTCCTCATTACCTCAAGAAGTCCACATTTCAACCAAACACTCTATTTTAATATGGGCGTCGAATTCGTGAGCTAACAAATTGCCCTCCCCCCCCTCCCCAAAAAAAATTGTCTTTTTCGACAATGCTGAAGAAAAAGGCTATTTTTTGATAGTGTTTTGTTCGACGCCATCTTTCAAATCCACATAGGTGTCAATGTAACTGACCACCCATGACTTAAAAGAAACTGTTCAGCTACTTTTCAAGCATGTCCATGACGTCATGGCCAATTATGAAAACAATTTCTTGGAAACCCCACCAAATCCCAGACCATCATCATCTCTTCTAGGATCTATGAGATCGTGGGTATAGGTAATAACAGCCACCGCCCCCACTTTCACTCCCGGGACGCCGCGTGTCCCACTACCTTTAACCCTCAATAATGAATAGTGACCTTTGATTACTTCAAAATGTCTTATAAATAATCTCCACAAAAATCATTTCAACTTTTTCCACCTCAAGCAATCACCACACACTTCTTCCAAACACTCCTAACTTTTCCTCCGTAAACCCATTTTCTACTAAACCCTTAACAATGACGTCCTCCACTGCTGTCACTCAAGATCAAAAGAAAAATCCAAAGTTCAATGGACCAAAAAGTGTGTTGTTGCTTCCTCCCTTTGCCACACTGAGCGGGCCCAAAGTGGTGAAGAACCAATAGTTTATTCCTGAACCTCTCATAGAAGAGAAAAGGCACATCTATGAATCACAGGTAATGATTCCCATAATTGTTTCAGGTAAACCCCTAGCTTTAGCTGGTCCTCTATCTCCTTTAGGAACAGATTATTCAACCATTAGCGATTTCTTTCCATCCTATCGCAAGACCAAACCCTTAGGGCAGAAAGATCAAACAAAAGTAGCCACTGAAGGTCCTGATAGTATAACTTTACACAATGTAGACCTCAAGTATCTGAATGATGGATCCAGGCTGTTTAGAGCGACTCCCTATTTTAAAGACTCTGACTTTATTTGAACTGGTTGACCAAAGTAGAGAAGGTCAAGGTAGAAGCTTGGAAGAAAACTGGGATTTATGACTTGATCATAATGTCAAAGACAGGTCCCAACTACTGCCCCATTCTACTGGCCTCTTCTTTATACTTCTAGAATAGTACCCATTATACCTTTCACCTTCCTTGTGGGATGATGGCACCCACTCTTTTTGACCTAGCTGTTATCACAGGGCTAAAACCTCATGGATTGGTCTATGATCCTGAAGTGGATAACCAAGACAACATAGGATTCTCCACCATCAAACACACGTATACCCACTTCATCAATCACTATCATAACAAACAACCAGACACTGTTGAAGACTAGGAACACATAGCATTTCTAGCTATGTAGCTTTCTCGTTATGTTTTCTGTACCAAATCTCTGCAGGTGGCAAGGAAGTATCTTACTCTCGCCAACCAACTACATTTGAATCGAGGTATTTGTCTAAGTGAAATGATACTGGCCAGCTTGTATGGGTCTCTGAGAAAAGGTATTGGTTGACTGAAAAGCCAAGAGAATAACGGGAATCTCTTGTTGTCGGGGCCTTTCTGGCTACTCCAACTCTGGCTTAATGTCCCCTTCGAGACTAGCCTTCCTAACAAAGGGACGATCGACGAAGAAGACCCAAAGGTAAAGGAGAGACAAGTCAATGGACTCGATTGGTTAAGCTAACCCCTAGTGAAGAGGGGCAGACCCTTAGGGCATCTATCTCTGGCTTTATTAAGATGTTCGCCAAACACTACGAGTTTACACCACGGATGGCCCCGTTTGCAGAAAGGAAATACGACCCTGAATGGTTTACTAGGGCCTTCCCTCCCGTGTTCAAAAAACACGAGGCAGAATCAATGCTTGTCTGGGAAGGCTTTTTAATTCCTCGACTCATTGTCCACAAACTTAACCTTCTGAGGGGCCAAGCAGCTTTGATGGCCTACCAGCCAAATCTTGTCTCTCGACAGTTTGGCTTGGTCCAAACATTGCCCAAATGTCTATATAACAAGAAGGCTCATGTGATCCTTCCCCATACTGTTTACAATAGCATAGAGAGTTCGATGCATCTCGCTCGACATGCCCATAAATCTCTTCTTACCCCTGTTTATTTCGAGCCCTCTCACCTCTGCACCCAGGAATTCTATAACTGGTGGTCGAGGCATTACACTGCAGAGTTCCTCGACGTTTCTATCTTTGTTTGTTTGATTGACCAAGCTTTTATTGATGTGCAGGAGAAAGTCAAGAAAGGTATATCTACCCATATCAAAGAGATTCAAGCCTTCCATAAGTACTTTGAAACTTCTTATCGACCAAATGATGTTAGTCGAACCATCCGCGAAGCCGCTGTTACGTTGAAAGAAATTTTTTCAAAGAAAATGGAGAATTTAAAAATCCCTTGTACGTTCCTCCTGAGAAACGCTATGAAGTGGCTTTCACCCTATTTCCCCCAAAGACTCCTCGACTACCATCTGCTGACTTTGAAGTGGCTCTTGCCCCTCCATTTCCAGATTGGTTCATCTGCGAGGATTCTATAAAGATCCTTCGTCAACAGTCGAAACCCAAGGACCAACGGGTGGTTCCGACTAAATATACACTCGACAGTTTCAAAGGGCACCTTCATGTCGGTATCGAAGATGTTCGCATCGAATCCAAAATTCTTAAAGGTTGTCATTCTTCGATTTTAGGTTCCTTTATATAAACTCTATTATTACTAACTTGTGGCAACATTATTTGTTTTGCAGTTGCACCCAAGAAAAGTACACCTCAACCACTAGTTGAGATAAAGGCTGAAGGCAGCAAGGTACTTCACATGCCTCTTTTTCTTATTAATCTGGTATCGATTGCCTCTAATACTTCTTGGTAAGTTAGGCGTCTTGCAAACCACCTCCGACACCTCCAAAGAAGTTGAAGAGGGCCACTTCCCAAATTATCATTGACTCCGAGGATGATGACGAATCTCCTCCTGAGGGCCTGAAAGGCTGAAACTGAAGAAGAGGAAGAGGGTCAGCCAAGGGACATATGTTGCTGGTAGCCAATCTGACCTCGGGACAGCTAAGGTCTCCAAAATAACTACACCCACCAATGGTGTTGTAGGAACCTCTACTAAGGATGCCTCGACACCAGCCACAGTTCTTGTTAAGAGTGACAATTCTAGTCCTGCTGCTGAGGATGTCAAGGTAACTTACACCTCAATTTTCCTCGAAATTCCACTTTACTTGTACCTTGTTCCCTTTTAACATAACTTACTTCCTTTTCGATTTAGGCTGACACAGGTGGCTCAAAGCCAATGATGGAGAAATCTCCTTCTCCAACCACCATCCTGAATAGCCAAGATGAGCCCACTTACCATCCCACGTCTGATTTGGGCTCTGGAATGAGTTCACTTGGTGAAATTAATAAACCTGACTTTGAAACAACTCCTCCTTCGCCTGCAAAGACTGCTACTCAGCCGTCTCAAACTGATGGCTCTGATCATGAGGAAGATGATGCATAGCAGAATCTTGTGACATAAGATACGAGAGACATCCATATGGAGGAAAACGCAACCTTGGATGATGAAGGCAATTCCCCAATGGCCGATACTCTTGGTGTAAAAAATGTTGATCCAAAAGGGAGTAAGGATATGGAGGAAGATGATGAGATCATGCATCAATCTTAACTAGATGGCCATTGTGATGAAAATATTAGCGACGAAATGGATGAAGACAAAGGAGATGATGGTCGAAGTGAAGAGGAGAAAACTAGGAAAGGTCCTAACAATGAGCCAACCCAAGTCGAGGTTGCTATCACTCCAGCCACTGCTGCTGCTACTAAAGGAAAACCAGTATCTACTATGTGTGGAGCAGGCTTCACTCAAAAAGAACTTGACGCCTTGAAGGTTAGCAACCCTCGACAATACATCAAGATCCTTCTTGGCAGTCGAGGGAGCTCTTCTAGAAAGACTCTTAGTGCTTCCACCTCTGAAGACCAATCTTCGAGCAAGCCTAAAGGGAACATTCTCCAAAAGATCAAAGAAAAAATCTTTAGGGGTGACCTCTTCACTATCCTGCAAATGGACCATGTTACCCACATATCTCTAAAGAATCTTCTTCAACAAGTGGATATTCATTTTGTTTCCCCTGAGTCTGCCACTACCATCCTAGAACTTGGCACTATAATTAACCAAGTCTCTGGGAATCTCAAGCGCCTGCCACAGATCAAAAAAACCATTTCGACCAAAACCTGAAGTGAGGTTGCCACTTGGGCTTCTGCCACTGAATCTGAGAACAGGTGTTGCACCCTAAAATTTGCCCAACCTTATTCAATTGGTTTATGTTTCAATATCATTAGCATTTGCATATAGAGTCATGTACATAGGTTACTCATCTGCATAGCATAAGCATAGCAAGTCATTCAACAGGGGACCAAGCATTATTATCCTCTCTAGAGGTCTATCAAGAGGTTATTATCCTGATTCAATCTCATTCAAGTCATCATAAAAGAATTTGAAAGTTGGAGAAGTCAGTAGATCAAGCATTGAGTATATCTCCTAACTGAGGGTGTCTGAGGATCAACAAAGAAATTGTGAGCTGTGGGCTGAGCATGGAGAGTATGTGGACATCATGGGAGACTTAGAAAGTCATCTGAAGAAGGAGACAAGTCATTGATATGATCACAAGAGTTGTGGATGAAGACAGTCAACTAGGGTTTCATCTGGGTCAACTCTAGGTCAATTGACTGATTGAAAGGCATTGAGGGCTATTGAGGAGATGTGGGGTTTATCATTTGACATGAAGAATAAGGATATGTTGTTATGCTAAGAAGAGTTCAAGAGAAATTAAGGAGAAGAGGAGCTTCTAAATTAGGGTTTCTGTGTAAAATCCCCTAGTTTAGGTCAAATTTCCAAGCAAGATAAGTCAAAATGAAAGCTTCAAATGGATCCTTGGCCAACATGGAACTTGTAGAGGATCTCAAGACCTTTAATTTGAGTGGTGGAAGACACTAAGGAGATTTATAGAACTCAAGTTATGATCCTTGCAAGTTACAGGTCATCTGAGGTATCTGAAATTTTGTCTGTGAAAGTGACTTGACTTCCAAGCTATTTTTACCCCTCAAGGAGATTTCAAATGAATTTCTGGTCAACATAAGAGTTGTTCCTCATTGTCTTAGCTTTCTATAATGGTATAATATGCCTTCATATGATTTGTGGAACTCTACTTATGGTCTTGGCAAGCAAAGGGTATTTTGGTCATCTAAGGATTACAGGTCATTCTTAGCCTATGCCTAAAACTCATACAAGGAAGCTTCAAATGAAAAACTTCCCAACATCAAAGTTTCTCAAAATGCCATTTTAAGTCAAGAAAATAATTCATGAAAGTTTGTAAATGCATGGAACAAGACTTGATAAAAGTTGGTGAAAAATGACTTAAAAAAGGCATATAACTTGAAAAAGTTCAAGTTGGAAAATGGTTTGAGAGATATACAAATCCAATATGGGTCATCCAATATACCAAATTGATTCCCAACATCATTTTAAAGACATTTGTTCAGCCACATTTTTGAGTTTAGGCTTAAAAATTGGACTTCATTTGTAAAGTTGTTTCTTGCATCATAAGGCAACATGGTAAAACTTAACACAAGGCAAGGAAAAGCTTGGTTTTTCATACATACACTCCTAATATCTCATGAAAGGAGATTTTAACTCAAATTTACCCAAGGTGCAAGCATGATATGAGATGATTCAAGATACCATCAAATGATAATTTCATGAAAGTTCCACAAGTTTCTAGATCCCTCTAGGACCAATCTAGAAGCTTCTCATTCTGTTAATCCTCACCTATATAAGGAAATGAAGCCATTTGTGCATTGGTTGGTGATTCTTTGAGCTTGCAAACACTACTTTGATTCCTTCACTCCCATTTGCATTTTCTCTTCAAACTCCATTGAAACTTCATCAATCATCTCAATTTCTGTTATCATCATCATCCACCATTATCATAGAGTAATTGGCAAAGGAAATTGAAGGGAATTCGTGGCTGGTTAGGGTGATCCAAGTTTACACTCCAACTTGCATGAAGAGGGGGATAAGGTGATTCAAAAAGATTGAGCAACTACCATTGCAAACAGAAGAATTAGCATCCATTAGAGATCAATATTGGAGGTTAACAAGTCTTGAAGTGTACAATTCCACCACTGTTTCATCAACATTGCAAGGTATGCATTTCAATCTATATCTCTTCTTCTAGGTGGTATTAGATGGAATGGTTAGGATATATGTGATAGAGACCATTAGGGGATGATTCATGAGTAGTTTAAGGGTTGTTCTTGAAGGTTGTTTCCATGGCAGTTTCTGGTTAGTGATCAAGAACTCACATGTTAGAGTGCTATGATACTGGAGATTAGGTTTAGGATAATCACCATGAGCTATAGAATGCATTAGTATAGGTTTTATCAAGAATCTTCAGCATGCGTATCAGTGAAAATCAGTGGTGCCCTAAACTTATAGCTATCGGGTTTGGCTATTGGAGAAGTTTTAGCAAAATCTAACACCATGGCTGTATAGAGGGTGAGGAGGAGAGTTCTTTTGGTCTTTGGATCGTGTTATTTCATGGAGTGAGTAGAGAGAACGAGGAGGTGGAAATCTCATGCATGAAAGCTGGTTTGGGAGGAAACCCTAGCTGGAGGTTGAAGACAACCTCCCAGCCGTCCGATGGTCCCCAATTGTTGACTATTTCGTATGATCACACGACCAGGATTCAATTCAGAAGTGGAGGGAAATCAGAAATGTGAAACGATGCGTTTCACTAATTGCATCAGCATGGGCTTAAATTCAGATGACTATCCACACCCCCTTTTGGATAGGCCCAATGATTTCAACGTGTTTGTATTGCTATTGGCACCGGAAGTTTATTGTTTTTCTGGCATTTTTTCCAATTCCTTTATGAAGCGCGCTGGGCCTATTGCTTTGTTCTATTCGCACCCCATCTTCTGGCCCACCTGGATATTACAACTAGGCGCCCTTGCTGATGGCACCCCCCTCCCCTTTTATTCATATTTTGTCATTTTTAATTTCTTTTCATTTTCATGCATTTTATAGAAATCATAATAAATCATAAACTTCATATTTTTCAATGATTCTTTTTGCATTAATTTTTTCAAGATGTCTAGAAAATTATAAAAAATAAAAATTGCGTTTTATTTTTCATTTGATATTTTTCCCATATTTTCCAAATAAATGCCTATTTTAGGTGTTTCATTTCATACATGATTTTGATAATTTTTGTTCTAATAAATGCTTTAATATTTTTCACCCATTATTTTTAGGTTGATTAATAGACATTGTTAGCTTGTACATACAATTTAGTGCATATTTTTAGGAATTAATTTTAGGTGATTAGTTTAGGTGTGAACAACATGAACAAAATTAGGGTTTTAAATCAACTTAGGTGAGATAGTTTAATTCTTTTAGGAAATTTTCATTTGATTTTTGGGGTATGGACTATAGGGGTTATGGGTATAGGATAGATCCCCTTAGAAATCACTAGGATTCCCCTACTGCTATTAGTATATACTGTCTATATTTGATTGATTGGTGTGGTGTGCCCTCTGGGGATTATGGTTTGTCTGTGTGGGTATTGGGATTGCTTGGGGATTGGGAGAGCTGAAGATTGATGATGATGAAGCCATTGGAGATCCAGAGCTTGAAGACCAACTTCCAGAGTGGATGAGGAGATTCCTGCTAGCAGCTGTTGAGGAGATTAGGGTTTAGGAGCTAGGCAGAGCTCTAGATTAGAAAGCTTGATTCTCAAACATGGAAGGTTTTGACTGCCTTCATTCCTCTTTGTGATACAGAGTCTCTCTAAGACATTCACCCCCTTCCTTTGGAAGGCTTGGTGCTACTGTCTAAGGGATAGAACTCTTGAGAGAAAATATCTTATGTGTTAGTAGCAGTTGGTTTGCCACCCTTGGTAGTCAACTAATTGCTTAACACCCAATTCACTCTTGTGACTGATCCCTCAGCTTGGAGGATGAGACTTGAAGAAAAGCCATTGCAGATGGAAGATTGATAACCAAAGCCCTTGCTTGAAGACTGTGGAGATGGAGAGTGATGCTTGCTGAAGCTTATAGCTGATTGGAGATGACTTGACGACTGGTGTGATGCAGAGCTGCTGTGGCTGTTTATTGTTCTGCTGTATTTCACTTCTTGATGTATTGATTGGTTTCCTGACTGTATTGTTTGCTGTTTAACCTTTTGGGTTGAAAGCGAAGCCTGTTCACTTTTGCCTATTGTTTTCTAGGTTCGAGGTTGAGTGGGACTCCCTTGCCTCGCTTGTATTGTTGCATCCATGCATTTTACCGTATTACTGTATATATCTGATGTTGTTTCTGTTTCTGTCTATTCCCTTAGGATCTCTGTTTCTCTCTGCGCAAGAGAGAAGCATGATAGACACTAGGCCTTAACCCATGCATGATAACATTAGGATAGTTTGATTCCCTTCGCAACCGTAGGTTAGAGTCCTGTCTCTTCTTCCTCAAAACAAACAGAAAAACACAATAACATTTCAAACACAATAAAAGACACTTCTTTCGTAAAAGAATGTGAACTCATCAAAACGTCATTTTTGTCCGCCGGGATTGTTAATCAGAAAAACCTTTTTCAGAAGGAATAAAATCAATCAAGACAAGCTTGTGCAGTACGTGGCCCGAACTACGTTTGCTCTGATCTTCCATGCTGTGTGGAAGTACGTAGGCATAGGATGCGATATCCTAGCGAGCAACCTTCCCCTCCTTTCCCGTAGGTAGGCGAACTACGTTGACTCTGATTTCTCGTTCCAGACGGGAATACGTAGGCATAAAGTGCGATACTTTGCCGAGTCATTTTATTTTCTTTTTAACCCTTGACCTGTAGCATAGATAGAAATAACAATCCATACCCGAAAACAAGCGTGGATCCCGTCGAGTACGACGGACGTGAGGGGTGCTAATACCTTCCCCTTGCGTAACCGACTCCCGAATCCAGGTTTTGGTTGCGACGACCATACCTTTCCCGTGTTGTGCGAGGTTTACTCTGAGCGTTTCCTTTCCCTCCGGTGGGATAAATAACGCACGGTGGCGACTCTTCTGTTCAGCCGGCGCCGATTTTCGCAGTAGCGACAGCTGGCGACTCTGCTGGGGATCCAACGTCCCCCGGCTGCTAAGGACTGCGATAGTTCCTATGCATTTGGGATCCAACGTCCCTTAAGAGAGTCAATCCTAACGCTTATTTTCCCGTCGAGGATTTTGTATGGATTTATATTTCTGACCTTTATTTTCAGCATTATATATATATTGATTATTATTGCTGTATTGGGGTGTGACGGGTGTTCTGATATAGAGTGAGAAGCCGGACCTGGGCTTGAGTGCACCTAGAATTAGAGTAGAGATTAGTTGGCGCCCGCTTGCTTTGCTTGCCTTGGTGTCCCGCGAAATCTACACTCAGACGAGGTTCCTCTGGTTGGCCTCCTGCCCCTTCCTTTGGTTGGCGTGGGTTGCTGGTTAGTTGAATTGTCGACTCTGGGGACCGATCATTTGGAAGTTGGCTAAGTGAGGCCTCTTCAGGATTTGAAGATGCCACTCCTTCTGGGAATCGTATCATCAACCCTGAAAGTCTGTGACGCCGACGACCGCATAGGATGCCATACCTTTGTCAGTTACTAGGACATCCACCTGTGAGAGGGTTTGGGGTTATGCAGGTAACTAGACCTTCAGATACCGGTTATTTCTTGATCAGAGATCCTGGGTATTTATGGAGAGTTATGAGGTCTGTCAGAGACCATTTGGAGATGTGTTATGAGGTCTGTCAGAGACCAGTTAGATAGTTTTGAGGTCTACCAGAGACCAGCTGGAGTTATGATTTGAGGTCTGTCAAAGACCATTGTTGGAGCTTTGTTTTAGGTATATCTGAGACCAGGGTTTGAGGCCTTATAGAGAATCTATATGAGACTTCTTGATATGGTTCAGGATATTCAGCTACGGCAGTTGGTCCCCATTGCATGTTACTTGCGTTGCATTTGTTTGCATACTCATCATCATTGCATCCCACTAACGTGTGTCTGTGCTGCAGGTGCATTTGCATTTCCCTAGTTCTAGTGTCCGGATTTCTGAGTGATTGGTCATGGCCAGCTTAAGAAGGACAGTTGCTTACAAATTGCCTACTCCTGATGTTGTTCCCCTGCTTGGGTTGATCTCTCTGGCCGATGAGGATGTTCGTAGGAGCTTCAGAATGAGCTATGGAAGACTATTGAGATTGGTGCGCAAACCCACGGAGACAGAGCTAGATGGGCTTTACGCTTTGATGCAATTCTATGATCCCGCATTGAGATGTTTTACGTTTGCTTATTTCATTATGGGGCCTACCATTGAGGAGTATGTGGAGTTTACTGAGTTACCCGTGCAGAACCAGGTTCCATTCATTCATTCTGGCATTAAGCCCAAGCCGGAGGACTTGGCAAAAGCTTTGCATGTGGATGCTTCTGAACTGTTGACTAATGTTTCCCGTGGGGTGCCAGGCTTCTCGCTCCAGTTCTTGATTGGTAAAGCCCAAGAGTACGCTAAGAGCGGGTGTTGGATTGCCTTCAATGCTGTGCTGGCTCTGTGTATATACGGCATAATATTGTTTCCCAACGTACCGGATTTTGTGGACTTCGATGCCTTCTACTTGTTTGCCGCTGGTAATCCTGTACCGACCTTGCTCGGAGATTTCTACCACTCACTGCATTACAAGAATGAGAAGGGAAGAGGAAAGAATGTTCATTTCTGTGTACCATTGCTGGATATGTGGTTTAAAAGCCACCTTCCCATGAAGGGATCTTTCGTGAAGAGTGCAACCACAGCTAGCTGGTCAGAGCACCTGATGAGGCTATCTTCCGAAGACGTTGTGTTGCACCCTAAAATTGGACTAACCGATTCTCCTATCTGACTCGTGGTTTAAATTCATATTCGCAAATCAGACGCATGATATTTGTGCACAAACAGAGGATATCAGAGTTTACAGCCTGGTTCTCGTCTATCAGATATGGCAGATCCAGTCCAGATCATCAGGGTTTTATTTTTTCGGGAAATTGTGCGCTCCTCAGTGATTTTCAGCTTGCATAGTGATTTTGGGATATTCTGATGCCCGGGGTTCTCTGTTCGATTCGATCTGGTCTCGTGCGCTCTTTTATAGGGGTCATTTGCATTTGTCTGCATTTTTAGGGTTTAATAGCCTTTTTCGGATTTTTAATAGGTTTGATAGATTTTTCTGGAATTTAAATAGGGTTTTTGTATTTTTTTAATAGTTTAAATCATTTTTTAGAATTTTATATAGATTTTAAAATAGGTTTAATAGTTTTTAATCATTTTTAGAATATATTAGATTTTAAATTTGATTTTAATATTTTTAGATAATATAGAATAATATAGAATTTTTAGAATATTAGTAGGACTTTTTAATAGTTTTAATAGCTTTTAAAGTCATTTTTAGATTAGTGTAGAATATTAGTGAATTTTTCTTTTAGCATATTAAATAGTTTTTGTTAATAGAAGTTTAATGTTTTAATTTTAGATATAAAGAATATAGATTTTTCCTTAATAAATAAATAGCATTTTCTTGTTAGAATAAATAGGTAGTTTTTGTTAATAGAAGTTTAATGTTTTAATTTTAGATATAGAGATTAATAGATTTTTTTTTCTTTCTTTTATTAGTAAATAGAGTTAGATATTATAAATCTTCTTTTATAGAATAATATAGTCTTTTTAGAGTTTAATACAGTTTTATTAGGGATTTAAGAAATTTAATCAGTTTTAGATCAGCATTTAATCTCATTTTGGTCATTAGTTGTTTAATGCAGTTTTTTAATTCATTTTCGTAGTGGGCTTCAGTCCAATTCGCAGGCCCAATACATGTTTTTGTCCAGTTTGCAATTCAGCATCAGTCCAATTCACTCCAAAAAAGTCCAGCTCTCTCCAGATTTTTCCAGCCAGCTCCAGATCCTTCTAGAAGCGTCCAGAGCTTCTCAGGCTTTAAATATTCCAGCGCCACGTGTCCAAAAGGGAGAGGCCCCACGTTACGCTGTAGAATCACGCCACCACACGCTCAAAAGCTCTCCTGCTCACGCCACGCGTCCCACCAGAACTCACACTCTCTCTCTGCTGCCACCCGTCCTCACACGTGTCTCCTCCCAGCATTTCCCCCTCACCACTTGTCACCTCGCCAGCCGTCGCCTGAGCCTCGCCGGAGAAGCCACCGGCCGGCATGCAAAATCCGTCCGGCCGCCTTTAACACCGCCGTCCCTCGCCGGAATCTGCAAAAATTGCAGAAACGCAAGAAATCCATTTTTTCCTCCTTTCTTCTCCGATCCTCCTCCGTCCACCTTCATCGTCGCCTCGCCGGAAAGTTCATACACGCCGGAAAATTCATACGAATCTCCAGGAACCTTCATCCAGTTTCCAGAACATCATCAATATTCATCGTTCATCAGTAAACCCAGAGCGCCATCAAACCTTCATCATCTCCCTCAGTTTCCCAGATTCGCTCGATCTTCTCAGGATCAAGAAGGTTTTGTTGTCTTTGTGTTCTTCATCAAGAACTCCATCAACCTCGTAGATCTTTCATTCAAGATTCTCCAGGATTGCTTCAAGTTCTTCAACGAACTTCCTCAAGAACATTCCAGGCCCTTTCTCTTCTTCATATGCGTTCATCAACCTGCTAACAGCTTGGATCGTCGTTGAAGGAGTTTCGCTCTCCAATACGCTCCAGTTCGCTCCAGAATCTCCAGTTCGCTCCAGATTCATCTCCAGGTATGCTTTCTGGAATTCGTTGCATGTTCTTTCAGATTGCATTGTCTTCACTGACTTATAGAACGGTTAGGGTTTTGCGAATTAATTGATGCGTGGTTTGAATGTATGATGCTGAGATTTGGTTTGATCTGGATGATGTGTTTGAGGCTGATTTAGGATTGTTAGGCTTAGATTGCTGTGTTTGCTTGATTGATTTGTTTGAGTGTTGAGAGTTCTTGAGAAGAGAGAAAGAGAAGTTGCAGAAAGAAGTGAGTTGGGGGAGACGGACGAAACGGCTAGGGTTTGGGATTAGAAGGATGAACAGTGATCAGAGAGATTGAAGGGGATTAGGTTTTTGTGGTTAGGGTTTCATTGGGTTAGGGTTAGGTTTGGGCCAAGCCCAAACACGTTTTACTGAAGCAACCCCCCGTTTACTCGTTTACCCCCCTTTTCGTGTGAGAAACAGAATGATGGGAACTGGGCCTAGGGCCCTTATCACTATCCACACCCCCCTGGGCGTAAGCCCAATGAGAAGCTAACGTGAAAATTCCCTGACTGCACCCCCCTGTGCGTTTTTTTCTTGCTGTTTTTATTAGTTGTTCTTTGGTGTCGTTGGGCCTAGTCTTTATTACTAGGCGCACCCCCACCAATGTGAGCCCAGCCAGAATGAACTAGCTTGTCCTGTTATTCTCACCCCCCCTCCCCTCATTTTAATTCTTTTAATTCCTTTAATATTCTAGCAACTTTAAAAAATTCATAAAATAGAAAACAATTATTTTTTTTAATTCTTCTTTTTTTACCACTTCATGAAAATGTCTAGAAAATCATATAAAAATAAAAATGCCATTTTATTTTTGTTTACTATTTTTTGTATACTTTCCATTTAATTGACTCTTTTAATATTTTTTAGTGCATACATGTCATTAGAAAATTAATAAAAAATAGTAGGTTTAGTCAAATAATCCCGTTCTTTTTTCTGTAGACTCGTAACTCAGTGTAGAATTTTATAGTACAAAAACATTAGCTTAATCATGCATTTTCATTTTTATTGCATTTTTTGTATTGTTTTGCTATTAACTAATTGGTCTGTGGATATGTCTGTGTTGCTGATTTTAGTTCTTTCATCTGGTGTTGAATTTTGTTCTGATTTTTTGGTATGTTGTCTTAGAGCCATGTAGGTTTCCCATAGATTTTTGTTAGATTTTTGTAGGATGTTCTGATATGATTTGTCTGAGCTTGAGGATAGGAGAAGTCTTGATGGCTTCTGACTTTGAAGTTCAACTGTGGTTGAACTTCAGAGGTAGTTTCTTGTGGTTTGAGGATCTGTGGGTTCTTCTCATAGATGGGAGCTGATTGAGGTCCTGTTGGAGCTTGCAAGGATGCATTGGATTGAGGCTTAGTCTAGGAGCTTGTTATCTGTTTGTGAGGTTCGAGATCCTGAAGTTTGAAGGGAGTTTATGGTACTTTCCTGAGGAAGGCACTATGAATGACTTTCATTCTTTCTTCTCACCTCTTTCGTAAGTATCCAATGATGTCGGAGCCGACTTGTGAGTTTAATTTCTCCTGAGGAGGAATGTAAACTGATCACATGTTGTTGAGCCACATGGGATACAATTCCTAAGTGGAAGCCCTCTAGTACTTTCCTGAGGAAGGTCCTATGGGTCTATTCACTTAGTTCCATTAGTTTATCTAGGATTTCTCAAGTATCCAGTGATGTTGGAGCCAACTTGTGAGTTTAATTTCTCCTGAGGAGGAATATAAACTGATCACAGTTGTTGAGCCACGTAGGATACGATTCCTAAGTGTCAGCCTCCTAGTACTTTCCTGAGGAAGGTCCTATGGGTCTGTTCACTTAGTTCCCTTAGTGCATATAGGTTTTCTCAAATATCCAGTGGTGTCGGAGCCTTCATGTGAGTTTAATTTCTCCTGAGGAGGAATGTAAACTGATCACAGTTGTCGAGCCGCATAGGATATGACTCCTGAGTAGTAACCTCCTGGTACTTTCCTGAGGAAGGCACTATGAGTTTGTCTGCTTAGCTCCCTTTCTCTGGTAAGCTTGTTCTGAAGCTTGGAGGCTGGGATTGATTCCTTTTGCTTAGGAGTTTTTGCTTAGAATGTTTGCTTAGATCTTTGCTTAAGGTGTTGTATAGGAGTTCTGTTTAGAGATAGATTAGGAGCTTGTTTCAGGTTTGTTAGGGGCCTTGCCCAGGAGTAGTTTCTTGTTTTGTAGATAGAGGCTTGTCAGGTTAGCTAGCCTTCTCTTCGTATTGTTTGACTTGTGTGATGTTATGTTGCATTAGACTTAGGTATTCATATAGATAGTTCTGAGATAGTGCATTTTAGAAGTAGACTTTGTGTGCATGAGAAGTTGAGGTGGTCCTCCTTCTGCTTGTTTGTTATTGAGTGGCTTTGCTTGTTGGTATTTGGTAGAGCTGAGCTCCCTTGCCTCTGTGGTTTGCGGCCTTTGCGCCTTGTTTGTTTAGTTGTTGCATTCATGCATATTTTCAGTATTCATTTACTTTGCAGTATTTCTTGTTTGTCGTTTAGTCCTATTGCCATGATCCCTTAGGAGCTCTGACTTCTCCGCTGCGGAGTTGTTATGATAGACATTAGGATGGTCAACCAGGCGTGATAGCAGTAGGTAGATTCCCCTTTTCCAGCTATAGTTTTAGGGTGTCTTTTCCCTTCCCTTTCAATAGGAGTTTTTGAGTAGCTTGATCCGTAGTTAGCTGAACTACAGCTGCTCTGATTCTTCGTACCAGACGAGGATATGTAGGCATAGGATGCGATATCCTAGCGAGCACACTAACAACTAACCTTTGTTCTCTCGCGGATGTGCGATCGAGACTTTCCCGCTAACGACTAATTGTTTCCCCTTTCTCTTGCCCGAGTGCACTTGAGACCAGATCGTATTTGTAGGTTCCCGAGCCTTAGAGACCAGTTTGTTTTCTCACTGCTGTGTGAGAGCGCCAGTTTACCCGTAGTTAGGCGAACTACGTTTGCTCTGATCTTTCATACCAGATGAAAGTACGTAGGCACAGGACGCGATGTCCTGGCGAGCAACCTTTTCCCCGTTTAGACGTAGGTAGTCGAACTACGTTGACTCTGACTTTCCCATTGCACGAGGGAATACGTAGGCCCAGAACACCGTATGTTCTGTCGAGTCCTGTCCTTTTATTTTCTTTTCAGACCAGCCATTAGCGTAGATAGATAATACACCCTTTTCCTTATAAACACCAAGCGTGGATCCCATCGAGTACGATGGACGTGAGGGGTGCTAATACCTTCCCCTTGCGTAACCGACTCCCGAATCCAGGTTTTGGTTGCAATGACCATACCTTTTTCCCGTCTTTGTGAGGTTTACTTCGAGCGTTTCCTTTCCCGCTCTGAGGGATAAATAACGCACGGTGGCGACTCTCCTGTCAAGCCGGCGCCGATTTTCGCAGTAGCGACAGCTGGCGACTCTGCTGGGGAATTATAGCATCTAGGGACTTTTCCCATCCCTTATGCTGGGACCGTTTCCCATCCCCTACGCGAGTCAATCCTAGCGCTTGGATGTTTATTTATTGGGTGTTGTGCATATTGTGTTTTACTTTTCTGCACTTTACTTTCCTGTACCTTTACCTTTCCGCATTTATTTTCCAGCATTATATTATTGTGATTATTGCTGTGGGCAAGGGAGGTTACTGTGAGTGAAAGCCGGACCTGGGCTTGAGTACACACCTAGATATAGTTGCGGAGAAGTAGTAGACGAACCTGTCTGCTGAGCAGGCACAGTTCCCTACGAAAATCTGCGCTCAGACGAGATTCTTGCAGAGGTGCTCCTTTCCGGTCCTGAGGATCTGAGGGGAGTCCAGACGTGAGGATTGTCGACTCTGGGGACCGATCATTTGGAAGTCAGCTAAGTGAGGCCTCTTCATGACTTGATGATGTCACTCCTTCTGGGAATCGTATCGTCACTCATGAAAGTCTGTGACGCTGATGACCGCATAGGATGTCGTACCTTTGTCCGTGGATTAGGTCTATCATACCTGTGAGGGGGACTGGGTTATTACAGGAAAACTGACCTTCAGAAACCATGGTTCAGTATTTGTCAGATGGTGTTCTTGATTCATCTCCAGGTGTGTTGTCTGGGTCAGATGGGTTTCTTATCTGAGGTTGATGCTATTATCAGATGGCTTTCTCGTCAGATACAGAGGTTCAGATGGATTTCTTACCAGAGGATTGATATTTTGAGTATCAGATGATAGTTAATGTCTTGAGGTTCTGGTGACTATGATGGTTTCCTGTTCTTGATCACAGAGACATTCCTCTTCAGGCTACAGCATAGCCCTGTGTTCGCAGATTGCATTATTTATCATATTGCATCATTGCATTACCATCTGCATTCAACTAACGTGTGTGTATTGCAGGTACATATTTTCCCTTCCAGTTCTGGTGTCTGTTCCTAGCAAGACATGGAAACCCTGAAGAGAGTATTGCCCTACAAGTTTCCGTCGCCGGATATCAGTTTGTTGTTAAAATTGATTACTATTGCTAAGAAGAGGGTAATGGGTGACTTCAGAAAGAGATATGGGAGGATTCTGACCTACGTTTATCAGCCATCTGCCTACGAGACCAGCGACATCTATACTCTGTTACAGTTCTATGATGCGGAGCTCAGGTGCTTCGTATTTCCCGACTTTGTTTTGGCTCCTACCCTAGAGGAGTATTCTGCACTTCTGGATATACCGATCCGCGAGCAGATGCCTTTTTATCGTACGGACGCTGAGCCTAATCTGGCTGAGCTTTCTGCCATCCTGTGCTTAAAAGAGTCTGAGCTGTCTGGGAAGATGATCAGAAGAGGAGACGTATGGGGATTTCCGTTGGATGTCTTGGTAGAGAAGGCTCGGGAATATGCCCAGAAGGGCAGCTGGAGTGTTTTTGACGTCATCCTCGCTGTATGTGTGTATGGCATCGTGTTGTTCCCGAACATTCCTGATTTTGTTGACTCAGATGCCTTCTATATTTTGGCTGCGAAGAACCCGGTTCCTACTTTACTGGGAGATATCCACCATTCTACCCACTACCAGAATGAAAAGCGGCGAGGAAGGAATGTGTCTTGTTGTGTACCTATCCTATGCAGGTGGTTCACCAGTCATATGCCTAAGTCAGGCCCTTTTGTCACCTCTATTGATTCTCTAGGATGGCCCGAGCGTTTGATGGGATTGACAGCTGAGAGCGTGGTATGGGTTAACGAAGAGGTATTCGGAGCTGAAGTCATACTCAGGTGCGAAGGATTCCCGAATGTTCCTTTAGTGGGGAGGAAGGGGTGTGTCAACTACAACCCCTCCTTATTGATCAGGCAATTTGGGTACGTACCCCAGGGAGCGCCAAAACCCGAGGAGATACAGGAATCTCTGTATCTCACCGGGGCAATAGGGAAAGAGATGCTGACCAAGCTTGAGAAGGCATGGAAGAACTTGCACAAGAGAGGGAAGCCTTCAGGTAGCAGAGGGGATACTCGAGTTCCTGGCCCGTATGTGGAATGGATTCGTGAGCGAGCTGTGAAATTCCTTATGCCATATCCAGCGGTTCAGCCATTGCATCCTTCTCCCGCGGAGGAGCCTACCACAGTGGATATACAGGTATTCAGGCAGCTGATGGCCGAGAAAGAAGAGCTAGCAAAGGCTAAGGAAGCTCTAGAGCAGGAGAATGCCCAGCTTCGGCATGAAAAGATTGAAACAGGATACTTTTCCAAGCAACAGGCCGAAACTCTGAAACATCTGAAGACCACGCTATTGGAACTGACTGAAACCAAGAAGCGTCTGGAGTTAGATGTAGACTCAGTTAGTAGTGTGTTGGCCACTAAGAAGCAAGAGCTGGAAAGGGCCTACACGAAGCTAGCCAAGTTCAGAGAGCACTGGGATCGCACTATGACCAAGCGCAAGGAGCGAGAAGAAGAGCTGAAGACACAGATTGCTCAGTTAGAAAAGCAGGTCAAAGTGAAGAACGAAGAGCTTGAAGAAGAAGCCTGCTGCCGATACGAGGCCGAGCGCAAGCTGACAGATGCCATAAAGAACTTGGAAGATTTCCAGCATAGAGCAGATGCCAAGAGACCCAAACCTGGGGGCGGTGCCCATGATAAGGCTTGGGAAGACTTTGTCAGAGACATCCAGGGGACGGTCAGGAAGAGGGATCGGCTGATAGAAGGTTTGATTTATCAACCAGATCATGCAGAGACAAAGAAGATGGTCGAGGACTTCCGCAACCGTACCCGTGCTTGATTTCTCTCTTGTATTCTGTATGTTGAGATCACCACCAGGCATGTTGGCTGGGATCCTCTTTTTCATATCAGTTGTATGGAGCATAGTTATGTAACCTCTTGACAAGACTGTTATTCTAATCAATATATAAGGGTTTTTCTAAATATTGTCTTTATGGTTTATCTCGTCTTGCTACCACTGACACTGGAATTGGAGGGGAAATATCTCCAATGCACACATGCACATTAGCATTTTTGTATTTCTGTTTGCATAAATCATGTTGCATAGCATTTCTCTAGCAGGCCAAAACACTTATCCAGCCTTTGTTTTCACCAGAAAGTGGTTCTCGGGGACCGTTTGAGGCAAGAGTGGAATGTCGAAGACGACCAAGGGGCTGAAGCAGATTTGAGCAGAATCAAGCAGTGTAGTCAGTTACAGGTAATTGGTAGCTATGTCTGAAGGCAATTTCCAGGCTCCTAACACCTTGACAAGGTTTACCATGGCGTCCAACCATCAGTATGATTCTATGGAAGGCTTCCCGCAAGCGAACAATCTTACTACAGACCAAGTTGTACAGCCTACGGATGAGAACCGAGATCGACATGAGCAGTTCGTTGCCCGAAATGAACGTTATCCTCCTGTTAACAATCAAAGTGTTGCTTTCCCTGTGATGAATTACCGGAGAGATATTCCAATGGCCGGGATGGTAGATCCAAGAGCTCATGAGCAGGACAGAAGACTCCGAGCATTGGAAGAAGGTATAAAAGCCTTAGAAGCGAAAGATGTCGTTAACCTGGATGCTGTGGCCATGTGTTTGGTTCCTGACCTGGTGTTGCCTTACAAGTTCAAAGTGCCAGAATTTGAAAAGTACACGGGAGATAGCTGTCCAAAGCTGCATTTGATGATGTTCTGTCGAAGGATGACTTCGTTTGTGCGAAATGACCAACTAATGATCCATTGCTTCCAGTATAGCCTGACTGGGGCATCCTTGAGATGGTATGTGCAATTAGAGAGTAATCGGATTCGATCCTGGGTGGATTTAGCCAGAGCTTTCATGAAGCAGTACGATTACAACCTGGATTTAACTCCTAGTCTCGTAGATCTGCAAGAATTGTCTCAGGCGGAGAATGAATCATTCAGAGGGTATTTGCGAAGATGGAAAGAATTAGCCGCTAGTGTTCAACCACCGCTTCCGGAAAGGGAACTGGTTGACATCTTCTTGGGTACTCTGAAAGGCCATTATTTTGACAAATTGTTCAGTTGCACAAGCTTTGTGGGCCTGATGAGACTGGGAGAGATTGTTGAGAGAGGACTCAGGAGTGGAAAATTTCGAGATGTTCCTTACGTCCCAGTTGATAAGGTCGAGTCAGTTGTCAGTTCCCAAGAAGAGTGGGAAGAAGGAACTGACGCCACTTCAGAATCTCTAGCATCTCAGGATCAGTTTTCAGACACTTCAAGTCAATGATCATCCTATCGCCGATCGCGTCAGCACGCTCCACGAAGGCCAAGGAAACCAGAAAGGCAGTTTACTCAGCTACCGGTGTCGTACAGTCAGTTGTTGCCAGATCTGGTCAGAAGTGGATTGATAGTGCCGAAAGAGACTAAGCCGGTGATTCCACCGTATCCTCCAGGTTTTGATGTCGGCGCCCGCTGTGAGTACCATGTTGGGGCACAGGGGCATTCCACAAATGATTGTAAGGTGCTTAGAAGTCAGGTTCAGGATCTGATAGACTCTAGCCGTATTTGCATCACGTCTCAGGGTTTTGTTCAGATTAATGATTTTCCATCATCCAGTTGTGTGGGTTCGTCAGTTAATGTCATGGAAGACTCCACAGGAAGTGTGTGCTCCGAAGATTGCCAATCAGAGAGTTCAGTTGTGTGGGAGAAGTTTCTAGAGGTTTTTGCGCCCGATGTCGCATCTGTTTTCTCTGCTTAATCCGTTTAGCTTTGGTGCACTAGTGTCTGCCGACCACCACCAGGATTGTTGGCTGGGGTCATTGTATTCATACTCATTTGTGCTTACGTGCTGATTTTGTTGGTTGTACATGTGTGGGAGATGTTCGTCTGTATGCTTATAGCTTGAGTTTCTCTTTATCTCGTTATGAATATGTGTTTGCTTGCTACGCTGCATTATCATTTAACAGGTATATCAGAACCGTGGGCCTTATTTCCTTATCATCCAGTTTGTTGCAGGAATTCCTTCAGAGATATGGAACAGAATCAGTTTGAATTGATTGAAGTCCAAAGCCAGCTGGGGCAGATGATGAGAGACATGCAAGAGATGCGTCTGGAGCAGAAGATTCTCAAAGAGGAGAATAGTCAGCTGAAGACCCAAGTGAGCTTGATCATGGAAGTAGTCAAGAATGTGCTTAGGAAATAAGGCGATCAGCTATTTGAAGCCGCAATGAAGAAGCTCGCGCCACCCGTGCATGTGGAACCTGAGCAGCAGCAACAGAAGATACATCCGGCTCAACGGAGGATCCAGGAAGGAAAACCAAAGAGAACGTTTGAGGCACCGCCTATGACATATGCTGAGCTCTTGCAGACCTTATTGAGGTTTAATTTGGTTGAAAAGAGAACATTGGAACCACCAACGAGAGCGTTTCCTCATGGGTACGATGCCGGTAAGCGATGTGAGTTTCATTCCGGGGCATTCGGACACGACATCGAGGGTTGCCATGCTTTTAAGCACAATGTTCAAGACCTGATTGACTCGCACGATATCGAATTCACGCCGGGCGGCGTAGCTGTGCGTATTGCTCCTGTCTCAGTCGATGCTAAGATGACAGATGTTTCTAAAGCTACAGTGGGTCAAAAGCGTATCCTGGACTCCATGGTGTCAGAATCTCCAGGCCCACAACTGTTGCCTATTCCTGGGGCAGATCTGAGAAAGAAAATGGCTAAGCATAAGGAGGGCGCTAATCAATACAGTGAAGGTCAAGAAACCGATGTTGCATTTGATACGAAAGGTGTTCAAGAGTCAACTCGACACCAGCAGCAGCAGCCCCAGCAGCAGAATAATCAGGGGTATAAAAGATATCAGAATCGGGCTCCCCTGGCAAGCCGTCATCTTGAAACTCCACCTATGCCATATGCACAGCTTCTGCAAACGTTGCTTCAGCTCCAATTGGTTCACAAAAGGACGATAGCTCCCTTAACAGGGGCACCACCACCGGGGTATGATGCCAATGCTACTTGTGAATTCCACACTGGGGCACCTGGCCATACGGTTGAGAATTGTAAAGCTTTTAAGCACAAAGTGCAGGATCTGCTTGATAGTGCAGCAATCAGCTTCGGGCCGGGAGGTCCCAAAATCATCTGAATGAAGGAGGAAGGGGCTCTACAACTTGGTTGAGTCGTTGAAAGCAGATCAGGACAGCATCGAATTGTCTCTAATAAAGATAGCTGGTTCAGCAGCAGGACGAATGTGAAAGTCCGGTTCTCGGAAGCTAGCATTTTTCCTTGTTTTAGCTTGCCATTTCTTTACATTTGTAGTTGCTTTCCTGTTTGAATTTGTAATCTTGTTTGTAAAACTTGTTGTTTTCATTCAATTGATGATAATGAAATAAATATGCATGTTTTGATTAAATCCATTCGTGTTCACTAACTGTTTTTACAAATGTCCCACGCTTGGTTAAGAAGGATTTGGGGAGGATGACGAAAATGACCGACATGCAACTACCGATATCGTATGCTTTTGAAATAAAACCTGTTGATGATGTACAGGCATTGTTTCAAATCCCTAAACACCGGAGATATAAGGAAGATAATCCCTTGTCAACCCCTTTGAGCCTTGTAGTAGGAGTTTCTTTCTGAAAACGAAAAAAACCTCGATCTCAACCTGGGGCAGGGTAGGTGTTAGCTAATTTGACCGAGCGTCCAAATTGCAAAAGGAGTGTTCGTTCGGGGATCAATCACGTCCCTAGAGGTCGTGCCTAAAAGACCACAATGGTTCAATCAAGAGTGGGACAGCCACATCACTTCCCAAAGAGTCAGACAACCAGTGTCACACGACTTGTTCGAAAAAAAACGAGAAAGAAAAAAGGGGATCAAAAGCCCGCTAAGTCAAGAAAACTTCAAAACAAATGACTTAGGCAAAAATGAGGGCATCCCGCTGGACTTAAAAAAATCAAAAGAAACTCAAAAGGAGTCAGTCCAGGCAAAAGTTAGGGATATGAAAAGAAAAAGACGAAAAGAATCAAAAGAAAAATCCTCGTAGGAAATACGAGTCGTGTGACCTCAAGTGTCAAAGACGAAAGAGTGAGTGGTTGTCACTCCCAACGATCATAATTCCTCGAACAATCACTCCTATCTTTCAACCTCCGAGAGGTGAGCGCTAAGGTTGAATTAGCTGAACGTAGGATGGGAGAACATCAAGGAGAGCGGGTGGGTTAAAGTGAACTTTGAGCCTTTATCCTTTCTTTCAAGACCATGAACCTGACCACGTTACAACCTTCAAAAGTCCTAATTGAAGCAGGTTGTTTCGAAAGCATACTCCGGTAAAGGTCGCGTCGATTCTGACTCTTAAAAGGGTTCCTCTTACCATGTTGATACTAATGTTGATAAATGTTTTGTGCATCATATGCTATAAATTGTTTTCCTATTCCCAGTGAACAGATTGGATGTCAAAGTTGTCATATGTGTTGCATTAGTATATCTTTTACGCAGAACAACTTGTTTTACTTGCGAGTAAGCGCTTGACAGCAGGAAAGCTCCCTACAGTGGAAAGTATGGTCAAGATAGAATGCAGAGCGCCCGAATGCTCCGCAGGACGGGGCAAGCTATCATCCAGTGATCCCCAGTCAGGTCAGCTTTTCGAAGTCAGTTATTTTGGGGCAATCAGGTTGAGATTCGGTGAATACGTCGTAGTCGGGAGGTACTGCTCTGGATCAGCTAATCAGGGGAAAGGTCATTGCAGTCAGGGGCAGACCATCGTAAGAATGCAGAAGTTATTCTTTATCCGAGAAGCATTTGGTGTGAAGTATTTCTCCGAAGTTCAGAATGCTGGGGCATTTCTTATCAAACCATCAGAAAACAGATTTTCAGATTTCCTTTCGAGGACTATCCCCACAGAGGTCCTGCAGGCGGAGGCATATCATGAGCGAAAGGTTGGCTCTTCTCCGTATCAGCAGGGTCATTCAGAGTTGTTCGAACAGATTCAGTCGATTTTCGAGATCAAGACGAATGCGGGAAGTCGTGTCACTATCCCTTGACTCTTCACTAAAAGGCTGTGTATTCAGGAAGATTATTTTCCAGCGTCAGTTGTACCTGACCCAGCAAGATAGCTCAAGAGCTCAAATCCATGTTGGCAATCGCTGTGAGGCCCATCCGTGTTGGCGCATCGGTTTCCAGATCCGAGCTTCATCAGTACGCAGGAAGACTCCCTCCATTTTCTCCAGCAAAGTCCAATTCGTCGTTGGTACGGGTAAGTTGTCCCTAGAGGAGTCCAATTACATTCGGCACGTCTGCTATTTCACAGCGGAGTTATATTCCCCAGCAGGATATTACTTCGTCGATGATGTTCGGTTAAGTTCCTAATATCCCCAGCGGAGTTGATTTCACTCTCCCAGCATTTATTTTGCTGGGATAATCCTGTGATATCCAGTTTATCCCCAGCAGAGTTGGCTTCGTCTTCAGCATTTATGTTGCTGAAGTGGTTTTCTGTACCCAGCCCTCTCCGGCAGCTCGAGCCTGCATTAGCATATGGCATGCATCATCATACTTGCATCATACCTGCATGACATTTTCAGAATGCGTAGCATTCCCATCCTGAATGGAGCATTACGCCATAGAGAGATTAAAGCATTTGCATATGCATACGAAGCATAAGTCAGATTTTCTATCAGCCTCACATGGCGCGTGAATTACTCTGAGATCAGTTCAGGGGCATTTATCCAGCAACAGTATTCAGACGATTCAGCGGATTATTTGTATCACAGATCAGACAACAGTTATGCTTTGATCAATCAGTCATCTGGTATCGGCAGACTTTTCTTCCCGTCAATTCATATTGACGATGTGTTCCTTCGATAAGTGGATTTCTCTGTCTATCATTAGACGTCTTGAGTACGAATGTGGTTTTCTTTCCGTCTATCCTTAGACGATGTGAAGTTGCGGGTGATCGCAGTAGGGGTTCAAAACGGGGTTTCTCTAGCAAGTGGCTTTTCTTTCCGTCTACCCTTAGACGATGTGAGTATGGAGATTATTTCTTCCCGTCTATCCTTAGACGATGTGAATTGATTTGTCATAGATCAGGATGATCCCGTCTATCATTAGACGATGGGAGTATGGAGATTATTTCTTCCCGTCTATCCTTAGACGATGTGAATTGATTTGTCATCGATCAGGATGATCCCGTCTATCATTAGACGACGTGAGTATGGAGATTATTTCTTCCCGTCTATCCTTAGACGATGAGAATATTGATTTGTTTCATCAATCAGGATGATCCCGTCTACCCGTAGACGATGTGAATTTGGAGATTATGGTGCCTTCCCGTCTATCCTTAGACGATGTGAGTATTCGATCAGGATGATCCCGTCTACCCTTAGACGATGTGAAGTGTTTTGTTTCATCACTCAGGATGATCCCGTCTATCCTTAGACGATGTGAGTATGGAGATTATGGTGTCTTTCCGTCTATCCTTAGACGATGTGAATTGATTTGTTTTCATCAATCAGGATGATCCCGTCTACCCTTAGACGAGTGAGTATTCAATCAGGATGTCTCCCCGTCCATCTTTGGACAATGTGAGTATATTTCTCTTCCTGTCTATCAGTAGGCAATGTGAAAGGATCAGGTGTTTTATTGCAACCATCAGGGATTGTTATATGGGGTATCACAAGCAACGGGTATTCAAATCAGGAGTTCTTTATCAGGGGATTGATCAGTTTGGTGCCGTAATGACTGGACTCGGTTTTCTGGATTTTATTCCCCAAGCAGTTTACAATATATTCTCGCGGTTGGCAAATTTTCGGGTTTTATTTGTATTCAACCATCTCGTACCTCCGAATGTTTGAAGGCTGAGCGCTCTTCAAACCCTTCAGGTCCAAGTCGCTTGAATAGGGGCAGCTGTTGCACCCTAAAATTTGACTAACCGATTCTCCTATCTGACTCGTGGTTTAAATTCATATTCGCAAATCAGACGCATGATATTTGTGCACAAACAGAGGATATCAGAGTTTACAGCCTGGTTCTCGTCTATCAGATATGGCAGATCCAGTCCAGATCATCAGGGTTTTATTTTTTCGGGAAATTGTGCGCTCCTCAGTGATTTTCAGCTTGCATAGTGATTTTGGGATATTCTGATGCCCGGGATTCTCTGTTCGATTCGATCTGGTCTCGTGCGCTCTTTTATAGGGGTCATTTGCATTTGTCTGCATTTTTAGGGTTTAATAGCCTTTTTCGGATTTTTAATAGGTTTGATAGATTTTTCTGGAATTTAAATAGGGTTTTTGTATTTTTTTAATAGTTTAAATCATTTTTTAGAATTTTATATAGATTTTAAAATAGGTTTAATAGTTTTTAATCATTTTTAGAATATATTAGATTTTAAATTTGATTTTAATATTTTTAGATAATATAGAATAATATAGAATTTTTAGAATATTAGTAGGACTTTTTAATAGTTTTAATAGCTTTTAAAGTCATTTTTAGATTAGTGTAGAATATTAGTGAATTTTTCTTTTAGCATATTAAATAGTTTTTGTTAATAGAAGTTTAATGTTTTAATTTTAGATATAAAGAATATAGATTTTTCCTTAATAAATAAATAGCATTTTCTTGTTAGAATAAATAGGTAGTTTTTGTTAATAGAAGTTTAATGTTTTAATTTTAGATATAGAGATTAATAGATTTTTTTTTCTTTCTTTTATTAGTAAATAGAGTTAGATATTATAAATCTTCTTTTATAGAATAATATAGTCTTTTTAGAGTTTAATACTGTTTTATTAGGGATTTAAGAAATTTAATCAGTTTTAGATCAGCATTTAATCTCATTTTGGTCATTAGTTGTTTAATGCAGTTTTTTAATTCATTTTCGTAGTGGGCTTCAGTCCAATTCGCAGGCCCAATACATGTTTTTGTCCAGTTTGCAATTCAGCATCAGTCCAATTCACTCCAAAAAAGTCCAGCTCTCTCCAGATTTTTCCAGCCAGCTCCAGATCCTTCTAGAAGCGTCCAGAGCTTCTCAGGCTTTAAATATTCCAGCGCCACGTGTCCAAAAGGGAGAGGCCCCACGTTACGCTGTAGAATCACGCCACCACACGCTCAGAAGCTCTCCTGCTCACGCCACGCGTCCCACCAGAACTCACACTCTCTCTCTGCTGCCACCCGTCCTCACACGTGTCTCCTCCCAGCATTTCCCCCTCACCACTTGTCACCTCGCCAGCCGTCGCCTGAGCCTCGCCGGAGAAGCCACCGGCCGGCATGCAAAATCCGTCCGGCCGCCTTTAACACCGTCGTCCCTTGTCGGAATCTGCAAAAATTGCAGAAACGCAAGAAATCCATTTTTTCCTCCTTTCTTCTCCGATCCTCCTCCGTCCACCTTCATCGTCGCCTCGCCGGAAAGTTCATACACGCCGGAAAATTCATACGAATCTCCAGGAACCTTCATCCAGTTTCTAGAACATCATCAATATTCATCGTTCATCAGTAAACCCAGAACGCCATCAAACCTTCATCATCTCCCTCAGTTTCCCAGATTCGCTCGATCTTCTCAGGATCAAGAAGGTTTTGTTGTCTTCGTGTTCTTCATCAAGAACTCCATCAACCTCGTAGATCTTTCATTCAAGATTCTCCAGGATTGCTTCAAGTTCTTCAACGAACTTCCTCAAGAACATTCCAGGCCCTTTCTCTTCTTCATATGCGTTCATCAACCTGCTAACAGCTTGGATCGTTGTTGAAGGAGTTTCGCTCTCCAATACGCTCCAGTTCGCTCCAGAATCTCCAGTTCGCTCCAGATTCATCTCCAGGTATGCTTTCTGGAATTCGTTGCATGTTCTTTCAGATTGCGTTGTCTTCACTGACTTATAGAACGGTTAGGGTTTTGCGAATTAATTGATGCGTGGTTTGAATGTATGATGCTGAGATTTGGTTTGATCTGGATGATGTGTTTGAGGCTGATTTAGGATTGTTAGGCTTAGATTGCTGTGTTTGCTTGATTGATTCGTTTGAGTGTTGAGAGTTCTTGAGAAGAGAGAAAGAGAAGTTGCAGAAAGAAGTGAGTTGGGGGAGACGGACGAAACGGCTAGGGTTTGGGATTAGAAGGATGAACAGTGATCAGAGAGATTGAAGGGGATTAGGTTTTTGTGGTTAGGGTTTCATTGGGTTAGGGTTAGGTTTGGGCCAAGCCCAAACACGTTTTACTGAAGCAACCCCCCGTTTACTCGTTTACCCCCCTTTTCGTGTGAGAAACAGAATGATGGGAACTGGGCCTAGGGCCCTTATCACTATCCACACCCCCCTGGGCGTAAGCCCAATGAGAAGCTAACGTGAAAATTCCCTGACTGCACCCCCCTGTGCGTTTTTTCTTGCTGTTTTTATTAGTTGTTCTTTGGTGTCGTTGGGCCTAGTCTTTATTACTAGGCGCACCCCCACCAATGTGAGCCCAGCCAGAATGAACTAGCTTGTCCTGTTATTCTCACCCCCCTCCCCTCATTTTAATTCTTTTAATTCCTTTAATATTCTAGCAACTTTAAAAAATTCATAAAATAGAAAACAATTATTTTTTTTAATTCTTCTTTTTTTACCACTTCATGAAAATGTCTAGAAAATCATATAAAAATAAAAATGCCATTTTATTTTTGTTTACTATTTTTTGTATACTTTCCATTTAATTGACTCTTTTAATATTTTTTAGTGCATACATGTCATTAGAAAATTAATAAAAAATAGTAGGTTTAGTCAAATAATCCCGTTCTTTTTTCTGTAGACTCGTAACTCAGTGTAGAATTTTATAGTACAAAAACATTAGCTTAATCATGCATTTTCATTTTTATTGCATTTTTTGTATTGTTTTGCTATTAACTAATTGGTCTGTGGATATGTCTGTGTTGCTGATTTTAGTTCTTTCATCTGGTGTTGAATTTTGTTCTGATTTTTTGGTATGTTGTCTTAGAGCCATGTAGGTTTCCCATAGATTTTTGTTAGATTTTTGTAGGATGTTCTGATATGATTTGTCTGAGCTTGAGGATAGGAGAAGTCTTGATGGCTTCTGACTTTGAAGTTCAACTGTGGTTGAACTTCAGAGGTAGTTTCTTGTGGTTTGAGGATCTGTGGGTTCTTCTCATAGATGGGAGCTGATTGAGGTCCTGTTGGAGCTTGCAAGGATGCATTGGATTGAGGCTTAGTCTAGGAGCTTGTTATCTGTTTGTGAGGTTCGAGATCCTGAAGTTTGAAGGGAGTTTATGGTACTTTCCTGAGGAAGGCACTATGAATGACTTTCATTCTTTCTTCTCACCTCTTTCGTAAGTATCCAATGATGTCGGAGCCGACTTGTGAGTTTAATTTCTCCTGAGGAGGAATGTAAACTGATCACATGTTGTTGAGCCACATGGGATACAATTCCTAAGTGGAAGCCCTCTAGTACTTTCCTGAGGAAGGTCCTATGGGTCTATTCACTTAGTTCCATTAGTTTATCTAGGATTTCTCAAGTATCCAGTGATGTTGGAGCCAACTTGTGAGTTTAATTTCTCCTGAGGAGGAATATAAACTGATCACAGTTGTTGAGCCACGTAGGATACGATTCCTAAGTGTCAGCCTCCTAGTACTTTCCTGAGGAAGGTCCTATGGGTCTGTTCACTTAGTTCCCTTAGTGCATATAGGTTTTCTCAAATATCCAGTGGTGTCGGAGCCTTCATGTGAGTTTAATTTCTCCTGAGGAGGAATGTAAACTGATCACAGTTGTCGAGCCGCATAGGATATGACTCCTGAGTAGTAACCCCCTGGTACTTTCCTGAGGAAGGCACTATGAGTTTGTCTGCTTAGCTCCCTTTCTCTGGTAAGCTTGTTCTGAAGCTTGGAGGCTGGGATTGATTCCTTTTGCTTAGGAGTTTTTGCTTAGAATGTTTGCTTAGATCTTTGCTTAAGGTGTTGTATAGGAGTTCTGTTTAGAGATAGATTAGGAGCTTGTTTCAGGTTTGTTAGGGGCCTTGCCCAGGAGTAGTTTCTTGTTTTGTAGATAGAGGCTTGTCGGGTTAGCTAGCCTTCTCTTCGTATTGTTTGACTTGTGTGATGTTATGTTGCATTAGACTTAGGTATTCATATAGATAGTTCTGAGATAGTGCATTTTAGAAGTAGACTTTGTGTGCATGAGAAGTTGAGGTGGTCCTCCTTCTGCTTGTTTGTTATTGAGTGGCTTTGCTTGTTGGTATTTGGTAGAGCTGAGCTCCCTTGCCTCTGTGGTTTGCGGCCTTTGCGCCTTGTTTGTTTAGTTGTTGCATTCATGCATATTTTCAGTATTCATTTACTTTGCAGTATTTCTTGTTTGTCGTTTAGTCCTATTGCCATGATCCCTTAGGAGCTCTGACTTCTCCGCTGCGGAGTTGTTATGATAGACATTAGGATGGTCAACCAGGCGTGATAGCAGTAGGTAGATTCCCCTTTTCCAGCTATAGTTTTAGGGTGTCTTTTCCCTTCCCTTTCAATAGGAGTTTTTGAGTAGCTTGATCCGTAGTTAGCTGAACTACAGCTGCTCTGATTCTTCGTACCAGACGAGGATATGTAGGCATAGGATGCGATATCCTAGCGAGCACACTAACAACTAACCTTTGTTCTCTCGCGGATGTGCGATCGAGACTTTCCCGCTAACGACTAATTGTTTCCCCTTTCTCTTGCCCGAGTGCACTTGAGACCAGATCGTATTTGTAGGTTCCCGAGCCTTAGAGACCAGTTTGTTTTCTCACTGCTGTGTGAGAGCGCCAGTTTACCCGTAGTTAGGCGAACTACGTTTGCTCTGATCTTTCATACCAGATGAAAGTACGTAGGCACAGGACGCGATGTCCTGGCGAGCAACCTTTTCCCCGTTTAGACGTAGGTAGTCGAACTACGTTGACTCTGACTTTCCCATTGCACGAGGGAATACGTAGGCCCAGAACACCGTATGTTCTGTCGAGTCCTGTCCTTTTATTTTCTTTTCAGACCAGCCATTAGCGTAGATAGATAATACACCCTTTTCCTTATAAACACCAAGCGTGGATCCCATCGAGTACGATGGACGTGAGGGGTGCTAATACCTTCCCCTTGCGTAACCGACTCCCGAATCCAGGTTTTGGTTGCAATGACCATACCTTTTTCCCGTCTTTGCGAGGTTTACTTCGAGCGTTTCCTTTCCCGCTCTGAGGGATAAATAACGCACGGTGGCGACTCTCCTGTCAAGTCGGCGCCGATTTTCGCAGTAGCGACACGTTGAATGGTTTGATAGGGATCTGCTGGGATCTGAGCTTATATTCAGTTGTTTTGGATACCCTAATGTTCTGCTGATAGGAAGAAAGGGGTGTATCAATTACACCCCTTCTCTGTTCGTCCGTCAGTTCGGATATGCGTTGAAGAACCCGCCAAAGGAGGAAGAAGTACAGGAATCTCTGTACTTCACCGGAGATTTGAAGGGGGAGTTGTTAGCCAAGTTGCAGCATGCCTGGACAAGTATTAACCGAAGAGGGAAGCCGTTGTTAGGGAAGAATGACTGTCAGGCCTATGCACCTTACAGGGTTTGGATCCAGGAGAGAGCAAGTCAGTTGTGGATGCCGTTTCCAGATGCACCAGTTCTTGTTCCTATTCTGGTAGCAGAGCCAACTACTGTTTCTAGGGAGGCCTACAAGCAAGTTGTGAAAGAAAAAGAAGTCTTGATGAAGATCAACGAAGGGTTAGAGCAGGAGCTAGCCCAGATACGCAGTGAGAAAAACAGGGCCGTGTATGCTTTCCAACAGTAGATTGAGCTAATGCACAGATTAGGGGCTGAGTTGACTGAGGAGAGGAAGAAGCGCGAACGTCTGGGGCAAGAGTTCTGAAGCTCCCATGACATGCTTGAATCCAAGAAGAAAGCGCTTGACATCGCTCATCGAGAGATCTCTTCTTGCAATAAGACCTGGAATGCCACGCTCACCAACAATAAGAAGAGGGAAGATAAGTTGAAGCAGCAAATTTCCGACCTCGAAGAGCAGTTGAAGTCCAGCATCAAGAAGTGTGAAGAAGAAGTGATGACCCGGTACAGTCTCCAGAATGCACTAAACAAGGCCATCAAAGGCAGAGATGAAGTTGTGTCTCAGAAGCGTAAACTGGAGGATCGCTTCGGAGACGGGGCATGGGAAGAAACTGCTGAAGACGTGCGACGTGTTCTTCAGAAAAGAAACCAACTTGTTGAAGGGCTGCTTGATCGACCAAGTCATCCGGAGACCAAGAAGCTGCTAGAAGAGTACCAGACTTATGGGAGGATTTGATCATGTCATGTAGTAACTTGTATGCTTTATTTGCATAAGTGCTGACCATCACCATAATTGTTGGTTGAGGTCATGCCTTCTTGTTGTACTCTCAGTGATATTGTATTCCGGGCTTATTGATTTCTCAGCAATATATGAGGCTTTCTGTGATTCAGCTCCGACCTTTATATTGTTAGCACTGTCACTGCACCGGCACCTTCACACTAGAATCGGGGAATGAATTTCCCTAATGCACAGACACACATTGCATTGCATTCATATTCATATTGCATTACAGGTAAGCTTTGGATGGTGTCTTATTTTCTGCTCTGTAGCAGGTACTTTTCAGGATTGCAGATCAGCACCCGCACCGCTATTCCACTCGCACCAACTGTCGAAGAATCATGGATCAAATGCAGAACGAGATGCAAGATGTGCGCGAGAAGCTAGCTCTCTTTATGCAGACCATGGAAGCTATTGCAAAAGGTCAGGAGAATTTGCAAGCCATGGTGCAGCCTCTGTTGGCCCGAAATGCTGGTCACGGTAACGAGGAGCATCAGTCTGTGCGAGTCGATACTGTTCATGGAGACGGCACTCCCACGCCAGTGGCTCCACCTGCAGTCAATATACCTGCTGCTAATGTCAACAACGCTACCGCTGCTGTGAACGGTAACGTCGGAGTTGGGAATGAGACTGCTGTCCATAACGTTGGGCTTGGTGATGTCAACTTGGGTGATAATATGGGAGGCAACGACTTTGGCAATACTGGGTTCGAGTTCAACGATCAGGGATTCGATAACGCTGGGAAATATGGTTTCAATGCTCAAGGCTTTGGGCAAGATGGTTATGGTGTGACCAATCAGGGTTACGGAGGCTTCGGAAATGGAAACGGCGCTGGGTTAATGGCTTTTGGGCCTGCTGGAGGTGTTCAGGGATACGGCAACAGAGGGCGAGGCCCAGTGATGAATCAGATCAGGACTGGCCGTAATAATGGATATGATGGGTATGGAGCTGGGAATGGTATGTGGCAAGAAGATCAGCAGGAGGACGCTTTCTCCGGCGGAGGTTTCGAAGGGCCGATGGATGACTCCCAGAAGATCAGAATGCTGGAAGAGCAGATGAGGGGGGTCCTGAACCAAAGTGTTGTGGGCTTAGACATGGAAACAATGGGTCTGGTACCTGGCTTGAGGGTGCCAATCAAATTCAAAGCCCCTGCGTTTGATAAGTATAAAGGGGACACGTGTCCGAAAGTGCACGTGCGGGCTTATTACAGAAAGATGTCTGCACACTCAACTGATGAGAGAATGCTAATGCATTTCTTTCAAGATAGTTTGTCAGGCCCTTCCCTAGAGTGGTACATGGGGTTGGAGCCAACCAATATCAAGACATGGAAGCAATTAGCAGAGGCATTTGTAGCTCACTACAAGTATAACAGCGACTTGGCACCCAATCGGGTCCAGTTGACAGGGCTGTCTCAGAAGAAGGGGGAGAGCTTTAAAGAGTATGCGCAAAGGTGGCGCGATATGGCTGCCAGGGTCCGCCCTCCTTTAGAAGACAAGGAAATGAATGACATGTTCGTCGGCACATTCACAGGCTTGTTTCATGACATGTTGTTTCATACATCTCTGGCCAGTTTTTCAGACCTAATTCTGATGGGAGAAAAGATTGAACGTAACATTAAGCAAGCAAAGTTCCAGGCTTAGGAATCAACTGTATCTGGCAATAATAGGAAGGCTTTTGGTGGGCGCCGTCAGGGCGAGGCAAGCGCAGTGTTTGGAGGCCGAGGCCGAGGCAGGGGACGAAACCAATATCATCAGCCGCAGCAGGTGGCGAGTGTTACTATCCCATATCAGCAACAACCACTTCAACCACAACAACCATATCACCAACAACCACTTCAACCACAACAACCGTTTCAGCAGCAGCCAATGCAACAACAACAACAGCAACAGCAGCAGTAGCAGCAGCCTCAGCAGGGGGCACAGCAGGCTCAACGAAGATTCCAGGGTGGTAAACCAAGAAGAGTGTTTGAGAAGCCTCCCTCAACGTATGCTGATCTGTTACAGACATTGTTGGGTTTGAACCTGGTAGAGAAGAGAACTCTGGCACCGATAACGGGAACTCCCCCGTATGGTTATGATGCAAGCAGGCACTGTGAGTTTCATTCTGGGGCTCCGGGCCACGATATAGAGGGTTGCCATGCTTTTAAGCATGTTGTACAGGATCTTTTGGACAATAAGACTATCAATTTTGGAACGGCAGGTTCGAATATAGTGCAGAAACCCATGCCCAATCATGGGGCAAACGCCATTCTGACTGAGGAAGGGTTGAATCTGATTATGAATGTCGACGATTTAAGGACGCCGCTGAGAGAGATAAAAAGCAGATTGTTGCAAGGGGGTGTTTATCCAGGATGTGACGAGTATTGCTTAGAATGCTGGACCCTAGCTGGGGGGTGTGATGATTTGAAGAAAGGCATTCAGGCTTTAATTGATGGAGGCACATTGCAGTTTGACCGAGCAGCCACTGAAGAGCCTGCAGGGGCAGTAGCAGATAATCAGAGTGATGTGGCCACTGTAACGATTCCTCGGAAGACAATCACTATTGCAGCACCAGTCCAGCGACCACCGATCACCATAACTAAGGTCGGACCAATCCTGTACGAGAACACAAAAGCAGTCCCCTGGTCATATGGGTTGGAGGTGTATTGTGACGGAATAAAGATCGATGTTAATAAGCAGCCAGCTGAGACTGTCGATAACGTTGTTGGTTCAGGAGGTATGACAAGGAGTGGCAGGATCTTTATGTCACCTGAAGTGGAGGCCGAAAGACTAGCAAAAGGAAAAGGGAAGATGGTTGAGAATGTCCCAGTGCAAGCAAGCGACAAAGAAGCAGCATCGAAAGACGTATAAGAGTTCATGCGCTTGATTAGAAAAAGTGATTATAAGATTGTGGAGCATCTGCAACAGACGCCGTCAAAGATATCTATCCTGTCTTTGCTCTTATGTTCTGAGGCTCACAGAAATGCTTTGTTGAAAGTCTTGGATACTTCCTTCATCCCTCAAGACGTCTCCGTGAATCAGCTGGAAGGAGTGTTGGCACATGTGAATGCAGGCCACAGCCTGGGCTTTACCGACTTCGATTTGACCCCGAAAGGGAGAGATCATAATATGGCGTTGCACATATCTATTGAGTGTAGAGGATCAGTAATGTCGCATGTATTGGTCGACACCGGATCGTCTCTGAATGTGATGCCCAAGAAGGCGATGATGAAGCTAGATGTCAGAGGAATCCTGTGCACGCCCAGTGACTTGGTAGTCAGAGCATTTCATGGCACGCGAAGAACGGTCTTTGGATCGATAACATTGCCCCTCCAGGTGGGGCCGGAGGTATTTGCAACGGAATTTTATATCATGGATATACAGCCCGCATATAGCTGCCTGCTCGGACGACCCTGGATTCATGGGGCTGGGGCAGTCACGTCTACCCTACATCAGAAGTTGAAATATATGGTCGGAGACAGCGTAGTCACCGTGTGCAGAGAAGAAGACATCCTGGTCAGCCATCTGTCGTCATTTAAATATGTGGAGGTCGACGGAGAGATCCACGAAACACCTTGCCAGGCATTTGAAGGTTTCCGTATTAAGGACAAAGTTCTTGGGCCGAGCAAAGTATCAGAGATAGTCGTCTCGTCGTATAAAGAAGCTCAAGCTCTGGTGGAGGCAGGAGAAGCAAAGGGCTGGGGCAAAGTGCTGGATATTCCTGTGAAGATGGACCGGTTCGGGCTGGGATACCGACCATCGTCGTCAACACCTGCGGTGGGAGCACCCCGTTTCAGAGGGCCAATAACCATCTCTGCCAGTGGAGTATGTCATGAAACCGTCAATGCTGCTTCAGAGTCTGACGAAGGAGACAGCGATTGTGATATGGATGCCTGGATTCAGCCAAGCATGCCAGGACAAGGACTGTGCAACTGGTCTATTCAGGAGCTTGTTCCTGTGACTCTTAAACAGTAATACTTTGCTTTATTAATTGTTGAATAATCTGATGTCTTGCCCGGGGCATCATGATTTGCTTAGGGCTGTGTTGTTATGAACATTGCGTGTTAATCATTAAATAAATGGCGTTTTTTCATGTGCAAACACTGTAATCTCTGTCTTTCTTATTTTGTATTTTTCAATAAAATGGCAACGTGGTTATTCGCTTTATACGCATTTTGAAGCACTTAACCATTCCTTTTGCAGGATCACATTTTCAGATGACATCCTTGAACCACCTATGACTCGTCCCGACTTTGAGCACCCGGTATTTCAGGCCGAAGAAGAGGTTGTTGAAGATAGCGACGTTCCTGAAGAACTGTCTTGGTTGGTGAAGCAAGAGGAAAGAGCCATTCTGCCTTACGACGAGGTCATCGAAATTATCGATTTGGGGTCGGAAGGGGTTGAGAAGAATATTCGTATCGGAGTCGCGCTGAAGAGCGATATCAAGCGAAGACTGGTTGAAATGCTCCGAGAGTATAGTGATGTATTCGCTTGGTCGTATGAAGATATGCCAGGGCTCGATACAGACATGGTTGTGCAACGTCTACCACTGAAAGAAGAATGCCCGCCAGTCAAACAAAAGCTTCGCAGAACTCGACCAGATATGGCAGTGAAAATCAAAGAGGAAGTTCAAAAACAGTGGGACGCTGGTTTCCTGGCCGTGACAAAATATCCCTCATGGGTTGCTAACATCGTACCAGTGCCAAAGAAAGACGGCAAGGTTCGAATGTGCGTGGATTATAGAGATTTGAATAGAGCAAGCCCAAAAGACGATTTTCCACTTCCTCATATTGATGTGCTAGTTGATAATACTGCCCAATACTCCGTATTCTCCTTCATGGATGGCTTTTCCGGCTATAATCAGATTAAAATGGCGCCAGAGGATATGGAGAAGACCACTTTCATAACGCCTTGGGGAACATTTTGCTACAAAGTGATGCCCTTTGGTTTGAAAAATGCTGGGACAACATATCAGCGTGCGATGACGACTCTTTTCCATGATGTGATGCATAAAGAGATCGAAGTTTATGTTGACGATATGATTGCCAAATCCCAGACGGAGGAAGAGCATCTGGTGAATCTGCTGAAGTTATTTAAAAGGCTTAGGAAGTTCAGGCTGAGACTAAACCCTAATAAATGCACCTTCGGGGTGAGATCGGGTAAGCTGCTGGGGTTTATCGTAAGCGAAAGAGGAATAGAGGTCGATCCTGCTAAAATAAAAGCGATTCAAGAAATGCTGACGCCTAAAACAGAGAAAGAGGTGCGCGGGTTTTTAGGGAGGTTGAACTATATCGCCCGGTTCATATCTCACCTAACTGCTACGTGTGAACCATTGTTCAAGCTGTTGAAGAAAGATCAAGCTGTAACGTGGAACGAAAATTGTCAAAAGGCGTTCGATAAAATAAAGCAGTATTTGCAGGAGCCTCCTATTTTGATACCCCCGGTGGCAGGGAGACCCTTGATCATGTATTTGACGGTTCTGGAGGGAAGCATGGGTTGTGTTCTCGGTCAGCACGACGAGACAGGAAGAAAAGAGCATGCGATCTATTACTTGAGCAAGAAATTTACAGATTGTGAATCTCGATACTCGATGCTTGAGAAAACTTGTTGCGCGCTAGCCTGGGCCGCCAAGCGTTTGAGGCAATACATGCTGAATCATACAACCATGCTCATCTCGAAGATGGATCCTATCAAATATGTATTCGAAAAGCAGGCGTTGTCAGGGAGAATTGCCCGTTGGCAGATGGTCTTGACTGAATATGACATCCAATACGTCTCGCAAAAGGCTATAAAGGGGAGTGTGATGTCTGAGTATCTGGCGGAGCAGCCTATTGAAGATTACCAATCGATGAGGTTTGATTTTCCTGACGAGGATATCATGTACCTAAAGATGAAAGATTGTGAAGAGCCGTTGCCAGACGAAGGACCAGAGTTGGGTTCCAAATGGAAGATGATATTTGATGGAGCTGTGAATGCTTACGGTAGCGGAATAGGGGCAATCATCACTACGCCACACGGGTCGCACATCCCGTTTACTGCCCGATTGACCTTTGTCGTTACCAACAATGAGGCCGAATACGAAGCTTGTATAATGGGGCTTGAAGAAGCCATTGATTTGCGAATCAAAAATCTAGACGTATACGGAGACTCAGCTCTGGTGGTGAATCAGATCAAAGGAGAATGGGAGACACGTCAGCCCAACTTGATACATTACATGAACTATGCAAGGAGATTGTTGCCTTTCTTTGACAAGGTTGAATTGCATCACGTACCGAGAGCAGAGAATCAAATGGCTGACGCCCTGGCCACTTTGTCTTCCATGTACAAAGTCAACTTCTGGAACGAGGCTCCCCGAATCATTATCTCTCGGCTTGACAGGCCTGCCTTTGTATTTGCTATTGATGAGGCATCCGATGACAAACCGTGGTATTTTGACATCCTTAATTTTCTGAAGAACAAAGAGTATCCTGCTGGGGCATCCAGTCAAGATCAGAAGACTCTCAGGAGATTAGCGGGTAATTTCTATTTGAATCCGGATGGCGTCTTATACAGAAGAAACCACGACTTGGTGCTGTTACGTTGTGTAGACGAGAAAGAGGCGAAGCTGCTCATGGAGGAAATACACGAAGGTACCTTTGGTACGCATGCTGGTGGGCATGCTATGACGAGAAAGCTGCTGAGGGCAGGTTATTTTTGGCTGACTATGGAAACTGACTGTTTCAAGTTCGCAAGGAAGTGCCACAAGTGCCAAATCTATGCTGATAAGATCCATGTGCCTCCGAGTCCTCTGAATGTAATGTCATCGCCATGGCCGTTCTCAATGTGGGGAATCGATATGATTGGAAAGATCGAGCCGACAGCTTCTAACGGGCATCGTTTCATCCTTGTAGCAATCGATTACTTCACCAAGTGGGTGGAGGCGGCGTCTTACGCAAATGTAACGAAGCAAGTGGTGGCCAGATTCATCAAGAGAGATACCATTTGCCGATATGGGATTCCCGAGCGGATAATCACGGACAACGGTTCAAACCTGAACAACAAAATGATGAAGGAGCTCTGTCAGAATTTCAAGATCGAACATCACAACTCCTCCCCTTACCGACCCAAGATGAATGGCGCTGTTGAAGCGGCCAATAAGAATATAAAGAAGATCGTTCAGAAAATGGTGGTGACCTATAAGGATTGGCATGAAATGCTACCTTTCGCTTTGCACGGTTATCGTACGACGGTACGCACATCAACCGGGGAAACCCCGTTCTCGTTAGTATACAGAATGGAAGCGGTATTGCCATTGGAAGTTGAAATCCCTTCTCTGAGGGTATTGCGAGATGTTCAGCTGGACGAGGCAGAATGGGTGAAAGATAGGTTGAATCAACTGAGTTTGATGGATGAGAAGAGGCTAGCTTCTCTAGCATATGGTCGTTTGTACCAGAGCCGAATGAAGAAAGCATATGATAAAAAGATACATCCGCGAAGCTTTCAAACGGGCGACCTTGTGCTGAAAAGGATTCTCCCGCCGCCAGCAGATCACAGGGGCAAGTGGACCCCCAACTACGAAGGGCCATACGTTGTCAGGAAAGTCTTTTCAGGAGGAGCGTTGTTGTTGTCCACCATGGACGGTGAAGACTTTACGTCACCTATGAATTCGGACGCAGTTAAAAAATACTTTGCTTAAAATTGACCCGCTGGACAGAAAAAAGAGAGTCCAGGCAAAAATGGGGCATCCTGGCGAACCAAAAACAGAATAAAAGGTTCGGGCAAAAGTTAGGGATAAAATGGAAAAAATGTACACCCGCGAAGTCGAAAACCTACACTGGGCGGCTTCGGCAAAAAGGGGTATCCCGGTGAACTGAAAACCCGTAAAGGGCGGTTCACGCAAAAGTTAGGGATTTGAAAAGCAAATGACTGCGGTCCGAATTTGATATTACAGTGAGCATCAGTGCGGGAGAATACCTGAAAGGTCGATTATCAGATACAACCGCTTCGGAAGTATGGATACCGAGAAGGCATTAGAGTCGGATGAGTCATAGAAGGATCAGTTCGTAGTGTTCGTCTGCATCCCGTTGCCGACATGTGTACAAAATTTAATTTGTCAAAGTATTTATGCTTATTGTGCATACTTGTATATCTGCTTTGCGTAGCTTCCTCATTTCAGGAGTTACATCTCGTGTACAAATATTCCGCCCATTCAGGGGCCCAATCAATAAAATATGTTATTCAGTACTTGATGCTGGTTCTTTACTGTTTTGTGCATGATAAAACGCCTAAGTTTACTGAGACTAGCATGTGTATAACATCACTGGCCCTTGCCAACAATTGCTAAAGCTTTGAATTAACTGAAAATAATGTCACTAACCTGAATCGATTTGGTTGCATAGGCTTGTCTTGTCTTGTTTGTGTTGTTGCAGGTTTCATAACCGTACGAGGAAGATGATCAAAAGATTGCAATAACGAAAGACTTGATCTCCACGCGGGTCAGGCATGTTCCTCCTGAAGAAGGATCGAATTCCCCCAGCTAGTCGTGGCTTATCCAGAAGACATTCTCCAGCAAAGCCATTTATTCTCAGCAGAGTTGGCGATTCCAAGACTATAAGGCTGTATTCAGACAGTGTATCTCAAACAGAGCGGTTTAGCCGTAGAAGATTAATATCGGTGAACTGTATTCAGACAGCTTACCTTTTCCCCGCAGGATTATTTACTCTCCCCTAGCAGAATCAACGGATTTTCCCCAAGAGAATCGTCCCATCCCCAGTGGAGTTCTCTTTTCCTCAAGTATTTTCATTCCTCCCAGTGGAACTCGAAGGTTAAGACTCCCCCCGGCAGAGTTGGTTGTGTGTCCTGGCTTTTATTTTGCCAGAATACCGTGTGACATCCGGTCACCCTCCAGCAGAAGTTCAATCTTACTAGACGCATCTGCTATTCTCTAGCAGAGTTACATTCCCCGCAGGGTATTACTTCAGTGAGGTGTTTGGTTCAAGTTCCCAATTTCTCAGCTGAGTCGACTTCATCCTTCCAGCATTTATTTTGCTGGAATAATTCTGTAGCACCCGGCTATCCCCAGCGGAGTCGTCATTATCTTCAGTATTTATTTTGCTGAAGCAGTTTCTGTACCCAGCAGTTCTAGTCTGCATTTGCATCGGCATATAGTGTCATACTTGCATCCACCAAATAAAAGCGTAGTATTTCCATGTCGAATGGAGCGTTGCATCATTGTCGAACGCACGCATTTTGAAGCATAAACTAGGTCGGCTAACCGTTTGGTTTCAAGTATTGTTTCTCTTGCAGGTAGAGAGAGCCCTTGCTCAGGTGAGTCAATAAAACATTCAGGATCTCGACGTGAGGCATTCGACGAAGTGTCCGCTGTGGCACTACTCCCCACAGAGTCAGCAGGATAAGTTCTCTTTGTCCCTAAGCAGAGTCACTTATTTCCCCGCCAGGGTTCTTGTTGAAGTTTCTCTAGTCCGACCAGCAGATTGTGTCCTTCAAAGTTGTTGCTACGTCAGCATTAAAAGGTTTCATGAACCAGAATTTCAAAGGCTACCGCCGGTTATCAGAGCAGGCATCTGGTAGTTTGGTTTCCAAATATCCCCAGTAGAGTCAGCCTCAAAGCTGCTGTAACGTCAGTGCTAAGAAGTCTGTGGGTTGGGATCAACGAAGAAATGAGTCCTGACGTGGACATTCTTATTGACGGGATTTCTTTGTGCTAGAGAAGTGGGGGTCCTAACGTGGAAAGATTCGAGTTCTTGGTATTGTTTGAGTGTGGAGTCATAACGTTGGCAAGGTTGATTACTCTTCGTGTTGGAGTCCTGACGTGGACCATTTATTTCCAGCATATAGCTTTATTCGTAATGGTGAAATGTGCGTCCTGACGTGGACAAGTTTGTAGTTCTTCGCGATGGCAAGATACGGGAGTCCTGACGTGGACAAATTTATCTTTCTTCGTGTTGGTGGCAAAGTATGTGTCCTGACGTGGATGGGGTTTATTTCCCCAGCAAGTTGAAGACGCGCAAGTCCTGACGTGGACAGGTCCTATTACTTCAGCAGGTTGAGATGTGAGTCCTGACGTGGACAAAGTCTCACTCCCCCAGTGGGTCAAAGGTGTATGAGTCCTGACGTGGACAAGTTTTTATCCTCAGCGAGTCGAGTGGTGAGTCCTAACGTGGACAAATCAAGACGAAGAGCGTTTCCTTACGTGGAAAGGTTGGAGTCCTTACGTGGACAAATAAAGGAGTGTTCCTTACGTGGAACGATGGAGTCCTTACGTGGACAAATCAAGAAGATTGTTATTCCTAATGTGGAAAAGTGGGTCCTAACGTGGACGATGTAGTCCTTACGTGGACATATCAAATTGTTTTCCTTAGGGGGAAAGTTTGTATTCCTTACGTGGAAAGAGAGATTGATTCCTTACGTGGGAAAATTTAGTCCTGACGTGGACAGATCAAGAACTTTATTCCTTACGTGGAAGAAGATTGGTTTCCTTACGTGGAAAGAGAACTTTATTCCTTAAGTGGAAGAAGATTGGTTTCCTTACGTGGAAAGAAGACGAATTCCTTACGTGGAAAGATGGGAGTCCTTACGTGGACAAATCCGAAAGAGTGGTTTCCTTACGTAGAAAGATTGATTCCTTACGTGGAAGAACGACATACTCCTTACGCGGAAGGGTTTAGTCCTGACGTGGACAAGTTCAGAAAAGAAATGTGTCTCCTTACGTGGAAAGATGGAGTCCTTACGTGGACATATCAAGTTGGAGTCCTGATGTGGACAAACTAAGATAAGATTGTGTTTCCTTAGTGGAAAGAAAAGTAGTTCGTTTCCTTACGTGGAAGAAGATGGCATTCCTTACGTGGAAAAGAATAGATGGTTTCCTTACGTGGAAAAGTGATATATTCCTTACGTGGAAAGGTGGGTCCCGACGTAGACATGTATTCCTAACGTGGAAGGGTGAGTCCTAACGTGGACGAAGTATTCATAACCCAGAGAGTTTAGTCCTGACATGGGCAGATCCAGACGAAGTCTTAGTCCTAACATGGAAGATGTTATTCCTTACGAGGATGGTGTTATTCCTTACGAGGACGGTGTTATTCCTAACGTGGAAGAGTTTATTCCTAACGTGGACGACTTATTTCTGACGAGAAGGCAAACGAGCCATCCCCAGCAAAGTTGTTGAAGTTTTCCGAATTGACGAAGCAGGCGTCCTGACGTGGGCAATATTTTATCTCTGGTGTGATAGAATCTTTTTCAGAACAATGAAAATAATCCCCAGCACGGTCGCGCGAGATCAGTGGGTTTCCGTAACAGTCAGATCCAGGCAGTGGATGTCAGTCCCCAAGCAGTGGCGCAGTTTATCTCTGCGGTTGGCAAATTTCTGGGTTCTTAGTATTCAACCGCCTCGTACCGCGAATGTCTGAAGGCTCCAGGCTCTTCACCCAATCGGGTCCAAGTCGCTTGAATAGGGGCAGCTGTTGCACCCTAAAATTTGCCCAACCTTATTCAATTGGTTTATGTTTCAATATCATTAGCATTTGCATATAGAGTCATGTACATAGGTTACTCATCTGCATAGCATAAGCATAGCAAGTCATTCAACAGGGGACCAAGCATTATTCTCCTCTCTAGAGGCCTATCAAGAGGTTATTATCCTGATTCAATCTCATTCAAGTCATCAGAAAAGAATTTGAAAGTTGGAGAAGTCAGTAGATCAAGCATTGAGTATATCTCCTAACTGAGGGTGTCTGAGGATCAACAAAGAAATTGTGAGCTGTGGGCTGAGCATGGAGAGTATGTGGACATCATGGGAGACTTAGAAAGTCATCTGAAGAAGGAGACAAGTCATTGATATGATCACAAGAGTTGTGGATGAAGACAGTCAACTAGGGTTTCATCTGGGTCAACCCTGGGTCAACTCTAGGTCAATTGACTGATTGAAAGGCATTGAGGGCTATTGAGGAGATGTGGGGTTTATCATTTGACATGAAGAATAAGGATATGTTGTTATGCTAAGAAGAGTTCAAGAGAAATCAAGGAGAAGAGGAGTTTCTAAATTAGGGTTTCTGTGTAAAATCCCCTAGTTTAGGTCAAATTTCCAAGCAAGATAAGTCAAAATGCAAGCTTCAAATGGATCCTTGGCCAACATGGAACTTGTAGAGGATCTCAAGACCTTTAATTTGAGTGGTGGAAGACACTAAGGAGATTTATAGAACTCAAGTTATGATCCTTGCAAGTTACAGGTCATCTGAGGTATCTGAAATTTTGTCTGTGAAAGTGACTTGACTTCCAAGCTATTTTTACCCCTCAAGGAGATTTCAAATGAATTTCTGGTCAACATAAGAGTTGTTCCTCATTGTCTTAGCTTTCTATAATGGTATAATATGCCTTCATATGATTTGTGGAACTCTACTTATGGTCTTGGCAAGCAAAGGGTATTTTGGTCATCTGAGGATTACAGGTCATTCTTAGCCTATGCCTAAAACTCATACAAGGAAGCTTCAAATGAAAAACTTCCCAACATCAAAGTTGCTCAAAATTCCATTTTAAGTCAAGAAAATAAGTCATGAAAGTTTGGAAATGCATGGAACAAGACTTGATAAAAGTTGGTGAAAAATGACTTAAAAAAGGCATATAACTTGAAAAAGTTCAAGTTGGAAAATGGTTTGAGAGATCTACAAATCCAATATGGGTCATCCAATATACCAAATTGATTCCCAACATCATTTTAAAGACATTTGTTCAGCCACATTTTTGAGTTTAGGCTTAAAAATTGGACTTCCTTTGTAAAGTTGTTTCTTGCATCATAAGGCAACATGGTAAAACTTAACACAAGGCAAGGAAAAGCTTGGTTTTTCATACATACACTCCTAATATCTCATGAAAGGAGATTTTAACTCAAATTTACCCAAGGTGCAAGCATGATATGAGATGATTCAAGATACCATCAAATGATAATTTCATGAAAGTTCCACAAGTTTCTAGATCCCTCTAGGACCAATCTAGAAGCTTCTCATTCTGTTAATCCTCACCTATATAAGGAAATGAAGCCATTTGTGCATTGGTTGGTGATTCTTTGAGCTTGCAAACACTACTTTGATTCCTTCACTCCCATTTGCATTTTCTCTTCAAACTCCATTGAAACTTCATCAATCATCTCAATTTCTGTTATCATCATCATCCACCATTATCATAGAGTAATTGGCAAAGGAAATTGAAGGGAATTCGTGGCTGGTTAGGGTGATCCAAGTTTACACTCCAACATGCATGAAGAGGGGGATAAGGTGATTCAAGAAGATTGAGCAACTACCATTGCAAACAGAAGAATTAGCATCCATTAGAGATCAATATTGGAGGTTAACAAGTCTTGAAGTGTACAATTCCACCACTGTTTCATCAACATTGCAAGGTATGCATTTCAATCTATATCTCTTCTTCTAGGTGGTATTAGATGGAATGGTTAGGATATATATGATAGAGACCATTAGGGGATGATTCATGAGTAGTTTAAGGGTTGTTCTTGAAGGTTGTTTCCATGGCAGTTTCTGGTTAGTGATCAAGAACTCACATGTTAGAGTGCTATGATACTGGAGATTAGGTTTAGGATAATCACCATGAGCTATAGAACGCATTAGTATAGGTTTTATCAAGAATCTTCAGCATGTGTATCAGTGAAAATCAGTGGTGCCCTAAACTTATAGCTATCGGGTTTGGCTATTGGAGAAGTTTTAGCAAAATCTAACACCATGGCTGTATAGAGGGTGAGAAGGAGAGTTCTTTTGGTCTTTGGATCGTGTTATTTCATGGAGTGAGTAGAGAGAACGAGGAGGTGGAAATCTCATGCATGAAAGCTGGTTTGGGAGGAAACCCTAGCTGGAGGTTGAAGACAACCTCCCAGCCGTCCGATGGTCCCCAATTGTTGACTATTTCGTATGATCACACGGCCAGGATTCAATTCAGAAGTGGAGGGAAATCAGAAATGTGAAACGATGCGTTTCACTAATTGCATCAGCATGGGCTTAAATTCAGATGACTATCCACACCCCCTTTTGGATAGGCCCAATGATTTCAACGTGTTTGTATTGCTATTGGCACCGGAAGTTTATTGTTTTTCTGGCATTTTTTCCAATTCCTTTATGAAGCGCGCTGGGCCTATTGCTTTGTTCTATTCGCACCCCATCTTCTGGCCCACCTGGATATTACAACTAGGCGCCTTTGCTGATGGCACCCCCCTCCCCTTTTATTCATATTTTGTCATTTTTAATTTCTTTTCATTTTCATGCATTTTATAGAAATCATAATAAATCATAAACTTCATATTTTTCAATGATTCTTTTTGCATTGATTTTTTCAAGATGTCTAGAAAATTATAAAAAATAAAAATTGCATTTTATTTTTCATTTGATATTTTTCCCATATTTTCCAAATAAATGCCTATTTTAGGTGTTTCATTTCATACATGATTTTGATAATTTTTGTTCTAATAAATGCTTTAATATTTTTCACCCATTCTTTTTAGGTTGATTAATAGACATTGTTAGCTTGTACATACAATTTAGTGCATATTTTTAGGAATTAATTTTAGGTGATTAGTTTAGGTGTGAACAACATGAACAAAATTAGGGTTTTAAATCAACTTAGGTGAGATAGTTTAATTCTTTTAGGAAATTTTCATTTGATTTTTGGGGTATGGACTATAGGGGTTATGGGTATAGGATAGATCCCCTTAGAAATCACTAGGATTCCCCTACTGCTATTAGTATATACTGTCTATATTTGATTGATTGGTGTGGTGTGCCCTCTGGGGATTATGGTTTGTCTGTGTGGGTATTGGGATTGCTTGGGGATTGGGAGAGCTGAAGATTGATGATGATGAAGCCATTGGAGATCCAGAGCTTGAAGACCAACTTCCAGAGTGGATGAGGAGATTCCTGCTAGCAGCTGTTGAGGAGATTAGGGTTTAGGAGCTAGGCAGAGCTCTAGATTAGAAAGCTTGATTCTCAAACATGGAAGGTTTTGACTGCCTCCATTCCTCTTTGTGATACAGAGTCTCTCTAAGACATTCACCCCCTTCCTTTGGAAGGCTTGGTGCTACTGTCTAAGGGATAGAACTCTTGAGAGAAAATATCTTATGTGTTAGTAGCAGTTGGTTTGCCACCCTTGGTAGTCAACTAATTGCTTAACACCCAATTCACTCTTGTGACTGATCCCTCAGCTTGGAGGATGAGACTTGAAGAAAAGCCATTGCAGATGGAAGATTGATAACCAAAGCCCTTGCTTGAAGACTGTGGAGATGGAGAGTGATGCTTGCTGAAGCTTATAGCTGATTGGAGATGACTTGAAGACTGGTGTGATGCAGAGCTGCTGTGGCTGTTTATTGTTCTGCTGTATTTCACTTCTTGATGTATTGATTGGTTTCCTGACTGTATTGTTTGCTGTTTAACCTTTTGGGTTGAAAGCGAAGCCTGTTCACTTTTGCCTATTGTTTTCTAGGTTCGAGGTTGAGTGGGACTCCCTTGCCTCGCTTGTATTGTTGCATCCATGCATTTTACCGTATTACTGTATATATCTGATGTTGTTTCTGTTTCTGTCTATTCCCTTAGGATCTCTGTTTCTCTCTGCGCAAGAGAGGAGCATGATAGACACTAGGCCTTAACCCATGCATGATAACATTAGGATAGTTTGATTCCCTTCGCAACCGTAGGTTAGAGTCTTGTCTCTTCTTCCTCAAAACAAACAGAAAAACACAATAACATTTCAAACACAATAAAAGACACTTCTTTCGTAAAAGAATGTGAACTCATCAAAACGTCATTTTTGTCCGCCGGGATTGTTAATCAGAAAAACCTTTTTCAGAAGGAATAAAATCAATCAAGACAAGCTTGTGCAGTACGTGGCCCGAACTACGTTTGCTCTGATCTTCCATGCTGTGTGGAAGTACGTAGGCATAGGATGCGATATCCTAGCGAGCAACCTTCCCCTCCTTTCCCGTAGGTAGGCGAACTACGTTGACTCTGATTTCTCATTCCAGACGGGAATACGTAGGCATAAAGTGCGATACTTTGCCGAGTCATTTTATTTTCTTTTTAACCCTTGACCTGTAGCATAGATAGAAATAACAATCCATACCCGAAAACAAGCGTGGATCCCGTCGAGTACGACGGACGTGAGGGGTGCTAATACCTTCCCCTTGCGTAACCGACTCCCGAATCCAGGTTTTGGTTGCGACGACCATACCTTTCCCGTGTTGTGCGAGGTTTACTCTGAGCGTTTCCTTTCCCTCCCGTGGGATAAATAACGCACGGTGGCGACTCTTCTGTTCAGCCGGCGCCGATTTTCGCAGTAGCGACAACAGGGTAGTAGAATTGGAGGAAACCAAAGAAAAGAACAAGCAGGAGATTGCTTTTAATGAAAAGAGCATTGCTTCCTGGGAGCGCAAGATCAAAAAGCTTCAAAACAAAATCTCGAAGGCCAAACAACGCAATACCCAACTATCTGTCTTCGATGATTCTGGCCTTCCGAAGGAGCTTGATAATATCATAAATTTTGCTGAGGAAGTTCGACAACTGGAGAAAGAAGTTGCCCGTTTGAGGCCTGATAAAACCTTATGTGAAAGACGCCTCGAACTCCAGAAGTCGAGATATTTGAAAATGAAAGAAAATCTCCCATTTTAACTTGTTCATTTCTTTGTAATATTTACTTTTGACCATCATATGCCATGGTCTTTCAGACTTGATTATGTAATAATTTTAAGCCATTTTGGCATTTATGGATACCATTTTTGGCTTTGTCTTATATATTGAATTATTCTCTAGATATTTTAATTTCTTGAAGCGCTGGTTTATATTTTTTCAAATACTTGCAATTTACTTTCAAGATTCTCTTATCTTCGTTTAATTATTCGACTTCATAGGCTCCATTAAAAAATACTTGCGTAATTTGGAATGGGCCTTTCCATTTTAGGGACCATTTGCCCAAGGCTCTAACCTTTCGATCCATAGGCAATATTACCCTCCAAACCAAGTCTCCAGGCGAAAAGGTCTTAACCTTAACCTTTTTATTGTAAGACTTTTCTACTTTCTTCTTTTGTCTCCTCAAAAGTTCTATAGATTTAAGTCTTTCTTCATCCAAATCCGCCAACTCATCTAACATCATATTCCAATAAGACTCGTAAGGAATTTCATGATGTCTTTGAATCTTAACTAACTGTAGGTAGATTTCAACGGGCAATACTGCATCGTGGCCAAAAGTCATTTGAAATGGGGTAGGGTTGGTGGCTTATTTGGGAGAGGTTAAACATGCCCAGAGGATCTGGTCCAAGGTCTTATGCCAATTTCTAGGCTTCTTTCCCACATGATTTTTTATCAAACCAATCACCATTTTATTATTTGCTTCAACTTGACCATTGGCCTGAACATAATAAGGTGTAGAGGTTAAGAGTTTGAATCCCATCTCCTTAGCAAACTCCTGCGTCTTTCGACCAGTAAAAACTAACCCTGATCTGTCGTGATTGTTTCTAGGATTCCAAACCTGTAAATAATGTAATTTTGAAGAAACTCGATGACATCCTCTTGATCCACCTTTGGGAAAGGTACCTCTTCGATCCACTTCATAAAGTAGTCAATTCCTACCAGAATGTATTTCTGATTTTTGGAAGATGCAGGCCGAATCTCTCCAATCAAGTCTAAGTCCCATCCTCTGAAAGGCCATGTTTTGACTATGGAATGTAATTCACTTGTTGGGACATGCTGTATGCCAGTGTGGACTTGGCATTCCTGGAAGCCCCTGGCAAATTCAATACAATCTTTTAACATAGTAGGCCAATACATGCCTTGACAAAACAATAGCCACTTCATCTTATGACCTACTTGGTGTGCCCCACATGCCCCACTATGGACCGTCGAAAGGGCCATATATGCCTCTGATTCACTAAGGCATTTAAGTAAGACCCCCTCAGGGGTCTTTTTAAATAACTCGTTTCCTAGAAGAACGTAGCTTAGAGCTTGATACTTAACCTTTCGCTTTGTACATGTTGTTGGTTTACGTAAGTACTAGACTAAAGGCTTCCTCCAGTCCCTGTCCGTCAGACTATCCACTGCAAAAATCTCAAAGTTTTCCTCATCAACATATCCAAACTTCGTTGCTTCTAGATCTGATGGACGTAATCCAACAGACACGACTTTACCTCTAGCTTCGATTGCCTCCTGCAAACTTTCCTTCGAAACCTTATACCCAGAGGCAATCTGAGCTAACTCATTTGCTACTTGATTCTTTAGTCGAGGTGTATGTCGAATGCTTGCCACTTCAAATTTTTTCAATAGTCCGTTGGCTATTACAAAATACATGATAAGGTTTTCCTTAACACATTTGTACTCCTTTGTAATTTGCTTTATATCCAACTCCGAGTCTCCCATTATTTCGACTCGTTTCCCCCAATTCTAACAAAATTTCAAGTCTTGCTATTAAGACTTCATATTCAGCCTCGTTGTTGAAACAAAGCCCTTCGACCTTATACTTAAATTTTGTTGGAATTTTTTTCGGGCGAAATGATTAACACGCCAATGCTTGTTCCCTCTTTATGGTTGGATCCATCAAAGTATAACTTCCAAGGTTCTAGTTCGACATGATTTAAAGTTCTTTCATTTATGGAGTGGTCGACTATAAAGTCTGCTACCACTTGTTCTTTAATTGCCTTCAAAGGCTTATATGTTAAAGAATACTCAGTCAACACTAGTGCCCATTTACCAACTCGACTATGCAAGATAGGTTTAGACAACATATGTTTGATAACATCAAAGTGAGACGAAACATAAATATCAACTAGTTTTATATATTGCTTCAGTTTTGTACAAGAGAAATACAAACATAAACATAATTTTTCTATCATGCTATACATAGTTTCTGCGTCATTCAAAACTCTACTGAGGTAGTAGATGACTCTTTCAACGCCATCCTCATCCTCTTGAGCCAACATGCTCCCTAAAGTTTTGTTTGTCGCTGCTATGTACAACCTTATACTCCTACTCCGACAAGGTGGTGAAAGAACCGAAGGATGGCTCAGGTAGTCTTTGATCTTGTTGAAGGCTTCCTGTTGACCTTGCCCCCATTCGAACCCCTCTTTATTAAATCAGAGCAATAGTGAAAAGGCTTGTGTTTTTCCGCTTAGGTTTGATATGAACCTTCTCAAGAAGATTATCTTACCCAGCAGTGACTGCAGCTCTTTTTTTGTCGATGGCGCTTTCGCTTCCATGATGGCTTTAGTTTTATTCTGATTTATCTTGATCCCCTTTTTGTGGACCACAAAGCCTAGGAAATCCCCTGCCTGCACACAAAATACACACTTAAGAGGATTCATTTTAAGACCATGTCTCCTCATCCTCTCAAAGGATTGTCGAAGATGGTCTAGGTGTTTCTTCCTTGGAATAGACTTAACCATAATGTCATCAATATATATATCTGCATGAAATTCTCTATATAATCATGAAAAATTGAGTTTATTGCTCGCTGGTATGTTGCCTCAACATTTTTTAGGCCAAAAGGCATCACTACCCATTCGTAGGTGCCTAAGGCTCTAAGACATCGAAAAGCTGTTTTGGGGACATCATCTTCAGTAATGAAAATTTGGTTATAACCAGAGTATCCATCTAACATACTGAGATATTCATGTCCTGCAGCGGAATCGACTAGCATTTCTGCCATAGGAATAAAATATTCAACTTTTGGAGTTGCTGAATTTAGTCTCTAAAGTCTGTGCAAACTCTTAAAGAACCATTCTTTTTAATAACAGGCACAATGTTAGCCAACCATTCGACATACTTGGTAGTGCGGATGAACTTACATCGAAGGATTCTTTCGACTTCCTCTTTTATTTTTGAGAGAATTCCTTGGGCGAACCGCCTTGGATTCTGTTTGACTGGATTCTTCCCAGGCTTGGTTGGCAATTTGTATTCGACCAATTCTCTCTTCAAACCAGGCATCTTATCATAGTCCAGGCGAAACAATCTTTAAATTCTTGCAGTAGCTGGATGACTTCGACTTTAAGTTGTAGGTCAAGATTGGCGCTGACATATGTTGGCCTTCTGGTCACCCATTCTCCTAAGTCGACTTCTTCCAATGGATCCTGTGTTAACATCTTAATGTCGTTTTCCAGCGGATCCTTTTCAAATCCCAGAGGCTCTTCATCATAGATAGCATCAAGCCTTTGGCTTTGTTCCACACCTTGAACCTTGTCGGGGGGGTTCTGGGTCAAAGTCTTACCAGGACCTTCTTGGAAAAAATCAAACTCGGCCCTATCGGCCATATGTTCATTAGCAGCTTCCAAAGCCGCTTGTAGTTTGGTTTCAGCCACATAGACCGAAATTCTTCTCAATGTTTCGAACTCAGTCATTATCACTGAATTCACTTCCCCACCTTGTGGGGTCTACTGCAGTATTGCCAAGGTATGAGAGCATTTCTCCTGACACTTCCTTATCCCACCGGAAACCGTCGACAGGGTGTAAGTATAATGAGTAGAATGTCTCATCATCCGGGACAAATTCAAAATCTGCTGGGGCACAAGGGGCAATGTTAGCCAAATGTTTGTCGAACTGCCTTCTGTTGACATGATTTATAGGTGCTTTGAAATATCCCTAATTAGCTTCGATGTTCTCCACTATGTCGTCTGGCCTCCAAACAACGATTCATTGATGCATCGAAGATGGCACTGCACCAATGCCATGTATCCACTCTCGTCCCAAAAACAGATTGTAATTAGCCTTTGTTTCTATCACCATGAAGACCGTAGGTCTAGTAATCATCCCTACTGTCAGGTCAACTTGTATTACACCCATTGCAGAGCCAACCTTTCCTTCGTAGTTCAAAAGAACCATATTATATGGCTTTGTGTCGGTGTCATATTTGCCAATTTTGTTCAGTAAAAAGTGTGGCATCATATTCACCGTTGCACCATAATCCACAAGAATTTTGTTGACTGGCATGTTCTCTACCTTTCAAGTGATGTAAAGAGGCTTCATATGACTTCTCATTGCCTCCGTAGGTCACTCGAAGAAGGAATTCTCTTCTTTGACGCACCCGTTTTTCATGACATGGTAGCACACAGGCTTGTGTGCCGTCATTTCTGCCTCAGTGTAGACATCCAGATTCTCGACCTCTGTGATTTTGTCGAAATCCCTGGGCATTATAGATACCATATTGACTAGGATATCCAAAGAGGACTCAGAGTCAGAGTCGAAATTATCCGTCATCTTTTCATCATCCTCGACTGTCCTTTTATGTTCACCTTCTTGAGAGGGGAACAATTTTTTCCCCACAGGCATTTTCTCAGTAATCTTAATTTAACTCCCCTTGTTTTCAATAGGGGAATTAGTGATGGATTCTCCTTGGTTCTTCGATGAAGCCTCCCTGAGGACCTTCCTTCTTCTTTGTTCTCTCCTCCACTGAGATCGCGACATCGGGTTCTTCCCTTTGTAATTCTCAAAGACATGTGTAGTCTTGGAGGATTGAAACTCCTTGCGATAGGTGATCGACAAACCACGGTTGACGTCGAAGTTCTTCCATTTCTGCTGTCCCCTATGTCTGTCCTTATTAGGTCTGACCCATTTATCGTTAGAAATTTCAGCAAATGACTTAAAGGTAGTAGGCCTTGCTCCTGGTGCTCTAGCATTAGGCTTAGATTTTCTTGGATTGAAACTTCGAGGGCCACAGTTGGCCTTCTCCCACTTCTGTTTCTCCTTTTGCATCCCTTCGAGTTTCTGGGCAGCCTTCTGGTCGAAGAATGCACTGCATCTGGGGTACAACATGACGCCAGACCCTTTCTTTTGGCAGCGATGAAGGAATTCGACAATGGTTTCTTCATGTCTTGGATATGTCATTTTGTTGCGCTCTTCCTGGAAACTTACCTTATTGTCTTCGATGGTCTCATGTTGTGTTATTTCGACCATATTTACGTCCATGTCGACGTCATCACTCAGGTTCAGACTATAAAAGCCCAACTCAAATCCTTCAGCAGCTCTATCCATTCTAGTAAAACCATCTGCAGCTTCTTTAGTTAACAACATCAGGTTGGAACCTTTTGTGTCCCCATCACTCGAGTCATCAGCAAATTTGTTGAGGCCTTCAGCAGCCTCACTCATGAGTTTTTTGTGGTATTATTCTCAAAGCCTATAGTGACTTTAGCTAGCACGGTATCATTTACGAAATCCTCAGTGATTTCCACCATATTAATCGAAAAGTCAAAGCCATCAGCAACTTCGACCATATGCGCTTTTGTGGGCTCATCATAGTGGGCATCCACCGCTTGCAGTGGATCAGAGTCAATTTTCATCTACCTATTGCTTTTCTCTCCAAACTTCAATCTTCCCTCTTGGATAGCATTCTGAACCAAATCCCTGAAAAGAAAACATTGAGAAGTTTTATGACCCAAAAAATTATGGTACTTACAAAATCCTCTCTTTTTTCTTTGTTCTAAAGGTGGCATTTTATCGCCAGCAGGTACTATCATTTGCCCATCTTTAACTAACAAATCAAAAATTTCGTCACATTTAGTGATATTGAAAGTATATGTTTTCTTTGGAAACTTGTCATTCTTTTCAGATTCGAAAAAACTTTTTCCATTTGGGGGAGCTAACATTTTACACCCGTATGGAGGACCCTGCTTTAATTCAGCAACATCTATTTCATTCTCGTCGAAATACAATGGTTCATCATATAAACCTTCGATATTCTCATTATATTCGACATAAGCTACCTTCTTACTCTTATTAAATTTAGCCTTTTTCGTCTTTAAGACGCTCTAGATGTCGAACCCTATCAGCTAGTTGGGCCATATCTCTCATATATTGGGTATCTAATATTTCTTCCTAATAGAGTAATCAAGGCCACCAGCGGCCATTTCGACTAACTCATGTTCAGGTACTTGAGTAAAAAACCTAGCCTTGAGTAGTCGGAACCTATTTAGGTAATCTTCTATTGGCTCATAAAACTTTCGTTTTATGCTAGCCAATTCCTTCAAACTAATCTTAGTTTATCCCATGTAGAATTGTTCATGGAATAAACGTTCCAACTGGGTCCAATTACAAACTGTGTTAGGGGGTAGGGTTGTAAACCAAGTGAAGGCATTTTAAGTGAGAGAACTTGGAAAGTATTTTATCCTAAGGCTTTCATCATTTGCAATCTCTCCAGCTTCGATCATATACCGGGCAACGTGTTCGACAGTAGATTCCATCGTATCTCCTGAAAACTTGGCCTAGTAAAACCAGAGTTTAACCCATTTCGAACCATTATTCTTTCGACCACGACTGCTAAGTTGTTATCGACGACTATGTTGTACGTCGAACCTGTTGTATGACATGGTCAGCATCTTGGTTTCGATTCACCATAATCACCTCTGGCTCTCTCTCTCTCTACCGGAATTGGTACTTGGTCCCATGGTGGTTCGACCCTAAAGGTTCGGGTCTAAGGGGTTCGACCCTCCCTTGATTTCTAGATTCTCCTCAGGTACATTCCCTAACCCGTCGTGGAATGTTTTCCACAACAATTGTAGTTCTGCTGGCAGCTGGTACACCCATAAATTCTGCCAGGCGTGCCAATTGCATTGCTAATTGTTGGTTAGTCTGGGTAGTATTCTGGATTAAAGGCTGGAAGATTTCCCTCATAGTTTGGGATAAGGTTTATACCATTTGAAGGTTGCTCTCATCCACCTGCTGTCTCAAACAAGCTATAGAAGTATTTGTTAGACTAGGGCCCTGAGTGGAGTACCCCACACCTACACATTGATTGTTTCGACCAACATTTATCCCAAATCCTGATCATTGTAATGGTGAAGCCATCACATTCTTTGAGAATACTGGGGAAGCATTTTGGAGGCCTTGCATTACTGACGTTGGCATTCCATATGGTGGTTTTCTTGGTAATGGTTGTGAAAACCCTGGAGGGACGAAATGTTTAAACGTCGAAATTCCCCCTTGTGGAGTTTGGGGATTTGATGCTTGTGGCCCGACATACTCTAAAACAGGCTGAGTGTAGGCTCTTATATCTGTCGACCCTGAACCCACCGTTGACGGCAATGGTTCAGACATAACAAGAGGCGGTATTAGCTCTCCTGTCGAAGCGACTGAGGGCGGAACTACATCATTCCTAGACACGTCTCGAGGATTAGTGTTACTAGGTTGGGGATTATAACCATTCCCTCGAAGGTTTGGGTTATTTGGCTGATTAGTATTTGTCGCCATTTTCCTAGTGTAGTTTCTCCTTGGTCGTTCTTCGTTTGTAGCGGCTATTTTACCACTTCTTAATAACATGCAACAAAGTTTTCTCAAAGACAATACTAACAACTGCAATTTTGCAAAAACCTTTACAAAAAGTTTTATAAATTTTAGCACTGTCCCACTGGGCGTGCCAATTTGTTTCCCGTGAAAATTGGAAAACAACCACTGATCTTCCAAATCTAACTTTGGTGATTCACGGGATCAATCAGATTGATCCTAGGACATGTGCTAAATTTTAATCTATGGAAAATACTAAAGACTGAACACCTCGATAGTGTTTATGAAGAAAGAATAATTGAAGTGTATGGTTCGACAGGAATGTAAGAACATTAATTTGAAAGAACAGGTAAAAGGCTTTAAGGAAGAAAAGCTTAGAAGAAACAAAACGTAATGCCAAAGACGTAAATTGCAAGAAAGTAAAAGATAAATTCTTTTAATACAAAGTGAAAGTAAATTTCATTAAAGCATAAAATGGTGTTTTTACATTACGTACATTCTCCTAGAACTCTTTTCTCTACACACGGATACTTTGAGCAAATTTGGAGTGACTTGTACAATAGTAAACACAACACCCTGAATCCTATTACTAAAACCCCTATTTATAATAGTAAAATTAATTGTCGTCAATTGCTCAAATTAATTTATTTTAATTGGATGTCAGTATAAAATAGTTTTACATTGACAATGTATTCTAATTAATCTCTATTTGTTAACCGTTTGATATCAATCTGAATTAACCTAACCTTTTGTAACACCACTTAGATGAGTATTTTAATTTTTAATTCCCATAACTTTCCATCAAAGCTTCTAGAGGTTGTTTCAAAACTTATTAAAAACTATTTATTCAATTAAATTCAAATAATTAAATCTTCCACAAAAATTTAAATTAAAAATTTATCTTGAAAAAATTCTTAACTCAACTATACTTATTTTTCTTCAACATCTAGAACTTCAATAATTTTTTTCTTTGAGATCCATAGAAATAAAAAAAAAAAAATTTGATCTAATTTAATTTAATTTATACTAGTATACTGGAGTACTGGTATACAATAATGAATATTCCATTTAAAAAATGATTGGGTGTGTTTACAACTCCGAGGAATCAAATACAAAATAGATAAAAATCAAGAATAAAACAAAAAACAAAAAGAGAAACAAAACAAAACAAACACCACACTCTTTGGCGCACACACAAACACAATCACTCGTTACTTTCTTCCTTCTCCTTTCTCAATCTTCTTCTTCAATTTCATTCTTCAAATTCTTCTCCAACCACACAAACCAAACCCACTCATTTAAGCCGGGTCAATGACCCTAACCCAGAACCAACCCACTAACCCAATTCCTCAAACCCGAAACCCAAAAACCCAATCCCAATCTTCTTCATCTTCCAGAAGCGGCATGAAATTAATCGTGCCACTTCAAGGTGTAGTTCAAGGTCGCAGCGGTTTTCTCCTCGGTATTTCAATTCCTTGTGCTCTCTTTTACTTTCTTCAACTTTACCTCAAACGACGTCGTCCTAATCCTAACCCTTCTTCTCCTTCTTCATCTTCTTCTCCGACTCTTCTTCTTCCTCGGTCTTCTTCTCGGTCTAATTTATCCTCTCGCGGATCGATTTCGCCTGTTCGCCTTTCCAAACTCGCTGCGCTTTTATCTAAGCCTGATGATTCTCTTTATTATCTTGGCTTGGAGAGGGTTGCGCAAGATCCTTATGATGTTTCTGCTAACCCTAATGGGATTATTCAGCTAGGCTTGTCGGATAATAAGGTGGTTGTTGGTTTCGGAATTTACGATGTTATGTTGTTTTTTTTTTTTTGTCGTTTTGTTTTGGTGTAATTAACTATGTTTTGTTTAATGTAGTTGTGTTTTGATTTGATTGAGAAATGGTTGGTGAAGAATTTGGAGGGATCAATGATGGGGAATGGGGATATGAATTTGAGTATTAATGGAATTGTGCCTTATCAACCTCATCATGGATTGAATGAATTGAAAATTGTAAGTCATTTTTATTTATTTAATCTTTTATTTGCTGTTATTGTGCAAGTTATAGTTGATTGTATATTTTTTTCTTGCTACGGTGATGTGACGGAAATGGATCAGATAAAATTTTGTACAAGAGCTGAATGGTTAAGAATTAAGAATTAACACAAGAATTAAATTAGTTTAATAGAGATGATGATGTTGGGTTGGATGTGTGGTAAGACTAGACATGATAGGATTAGAAATGAAAATATTAGAAAGAATAATAGGGTAGCAACTATAGCAGAGAAGCTGGTTGAAAATAGACTTACATGATATGTATAGAGAAGAACGGTAGATTCTGTTGTAAGGAAAGTAGATTAGATGGAGAGAAGTCAAAGAACTAGAGGAAGAGGAAGACGTAGAAACACTATAAGACAAGTTATTAAGAAAGATTTCAAGATTAACGAGTTGGATAGAAACATGGTCTAGGATAGAGGATGATCAATGTAGCCGACCCCACTTATTGAGACAATGCTTGGTTGTTGCTGTTGTGTTGGTGATGTGATGTTCTACAATATCTGTTTGGTTTCTTATTATTTTGTTACTGTGTTCTGTTTCTTCAATTCTTAGTTGATATTTACCTTTTGAGTTTAGTAGAGATTTAAATTTAATCATGCACTGTCAGTGGAAACTAGTTTTTCACTTTATTATTGTTGTTGTTTCCTTTGTTGATGATTATGATTTTATTTTATTAATCTAGATGAATTGAAATGGCAAGGGTCGAACTCTAGAGTTTAGATCAATTCACTTGGTCATGGAGACTCCGATTCAATTAATCAAATATACCATATATTTAAGATGTTTAGTAAGGGACATTGATAGTTTTGTGGGGTTTCTAACATTCCGGATAACTAAAACTCTTAACATTCCGGTGTTGTCAATCGCAAGTTGCGGAAAGTACATCATCCTTCAAATTTTGCTGTGCTACAATGCTATAACGCTGCTATAGTGTCTATTTGAAAACACTATGTACTTAATAGCATGTTGCAGAACAAAGACGGTTTTGTTGAAATTCTACCCTGCTGTATAGTTGCCATAGCTGCTATTTGACAACACTTTTCTCGTGTTGGAGCTAAGGCTAGTTGAGCTATAAGCTATGTTGTTGAAATGATTTTATTCAAGTTACTAGTAGTGTTAGTGTGTGTTACTTCCCGTTATGTTAATTATAGAATTTGAGCTTTTAGAGTTGCTTCATTTCACAAATTTCTTTAATGTACAAGGTCAATGTTAGCTTTTGAAAATAAACACTTTTATCTTAATGCTGCAAACAGGCATTTTAATTTTAATTGGTCATTTGCTGTCTCAGTGCAGTAAACAGGGTATTTTTGTTACAATGAATGATGAGTGGTTGCATAGTACGATTTAGAGTTATTAGGAATAAAGAATTAGATAGAAAGTTGGATAACCGATATTTCTAAAATAGAGGGAAGTCTTGCCTTGGATGGTTTTATCATGCGTGAAAAAGACTTGTAGGTTTACTAGTAAGAATGGTAGCGTTAGTAGTTTTGTAAAAAACGGTGCTATATTTGAACAAATTGCTACTGTGTTGCGATATGCTATTTAGTATAGTGTCAAATAGCCGATATTGCGGTGCTATAGCATTGCAGTCTTGTGGAGTTTGAACAAATCACTATTTTCTGCAATCCACGATTGAGAAACTAATCATTAGTCATGACTCATATGAAGACATTATGGTGACATTTGACCCTATCTAGAGGGACAAGATTTTGATGGTGGTTATATTTATAAGTTGTTTTAAATTTTGTTATTTGGAAAACTTTGCTCGAGGAGTTGCCTATTAATTCGCTACCGTTCTATATTTGAGGTTAGTTCATTATGGGCATACCTTTGTTTGTTTGTTTGTCTGTTAAACTTTTGTTGTTTGCTTTGATTTTGCAGGCCTTGGCAGATTTTATGCGTCAGGTTATGGGAGGATCAGTGGAATTTGACCCGTCGAATATGGTACTAACATCAGGAGCAACTCCTGCAATCGAGATACTATCCTTCTGCTTGGCAGATCAAGGAAACGCATTCCTTGTCCCTACGCCTTATTATCCAGGGTAATCAACGACTCTTTCTTATACTATCGCATCGTATCTATGTAGCCCCAACAACACTTTAGTCACTGACATATCCAGTTACATTGATTGCTACCATATTTTCAAATTATTATCATTGGCGTTGGCAATGTCTTGGTGTCAGTGTGTGGTGTATTTTTCAGTGCTTTATAGATTTAAAAGCTAATTAAAAGTAACTATGCAGTTTTGACAGGGACGTAAGATGGCGTCCAGGGATAGACTTAATACCTGTTCACTGTCGAAGTACTGACAATTTCAGCCTAAACATCACTGCTCTCGAACAAGCGTTTAGTCAAGCAAGAAAACGAGGAGTCAAAGTTCGCGGAATTCTCATCTCCAACCCCTCGAATCCTGTCGGCAATATTCTTACGAGAGATGTGCTTTTCAGTCTTCTAGACTTTGCCGAAGATAAAAACATTCATATCATTGCTGACGAAGTATTTGCAGGCTCCACATACGGAAGTGAGGAGTTTTTGAGTATAGCCGAAGTTCTTGATTCTGAATACATTGATAAAAGCCGTGTTCATATAATATACAGCCTGTCAAAAGACCTCTCGATTGCCGGCTTTAGAGTCGGGGTTATACATTCGCACAACCAAGCTGTTTTGGAAGCTGCCAAAAAAATGAGTAGATTTTCATCCATATCTGCTCCAACACAGAGGTTAGTTACTTCAATGCTCTCCGATGAACGGTTCATTCAGGAATACATTGAAACCAACCGGAATAGAATAAGACGCATACACGATGAGTTTGTGGATTGTTTAAATAAACTAGGAATCAAGTGTGCTAAGAGCAGCGCCGGGATGTTCTGTTGGGCTGATATGAGTGGATTAATCAAACCTTATAGTGAGAAAGGAGAACATGAATTATGGGAGAAGTTTATCAATGTTGCAAAGATCAATATAACTCCTGGATCGGCTTGCCATTGCATAGAACCAGGATGGTTTCGTATTTGTTTTACAACTATTTCGTTCGAGGAAATCCCTCTAGTTATTGAAAGGATTAGAAAAGTTGTTGAAAGTTGTAAATCTTCAAGTTGAAATTCCATTATTTTTTCTGAACATAATGATCATTGCCTCGTATTGCTGCCGATTTATAAATTTTTGGGAAGGAAAGTATCCTGTAGTTATCAACAAGCTCAGATTTCTCGCAGAATGCAGGATTTCTATTACATTGCCGAAGAAACATTTGTTTTCGAAGCAAAACTATTAAGGATGAACCTGTGTGAAAACATAGGTTGAAAAATCGTTTTTGACGAGAAAAACAGAATTATAAGTAGACATGCTTACTTTGAACCATTCTTTTCATAATGTAGTAAATAGATAGATTTCAAAGGAGACTTGTTTTAGTAAATTAGTAGAGTTTGGTTTTGAAGTCATTAGGAAGATTAGAGTTTTGTTGTAAACCAGTTTTGGCCTTGAAATGAGGGTTGTGTTTTTTCTCCATGTATTTCTTAAAAACTACACATGCTTTGAAATTGTAATTCTAGACCGCATAGTTTGTTTGAGAGTTCACTTTTGAACACAAAATATTCATAATTTTTCGATGTGTATATATGAAGTAATGTAGATGCGTACAAAATATCCTAATTTTATACTTTCATGTTTCATATTATCAAACATATCAGAATGATATTTGGATGACTTGTTTTTGCCACTTAGGTGTTTGATAAACTTTTGATAAAATCGGAGTTCCTAATTTCCTATGTCAAAAAGAGTAAATTGTGACAAACAAGTCTAAAAGACTAAATTCTTGGCTTCAATTTTGATTTTGAATATTTTAAAGTTGGTTTTCAAAGTTTCATCTAGATCTTTCCTGTACTTCTTGATTCTCTTGATAATTCAAATTCATAAGTTTTACAAATCGATTATAATATGGACACCCTTTAAAGATGTCCCTTAAAACAAAACTTTGGGATCAATAATTAAGTCTTATCTCCTTAAATGAGATAAATTAAAACGCATAATGTTTTATTAAAATACTATGCAGAGATTAATGAGGTTTAAAACGAATTTTGAATTGATGTCTTTTATATTTTAATAAAAAATTTAATTAAATTATTATAATTTTTATTTAAAATTTACTCTTCGAGTTTTTTAAAATACAAATTTATTTATTAAACTATTATAATCAATCTCAGTTAACGTTTCTTTTTCAATCGATAATAAAATCAATCTATTTAATCTTTGTTAAAATATTGTTGATCTTAGATAAGATTTTATTAATTTTAAGGCTTAAATACAATTTTAGTCCCTCTTCTTTCATTTTTTTAAACTTTTAATCCCTATTTAAAAAAAATTGGATTTAGGTCCCTTGTTTTGAATATTTTTAAAAATTTTTTAGTCCCTAGTACAAAATTGACTATGTGGCATGTTCAGGTATGAGGTGGTAGGGAAAAATTGACTAATTTTAAAAAATCAATGCCACATCATTAAAAAACATTTTTTATTTAATTTATTAAAAAATACAAAATTAATTAGGTATCCCAAATCCCCTTCTTCTTTCCTCTTCGTCACTCTCTCCTCAATCCTTTCTTCACCTTCTTCATCATCATCATTTTCATCTTCAATAAAATTACAAACACCACAACCTATCAACAACCACAGACAAATACAACAAAAAACTCCAAAATTAGAAAAGAAAATTAACAAATCAAAAATTCCCAAACTCAACCATTGTCATGAACCCATCCACAAAAACCTCTCTTTCAAATCCACCCAATCAATCACGTCTTTCTGCCCTTGTTGCTTTGAATTCTACGAACACCCTGTTTTCATCACTTTATTTTTCTCTACGCACTGTTTCGTCTCGTGAGTCAAATGCTATTATGAACAAAATTGGGGCAAAAATTCAAATTTTTAAGGTTGGAGTGGTTCTATGTAAAATTCTATACTTGTTTTTTATATTGCAATGGTACTTGTTTTAGGCTTGAAACATGAATATAATTTGTTTTGTTTGGTTTGAGACTTTGAATGCAGATAGACAAAGGGCGTGGTTGTTTCTAGAATTGGTGTTGCTGTGAAATTCTGAGTTTGATTTATACCTAATGCGGTTATGCAATTTTATGTATTTTAAATGCTTGGTTGTAATTAGGTTTGAGCTTTTTTTTTTGTTCTTCTATGTTAGAGTATAAGATGTTAGTCCATTTTATACTTATGTAATTAGTTTTATTGAAAATGAAGATGATGGTGATGATAGGGGTGTTCATGGGTGCGGGTCGACCCGCAAACCCGCCTACCCAAACCGAACCAACCCACTAATTACCCGGACCCATTCATTTACGGGTATACCCGACCCAACCCGTAACAACCCGTATAGATTTGGTTCGGGTATTAGGTTTTAGTTTCTAAACCCATGAACACGTTGACCCAACCCGTTCATTATACTATATATTATTATATATTTGTTTTACATATGTTGATATATATTTGAGTATCATTTGAGTATCAAAACAATTCATATATACTGTATATTATTATATATTTGTTTTACATATGTTGATATATATTTGTAATGGATAACATTTGAGTATCAAAATAACTAATAAATTTTTATAAATTAAGGTATATTAATGAAAATATATAAATAATTAATGGTGTATATGTATCTTAATATTTTTTATGACAAAGAAAATATATTTCAAAATTTTAATTGTTATACTTTTAATTATTCTATTTTATATGTAGGATTTGTCTCCACTACGTAAATAATTTAATTGTTTGAAATATGCAAAATTATATTGAATTGTGTTATAGATTTTTTAAATTGAAAATAATAATTATTATATACACAACCCGTGGACCCAACCCTACCCAACCCGTAAATATCCGGATTGATTCGGGTCGGTTTTTAAAGTAGAATTACGGGTTTGATGATAAACCCAACCCATTGAAAGTTGAACGGGTTGGGTAACGGGTTAAGGCGAACCCGGTCCAACCCAACCCGCGTACACCCCTAGTGATGAAGAAGATGAAGAAAGGATGAAGGAGAGAGTGACGATGGGGAAAGAAGAAAGAGAAGAAAGAGATGTCTATGGGCTTTAGAAACTCAATTGAGGCTCAATCCAGCCAATCCAATTTTCTGTTTTTCTCTTCACATGTGCAATGCAACAGTCACGAATTAGCCATGAAAATTGCTCTAGAAGCTTCCCTTTCACTTGCAAATTGCCTTGTGAATGTATCCAGACCAAAAAGAGTGCTTGAAATGCCTTGGTGAGTATTTTGGATGTGTGACTTGCAAATGAAGAAACCAAATGACAACTCATGAAACTTGGCCTAAACTCAAAATTCTGGTAATGCCAAAGTGTCTAAAATCAAATTTCCAATCAAAATGAGCACTTATTTGACATGTTTTGGTCATTCTATTCAAAATGTGAATTTCCCCTCCTTTAATCATTTGAAAATCTTTCTTATTCAAACCATTTCAAACCAAGTCTTGCTATGAGCCCAATCAATCCATCATGACCTCTTGGCTAGCCTAAAAACCCAATTTTGAACAACTTTCATGTTGAATAAAAATCCATTTGACAAGTGCAAGTTGGATATTTTGACCTATGATTGAAAATGACCTATAATCTCACTTTCCCAAAATACCCCTGACTTGTAAACCTCATAACTTGAGTCCTACAAATCAGATGGAAGACTTATAGTACAATTTAGAAAGCTAAGATCATGATGAGCAACTTTCATGTTGGCCAAAAGTTCAAGTGAAACCTCCTTCTAGGTCAAAAATAGTTTGGAAGTCAGATGATTTTCACAGACAAATTTCAGAGGCATCTGAGGCCTTGTAACTTGTCTGGATCATAACTTGAGTTCTATAAATCCCCTTGAGAACTTATAGTACTCAAATTAAAGGTATTGAGATGCTATACAAGTTTCATGTTGGCCAAAGATCCATTTGAAACTTGTATCTTGAGTTATGTGGTCATGAAGTTAGGCACCAAACAGGGAATTTTGCACTGAAACCCTAATTTAGCAACTTCCCACACTCTTGAATTTTCTTGACTTGATCTTGGCACAAAACCACAGATGTCTCATCATATCATTTCATGAACTCCATGACCTAAAAGTAGGCTTTGATACTCCTCAATTGCACAGTTGACCTAGAATTGACCCAGATGAAACCCTAATTGCTTGCACCTCAACTGTGGCTCTTGCATTTGACACAATGACTTGGTTAAACTATCCCATGGCCCTCTAGGCATTCTATGAGCTCCATACACATCCTCTTCTCACATTCAACACTTCACAACCCTCTGATGGTCTTCATTTGATCCTCAAGTTAGGAGAAGATTCACACTCAAACATCTAAACCCTTAGGCATTCACACCACCTTCTGATGACTTTGACAACTTCTCAATCTTGAATGAGACCTCTTGTTAGGCTCTCCTTTATAAGAATCACACTTGATCCCCTACTATATGAATGATATCATGATATGCAAATGATATAACTATGCAAATGATAATGCAATGAGACATAAACCAGGTAAGAAAAGGTTGAGCAAATTTTGGGGTGCAACAACTGCCCCTATTCAAACGGCTTGGACCCGACTGGGTGAAGAGCGAACGACCTTCAAACAATCGAGGTAGAAGATGGTTGAATACCAAGAAACCCAGAAATTTGCCAACCACAGAAATAAACTGCGAAAACTGCTTGGGGAACAACATCCGTTGCGCTGAACCCAGTCGTTACGACAACAACTGATCAATCATCTGACAAAACTTTTGATGCATAATATCAAATTAACTTTACGAGAAACAACTCCGTCCACAACTGAACTAAACTTCGTCAACATGAGGAGAGACTCCATCAACACGGGTACAACTCCGCCCACAACTGGACTAAATTCGTCAACACGAATAACAATCTCTGTCAATCACAGGTAATGACTCCGTCAACACGGATACTAATCATTGTTAACTTTTACTGGGGACAACTCCTCCAATCACGGGTAACAATTACCGTCATCACGGATAACAAACACCGTCAGCACGGGTAACAATCACTGTCAATACAGGTACGATTCCGTCAACACGAATAACAATCACCGTCAACACGGGTAACCATCCCGTCAACACGGATAACAAGCACCGTCAGCACGGGGAAACGATTCCGTCAACACGGATAATAATCACTGTCAACACAGGTACGATCTCTGTCCATCACAGGTAACAATCTCTGTCAACACAGGGATACGATTCCGTCAACACGGATAACAATCACTGTCAATACAGGTAAAATCTCTGTCCATCACAGGTAACAATCTCTGTCAACACAGGGATACGATTCCGTCAACACGGATAACAATCACTGTCAACACAGGTACACATTCCGTCAACACGGATAACAAACTCTGTCTACCACAGGTAACCATTCCGTCAACACGGATAGCAATCACTGTCAACACAGGTAACAATATCTGTCCATCACAAGTAACAATCTCTGCCAATACAGGTACATTTGAAGAATACTTTGCTGGGGAATATGAGAAACTTAACCAAACAACTCTGTGGGGAAATCACTATTGACAACTCCGAAAGTTTAAGGCATGAAATCTTTTAATACTGACGTAACAACAACCTGAGAATAATCCTGCTGGGGATGAAAAGTTACTTAACCAAGCAACTCTATTAGGGGACGAACGTTATCATCACCTATCTCACGCCAAGAATTTGAATATCCAGGAATCCTTCTGAGCAAGAATCTCACTCCTCTGCAAGGGATAACACCTGAAACCAAAGAGGTAACCAACCTGGCTTATGTTTAAAAATGCGTATGTTTGACAATGGCGTAATGCTCCATACGGCATGGAAATGCTACGCGTTTAGGTAGATGCAAATATGATGATATATGCAAATGCAAAAATGCCAAGAGGCGCTTCAGCAAAAATAAATGATGAAGACAAGACCCAATCCGCTGGGGATAACCAACTTGTCGGGGAAGGGCTCACAAGCTTGAAATTACGAACTCTGTTGGGGATGTTCATCCTGTCGGAGGAAAACAACCTGCTGGGGAGAGGGAGAAACAATCTTGCGTGGGAATAATCCTTATGAACCAAAGATGACTTGGTTATACTCTGCGGGAGTTACCCATGTTGGGGATTGATTGCGTACATACTCATTGCTAGGAATGCACTTTCCGTTGGAACATCAAAATCCATTGAAGATACTCTCTTGACAACTTTCCTGGGGAACACTCTTCTGGGGAGGACCACCTACATCCAATAGTGATATTTACCATCTCCACTACCTCTGGGATAAGATGTGACTTCCATCTGCTGAGGAGTGATACCATCACTATGTCACAAGACTCCGGCTGGGGAACACAACTTCCCGCCTGTTTGCTCTAAAGGTGAGAACCCTGCAAAACACAAACGAAACAAAACAGATCTATACAACAAGATCTATCCCGGTTAGCATCCGTGACATTCATTCAGTCAACTCGAAGTTTTAGCAATTATTGGCAAGGGCCAACAAGTTTATGTACATGCAAGTTCATCAAAAACATCGGCGTTTTTCACAAACAAAACAGTAAAGAACAAGCATCAAATGCTGAATAATATGCTTTATTGACAACGGGCCTGTAAATAGGCAAAATTTTGTACACTGGATGCAACTCCTGAAAAGAGGAAGTTACGCACAAGCAAAATACAAATATACAAAAGCACAAAGAAAATTTGTATACATGTCGGTAACGTGGTATAGACGAACACCATGAGCTGATCCTCCTATGACTCGCCTGACTCTGATGCTTTCCCGATACTCGATCTTCGGAAGAGATTGTTTCAGATATACGATCCTCAGGTACTCCCAAACCACTAAGCAATGCAGTATCAAACTTGGACCGCAATCATTTGCTTTTTCAAATCCCTAACTTTTGCGTGAACCGCCCTTTGCGGGTTTTCAATTCACCGGGATACCCTTTTTTGCCGAAGTTGCCCTTTTCAGGTTTTCAACTTCGCGGGTGTACATCTTTTTCAATTTTATCCCTAACTTTTGCCCGAACCTTTTATTCTTTTTTATGGTTCGCCGGGATGCCCCATTTTTTCCTGGACTCTCATTTTCTGTCCAGCGGGTCTCTTTAAGCAAAGTATTTTTTAACTGCGTCCGAGTTCACAGGGGATGTGAAATCCTCACCATCCATGATAGACAACAGTAAGGCTCCTCCAGAGAAAACCTTTCTAACGACATATGGACCTTCATAGTTGGGAGTCCATTTACCCTTGTGATCTGATTGTGGTGGGAGAATCTTTTTCATCACAAGATCGCCTGTCTGAAAGCTTCGAGGACACACCTTCTTATCATAAGCTTTCTTCATCCGGCTCTGATACAGCCGACCGTATGCTAGAGAAGCCAGTCTCTTCTCATCCATTAAACTGAGCTGATTCAATCTATCTTTCACCCATTCTGCCTCATCAAGTTGGACATCACACAAAAGCCTCAGAGAAGGAATCTCAACCTCCAATGGTAGGACAACTTCCATACCATATACCAGTGAAAAAGGAGTTGCCCCGATTGATGTGCGCACCATCGTACGATAACCGTGCAAAGCAAAAGGCAACATCTCATGCCAGTCCTTGTAGGTCACAACCATTTTCTGAACGATCTTATTTATGTTTGTATTGGTCGCTTCAACAACGCCATTCATCTTGGGCCGATAAGGAGAAGAGTTGTGATGTTAAACTTTGAAACTCTGGCACAATTCTTTCATCATCTTGTTATTCAAATTCGAACCATTGTCATTGATAATCCGCTCTGGGATTCCATATCTGCAGATAATATCCTTCTTGATAAATCTGGCTACCACCTGCTTGGTAACATTAGCATATGACGCCGCTTCAACCCATTTGGTGAAGTAATCAATAGCCACCAAGATAAAACAATGTCCATTGGATGCCGTGGGCTCAATTTTCCCAATCACATCAATTCTCCACATGGAAAAAGGCCAAGGTGATGACATAACATTCAGAGGGCTCGGAGGCACATGAATCTTGTCCGCATAAATCTGGCATTTATGACACCTCTTTGCAAACTTGAAACAATCTGTTTCCGTTGTCAGCTAATAGTACCCTGCTCGTAATAACTTTCTCGTCATTGCATGTCCGCCGGCATGCGTGCCAAATGTGCCGTCGTGGATTTCTTCCATGAGCAACTTAGCCTCTTTCTCATCCACACACCACAACAACACCAAGTCGTGGTTTCTCTTGTACAAAACATCATCTGGATTCAAATAGAAATTGCCAGCCAATCTCCTAAGAGTCTTCTGATCACGACCGGATGCCCCAGCCAGATACTCTTGGTTCTTCAAGAAATTCTGGATATCATAATACCACGGTTTGCCATCGGAAGCTTCCTCAATGGCGAATATGAAAGCGGGCCTATCAAGGCGAGAGATAACTATCCTGGGAGCCTCATTCCAGAAGTTAACTTTATACATCAAAGACAAAGTAGCGAGAACGTCTGCCATCTGATTTTTTGCTCGTGGTACATGGTGCAATTCCACCTTGTCAAAGAAAGGTAACAACCTTCTTGCATAATTCACATAAGGTATCAGATTGGGCTGACGAGTCTCCCACTCTCCCTTGATCTGGTTCACAACTAGAGCAGAGTCTCCGTACACATCAAGATTTTTAATTCTCAGATCAATAGCTTCTTCGAGCCCCATAATGCACGCTTCATATTCGGCCTCATTGTTGGTAACTGGAAAGGTCAATCTAGTAGTGAATGGGATGTGCGACCCATGGGGAGTAGTAATGATTGCCCCTATTCCACTTCCGTATGAATTAACGACACCGTCAAATATCAATTGCCATTTGGACCCCAGCTCTGGACCTTCATCCGGAAACGGCTCCTCACAGTCCTTCATTTTTAAGTACATGATATCCTCGTCAGGAAAATCAAAACACATCGACTGGTAATCATCAATTGGCTGCTCAACTAGGTATTCTGACAGAACACTACCTTTAATACCCTTTTGAGAAACATACTGAATATCATATTCTGTCAATACCATCTGCCATCGGGCAATTCTTCCGGAAAGTGCTTGCTTTTCAAACACGTATTTGATTGGATCCATCTTTGAAATTAGCATGGTTGTATGATTTATCATGTATTGCCTCAAACGTTTGGCAGCCCAGGCTAGCGAACGACACGTTTTTTCGAGCATTGAGTAACGAGACTCACAGTCTGTGAACTTTTTACTCAAGTAGTAAATCGCATGCTCTTTACATCCAGTCTCGTCATGTTGACCGAGAACACAACCCATACTTTTCTCAAGAACCGTCAAATACATAATCAATGGTCTCCCGGCTACTAGGGGTGTCAATATTGGAGGTTCCTGCAAATATTCTTTTATTTTTTCAAACGCCCTTTGACAATCTTCATTCTAGGTCACAGCCTGATCTTTTTTCAATAGCTTGAATAACGGCTCGCACGTGGCCGTTAGATGAGATATAAACCGGGCAATGTAATTCAATCTCCCTAAAAAGCCACGAACCTCTTTTTCTGTTTTCGGCGTTGGCATTTCTTGTATTGCTTTTATCTTAGCAGGACTAACCTCAATTCCTTTTTTGCTAACAATAAACCCCAATAGCTTACCAGATCTCACCCCAAAGGTGCACTTGTTAGGATTCAGCCTCAGCCTGAATTTCTTAAGCCTCTTGAACAATTTCAGAAGATTGACCAGATGCTCTTCCTCCGTTTGGGATTTGGCAATCATACCGTCAACATAGACTTCGATCTCTTTATGCATCATGTCATGAAAGAGTGTTGTCATAGCTCGCTGATATGTTGCCCCGACGTTCTTCAAACCAAAGGGCTTCACTTTGTAGCAGAACGTTCCCCACAGGGTAATAAAAGTTGTTTTCTCCATATCATTCGGCGCCATCTTTATCTAATTATAGCCTGAAAAGCCGTCCATGAAGGAAAACACGGAGAATTGAGCGGTGTTGTCGACCAGCACATCAATATGAGGAAGCGGAAAGTCGTCTTTTGGGCTCGCCTTATTCAAATCGCGATAGTCCATGCACATCCGCACTTTACCATCTTTCTTTGGTATAGGTACTATATTGGCGACCCATGAGGGATAAGTTGTGACAGCTAGGAAACCAGCATCCCATTGTTTCTGAACTTCCTCCTTAATTTTCACAGCCATATCTGGTCGAGTTCTTCTGAGTTTTTGCTTAACCGGCGAACATTCCTCGCGCAATGGCAAACGGTGAACCACCATATTAGTATCCAAACCAGGCATGTCTTCGTAAGACCAAGAAAAGATATCACTATACTCTCGAAGCATCTCGATAAGCCTTTGCTTGATATTACTATGCAGTGCAGCCCCTATCCGGATATTCCTGACAACCTCTTCAGACCCCACGTTGATAATTTCAATTTCCTCCTGATGAGGCGGAATGATTCTCTCTTCTTGTTTCAAAAGTCGAGTCAGCTCCTCTGATAAGTCATTATCCTCAACAATCTCTTCTTCTGCTTGAAATATCGGGTGGTCGAAGTCGAAGCGAGTCATAGGAAGTTCGTGATCGATGTCGTCTGAAATGTGAATCCTGCAATGAGAATGGTTAAATGTTTCAAATAATGCAAACAAAGCACATAACCACGTTGCCATTTTATTGTTAAACAAATACAGGAAAAACAAGGATCACAAAATTTGCATGCGAAAAATGCATTTATTAATGATTAAACAAAGTACACACATAAGCAGGTAGCCCTAAAAAACAAAATCACTATGCCCCGGGTAGGACACAGGATTATACAATAATTGAGAAAACAAATCATTACTGTTTTGTAGTCACTGGGATAAGTTCCTATATAGGCCAGTTGCATAGATTCTGTCCTGGCACGCCGGGCTTGATCCACGAGTCCATATCGCAGTCACTATCTCCGTCTTCAGCACCAGAAACAACATTGATCGTTTCATAACAGACCCCACCTGGAGTGATCACCACTGGTCCTTTGAACTTTGGAACGCCTGATGCGGAAGCGGACGATGTCGGGTGATACCCCAACCCAAACTTGTCCATCTTGACAGGAATTTCCAAGACTTGGCCCCATCTTTTGGTTTCTCCAGCCTGAACCACTGCCTGAGCGTCTTTGTACGAAGACATGGCCACCTTTGGCCATTTGACGGGAACATGAGACTTGTCCTTGATTTGCAACCCCTCGAAGGCTTGGCATGGCGTCTCATGGATCTCCCCATCCACTTCGACGTACTTCAATGACGAAAGATGACTAACCAGAATGTCCTCCTCTCCACAAATAGTAACAACACTGTCACCGACCATGTATTTAAGCTTCTGATGTAGCGTGGACGTCACAACCCCTACAGAATGTATCCATGGTCGCCCAAGTAAACAACTGTAAGCGGGATGTATATCCATGATGTAGAACACGGTGTCAAACACTTTCGGCCCGACCTGGAGTGGCAACGTTATGGACCCAAACACTGACCTTCTGGTCCCATCAAAAGCCCTCATGACCAAATCACTTGGTGCGCATATGATTCCTCAGACATCTAACTTCATCATAGCCTTCTTAGGCAACACATTCAAAGATGATCCGGTGTCTACAAGAACGTGCGACATAACAGTGCCCCGACACTCCACTGAAATGTGCAAAGCCATATTATGGTCCCGACCTCTAGGCGTCAAATCAAAATCAGTAAATCCCAGGCTGTGGCCGGCATTCACATGCGCCAGTACCCCTTCAAGTTGATTAACAGTTACTTCCTGAGGTACAAAAGACGTGTCCAAGATTTTCAACAAGGCGTTCCGATGAGCCTCGGAACAAAGCAACAAAGATAGTATGGAAATTTTAGAGGGCGTCTGCTGCAAGTGCTCCACAATCTTATAGTCACTTTTGCGAATCAACCTCATAAACTCTTCTACATCCTTGACCGATGTTTCTTTCTCTCTCGACTGGGAAGGTCCTCCTTGATTCACTTTGGCTTTACCTTTAGCAATCCTCTCAGCCTCGATTTCGGGTGAAGTGAAGATTCTACCACTTCGGGTCATGCCTCCCGCGTCAACAAGACTACCCACTGCCCCTGCTGGTCGGCTATCCACATTAATCTTTCCCCCGCTGCAAAAAGCTTCCAACCCATAATTCCATGGAATGGCTTTAGTACTCTCATAAGGAACGGGTCCTGCTTTCGTTATCGTGATAGTTGGTCGCTTGGCGGGCGCTGATATCGTAATAGTCTTTTGTGGAATTTTAATTGTTGCGACCTCACCCTGCTTTTCACATGTTACCTCACCAAGTTTCTCAACAACAGTATGGTCAAATTGCAAAGTTCCCTCATCAATCATAGCCTAAATACCTCTCTTCAAATCAATACAACCCTCTGGTCGGGTCCAACAATCCAAACAGTACTCATCACATCCGGGGAAGACCCCTCCTTTCAATAACCTGCTTTTAACATAGCCTAAAGGTGTCTTCAAGTCATTTACATCCATAACCAAATCCAAATCTTCTTCTGTCAAAATAGCATTCACTCCATGATTCGGCATTGGTTTCTGTACAATGTTGGGACCATCATTACTGAAATTAATGACTTTACTATCAATCAAATCTTGGACTTTGTGTTTAAAAGCATGACAACTTTTGATATCATGTCCGGGTGCCCCAGAATGAAATTCACACTGCTTACTAGTATCATACCCGTAAGGAAGCGCTCATGTGGGCGGGTCCAACGTTCTCTTCTCAACCAGATTCAAACTTAATAGCGTCTGAAGCAGTTTTGCATATGTTGACGGAGGTGTATCAAATACCCTCTTTGGCTTCCCATTCTGGATCCTTTTCTGAGCAGGATTCTGCCTTTGTTGTTGTTACTGTTGCCGTTGTGGTTGTTGTCGTTGTTGAGGTATAGGGATCGTCACACTAGCAACCTGTTGTTGAAGATACTGATTCCTACCTCTACCTCGTCCTCGACCACCATACACTGCGCTGGCGTCTCCTTGTCTTTTACCACCAAAGACCCTTTTTGCACCTCCTGCCGAGGTCGATTCACCGGCTTGAATCTTACCAATTTTGATGCCATTTTCAATCCGTTCTCCCATGAGTATCATGTCAGAGAAACTACCCATCGAGCAATTGAGCAATTTATCATAGTACATCCCAGATAATGTACCAACAAAAATATCAATCAATTCCCTTTCAACCATAGGTGGTTGGACTCTTGCCGCCAGATCCCGCCAACGCTGAGCATACTCCTTGAAACTTTCCCCATTCTTCTGTGAAAGACTTTGAAGCTGGACCCTATTTGGCGCGAGGTCACTGTTGTATTGGTAGTGTATGATGAAAGCATCAGCCAATTCTTTCCAACTTCCGATCTGTGCAGGCTCTAGTCCCATGTACCATTCCAGCGATGGTTCTGACAAACTATCTTGAAAAAAATGCATAAGCATCTTCTCATCATCAGAGTAAGCAGACATCCTCCGGTAATATGAATGCACATGAACCCGTGGGCATGTATCCCCTTTATATTTATCGAAAGTGGGAGCTTTGAACTTCAATGGCACCCTCAGCCCAGGAACCAGCCCCATGGTAGCCATGTCCAAACCCGTAGAATTTTGATTGGCTATACCTCTTATCTGCTCTTCCAGCATTTTAATCCTCCAATCATTATCAGTGGGACCATCAAAACCCATGCCTTGACCAGAAAAGGCATCTTCCTGATGATCTCTATTCCAGTACGGACCCTCATTACCATATCCGTCATAAGCAGCATTACGACCATGACCATGACCACTTTGGAAGAACCTGGGATCATATCTCAGATTGCCAAGCTCTTGATTAGCAGCCACTGTCCCAAAACCAGTATTGAAAAGACCCATCCTAGCACCATTGGTATTCATATTTCCAAACCCAAAATTTCCGTAGCCATTATTACCACAACCTTGATTGTTATCACCAAACACTTCGTTGCCTAAGCCCTGATTATTGAAGCCATCATTGCCATCCCGATTGCCAAAGCCAAGACCTTGATTGTTGTCACCGAAACCAGTATTGATACCAACATTCCTGTTGATTTCCACATTCCCATTAACATTATCAGCATTTCTGTTACCAGCGTTGTCGTTGCCGTTGCCAGTAGCATTCTCACCAGCATTTGGTATCACTTCCTCCCTGCGAGGAGTCTCAACATGAACAGAGTTGTATTCAGTATTACCAGCCGCTCGCGCCAGCAGCGGTTGCACCAGTGTTTGAAGATGTTCCTGGCCTTTAGCCACAACCTCCATAGTCTGCATGAATTGGGCCAACCTATCCCGGATCTCCTGCATCTCAGACTGTACCTGATCCACGATCTTCTTACTGTTGCTTTTTGTAGCGTACCCGTGAGTTCTCTGTTCGTCAATCTTGAAACAACCTGTAAGACGCAGGAGATAAGATTCGAGCTCAAAAAAGAGTACCAGCCATGCAATATGAATATGAAAATGCACACATGTAAATATGCAACAGGTTAATTTCCCCCCCGATTCTAGTTCCGGAGAAGAAGCCATAACGACAATGGAGTCCCAAGTAAGCAAGCGCAGAATTAGAAACCTCATACATAAACAAATGCCAAGAGGAAAAGTACCAAGATACAACTGAATACAACTGAAAAGACCTCGGCCAACAAGCCTGGCAATGGTCAAAATACAAGTACAAATAACAAGAGAAAAACAAAGATAAATCAGGATAGATGGCGCGCCCGAACATCTTCCAATAGCCTAAATGTCTCCGGATGACCTGGTCTGGAGATTAGTTCCTGTATCAGTAATGCCTTTCGCTCAATAGTGGGTCTCAGCTTTTTGGCGTCCTCTACACATGCTCCCTTGCCAAAACACTCATCAAGCCTGCATCTCTTGAAGCCAGCCTTCAATTCACAACCCCTCGTTTCTTTGACCATGCTGCTCACTCTAGACTCAGCGTCACGTCTAAGAGATGCCTCTTCAGCAATCTTCGCATCCTTAGCGCTGAACTGCTCCTCTAACTGGGAAATCTGAAGCTGCAACTCATCTTCACGCTCCTTTCGGCTAGTAAGCGTGGCATTCCATAAAAATTCCCATTTGGAAAGTCGAGAATAAGCCTTATTCAGAAGCTCTTTCTTAGTAGCAAGTACACTACTAACACCATTCAGGTATACTTCTACTTTCTCTCTCCTACTGGTCTCTTCAGTCAAATCTGAACCCAACCTATTAATCATCTCAGTCTGCTTCTTCAAAGTGAAGGTTGCCTCATTCTTCTCATGCCGGAGCTGGAAAATCTCTTTCTCTAACTCTTCATTTACTTTTTGCAACTCTTCCTTTTTAGCCAACAACTTGTTATACTTCTCAATTTCTACTGAAGTAGGTTCCTCAATCACCGGAAGACACAAAGGCTCTACAGCAGGATATGGCATCAAAGAAGTCCTAACTCTCTCATGGATCCAGAGCCGATAAGGATTATAAGCTCGACTGTCACTCTTGCCAAGCAATGTCTTTCCTCTTCTGTGAATATTACCCCAAGCACGCCTCAATCTGACCAAAACATCTCCATCTAATAAACCCGTGAGATACAGAGATTCCTGTATCTCGTCTTCAACCGGAGAGTCCCTCAAAGCATAGCCAAATTGTCTCACAAGCAGAGAAGGGTTATAGTTAATACAACCTTTCCGTCCAATCAAAGGAACGTTCGGAAAGCCACTGCAACTATATATAATATTCACTCCGAGTAGGTTCCGATCAAACCAAACAATGTTCTGAGCACACAATCCCATCAATCTGGAAGACCAATCTAGAGTACCAGCAGCATCAACAAAAGGTCCCTTCTTAGGAAGATGTCCCTGAAACCACCTGTATAGAAGAGGTACACAGCAAGAAACATTCTTTCCCCGACGCTTCTCATTCTTATAGTGAATAGAATGATAAACGTCACCCAAGAGAGTAGGCACCGGATTCTTCGAGGCAAGAATAAAGAAAGCATCTGAGTCAACAAAATCAGGCAAGTTAGGGAACAATACAATCCCATAAATTCAAACATCCAGAATAGCATTGAAGACAATCCAACATCCATCCTTCGCACACTGCATAACCTTCTCAACCAAGCAAGAAAGATGAAAACCATAAGCTCCATTCAGCTTGACCAAACCTCCAGGGAACTCAGAAGCATCTAAACTGACAATATCAGCAAGCTTAGCCAACTCAGGCTCAGTATCCTCGTGAATAAAAGGCATCTGATCTAACACAGGAACTCCCAACATATCAGAATATTCCTCCAAAGTAGGGGCCATAATAAAATCAGGGAACAAGAAGCATCTCAACTGAGGCTCGTAAAACTGCATCAAAGTATACAATCCAGTCATCTCAAACATAGGAGGTCTGTACAACAAACTGAGCAGCTTCCCGTAAGACTCTCTAAACTCAGCCCTCACTCTCTAATCTGCTAGAGCAACCAACTACAACAAGGAACTGATATCTGGAGAAGGCAACCTGTAAGCAACTGTTCTCTTCATGGACTCCATGTCTGGCAAGAAGAACACTAGAATCTGAGGGGAAAAACACACCTGCAACATAAATACACGTTAATGAAATGCAAACATGAAAATGCAAATGCATATGCAAAAGGGGATCAAGTGCAATGATGAAGAACTATGCTGTGCTGTACTGCAGCTTGAGAACCATCAGATCTTCTCCTCAAACCAAACCAACCACAAAAGAACCCTCACAACCAATTCTCACTGGCAGAGACAAACCAGGTGTTCTGAGGTCAGAGTTTTCCTGCAAAAGACCCACCTACCCCCTCACAGGTATGTACTTAACTCGCAGACGAGGTATGACATCCTATGCGGTCATCAGCGTCACAGACTTTCAAGAGCGATGATACGATACCCAGAAGGTGTGGCATCATCATCCCTTGAAGAGGCCTCACTTAGCCGAATCCCAAATGATAGGTCCCTAGAGTCGACAACCCTCAAATCCAACAACCTGTCGAGCCCAAAGGGCCAGGCAAGATGCCATCAAAGAGAATCTCGTCTGAGTGTAAATTTTGTAGCTAGCTGGTGCGAGCAAAGCAATCAGGCTAACCACTACTCTCTACTTCTAAGTCTATGTGCACTTAAGCCCAGGTCCGGCTTATCTCTCACACTAACCATCTACCCACAGCACAATAACAATAATATACAGTACTGAAAGTAAAGACAGAAAGATAAATACATGCAAAACCCCAGACGGGAAAACAAGCGCTAGGATTGACTCGCATAGGGAACCGTTGGAGTCCCCAGCAGAGTCGCCAGCTGTCGTTACTGCGAAAATCGGCACCGACTATGACAGAAGAGTCGCCACCGTGCGTTATTTATCCCACAAGAGGGAAAGGAAACGCTCAGAGTAAACCTAACACAAAGAGGGAAAGGAATGATCATCGCAACCAAATCCTGGATTCGGGAGTCGGTTACGCAAGGGGAAGGTATTAGCACCCCTCACGTCCGTCGTACTCGACGGGATCCACGCTTGTTTTCTATCTAGGGTATGTTTATCTATCTACTCTAAAGGTCTGGGTTAAAAAGAAAATAAAATGACTCGGCAAAGTATCGCACTTTATGCCTACGTATTCCCGTCTGAAACGAGAAATCATAGTCAACGTAGTTCGCCTAACTACGGGTTAAGGGGGAAGGTTGCTCGCCGAGATATCGCATCTCGTGCCTACGTACTTTCATACGGCATGAAAGATCAGAGCAAACGTAGTTCGGGCTATGGAAGACACAAGTTTGTCTGACAGTTTTTTTATCTCCTTAAGAAAGGGTTTTCCTGATTAAAGGTCCAAGAGGACAAAAACAGAGTTTGAATGTTTGTTTGAGTCTTTTACGCAAGAACTGTTTTTTAGGATGTTTGCAATCTCAGTCGCACTAGAGACTATGACCTAGGAGTGAACGCTTCGTATGTCACCCAAAGGGTACCATACTAACATCCATATTACTGGAGAGAGACCCTCCACCAACCCTTTCCCAGATAGCTTAAGGCTCGTGACATACGACTTCAATTAACCTTATTACTGTGTTTTTGAATTGTTTTGAGATGAGAAGAGAAAGACGCCCTAAAACTATGGTTGAAAGGGAATCTACCTACAGTTATCATGCATGGGTCAAAACCTAATGTCTGTATAATTTCCTCTTGCACAGAGGAAATCAGAGATCCTAGGGGAAACAACAAAAGAAAGCAAGCAATAAACAGTAAACAGTAAAATGCATGCTATGCAACAGTACAAGCGAGGCAAGGGAGTCCGGCTTAACCTCAAACCTAAGAAAACAACAGGCAAGGGGAGACAAGCTCCACCTCAAACCTAAAGGTAAGCAACACAAGCAAACAAACAACACAACAAAAGAAAAGAAATAGAGAAAGCAGCCCAAGCAGTAGCAACAGTCTTCACCAGACAGCAACTTCAATACTCAACAGCAGCAGCTCTAAACAGCAAATCTTCTTGACAGCAAAGTTGACAGTAAGATGGTTTCATCCTCAAGCTATCTTCTACCTTCAAGCTTCATCAAACTTCATCTTCAAGCTCTAGCAAGCACCCTCCAAGCAAAGGATTAATCACTAAGATCAAGGTTACAATGTTGAAAACCTAATGAAAACCAAAGGAAATCATCAAGTACTAACATTGAAATGGAAAGGTATCCTCAAAGTTCTACTCAACTATGGGCATACCACACATCCCTCCAAAGGAGAGATGGAGTTTCCCTAGGAGGAATTTACATCATTGGATGGAATAGAAGCACACAATGCATTCTATATTTGATGAAAGAGTCAAAACTAGTCCTAATGGCTCTTCCTAAAACCCTAATTTCCTAAGCTCCTAAAATAGAAGAAAGCTTCAACTCCAAGCTCCAATCTTCAAGCCACAACAACTACACCAAGTCCAGAAGACCTCTCAAAAAGGAATCCAAGCAAATCCAGCTCCAAAGTCACCAACAAGACCAAACAAGCAAAGGCACACAAAATAGAACACCAAAAGCACAAGCAACTTGAAAAATACAACTAAAATAGAAAACAAAGTTGTAAAAATCTAATAAATTTCCTAGGGGAATAAACATGTTTGAACAACCTAGGGTTAAAATATTAAAGCCTAATTCAACTTCTAAGTCATCTAAATAATTTCTAGATTGAAGGGTATCAAGGTGATCCACAAGTTTGGGAAGGCTCTAATCTCAACACCTAAAATAGAACCTAAAGTTGTTTTAAAATTCTAACAAAAATTATAAGGGAACCTGGATATCTACCCTAAAACATACTAAAAAATCAAAGCCAGATTCAACACCAATTGAGAGAACAAAATTCAATAAGGCAGATGATCAAATATGCAAATATTAAAGAATTAAACAAAATAAGAAAAATAAAATTAAATTGAAAAATACATGAAAATGAATTTTATTGATTTCATAAAATCACAAATTCTCTCAAGATCATGGAGATATTTTTGAAATAATTTTTGGATCAAAATTGAATTTATTGTGATTTTTTGAATCAATAATGCATTTAAAATAAACAAAATGGAATAAAAGAAATTCAAATGCTGAAAATAAACCACGGCCATATGATGCGTTGACAAGTCCACTAATCCAAGCATCCACACGCTGCCAGCGCATTAAGTTGAACGACCGCGTTTTGGATTCAAAATCTCCATTCTCAGATTATAACATACCCGTTGGATCTGGTGGTTGGTCTTTGGTCAAAGGCAGATCTGATGGCTTAGGAGTCATCTTCCTCATTTCTCAGGCTGGCCAGATGGAGAACATGTGTGGTGGCCGGAGAAGACTCCGGTTGTCTTATCCGGCGAGGCAAAAGTCACAGGCATCCAAAACATGCAATCCTTATACCAATCTCACTCAGAATTTCATCAGGATTTCAAATCTCCTATCCATATATTCTAACTCTCCATAGATTTCAAAATTCGAAGCAATGTTCAGAACACACATCCAAATCAAACATCACCAATTGCAAATCTAATGATACAGAAATCATCCTCATGCTACATACATCACTCTGATCTATCTAGATTACTCTAACTCTCCATGAATCAAGAGATTCGAATCCAAACAGAATTTCTATGTCATGATCAACCATCATCAAATGTCTCCAAATTGATCCTAAAACGATCTACATCTTGCCTAGATCCTAACCATATATGCAAATTGATCTACATCTTCCTACAATGGTGAAAAATTTGAAGGTTACATACCTGATGTAGATCCACTAACAGATGTAGTTAGAGCACGATTCAACCTTCAAAACTCTCCAGAATCATTCAAGGATGCAAGAGAAAGATGTTGTAAGCTTCAATTTGATCTAAAATGCCAAAGTGTCTAAAATAAAATTTATAATCAAAATGAGCACTTATTTGACATGTTTTGGTCATTCTATTCAAAATGTGAATTTCCCCTCCTTTAATCATTTGAAAATCTTTCTTATTCAAACCATTTTCAACCAAGTCTTGCTATGAGCCCAATAAATCCATCATGACCTCTTGGCTAGCCTAAAAACCCCATTTTTAACAACTTTCATGTTGAACAAAAATCCATTTGACAAGTGCAAGTTGGAGATTTTGACCTATGATTGAAAATGACCTATAATCTCACTTTCCCAAAATACCCCTGACTTGTAAACCTCATAACTTGAGTTCTACAAATCATATGGAAGACTTCTAATACAATTTAGAAATCTAAGATCATGAGTAACAACTTTCATGTTGGCCAAAAGTTCAAGTGAAACCTCCTTCTAGGTTAAAAATAGCTTGGAAGTCATATGATTTTCACAGACAAATTTCAGAGGCATCTGAGGACTTGTAACTTGTCCGGGTCATAACTTGAGTTATATAAATCCCCTTGAGGACTTCTAGTACTAAAATTAAAGGTATTGAGATGATCTACAAGTTTAATGTTTGCCAAAGATCCATTTGAAACTTGTATCTTGACTTATGTGGTCATGAAGTTAGGCACCAAACAGGGAATTTTGCACTGAAACCCTAATTTAGCAACTTCCCACCTTCTTGACTTTTCTTGACTTGATCTTGGCAAAACACCACAGATGTCTCATCATATAATTTCATGAACTCCATGACCTAAAAGTAGGCTTTGATACTCCTCAATTGCACAGTTGACCTAGAATTGACCCAGATGAAACCCTAATTGCTTGCACCTCAACTGTGGCTCTTGCATTTGACACAATGACTTGGTTAAACTCTCCCATGGCCCTCTAGGAATTCTATGAGCTCCATACGTATCCTATTCTCACATTCAACACTTCACAACCCTCTGATGGTCTTCATTTGATCCTCAAGTTAGGAGAAGATTCACACTCAAACATCTAAACCCTTAGGCATTCAAACCACCTTCTGATGACTTTGACAACTTCTCAATCTTGAATGAGACCTCTTGTTAGGCTCTCCTTGATAAGAATCACACTTGATCCCCTACTATATGAATGATATCATGATATGCAAATGATATAACTATGCAAATGATACTGCAATGAGACATAAACCAGGTAAGAAAAGGTTGAGCAAATTTTGGGGTGCAACATGATGCATAATATGAAATAGAGTTGTTTTATATATTGATTTCCTATATTAATTATTATGAATCGTTTTACTCACCTTGCCTATTTGAATGTTGCCTCCACGAGGGTAACATGCAGATGACCAGGTTTAGCCGTGGATGCCGTCGAGGATCTTGTTAGAGTTTTGAGTTGTTGGCCATTTTGGTTAACTTAGAGGGTCTTGCTCTGATAGTGTAACATTGGGTTGGGGTCTTTGAGCTAAACCATGTTTTATTTGATTTTTGTTACTTGGATATGTTCCCGTATAAGGAAAATTTTGCATTATGCCTTTTTGTGTTCCGCTACAATTTTTGATAACTTTTGGGAAAAAACCTGTTGTTTACGGAGCCTTGACCTATATTTGATTTATTGGGAAATGTACGCCCTTTGAGGTAATTTTTTTTAGTTTAGAATTTTACTCTGATAAATGTGAATATTTCGCCATTAAAATTGTGGGGGTAGAAAAAGGTGTTACAGTCAGCGTCAATGATGATGGGCAACCAACAGTTTGTCCCTGAACCACTTGAGGAAGAGAAGAGGAAGATATATGCATCCTAGGTACTCATTCCCATTACTGTTTTTGGTAAAAGACATGCATTATGTAGTCATTTACCTTCTCTTAGTTTTGACCATAATAAATCTAGGGACTTTTTCCCTTCTTACCATAAATCAAAACCTATAGGCGAGGAAAACAAAACTAGGGTTGAGAAAACTTCTTCTGATGTGGTAGTACTGAACAATATAGTTTTAAGGTATATGAACAATAGTTTTAGAGTTTTTAGAGCAACCCCATTTTTCAAAGAATCTGACGATTACATGAACTGGCTAGCGAAAATAGAGAAAGTTAAAGTTCAAACTTGGAAAAACCTGGGAATTTATGACTTGATTATGATGTCGAAAACAAGTTTTGATTACTGCCAGACCATGTTGGTTTCTTCCTTGTATTTTTGGGATAGCACCCACTATACTTTCCATCTCCCTTGTGGGATGATTGTGAGTAGTAACTGCGCCTAAGGGGGGGGGGGTGAATTAGGATCTTAAAAATTTACTTGCAATCTTGTATGGTTCCTTGGTTCTTTTTCGGTTATTAGTTAAGGACGGAAAGTAAAGGCATGAAAGAAAAAGAGACACAGGAAGATTTATAGTGGTTCCCTTCACACTCCGAAGGTACTCCACTCCTCTTTCGACTCGAAAGAGAATTTCACTATAGTTTAGAATAATTGCAAAGCCTAATCACACAACTGTGATGCTTACTATCTAAACCTATAGGTAATTCCAAGTGTTAAAGAACAATCCTCTTCAAGACACTTCACTTGTTTCCAACAATCCTGGACAACAAGGTAATACACAAAAATGTTCTTGAGAAAATATTTGATGGAAAGTTGTTTATCAATCTGCAAGGTTGATCTTCTTCTCAAAACAAATTATACTCAGATAAGATACGCAAGTGTTCTTTGTGAAAGACAGCAGTAAGAGTGTGAAAATTTAATCAATGGCTTCTTTCAAAAATTGGTGTTTGAACACTTAGAATGAAAATTCAGATTTTGAGAAAATGAGTAATTTTGGTAATTTTTATTTCAAGAAGGTTGTTTTTGATTTTGAAATAGAAATCAATTTATATCAGTGAAAAACCTTTTCAAACAGGTGTGATTTTGTAACAGCAAAAATAACCAGTAAGAAGAATTTTAAACAATGTAATTTTCCATGAACAACTGCCTTTTTGCTTGTTGTTACAATGTTAATAGGTTAACAAAAAGGGTTAATCTGTTAACACCTTTACAACGTTCAAAGTATTTGAAATTTATATGTGTTAATCGGTTAACCCATATGGTTAATCGGTTAACACTGTTGTAAAATCCAAAAACACATAATTTAGAAATGTGTTAATCGGTTAACCATAAGTGTTAATCAATTAACACTGAAGGTTTTTATGAAAATACTTAATTTTAAATAGAATGAGTATTTTAAAAATGTTTTGAAAGTGTTGGGATAATTGTGCAGTGAAAAGTGATTTTTTAAGAACACTTGTATAAATTTTCTAAAGTAAAAATGTTATACCGTTCCTTTGAATCATCATCACTACTTGTAGCTTGTAGGCGAAGCTTTGATCCATAAAGTCACACGCGATGGTACTTTCCTTGATCTTGATGTTCTTTGAATTGCTTGCGTCTCTTGCTTTTTGCGAAGAATTCAGAAGAAAGGTGCTTCTGGTTTAATCTTCAATATATACCCCTACGGGTGTACAATATAAGTATCTTGCGTACCAAGCTTGTACTAGTTTGTCTTCATCAAAATATAAAGGCCTTGAAGCTTGCTTCTACAATCTTCCCCTTTTTGATGATGACAACCGATCCTTTGAAAATTCTACTTTAATACTTGGTTCTCTTTATTTCTCCACCTAAGTTAGAGAACTCCCCTTAAATACAAGAGAGATACAATCCTTCTCCCCCTTAGACATAAGAGAGATACAATATTTCAGCATAGGGAAATGTTAGAGACCAATCCTTCTCCCCCTTTGTCATTAGCAAAAAGGAAGAGGAGCAATGAAAGATAATACCAAACAGGCATACATAAAAAACATAATCACAAACACTTAACACATAAGACATATCTTGATAGAACGAAACGAAAACGAAACAAGCATTGTACGATTACAAATACGAATGCGAAACTTAAAGCTTAAACTAAAACATAATTTAGAAAGCAATAAAAAATAAAAGAAAACAAAAGCAACTGTTTTTCAAATATCATCATCCGACATATCCTCATTGTGATCTTCTTCTTCACTACTATCCTCATCTTTATTCTCATCTTCATTGTATCCGGTGTTGGAGTTTTGAGAGTTGAGCACGAGGTTATAGAGGGAATTAATCGCCCAAGTGTTTTCTCGATGTAGGTTCATGGTTTCTATATGTTGATTCATTATGGTGATGTAGAGAAACTCATTGGTGATGCCTCCTTCCGGAATGGTATAGGAAAGGTTTGAAGCGGAAGACCTTTCGTCGGCGTATTTGTATGTTCTGTCGATATCTTTGACAATGCCGGTATTCTTGACAATTGTAATCTCATTGATCTCATTTGAAGTTGGTTTCAAGGTGATTGATGGTTCTCGATTCAAGTCCAAATTAGTTAATTCGAGAATTCTTGAGATTACCCGTGCATATGGAAGCCTAGTGGGCAAGGTGAGTTGTTGCTGAAGATGGTACATCATGGTTAGAATCCAATTGATTTTAATCTTATCCTTGATAGCAAACATTATCTGCATTTCCAAATCATTTATCTGAGAATGATTTGAATCTTTCGGAATCAGGACATAACAAATAATGTACTGCAGCATCCGATCATTGACAATCAGATTCTTGACGTAACATAATGTGCGAGCAGTCCTTTGACTCGCAATAACAGCTTCTCTTGAAAATCTGCAGATACGATAATAATATTCCATTTTATCGTAGTTTGTCCATGGACCATCCACATGATTTACACCTTTTCGGAGAATAAATCCTGTGTACGGGATTTTGAGAGATGCAACAATTTGTGATAAATCTTCATTCAACTCAAAATCACGAACTATAGTGACTAACATATACTAGTCATTCTCATTGAAGCAGATTGACAATTTGTTCATAAAAAAATTGACTAAATTCGGATAGCACTTTCCGTTATCAGCAACAAAGTTTTCAATCCTTTGATATTTCAATAAAGCCAAAAAATCAAAAGAGGGTTCTGGAAAAGCTCTAAGATTGACATATTTTATCGGAAAAAGTTGATGAACCCGGACTTTGAAATCCATTATGCGCTTCTTTGTTGATTCCATTGGAGCAAGGTCTTCATCAATTGCAAAACTGCTTTCCGGTAGCTTGCCTTTTCCTTTGTTGTTGGGAGCCATTGAGGGTTTGTGAGTGTTGCACCCTAAAATTTGCTCAACCTTATTCACTTGGTTTATGTTTCAATGTCATTAACATTTGCATATAGAGGCATGAACATAGTCTAATTATCTGCATAGCATAGCATAGAAAATCATCCAACAGGGACCAATCATTATTCTCACCTCTATGAGCCTATCAAGAGGTTATTATTCTAATTCAATCCCATTCAAGTCATCAGAAAGAATTTGAAAGCTACCAAGTCAGTGGATCAAGCAAGTGCATCCATCTCCTATCTGAGGGTATCTGAGGGTCAACAAAGAAATTGTGAGCTGTGGGCTGAGCATGGATAGTATCTGGGCATCATGGGAGACTTAGAAAGTCATTTGGAGAAGGAGACAAGTCATTGGTATGATCACAAGAATTGCAGTTGGAGACAGTCAACTAGGGTTTCATCTGGGTCAACCCTGGGTCAACTCTAGGTCAAATGACTGATTGGAAGGCATTAAGGGCTATTGGAAAGATGTGGGGTTCGTCATTTGACATGTAAAGAAGGATAGGGTGAGGTGTTAAGAAGAAATCAAGAGGAATCAAGGAGAAGAGGAGTTTCTAAATTAGGGTTTCTGTGTAAAATCCCCTAATTTAGGTCAAATTTCCAAGCAAGATAAGTCAAAGTGCAAGCTTCAAATGGATCCTGGGCCAACTTGAAACTTGTAGAGGATCTCAAGACCTTTAATTTGAGTGGTGGAAGACACTAAGGAGATTTATAGAACTCAAGTTATGGTCCTTGCAAGTTACAGGTCATCTGAGGTATCTGAAATTTTGTCTGTGAAAGTGACTTGACTTCCAAGCAATTTTTACCCCTCAAGGAGATTTCAAATGAATTTCTGGTAAACATAAGAATTGTTCCTCATTGTCTTAGCTTTCTATAATGGTATAGTATGCCTTCATATGATTTGTGGAACTCTACTTATGGTCTTGGCAAGAAAAGGGTATTTTGGTCATCTGAGAATTACAGGTCATTTCAAGCCTATGCCTAAAACTCATACAAGGAAGCTTCAAATGGAAAACATTACAACATCAAACTTGCTCCAAATGACATTTTGAGTCTATAAAAGTGACCATGAAATATTGGAAATATTCATAGCACAAGGTTTCAAAATTGGTGGATTTAATGAATAAAAATGACTTAAAAAATGAGATTTTTCATACTTTGGCCAAATGAGGTGAAATTATAGGTCATTTTGATTGGAAAAGTCATTTTGAGAACATTGGCTAAAGTGGAATTTTGAGGTTAGTTCAAATTTTGAGAGTTATTCAAGGTTGCTTACAAAGGAAGAAACATAATCCAAAATGTGAGGAAAGAGTGCAAGGGAAGTTTCTCCAAGTTTCTAGGAGGTTCTAATGTCATGTATATATTGGTATGAAGAGGTTCATGCAAGGGTTGGTGCTTCATATTGTTCATAAACACAAGTTCCACACACTTTTCCAATTTGCAAAGTCAATTCAAACTCTCTCAAATTTCCATCAATTTACACCATTCTTGATCTGATCATCATCATCACCATCCAAGGATCACAATTCACATAATCATTTGGTAAATTGAAGGAGGATTCGTGCCATTCATCATCATCATTCAAAGTGCAAGAATTTTGGAATTGGGAGATTCAAAGTCTTGAAGCATCATTGGTTGCATACAGAACTCATCATCAAGTTCTTGGATCACTTTCCAATCATTACAAGCCTTGGATCAGCACATTCCATAGCTGTTTTCTTCACTTTGCACCAAGTAAGTTTTTCATTCGAATTGCATGTTTTAGGTAGAATTACTAGGTTTGGATAGCATAGAAAGGTTAAGGTAGGATAGAGGATTGAGTTTGGTGAGTTTGGAGAGCTTTCATGGAGTTTGCCATAAGTGTATCAAATCTGTTTGGATTGATATCTCATGATTCAATGCACGAAAATCTTGGTTGAATGGCTTGTTATGACCAGCATAAGATGTAGATGAGTTTAGGACAAGAATTGGTGAGAATTGAAGCAATTGATCACAGGTATTAATGGTGGATTCCAACTGCTATTCTCTTCGAGTTGGTCTATTGAGTGAATGTTAGGGAGAGTTATTGGCATGGCTGTGTAGAGGGAAGTTTGTAGAACAACTTTGCCCTTGGAGTCGAGGGAATTCATGGTGAAATGAGAGAGAACAGAACGATGGAAGATGCTTGCATGGCTGGGGTTTTCAGGGGTTAGGGTTAGCTGGAGGTTGAAGACGATCTGGGAGCCGTTCGATCGAGCTTTGACATTTGACTGGAATGAGAAATCAATGGCCACGATTGAACTGAAAAACGGAGGGAGAATTCAAACGATGAAACGCATCGTTTCATTTATTCATCAGACTGGGCTCAAATTTTCACTGCTTTTCACACCCCCGTTCTCAAGCCCAATACCAAATGAACGTAAAAACTGCTATTCACACCGTTTTACGTTTTTTTAATTTTTGTTTACTTTCTGATGCTTCCTGGGCCTCGCGCACATGTGATATTCGCACCCCACTACCTGGCCCATCCGTCTATTTTAACTAATTGCTTTACTTGCTGCACCCTCCCTTCATATTAATTCATTTTTATTTTCTTTTAAAAAAACATTAAATCTTTCAAAAATCATAACAAATCATAAAATGCTTATTTTTCATTGGTTTTTTTTGCATGCTTTTCATAATTTTTTCAAGAAAATTGTCATACTAAAAAATTAATATTTCATTTCATTTTAATATTTTTAGCATATTTTTTCTTTTAAATAGGTATAGATATTGTTTTGTTTAGTACATGATTTTGCTAAATTTAGTTTGATTAGATGCTTTAATATTTTTCATCCATTCTTTTTAGGTTGGTTAGTAGATATTGTTAGCTTGTATATACAATTTAGTTCCCTCTGGGGATTATTGCTTGTTTGTATGGGTATTGGGATTGCTTGGGGATTGGGAGAGATGAAGAATTGTGATGATGAAGCCATTGGATATCCAGAGCTTGAAGACCAACTTCTATAGTTGAGGAGGAGAGTTTTTGCTAGCAGCTGTTGAGGAGACTAGGGTTTAGGAGCTAGGCAGAGCTCTAGATTAGAAAGCTTGTTTCTCAAACATGGAATGCCTTGTCTGCATCCATCTTTTCTCTATGATTCAAAGTCTCTTTCAAATATCCACCTCCTTCCTTTGGAAGGATTAGTGAATGTATTTGAAAGATAGAACTTTTGAGAGAAAACTGTCTGTATAATGTTAACAGTTGATGAACCACCCTTGGTAGGTAATTGACTGTCTAACATTCATTCACTTCATCTTGTTGATTGATGTTCATCCTGGAGATTGAGACTTGAAGAAAAGCCATTGCAGATTGAAGACTGATAATGAAGACCTTGCTTGAAGGCTGTGGAGATGGAGATGGATGCTTGATGAAGCTTGTAGCTGACTGGAGATGACTTAAAGACAGATGTTGATGCAGAGCTGCTGTGGCTGTTTATTTTTGCTGTATTTCATTTCTGATGTATTGATTGGTTTTCCTGACTGTATTGTTTGCTGTTTAACCTGTTGGGTTGAAAGTGAATTCTGTTCACTTTTGCCTATTGTTTTCTAGGTTCGAGGTTGAGTGGGACTCCCTTGCCTCGCTTGTATTGTTGCATCCATGCATTTTACTGCTTTACTGTATATTTGCTATTGTTTCTGTTTCCGTCTATTCCCTTAGGATCTCTGTTTCTCTCTGCGCAAGAGAGGAGCATGATAGACACTAGGTCTTAACCCATGCATGATAACATTAGGTTAGTTTGATTCCCTTCGCAACCGTAGGTTAGAGTTCTGTCTCTTTCTTTCTCAAAACAAACAGAAAAACACAATAAATATTCCAAACACAATAAAAGACACTTCTTTCGTAAAAGAATGTGAACTCATCAAAACGTCATTTTTGTCCGCTTGGACTGCTAATCAGAAAAACCTTTTTCAGAAAGAATAAAAAACAATCAAGACAAGCTTGTGTCGTACGTGGCCCGAACTACGTTTGCTCTGATCTTTCATGTTGTATGAAAGTATGTAGGCATAGGATGCGATATCCTAGCGAGCAACCTTCCCCTCCTTTCCCGTAGGTAGGCGAACTACGTTGACTCTGATTTCTCGTTCCAGACGGGAATACGTAGGCATAAAGTGCGATACTTTGTCGAGTCATTTTCTTTTCTTTTAACCCCTGACCTGTAGAGTAGATAGAATAACAATCCGTACTAGAAAACAAGCGTGGATCCCGTCGAGTACGACGGACGTGAGGGGTGCTAATACTTTCCCCTTGCGTAACCGACTCCCGAATCCAGGATTTGGTTGCGATGACCATTCCTTTCCCCGTTTTGCGGTAGGTTTACCTCGAGCGTTTCCTTTCCCTCCGTTGGGATAAATAACGCACGGTGGCGACTCTTCTGTTCAGCCGGCGCCGATTTTCGCAGTAGCGACAGCTGGCGACTCTGCTGGGGATCCAACGTCCCCTGGCTGCTAAGGACTACGATAGTTCTTATGCATTTGGGATCCAACGTCCCTTAAGAGAGTCAATCCTAACGCTTGTTTTCCCGTCGAGGATTTTGTATGGAGTTATATTTCTGACCTTTATTTTCAGCATTATATATATTGATTATTATTGCTGTATTGGGGTGTGATGGGTGGTTCTATGATTGAGAGATAAGCCGGACCTGGGCTTGAGTGCACCTAGAATTAGAGTAGAAAGTAGTGGGCGCATGCCGGCTTTGCTTGCATTAGTGTCTCATGAAATCTACACTCGGACGAGGTTCTTCTGGTTGGCTTCTTTTTCTACCCTTTGGTTCGAAGGGGTTGTTGGTCAGCTGAATTGTCGACTCCGGGAACCGATCATTTGGAAGTTGGCTAAGTGAGGCCTCTTCAGGATTTGATGATGCCACTCCTCCTGGGAATCGTATCATCAACCCTGAAAGTCTGTGACACCGACGACCGCATAGGATGCCATACCTTTGTCAGTTACTAGGACATGCACCTGTGAGAGGGTTTGGGGTTATGCAGGTAACCAGACCTTCAGACTACCGGTTTGTTCCTTGATCAGAGATCCTGGGTATTTATGGAGAGTTCTGAGGTCTGTCAGAGACCAGTTGGAGAGTTCTGAGGTCTGTCGGAGACCAGTTGGAGAGTTCTGAGGTCTGTCAGAGACCGGTTGGAGAGTTCTGAGGTCTGTCAGAGACCAGTTGGAGATGTGATTTGAGGTCTACCAGAGACCAGTCGGAGTTATGGTTGGAGGTCTGTCAGAGACCATTGTTGGAGCTTTGTTTTAGGTCTATCTGAGACCAGGGTTTGAGGACTTCTGGAGAGTCTATCCGAGACTTCTTGATATGGTTCAGGCTATTCAGCTACGGCCTTTGGTCTCTGTTGCATGTTATTTGCATTGCATTGTTTGCGTACCCATTATCATTGCATCCCATTAACGTGTGTCTGTGCTGCAGGTGCATTTTCATATCCTCCGGTTCTAGTGCCCGAACTTCTGAGTATTGATTATGGCTGGTTTGAGGAAAACAGTTGCGTATAAGCTGCCTACACCTGATATTACTCCTTTGCTCGGTCTGATATCTCTTGCTGATGAGGAGGTTAGGAGAAGCTTTAGAATGAGTCATGGGAGATTACTGAGATTAGTCTACAAGCCCACTGCTGATGAGATGAACGGGCTGTACACCTTGATGCAGTTCTATGACCCCGCATTGAGATGTTTTACGTTTGCTGACTTCATTCTAGGGCCTACCATTGAGGAGTACGTGGAGTTTACTGAGCTACCAGTGCAGAACAAGGTCCCCTTTATTTACTCTGCCGCTGAGCCCAAGTTGGAGGACCTAGCTAAAGCCTTGCATATGGACGCTGCCGAACTGTTAGTGACTTCGTGGCTTGGGGTTTCAGGTTTCTCTCTTGACTTCCTGGTTGGCAAAGCTCAGGAGTATGCCAAGAACGGCTGTTGGGTGGTTTTCAATGCTATTTTGGCCCTATGCATTTATGGGATTGTGCTGTTTCCTAACTTGCCCAATTTCGTAGACTTGGACGCTTTCCATCTATTTGCCGCCGGCAATCCAGTGCCAACGTTGATTGGAGACTTCTACCACTCCTTGCACTACAAGAATGAAAACAGAAGGGGAAAGGTTGTTTACTGTTGTGCTCCTTTGTTGAATATGTGGTTTAAGAGCCACCTTCCCATGAGGGGATCTTTTATGGAGAGTGCAACCTCAGCTAGCTGGTCAGAGCGCCTGATGAGGCTAACTTCCGAAGACGTTGAGTGGTTTGATCGAGACCTGCTAGGGTCCGAGCTTATATTCAGTTGTTCTGGGTACCCTAATGTCCCGCTGATAGGAAGAAAAGGGTGTATCAACTACAACCCATCTCTGTTGGTCCGTCAGTTCGGATATGCGCTGAAGAACCCACCAAAGGAGGAAGAAGTACAGGAATCTCTGTACTTCACCGGTGATTTGAAGGGGGAGTTATTAGCCAAGCTGCAACATGCCTGGACGCGTATTAACCGAAGGGGGAAGCCGTTGTTAGGGAAGAATGACTGTCAGGCTTACGCACCATACAGAGTTTGGATCCAGGAGAGAGTAAGTCAGTTGTGGATGCCATTTCCAGATGCACCAGTCCTTGTTCCCATTCCGGTAGCAGAACCAACTACTGTTTCTAGGGAGGCCTACGAGCAAGTTGTGAAAGAAAAAGAAGCCTTGATGAAGATCAACGAAGGGTTAGAGCAGGAGCTAGCCCAAGTGCGCAGTGAGAAAAACAAGGCCGTGCATGCTTTCCAACAGCAGATTGAGCTAATGAACAGACTAGGGGCTGAGTTAACTGAGGAGAAGAAGAAGCGCGAACGTCTGGGGCAAGAGTTCAGAAGCTCCCATGACATGCTTGAATCCAAAAAGAAAGCACTTGACATCGCTCACCGAGAGATCTCTTCTTGCAATAAGACTTGGAATGCCACGCTCACCAACAATAAGAAGAGGGAAGATAAGTTGAAGCATCAAATTTCCGACCTCGAAGAGCAGTTGAAGTCCAGCATCAAGAAGTGTGAAGAAGAAGTGATGACCCAGTATAGTCTCCATAATGCACTGAACAAGGCCATCAAAGGCAGAGATGAAGCTGTGTCTCAGAAGCGTAAACTAGAGGATCGCTTCGGAGAAGGGGCATGGGAGGAAACTGCTGAAGACGTGCGACGTGTTCTTAAGAAAAGAAACCAACTTGTTGAAGGGCTGCTTACCCGACCAAGTCATCCGGAGACCAAGAAGTTGCTAGAAGAGTACCAGACTTATGGGAGTGTTTGATCATTTCATGTAGTAACTTGTATGCTTTATTTGCATAGTGCTGACCATCACCAGGATTGTTGGTTGAGGTCATGACTTCTTATTGTACTCTCAGTGATGTTGTATTCTTGGCTTATTGGTTTCTCCGCAATATATGAGGCTTTCTGTGATTCAGCTCCGATCTTTATATTGTTAGCACTGTCACTGCACCGGCACCTTCACACTAGAATCGGGGAGTGAATTTCCCTAATGCACAGACACACACATTGCATTGCATTCATATTCATATTGCATTACAAGTAATCCTTGGATGGTATCTTATTTCCTGCTCTGTACCAGTTATTTTCAGGATTGCAGATCAGCACCCGCACCGCTATTCCACTCGCACCAACTGTCGAAGAATCATGGATCAAATGCAGAACGAGATGCAAGATGTGCGCGAGAAGCTAGCTCTCTTTATGCAGACCATGGAAGCTATTGCAAAAGGTCAGGAGAATTTGCAAGCCATGGTGCAGCCTCTGTTGGCCAGAAACGCCGGTCACGGTAATGAGGATCATCAGTCCGTGCGAGTCGACACTGTTCATGGAGATGGCACTCCCACACCAGTGGCTCCCCCTGTAGTCAATATACCTGCTGCTAATGTCAACAACGCTACCGCTGCTGGGAACGGTAACGTCGGAGTTGGGAACGAGACTGCTGTCCATAACGTTGGGCTTGGTGATGTCAACTTGGGTGATAATATGGGAGGCAACGGCTTCGGCAATGCTGGATTCGGATTCAACGATCAGGGATTCGATAACGTTGGGAAATATGGTTTCAATGCTCAAGGCTTTGGGCAAGATGGTTATGGTGTGGCCAATCAGGGTTACAGAGGTTTCGGAAATGGAAACGGCGCTGGGTTAATGACTTTTGGACCTGCTGGAGTTTCTCAGGGCTACGGCAACAGAGGCCGAGGCCCGGTGATGAATCAGATTAGAGCTGGCCGCAATAATGGATATGATGGGTATGGAACTGGGAATGGTATGTGGCAAGAAGATCAGCAGGAGGACGCTTTCTCCGGCGGAGGTTTCGAAGGGCCGATGGATGACTCCCATAAGATCAGAATGCTAGAAGAGCAGATGAGGGGGGGTCCTGAACCAAAGTGCTGTGGGCTTAGACATGGCAACGATGGGTCTGGTACCTGGCTTGAGGGTGCCAATCAAATTCAAAGCTCCTACGTTTGATAAGTATAAAGGAGATACCTGTCCGAAAGTGCACGTGCGGGCTTATTACAGAAAGATGTCTGCGTACTCAACTGATGAGAGAATGCTAATGCATTTCTTTCAAGATAGCTTGTCGGGCCCTTCCCTAGAGTGGTACATGGGGTTGGAGCCGACCAATATAAAGACATGGAAGCAACTAGCAGAGGCATTTGTAGCTCACTATAAGTATAACAGCGACTTGGCGCCCAACCGGGTCCAATTGCAAGGGCTATCTCAGAAGAAGGATGAAAGCTTTAAAGAGTACACGCAAAGATGGCGCGACATGGCTGCTAGGGTCCGTCCTCCTTTAGAAGACAAGGAAATGAATGACATGTTCGTCGGCACATTCACAAGCATGTTTCATGACAAGTTGTTTCATACATCTCTGGCCAGTTTCTCAGACTTAATTCTGATGGGAGAAAAGATTGAACGTAACATTAAGCAGGGAAAATTCCAAGTTGAGGAATCAACTGCATCCGGCAGTAATAGGAAGGCTTTTGGTGGGCGCCGTTAGGGCGAGGCAAGCGCAGTATTTGGAGGCCGAGGCCGAGGCCGAGGCAGGGGTCGGAACCAATATCATCAGCCGCAGCAGGTGGCGAGTGTTACTATCCCATATCAACAACCACCATTTCAACAACAACAATCGTTTCAGCAGCAGCCAATGCAGCAGCAGCAGCAGCCAATGCAGCAGCAGCAACAGCCATTTCAACAACAGCAGCAGCAGCAGCAGCCACAGCAGGGGGCACAGCCTGCTCAGCGAAGATTCCAGGGTGGTAAACCAAGAAGAGTGTTTGAGAAGCCTCCCTCAACGTATGCTGATTTGTTACAGACATTGTTGGGTTTGAACCTGGTAGAGAAGAGAACTCTGGCACCGATAACGGGAACTCCTCCGTATGGTTATGACGCAAGCAGGCATTGTGAGTTTCATTCTGGGGCTCCGGGCCACGATGTAGAGGGTTGCCATGCTTTTAAGCACGTTGTGCAGGATCTTTTGGATAATAAGGCTATCAATTTCGGAACGGCAGGTCCGAATATAGTGCAGAAGCCCATGCCTAATCATGGGGCAAACGCCATTCTGACTGAGGAAGGGTTGAATCTGATTATGAATGTCGATGAGTTAAAGACGCCTCTGAGCGAGATAAAAAGCAGATTGTTGCAAGGGGGTGTTTATCCAGGATGTGACGAGTATTGCTTAGAATGCTGGACCCTAGCTGGGGGGTGTGACGATTTGAAGAAAGGCATTCAGGCTTTAATTGATGACGGCACATTGCAGTTTGACCGAGCAGCAATCGAAGAGCCCGCAGGGGCAGTAGCAGATGATCAGAGTGATGTGGCCACTGTAACGATTCCTCGAAAGACAATCACTATAACAACACTGGCTCAGCGACCGCCGATCACCATAACTAAGGCCGAACCAGTCCCGTACGAGAGCACAAAAGCAGTCCCATGGTCATATGGGTTGGAAGTGTATTGTGACGGAATAAAGAATGATGTTAATAAGCAGCCAGCCGAGACTGTGGACAACGTTGTTGGTTCAGGAGGTATGACAAGGAGTGGTAGGATCTTCATATCGCCTGAGGTGGAGGCCGAAAGACTGGAAAAAGGAAAGGGAAAGGTGGTTGAGAATGTCCCCGTGCAGGAAAACGAGAAAGCATCGGCATCGAAAGATGTAGAAGAGTTCATGCGCTTGATTCGAAAAAGTGATTATAGGATTGTGGAGCATCTGCAACAGACGCCTTCAAAGATATCTATCCTGTCATTGCTATTGTGTTCTGAAGCTCACAGAAATGCTTTGTTGAAAGTCCTGGATACTTCCTTCGTACCCCAGGACGTCTCCGTGAATCAGCTGGAAGGAGTGTTGGCACATGTGAATGCAGGCCACAACTTGGGCTTTACCGACTTCGATTTGACCCCGAAAGGGAGAGATCATAATATGGCGCTGCACATATCTGTTGAGTGTAGAGGATCAGTAATGTCGCATGTATTGGTCAATACCGGATCATCCTTAAATGTGATGCCCAAGAAAGCGATGATGAAGCTGGATGTCAGAGGAATCTTGTGCACGCCCAGTGACTTGGTAGTTAGAGCGTTTGATGGCACGCGAAGAACAGTCTTTGGATCAATAACATTGCCTCTACAGGTGGGGCCGGAGGTGTTTGCGACTAAATTCTATATCATGGATATACAGCCTGCATATAGTTGCCTGCTCGGAAGACCCTGGATTCATGGGGCTGGGGCAGTCACGTCTACCCTGCATCAGAAGTTAAAATATATGGTCGGAGACAGCGTAGTCACCATATGCGGAGAAGAAGACATCCTGGTCAGCCATCTGTCGTCATTTAAGTATGTGGAGGTCGATGGAGAGATCCACGAAACACCCTGCCAGGCATTTGAAGGGTTGCGTATCAAGGACCAAGGTCCCGGGCCGAGCAAAGTGTCGGAGATAGCCGTCTCGTCATATAAAGAGGCTCAAGCTCTGGTGGAGGCAGGAGAAGCAAAGGGCTGGGGCAAAGTGCTAGATATTCCTGTGAAGATGGACCGGTTCGGGCTGGGATACCAACCGTCGTCGTCAACACCTGCTGTGGGGGCACCCCGTTTCAGAGGGCCAATAACCATCTCTGCCAGTGGAGTATGTCATGAAACCATCAATGCTGCTTCGGAGTCTGACGAAGGAGACAGCGACTGTGATATGGATGCCTGGATTCAGCCAAGCACGCCAGGACAGGGACTGTGCAACTGGTCTATTCAGGAGCTTGTTCCTGTGACTCTTAAACAGTAATGCTTTGTTTTATTAATTGTTGAACAATCTGATGTCTTGCCCGGGGCATCAGGATTTGCTTAGGGCCGTGCTGTTATGAACATTGCGTGTTTATCATCAAATAATAGGCGTTTTCTCATGTGCAAACATTTCGATCTCTGTCTTTCTTGTTTTGTATTTTTCAATAAAATGGCAACGTGGTTATTCGCTTTATACGCATTTTGAAGCAGTTAACCATTCTTTTTGCAGGATAATATTTTCAGATGACATCCTTGAACCACCTATGACTCGTCCCGACTTTGAGCACCCGATATTTCAGGCCGAAGAAGAGGTTGTCGAAGATAGTGACGTTCCTGAAGAACTGTCTTGGTTGGTGACGCAAGAGGAAAGAGTCATTCTGCCTCACGAAGAGGTCATCGAAATTATCAACTTGGGGTCAGAAGGGGTTGAGAAGAATATTCGTATTGGAGCCGCACTGCAGAGCGACATCAAGCGAAGACTGGTTGAAATGCTCCGAGAGTATAGTGATGTATTCGCTTGGTCGTATGAAGATATGCCAGGGCTCGATACAGATATGGTTGTGCACCGTCTGCCACTGAAGGAAGAATGCCCACCGGTCAAACAAAAGCTTCGCAGAACTAGACTAGACATGGCAGTAAAGATCAAAGAGGAAGTTCAAAAACAGTGGGATGCTGGTTTCTTGGCTGTGACAAAATATCCCTCATGGGTTGCTAACATCGTACCAGTGCCAAAGAAAGATGGCAAAGTTCGAATGTGTGTGGATTATAGGGATTTGAATAAAGCAAGCCCAAAGGACGATTTTCCACTTCCTCATATCGATGTGCTAGTTGATAATACTGCCCAATACTCCGTATTCTCCTTCATGGATGGCTTCTCAGGCTATAATCAGATTAAAATGGCGCCAGAGGATATGGAGAAGACCACTTTCATAATGCCTTGGGGAACATTTTGTTACAAAGTGATGCCCTTTGGCTTGAAGAATGCTGGGGCGACGTATCAGCGTGCGATGACGACTCTTTTTCATGATATGATGCATAAAGAAATCGAAGTTTATGTTGACGATATGATCGCCAAATCCCAGACGGAGGAAGAGCATCTGGTGAATCTGCTGAAGTTATTTAAGAGGCTTAGGAAGTTCAGGCTAAGGCTGAACCCTAACAAATGCACCTTCGAGGTGAGATCGGGTAAACTGCTGGGGTTTATCGTAAGCGAAAGAGGAATAGAGGTCGATCCTGCTAAAATAAAAGCGATTCAAGAAATGCCGACGCCTAAAACAGAGAAAGAGGTGCGCGGGTTTTTAGGGAGGTTGAATTACATTGCTAGGTTCATATCTCACCTAACTGCTACGTGTGAACCATTATTCAAGTTACTGAAGAAAGATCAAGCGGTGACGTGGAACGAAAATTGTCAAAAGGCGTTCGATAAGATAAAGCAGTACTTGCAGGAGCCTCCTATTTTGATACCCCCAGTGGCAGGGAGACCCTTGATCATGTATTTGACAGTTCTTGAGGGAAGCATGGGTTGTGTTCTCGGTCAACACGACGAGACAGGAAGAAAAGAGCATGCGATCTATTACTTGAGTAAGAAATTTACAGATTGTGAATCTCGATACTCAATGCTTGAGAAAACTTGTTGCGCGCTAGCCTGGGCCGCCAAGCGTTTGAGGCAATACATGCTGAATCATACAACCCTGCTCATCTCGAAGATGGATCCTATCAAATATGTATTCGAAAAATAGGCGTTGTCAGGGAGAATTGCCCGTTGGCAGATGGTCTTGACTGAATATGACATCCAATACGTCTCGCAAAAGGCTATAAAAGGGGAGTGTGCTGTCTGAGTATCTGGCGGAGCATCCTATTGAAGATTACCAATCGATGAGGTTTGATTTTCCTGACGAGGATATCATGTACCTAAAGATGAAAGATTGTGAAGAGTCATTTCCAGATGAAGGACCAGAGTTGGGTTCCAAATGGAAGATGATATTTGACGGAGCTGTGAACGCTTACGGTAGCGGAATAGGGGCAATCATCACTACGCCGCACGGGTCGCACATCCCGTTTACTGCCCGATTGACCTTTGCTGTTACCAATAATGAGGCCGAATACGAAGCTTGTATAATGGGGCTCGAAGAAGCCATTGATTTGCGAATCAAGAACCTGGACGTATACGGAGATTCAGCTCTGGTGGTGAATCAGATCAAAGGGGAATGGGAGACACGTCAGCCCAATTTGATACATTACATGAATTATGCAAGGAGGTTGTTGCCTTTCTTCGACAAAGTTGAGTTGCATCATGTACCGCGGGCAGAGAATCAAATGGCTGACGCTCTCGCCACTTTGTCTTCCATGTACAAGGTCAACTTCTGGAACGAGGCTCCCAGAATCGTTATCTCTCGGCTTGATAGGTCTGCCTTTGTGTTTGCTATTGATGAAGCATCCGACGACAAACCGTGGTATTTTGATATCCTTAATTTCCTAAAGAATAAAGAGTATCCGGCTGGGGCATCCAGTCAAGATCAGAAGACTCTCAGGAGATTAGCGGGTAACTTCTATTTGAATCCGGATGGTGTCTTATACAGAAGAAACCACGATTTAGTGCTGTTGCGTTGTGTAGATGAAATAGAGGCAAAACTGCTCATGGAGGAAATACATGAAGGAACCTTTGGTACGCATGCTGGTGGGCATGCTATGACGAGGAAGCTGCTACGGGCAGGTTATTTTTGGCTGACCATGGAAACTGATTGTTTCAAGTTTGCGAGGAAGTGCCACAAGTGCCAAATCTATGCTGATAAGATCCATGTGCCTCCGAGCCCTCTAAATGTGATGTCATCGCCATGGCCATTCTCGATGTGGGGAATCGATATGATTGGAAAGATCGAGCCGACGGCTTCTAATGGGCACCGGTTCATTCTTGTAGCAATCGATTATTTCACCAAGTGGGTGGAAGCGGCGTCTTACGCAAATGTGACTAAGCAGGTGGTGGCCAGGTTCATCAAGAGAGATATCATTTGCAGATATGGGATCCCCGAGCGGATAATCACGGACAACGGTTCAAACCTGAACAACAAAATGATGAAGGAGCTCTGTCAGAATTTCAAGATCGAACATCACAACTCCTCCCCTTACCGACCCAAGATGAATGGCGCTGTTGAAGCGGCCAACAAGAATATCAAAAAGATCGTTCAGAAGATGGTGGTGACCTACAAGGATTGGCACGAGATGCTACCCTTCGCTTTGCACGGTTATCGTACGATGGTACGCACATCAACCGGGGCAACCCCGTTCTCGTTGGTATACGGAATGGAAGCGGTGCTACCATTGGAAGTTGAGATCCCTTCTCTGAGGGTATTGCGAGATGTTCAACTAGACGAGGCAGAATGGGTGAAGAACAGGTTGAACCAATTGAGTTTGATGGATGAGAAGAGGCTAGCTTCTCTAGCATATGGTCGTTTGTACCAGAGCTGAATGAAGAAAGCATATGATAAGAAGATACATCCGTGAAACTTTCAGACGGGCGACCTTGTGCTGAAAAGGATTCTCCCGCCGCAGGCAAATCACAGGGGCAAGTGGACCCCCAACTACGAAGGGCCATATGTCGTCAGAAAAGTCTTTTCAGGAGGAGCTTTATTGTTGTCCACTATGGACGGTGAAGACTTTACGTCGCCTGTGAATTCGGACGCAGTTAAAAAATACTTTGCTTAAAATTGACCCGCTGGACAGAAAAAAGAGAGTCCAGGCAAAAATGGGGCATCCTGGCGAACCAAAAACAGAATGAAAGGTTCGGGCAAAAGTTAGGGATAAATTGAAAAAAATGTACACCCGCGAAGTTGAAAACCTACACTGGGCGGCTTCGGCAAAAAAGGGTATCCCGGTGAACTGAAAACCCGTAAAGGGCGGTTCACGCAAAAGTTAGGGATTTGAAAAGCAAATGACTGCGGTCCGAATTTGATATTGCAGTGAGCATCAGCGCGGGAGAATATACCTGAGGGGTCGATTATCAGATACAACCTCTTTGGAAGTGGATACCGGGAAAGCATTAGAGTCGGGCGAGTCATGGGAGGATCAGTTCGTGGTGTTTGTCTGCATCCCGTTGCCGACATGTGTACAAATTTATTTTGTCAACATATTTATGCTTCTTGTGCATACTTGTATATCTGCTTTGCGTAGCTTCCTCTTTTCAGGAGTTACATCCCGTGTACAAAACTCCGCCCATTCAGGGGCCCAATCAATAAAATATGTTATTCAGTACTTGATGCTGGTTCTTTACTGTTTTGTGCATGATAAACGCTTAAGTTTACTGAAACTAGCATGTGTATAACATCACCGGCCCTTGCCGACAATTGCTAAAGCTTTGAATTAACTGAAAATAACGTCACTAACCTGAATCGATTTGGTTGCATAGGCTTGTCTTGTCTTGTTTGTGTTGTAGCCGTACGAGGAAGATGATCAAAAGATTGTGGTAACGAAAGACTCGACCTCCACGCAGGTCATGCATGTGCTTCCTGAAGAAGGATCAAATTCCCCAGCTAGCCGTAGCTTATCCAAAGGACATGCTCCAGCAAAGTCGTTCATCCTCAACAGTTTGGCGATTCCAAAATTATAAGGTTGTATTCAGACAGTGTATCTCAAGCCGAGTTGGTTTAGTCTCAGAAGATTAATATTGGTGAGCTGTATTCAGACAAGCTCACCTTTTCCCGCAGGGTCAGCTTACTCTCTCCCAGCGGAGGCAGTTGATTGTCCCCAAGAGAATCATCCCATCCCCAATGGAGATCTCTTTTCAGAAATTGTTTTCATTCCTCCCAGTGGAATTCGAAGATTAAGACTCTCCCCGGCAGAGTTGGTATGGCGCATTGGCATTTATTTTGTCAGAATACTGTGTGATACCTGTTCACTCTTTAGCAGAATCCCAATCATACCAAGCGCATCTGTTACTCTCCAGCAGAGGTATATTCCCCAGCAGGGTATTACTTCAATGAGGTGTTTGGATCAAGTTCCACATTTCCCAGCTGAGTCGACTTCACTCTTCCAACATTTATTTTGCCGGAATAATTCTGTAGCACCAGGCTATCCCAGCGGAGTTGGCGTTGTCTTCAGCATCTATTTTGCTGGAGCAGTTCCATTATCTCAGCAGTTCGAGTCTGCATTGGCATCGGCATATAGCGTCATACTTGCATCCACCAAACAAAAGCGTAGCATTTCCATGTTGAATGGAGCATTGCATCATTATCAAACATACGCATTTCTGAAACATAAACTAGGTTGGCTAACCGTTTGTTTCAAGTACTGCCTCTCTTGCAGGTAGAGAGAGCTCTTGCTCAAATGAAGTATCGAGCATTCTAGGTCTCGACGTGAGACATTCAATGAAGTGTCAGCTTTGGCACTACTCCCCACAGAGTTGTCATGATGAAGTTCTCTTTGTCTCCGAGCAGAGTTATTTGTGAATTTCTCGCGTTTTCCCCGCCGGAGTGAGTAGGCAAATTTCTCCTTATTTCTCAAGCAGAGTTATTTGTCATCAACAGGTTCATGAATCAGAATTTCAGAGGCTGCCGCCGGTTATCAGAACAGGCATCCAGTAGTTTGGTTTCCAAATATCCCCAGTAGAGTCCGCCTCAAAGTCGCTGTCACGTCAGTACTAAGAAGTTTGTGGTTTGAGACCAATGGAGGAATGAGTCCTAACGTGGACAATGTTATTGACAAGTTCTTCGTGCTAGAAAAGTGGGAGTCCTAACGTGGACAGTTTTATTTCCCTGGGCTGATAGGAGGTGCTAGTCCTAACGGGGACAGGTTCGATTTTCAGAATTGTTGGAATGTGGAGTCCTCACGTGGACATTTCTTCCAGTTTGACGGTATGTGTTAGTCCTAACGTGGATGGATTTGATTTCTTGGTATTGATCGAAGGTGGAGTCCTGACGTGGACAAAGTTGGTTACTCTTCGTGTTGGTGGCCTGACACGGACAATTTATTTCCAGCAGATAGCTTTATTCGTGATCGTGAAATGTGCGTCCTGACGTGGACAAGTTTATAGTTCTTCGTGTCGTCAAGATGCGAGAGTCCTGACGTGGACAAAGTTATCCCTCTTCGTGTTGTGGGCAAAGTATGAGTCCTGACGTAGACAAGTGTTATTTCCCCAGCAGGTCGAAGACGTGCAAGTCCTAACGTGGGCAGGTTCTATTATTTCATCAGATGAAGATGTGAGTCCGGACGTGGACAAGTCTCACTTCCCCAGTGGGTCGAAGGTGCATGAGTCCTGACGTGGACAAAATTTTATTGCCTCAGCAAGTCAAGAAGTGAGCCCTGACGTGGACAAATCAAGACGAAACGTGAGTCCTGACGTGGACAGGTTTATTCCTTACGTGGAAAGAGAAGTTTTAGTTCCTTACGTGGAAAAGCAAGTTTATTCCTTACATGGAGAGCTTGAAGTCCTTACGTGGACAGATCAAGAATTTTATTCATTACGTGGAAAAAAAAGATTGAGTCCTTACGTGGACATATCAGATTCATTCCTTACGTGGAAAGGTGGGTCCTTACGTGGATAGAGTAGGTTTCCTTACGTGGAAAGATAGAGGTGATTCCTTACATGGACAAGTCAAGTAGATGGCATTCCTTACGTGGAAGAGAAAGTTGTATTCCTAACGTGGAAAGAAAATGTATTCCTAACGTGGAAGGGTTTAGTCCTAACGTGGACAGATACAGAAATTAATTCCTTACGTGGAAAGAGATTGTATTCCTTACGTGGAAAGATCGGAGTCCTGACGTGGACAAACTAAGATAAGATTGTGTTTCCTTACGTGGAAAGATGAGATGATTCCTTACGTGGACGAATCAAGATGTATTCCTGACGTGGAAAGATAGCATTCCTGACGCGGAAAGATTGACTCCTTACGTGGAAGAATAATGTATTCCTTACGTGGAAGAAAAAATGATTCCTTACGTGGAAAAGAGACTGTGTTCCTGACGTGGAAAGGTGGGTCCTTACGTGGACGGAGTTGTGTTCCTTACGTGGGAAGAAGCAGGGGTTATTCCTAACGTGGAAAGTTTAGTCCTGACGTGGACAGATGTAGAGAAGAAGTTGTATTCCTTACGTGGAAGAGCGATGTATTCTTAACGTGGAAGAGTTAGTCCTAACGTGGACGATGTATTTCTGATGAGAGGCAAACGAGCCATCCCCCAGCAAAGCTGTCGAAGTTTTTCGAGTTGACGACACAGGAGTCCTAATGTGGACAAAGTTTTGTTCTTGCAATGATAGAAGCTTTTCAGGCTGATGAAAATAATCCCCAAGCAGTGGCGCAGTTTATTTCTGCGGTTGACAAATTTCTGGGTTCTTAGTATTCAACCGTCTCGTACCGCGAATGTCTGAAGGCTCCGGGCTCTTCACCCAATCGGGTCCAAGTCGCTTGAATAGGGGCAGTTGTTGCACCCTAAAATTTGCTCAACCTTATTCACTTGGTTTATGTTTCAATGTCATTAACATTTGCATATAGAGGCATGAACATAGTCTAATTATCTGCATAACATAGCATAGCAAATCATCCAACAGGGACCAATCATTATTCTCACCTCTATGAGCCTATCAATAGGTTATTATTCTAATTCAATCCCATTCAAGTCATCAGAAAGAATTTGAAAGCTACCAAGTCAGTGGATCAAGCAAGTGCATACATCTCCTATCTGAGGGTATCTGAGGGTCAACAAAGAAATTGTGAGCTGTGGGATGAGCATGGATAGTATCTGGGCATCATGGGAGACTTAGAAAGTCATTTGGAGAAGGAGACAAGTCATTGGTATGATCACAAGAATTGCAGTTGGAGACAGTCAACTAGGGTTTCATCTGGGTCAACCCTGGGTCAACTCTAGGTCAAATGACTGATTGGAAGGCATTAAGGGCTATTGGAAAGATGTGGGGTTCATCATTTGACATGTAAAGAAGGATAGGGTGATGTGTTAAGAAGAAATCAAGAGGAATCAAGGAGAAGAGGAGTTTCTAAATTAGGGTTTCTGTGTAAAATCCCCTAATTTAGGTCAAATTTCCAAGCAAGATAAGTCAAAGTGCAAGCTTCAAATGGATCCTGGGCCAACTTGAAACTTGTATAGGATCTCAAGACCTTTAATTTGAGTGGTGGAAGACACTAAGGAGATTTATAGAACTCAAGTTATGGTCCTTGCAAGTTACAGGTCATCTGAGGTATCTGAAATTTTGTCTGTGAAAGTGACTTGACTTCCAAGCAATATTTACCCCTCAAGGAGATTTCAAATGAATTTCTGGTCAACATAAGAATTGTTCCTAATTGTCTTAGCTTTCTAGAATGGTATAGTATGCCTTCATATGATTTGTGGAACTCTACTTATGGTCTTGTAAAGCAAAGGGTATTTTGGTCATCTGAGAATTACAGGTCATTTCAAGCCTATGCCCAAAACTCATACAAGGAAGCTTCAAATGGAAAACTTTACAACATCAAACTTGCTCCAAATGACATTTTGAGTCTATAAAAGTGACCATGAAAGATTGTAAAGATTCATAGCACAAGGTTTCAAAATTGGTGGATTTAATGAATAAAAATGACTTAAAAAATGAGATTTTTCATACTTTGGCCAAATGAGGTGAAATTATAGGTCATTTTGATTGGAAAAGTCATTTTGAGAACATTGGCTAAAGTGGAATTTTGAGGTTAGTTCAAATTTTGAGAGTTATTCAAGGTTGCTTACAAAGGAAGAAACATAATCCAAAATGTGAGGAAAGAGTGCAAGGGAAGTTTCTCCAAGTTTCTAGGAGGTTCTAATATCATGTATATATTGGTATGAAGAGGTTCATGCAAGGGTTGGTGCTTCATATTGTTCATAAACACAAGTTCCACACACTTTTCCAATTTGCAAAGTCAATTCAAACTCTCTCAAATTTCCATCAATTTACACCATTCTTGATCTGATCATCATCATCACCATCCAAGGATCACAATTCACATAATCATTTGGTAAATTGAAGGAGGATTCGTGCCATTCATCATCATCATTCAAAGTGCAAGAATTTTGGAATTGGGAGATTCAAAGTCTTGAAGCATCATTGGTTGCATACAGAACTCATCATCAAGTTCTTGGATCACTTTCCAATCATTACAAGCCTTGGATTAGCACATTCCATAGCTGGTTTCTTCACTTTGCACCAAGTAAGTTTTTCATTCGAATTGCATGTTTTAGGTAGAATTACTAGGTTTGGATAGCATAGAAAGGTTAAGGTAGGATAGAGGATTGAGTTTGGTGAGTTTGGAGAGCTTTCATGGAGTTTGCCATAAGTGTATCAAATCTGTTTGGATTGATATCTCATGATTCAATGCACGAAAATCTTGGTTGAATGGCTTGTTATGACCAGCATAAGATGTAGATGAGTTTAGGACAAGAATTGGTGAGAATTGAAGCAATTGATCACAGGTATTAATGGTGGATTCCAACTGCTATTCTCTTCGAGTTGGTCTATTGAGTGAATGTTAGGGAGAGTTATTGGCATGGCTGTGTAGAGGGAAGTTTGTAGAACAACTTTGCCCTTGGAGTCGAGGGAATTCATGGTGAAATGAGAGAGAACAGAACGATGGAAGATGCTTGCATGGCTAGGGTTTTCAGGGGTTAGGGTTAGCTGGAGGTTGAAGACGATCTGGGAGCCGTTCGATCGAGCTTTGACATTTGACTGGAATGAGAAATCAATGGCCACGATTGAACTGAAAAACGGAGGGAGAATTCAAACGATGAAACGCATCGTTTCATTTATTCATCAGACTGGGCTCAAATTTTCGCTGCTTTTCACACCCCCGTTCTCAAGCCCAATACCAAATGAACGTAAAAACTGCTATTCACACCGTTTTACGTTTTTTTAATTTTTGTTTACTTTCTGATGCTTCCTGGCCCTCGCGCACATGTGATATTCGTACCCCACTACCTGGCCCATCCGTCTATTTTAACTAATTGCTTTACTTGCTGCACCCTCCCTTCATATTAATTCATTTTTATTTTCTTTTAAAAAAACATTAAATCTTTCAAAAATCATAACAAATCATAAAATGCTTATTTTTCATTGGTTTTTTTTGCATGATTTTCATAATTTTGTCAAGAAAATTGTCATACTAAAAAATTAATATTTCATTTCATTTTAATATTTTTAGCATATTTTTTCTTTTAAATAGGTATAGATATTGTTTTGTTTAGTACATGATTTTGCTAATTTTAGTTTGATTAGATGCTTTAATATTTTTCATCCATTCTTTTTAGGTTGGTTAGTAGATATTGTTAGCTTGTATATACAATTTAGTTCCCATTTTTAGGACTTAATTTTAGGTGATTAGTTTAGGTGTGAATAACATGAACAAATTAGGGTTTAAGTAATGACTTAGGAGAATTGAATCATTTCCCTTAGGATTTAGAGATTGAAAGTTTGGGGTATGGGACTATAGGGACTATGGGTAGTTATTAGATCCCTTAGAAATTATTAGGATTCCCCTACTGCTATTAGTATACTACTGTATTTGACTGACTGGTGTGGTGTGCCCTCTGGGGATTATTGCTTGTTTGTATGGGTATTGGGATTGCTTGGGGATTGGGAGAGATGAAGACTTGTGATGATGAAGCCATTGGATATCCAGAGCTTGAAGACCAACTTCTATAGTTGAGGAGGAGAGTTTTTGCTAGCAGCTGTTGAGGAGACTAGGGTTTAGGAGCTAGGCAGAGCTCTAGATTAGAAAGCTTGTTTCTCAAACATGGAATGCCTTGTCTGCATCCATCTTTTCTCTATGATTCAAAGTCTCTTTCAAATATCCACCTCCTTCCTTTGGAAGGATCAGTGAATGTATTTGAAAGATAGAACTTTTGAGAGAAAACTGTCTGTATAATGTTAACAGTTGATGAACCACCCTTGGTAGGTAATTGACTGTCTAACATTCATTCATTTCATCTTGTTGATTGATGTTCATCCTGGAGATTGAGACTTGAAGAAAAGCCATTGCAGATTGAAGACTGATAATGAAGACCTTGCTTGAAGGCTGTGGAGATGGAGATGGATGCTTGATGAAGCTTGTAGCTGACTGGAGATGACTTAAAGACAGATGTTGATGCAGAGCTGCTGTGGCTGTTTATTTTTGCTGTATTTCATTTCTGATGTATTGATTGGTTTTCCTGACTGTATTGTTTGCTGTTTAACCTGTTGGGTTGAAAGTGAATTCTGTTCACTTTTGCCTATTGTTTTCTAGGTTCGAGGTTGAGTGGGACTCCCTTGCCTCGCTTGTATTGTTGCATCCATGCATTTTACTGCTTTACTGTATATTTGCTATTGTTTCTGTTTCCATCTATTCCCTTAGGATCTCTGTTTCTCTCTGCGCAAGAGAGGAGCATGATAGACACTAGGTCTTAACCCATGCATGATAACATTAGGTTAGTTTGATTCCCTTCGCAACCGTAGGTTAGAGTTCTGTCTCTTTCTTTCTCAAAACAAACAGAAAAACACAATAAATATTCCAAACACAATAAAAGACACTTCTTTCGTAAAAGAATGTGAACTCATCAAAACGTCATTTTTGTCCGCTTGGACTGCTAATCAGAAAAACCTTTTTCAGAAAGAATAAAAAACAATCAAGACAAGCTTGTGTCGTACGTGGCCCGAACTACGTTTGCTCTGATCTTTCATGTTGTATGAAAGTACGTAGGCATAGGATGCGATATCCTAGCGAGCAACCTTCCCCTCCTTTCCCGTAGGTAGGCGAACTACGTTGACTCTGATTTCTCGTTCCAGACGGGAATACGTAGGCATAAAGTGCGATACTTTGCCGAGTCATTTTCTTTTCTTTTAACCCCTGACCTGTAGAGTAGATAAAATAACAATCCGTACTAGAAAACAAGCGTGGATCCCGTCGAGTACGACGGGCGTGAGGGGTGCTAATACTTTCCCCTTGCGTAACCGACTCCCGAATCCAGGATTTGGTTGCGATGACCATTCCTTTCCCCGTTTTGCGGTAGGTTTACCTCGAGCGTTTCCTTTCCCTCCGTTGGGATAAATAATGCACGGTGGCGACTCTTCTGTTCAGCCGGCGCCGATTTTCGCAGTAGCGACAGCGAGTTTCTGATGGTTGGAGATTCTTCTGGAGTTTTAGGGTTTGTGTTTGAGATGAAGAGGGTAAATTGGGAGAGGTTTATATAGAGAGAGGTTTTAGTGGGTATTAAGTGAAAGTTATGATTAGGTAGATGTAGGAAGAGTGTAATTACTTTGAGTCAAAAAGAAGAAGATGTTTCTAAGGATAGTGGTTGCGATATTTAAAATACACATGCATCACACATAATAAGCACTTAAAACACATTTAACCAAAATTTGACCAATTTTTCTTTTCTGATTTTTGAAAAAAACACAGTGTTAATCGGTTAACACATTTAAAAATTTAAATCAGAATTGAAAAACTAACAATGTTAATTAGTTAACCCTGGGGGTTAATCAGTTAACACATGCGAAATTTCAGAAAAATTCTTAAAACAGTAGGAAATCAGGTTTGAAAACATAGCAACTACACACATTAATTTATGAAAAGTTTAGATGTCACCTTCATCGAGAATTCCGAGTTCTCGTCGAATCTCGAAGAATGGTTCTTTTGTGAGTGACTTTATGAATATGTCAACGAGTTGGTTATGCGTATCCACAAAGGTCACTTCGACATCTCCTTTAAGCACGTGATCACGGAGGAAATGATGCCGAATGTCGATGTGCTTGGTTCTTGAGTGCATGATCGGATTTTTCGTGATGTTAATCGCACTTGTGTTGTCGCATCAGAGATGAATGCATCTAAGATCAATTCTGTAGTCACTCAATTGTTGCTTCAGCTAAAGGTTTTGTGCACAACAACTTCCCGCCACTATGTATTCTGCTTCAGCCGTACTAAGCACAACACAAGCTTGTTTCTTACACGACCACAAAACTAATGCGTTCCCAAGGATGTGACAGGTTCCACTTGTTCTTTTTCGATCAGTTTTACATCCTGCATAATCTGCGTCAGAATAACCAATTAAAGTACAAATAATACCTTTCAGATGCCATAAGCCGGCGTTTGAAGTTCCCTTGAGATATTTCATGATTCTTTTGACTTCCGTGAGATGTGACTCCTTTGGATTTGCTTGGAAGCAAGCACATAAACAAACACTAAACATTATGTCAGGACGGCTTGCTGTCAAATATAATAAAGAACCAATCATACCTCGATACTTTGTAATATTAATTGATTTTCCCGATTCATCTTGATCGACGTAGGTTCCGGATCCCATTGGTGTTGACATAACTTTGCATTCATCCATATCAAATCTTTTTAACAGTTCTTTGCAATACTTTGATTGGTTGATAAATATTCCATATTTTAATTGCTTGATTTGTAATCCAAGGAAATAGTTCATCTTTCCCATCATAGACATTTCGAAATCGCCTTGCATCATTGAAGCAAATTCTTCACATAGTTCCTTGTTTGTTGAACCGAAGATGATGTCGTCCACATATACTTGAACAAGTAAAGTGTTATCCTTTATCCTTTTGATGAATAAAGTCTTGTCTACCTTTCCATTTTTAAATCCTTTTTCGTATAAGAAACTACTTAGACAATCATACCATGCCCTTGGTGCTTGCTTTAAACCATTTAGAGCTTTCTTCAATTTGTATACATGTGAAGGATGCTTGAAGTCTTCAAAGCCCGGAGGTTGTTTGACATAGACTTCCTTGTTGATGTATCCGTTCAAGAAGGCGCTTTTGACGTCCATTTGAAAAAGTTGAAAATTCATTGAACACACATAAGCAAGTAATAGACGAATGGCTTCTAACCTTGCAACCGGAGTGAAGGTTTCCTCAAAGTCAATTCCTTCCTCTTGATTGTACCCTTGAGCCACCAATCTTGCTTTGTTTCGAATAATTATTCCATTTTCATCAAGTTTGTTCTTAAACACCCATCTTGTTCCGATGATATGTTTATCCTTTGGTTTAGGAACAAGTTCCCAAACTTGATTCCTCTCTGTAATACCCCAAATTTCGCCCTAAGATTTGTCGTCGCATTTCATTGCATTTTTATTGCATTTAATCAATTACTAACAAATTTGTGTAGTCGTTTGACTTTTTGCAGGTAAATATCATATGACATGCATTTTTTTTCTAAAAAGTAAAAATGGCATAATTGGCAAGAGGACATGTGTAAGGAGTTGTGAGTGTGAGAGGTTGAGAGTTCGAATCTCACCTTTGTCACTTTTTGTTTTTTTATTATTTTTACTCTAAATTTTTCTATCTTTCATTAAAAAATAACAAAAATAGTTTTTTATTATTATTTAATTATTATTTTCGTATTTTAATTAAATCATTTTTTAAAATATTATTTTTTTCACTTTTTTCTAAATTATTCATAAAAATATCCAAAAAAATCATAAAATAAAAAATATTGAAAAAAATTTTGTTCTTTTAATAATATTTTTGATTTTAGGAATCAATAGGATTATTAGTTTTTATTTTAAGTTTATTTTAATTATTTTAAATTATTTAAATTTTATTTTTTCTTAACTATTTATTTAGTTTGGGCTTTAAAATGGGCTTTAGGGACATTATTGACAATTTGGTGTTAACCCTAATTTGTTCCCTATATATACATGTGTTGCCTTGTTGAAAAAAGGGGGGAGAATGAAAAAAACCTAAGAGGACTGAGTGCCGTTTACCGTTATTTCTTTTCCTTCATCTATTACTATTGTTTCTTTTTCTTCATCTATTACCGTTATTTCTTTTCCTTCATCTATTACCGTTGTTTCTTTTTCTTCATCTTTTACCGTTATTTCTTTTTCTTCATCTATTACCGTTATTTCTTTTTCTTCATCTATTACTGTTACGTTTATATATTTATAATTTTTAAATTGTTAGAGTTTATATATATATATATATATATATATATATATATATATATATATATATATATATATATATATATAAGATTAATTTTTGATCGAATTATATCGATACGATGTTTGCACATTTGTGTGCATGACGCGTGACATTTGTGTTAGTTCGATCTGGTTGCGATGATCGCATTTTTGTGTGAGCAATAATACTATTTTTTTGCTTAATTTCTTTTTCTTTGCGATAAATTTTGTTTCGTCCGATTTAGATCTGGTTGCGCTGAGCGCATTTCTGCGTTAGCAACATTGTTGGGTTATTTGGCACATTTAAAATTCATTATTGCTTTATTATTATTATTATTAGTATTATTATTATCATTATTTATTATTATTATTATTATTATTATTATTATTAGTATTATTATTATTATCATTATTTATTATTATTATCATTATTATTATTATTATTACTATTATTATTATTATCATTAATTTATTAAAACTTGTTATAATATAAAAAATCTGTTTTTTAAAATAAATAACATTAACATCTTTTCCAAATTAATATGAAAACCTATTATTTTTAAGAAAAACTTTTTTTTAGATAAATTTAAAATAATAACTAAAATCTTTTTTTAAAATAATAACTAGAACCGTTTTTAAAAAAAATATATAATAATAACATTAAACCTTTTTTTTAAAAATAAAACCTTTTTGTTAGATAATTAAATTAAGACTATTTTTGAAAAGTTTTTTAATATTAAAACCTCTTTTTTAACTTAAATCAAAAGCTTTTTTATATATCACAAATAAACAACAAAGAATATCTATAACTTTCACACTTTCGTTTCATAACTCGTCTTATTACTGTCTGACTCTGTCTACTAACCTTGTGTATTCAATGTGCAGCTTGTTACGTTGCTATTAGCTATTTTAATGTGTTTTTCAATTCAAGTTGTATTATAATTGTATCTGTTTCTCATTTGTAACTTCACGAACAAATTATCGCGTTTACCTTTCCGCACTTTAATTTCTGCTGTTGGTATGGTTTAAATTTGCGCATTTGCATCGTTAATTTGTCCCATTGCATTCCTCCGAAGGATTAGGTCTAGCCGTTTGGCCGCCACACCAATAGTCCTCAAAAATTCAAACCCTTACAAACCCTAACTTTTCACAAATGTCTCGCCGTGGACAAAATTACAAAACTACCCCTAGCTTTAGGTCAAAGAGTCTCCACACTCATTTTAGGGTTTCCCGCCGCGAAATCCCTAACCTAACCCTAATGCATTTAACAATTTATAACATAGAGATCGGAGTTTAAGACTCCATGTAAGCGTGTCCTTAAGATGCGTTTATTCCCCTTGAGACCTTGACCACAGTCAAGAAGTCTCTAACCTCCCTTTTGAGGGGAACTACAGTTACTCTGATTCCATTCCCGTAAGGATATGTAGGCACAAGATGCGATGTCTTGCCGAGTAAACTTAGAATTAACCCCTAGGTCTTTTTTAATTTTCAATCCTTTGTATATACCCTAAAGCAAAATAATTAATGAAATAAATAAAAAAAATAAACAAAAGGTTCCCGTAGAGTACTACGGAAGTTTAGGGTGCTAATACCTTCCCTAAATTTAACCAACCCCCGAACCTTAGATCTCTCCCTTTTAGGTTTTTCCTTTCTTTAACCTTTCCTTCGGATAAATCAAAGACCGGTTGTAAATGAATTAAGATTCAAGTTAATCAATAGCTTGACATCCAAATTTCACCGCAACAGAAAATGGCGACTTCACTGGGGAGTCCTAACTATTGAGGGTTATCCCTATTTTGTTTATTTTTCTTTATATATTTGTTTTATTATATATTTTGCTCACTTGTATGTATATATTGGGGTACCTTACTTGGAGTTACTGTGTTGTGAGATAAGTCCTACACCCGGACTTGAGCGACCTTATGATAGGATGGCTGATATATTCGACGAGGCTTATAGGGAGTGAGTCCCGACTAAGCTAAATCGAGAATCACCGCTCAGTTGAGACACTTTCGAAAATGGTTCGGTTGATCGAGTGTAGTCGTGAAAACTTTTACCGTTATCGATTGGAGTCTGTGATCCTGGGAACCGTAGTACCTTTACACCATCTTGACCTTATATAGGACGTAGTGCGGGAACTATATGGGAGTAGTCCTACAATGGTTGCTACGCGATGCTACACTTAAAAGAGGTTCTCTTGAGAATATTATTGACCCTCGAGTCAGTCAGGAAGTCGATAATATCCGAAAGATGGACTGATGACTTTGGGCACTGATTTAGAACCCTTGTTCTGCAGGTACAATCAACCTATAGTACATACCTCTTTGGGAAGGGTAGACCTTAACTCCATTCACTGTTCCTCTAACTTAGGACCTTTTGTTTGCTTATGTGCGTTTGTGCTTTGCATCCATAAAGCATCATATCATTTCTAGTTTCAAGGAATTCAAAAGTCCTTTGCAAATTCAAGAAGTCCTACATTTTAAAGTCTAACAGCTTTTCTCACTTTCCTAAAAGGGAATGTTTGCAATCGACCGTTGAAATTCTTGAGACCATTGCATGGCATTAGCATCACATTTTTGCATTGCATTTATCCCCCAGTTTCTCCTTCTTGGTCCTATCGTCTTCTAGTGTACCTTTGAGTCATCAAGCTGATTCCTCGACACAGATATCAGACCAGAAACGGAACAGGAGTCACTTTGATCCTATTCTCATGACTTACACAGAGCTATATCCTGACTTAGTCCGGCAAGGACTGATTACTACAAAGGCTTTACCACCTCCTCTTAATCCTCCGGCTGGATTTAGGGCTGATCTCCATTGTGCTTCCCATGAGGGTGCCCCAGGCCATGACTTGGAGCATTGTTTTGCATTGAAGGCTAGAGTATGTGAATTGGTTAGAACTGGAATACTTGATTTTACAGACAGTCATCCGGATGTTCAGAAAAATCCCTTGCCAGTACATCAGAAATGAAGTTTTGTCACTAGGCCTTTTGTTTCTCGTTGTTTGCACTTTCCTTATTTTGTTTAAGTTGTTTGCTTTTAATTATGTTTGTACTTTCATTAATGAAATAAGCATTGCGACTTTTGATTCAATTCATTTCCGTCCATTTATTTGCATCTTTATGCTTTATTTTTCAAATGTTTACTTCTTGTCCAAAATTTTGATATGCTAAGATTGGAGGGAGGATGATGAAAACGTTATACCCATAATTGCTGTCAGTATGCTTTCAATCAAACCTTGTTGACGATGTAAGGCATTGTTTCAATTCCCAAACACTGGAGAAATAAGGAAGTTAATCACTCGTTACCCCCTTCGGGCCTAGAAGTTGGAGTTTCTTTCGTTACAAATAACCCACAATTTTAACCTTGGGATGGGTAGTTCTCAGTTAACTTGGTTGTGTGTTCATACGATACACCTTTCATTAACAAATTTTCCTTCGCACACGTCAAACAAGTGTCGAAGATGTTTTCTAATCAAAAGGTCGATGATGGTTCACCGTAATCATTAAAATCAAACAGTCACTTTCCTTCACACAAAAAAATAATATAAAAAAAGCAAAAGAAGCCCGCTAAGTCAAAACCTATGAAGGAGACTTAGGCAAAACTGGGGCATCCCGCTGACTGTAAACTCTAAAATAAATAGTTCAGGCAAAATTTAGGGATAATACAAAGAGATTTTTAAATCCTTACCCTGAAAATCCTCAATGTCAAAATGACGAAATATCATAAGGAGGTAGTGGCTGCTTTTCATAGGTCCATTGACTTCTGAACCATCATTGCTACCATCAGTGCAATTCCTAATCTATACGAACCTGAATGCATAATAGGAGTTAACTGAGCATAGGACTGGAGATCATCATATAGATTGGGTGGGTATAAATAAATTTTGAGCCTTTATCCGTTGTTTCATAAACTGTGAACCAGGCCACGTTACAACCCTCAAAAGACCTAATTGAAGCAAGGTTATTTTGAAAGTATACTACAGCAAGGTTGCGTAACCTGACTCCTAAAGATCTTTGTGAATCATTTATTTTGGCAGTACACCTTTGTTTTAAACTTTGAGCGTCTTGAACCGTTGTGTTCTGACTAACGACTCATGTATTTTCCATCTTTCAAAAATAATTTTGATTTCAAAAGTCGTATGAACTTTGCATTACCATGTTTGTATGAATATTTTTGTTTGCAAACTGGCTTTCCTCTAAGGAATTTTCAAACAATGAGAAACTTGGTCAAGTGATCTTATCGGGGGCAAGTTCCTTTTACATCCTGTCAAAGAATCAGTTCAAGATTTGTTCAAGGAAATATCTTCTCAGATTTGGTTTATCCAGAGAATTGTTCAAGACTCAGACTGGGGCAAGCCCTCCGAGGATACAGCAAAACAGTCGATTTCACGAATCAGACAGCTGAAGCAACTATCAGTTCATTTGACCTGGGGCAGTTTACTCGCATAATCCCTAAGCAATTATTCATCATTCCTACAGTGACTATCAACTTGATACAGTTTAACAGAATGACAGTGATCTCCGTGTTGAGGAATCAGTCCTCCAGTTTTGTCATCTCACAGAAAGAGTCGAGTCTTGTCGTCAACGTCTGCATTTGCATTTGATCATATGTCATAGCATAATTCCTATACATGTGCACATCTTGGGTGCTTTATTCCCCATTTACATTTCTAGCTTGGGTGCTTTACTCCCCATTTACATTTCTATCTTGGGTGCTTTACTCCCCATTTACATTTCTAGCTTGGGTGCTTTACTCCCCATTTACATTTCTATCTTTGGTGCTTTACTCCCCATTTACATTTTTATCTTGGGTGCTTTACTCCCCATTTACATTTTTATCTTGGGTGCTTTACTCCCCATTTACATGTCTATCTTGGGTGCTTTACTCCCCATTTACATTTCTATCCTGGGTGCTTTACTCCCCATTTACATTTCTATCTTGGGTGCTTTATTCCCCATTTACCTTCTATCCTTGGGTGTTTTATCCCCCATGTACCTTTTATCCCGGGTGTTTTATTCCCCGTTTACCAGATATTCCTGGGTTTACCTAACATCATGGTGTTTTACCCCCATTTACTTTTTTTTCCTCCCTGAGGTCGTGTTTTACTCGCGTCTTACCTTGTGGGCAAAATTTATTTAATTGGCATCATGGGTGTTTTATCCTCATTTGCGTTTTTCTCCTGAGCTCGTGTTTTACCCGCGTCTTACCTTGCGGACAATTTCTAATTTACTTGGCACCTATCAACAATTCTTTGTCGTGTCTACCCGACGTTCTTCCAGATATGACATGTCTTCTTCCCTAGTGCAATTCCTCGATGGGTCGTCCCCTGTGACGTTGTTTCGTCTGTATCCGTGCATACACATCATATCAGATTCATATCATATTTAGCATTATAGTTCATTTTGTTTTGTCCATATCATTGCATAGCACTGCGTCTAAAGGCAAAATTTTCGGTTATCTGTATTTAAATCCCTCCACCATGATTTCTCGAGTCTCCGTTGCTCAAATCACCCGGTGAAGTTATTTAAATAGGGGCAACTGTAATACCCCAAATTTTGCCCTAAGATTTGTCGTCGCATTTCATTGCATTTTTATTGCATTTAATCAATTACTAACAAATTTGTGTAATCGTTTGACTTTTTGCAGGTAAATATCATATGACATGCATTTTTTTTCTAAAAAGTAAAAATGGCATAATTGGCAAGAGGACATGTGTAAGGAGTTGTGAGTGTGAGAGGTTGAGAGTTCGAATCTCACCTTTGTCACTTTTTGTTTTATTATTATTTTTACTCTAAATTTTTCTATCTTTCATTAAAAAATAACAAAAATAGTTTTTTATTATTATTTAATTATTATTTTCGTATTTTAATTAAATCATTTTTTAAAATATTATTTTTTTCACTTTTTTCTAAATTATTCATAAAAATATCCAAAAAAATCATAAAATAAAAAATATTGAAAAATTTTTTGTTCTTTTTATAATATTTTTGATTTTAGGAATCAATAGGATTATTAGTTTTTATTTTAAGTTTATTTTAATTATTTTAAATTATTTAAATTTTATTTTTTCTTAACTATTTATTTAGTTTGGGCTTTAAAATGGGCTTTAGGGACATTATTGACAATTTGGTGTTAACCCTAATTTGTTCCCTATATATACATGTGTTGCCTTGTTGAAAAAAGGGGGGAGAATGAAAAAAACCTAAGAGGACTGAGTGCCGTTTACCGTTATTTCTTTTCCTTCATCTATTACTGTTGTTTCTTTTTCTTCATCTATTACCGTTATTTCTTTTCCTTCATCTATTACTGTTGTTTCTTTTTCTTCATCTTTTACCGTTATTTCTTTTTCTTCATCTATTACCGTTATTTCTTTTTCTTCATCTATTACTGTTACGTTTATATATTTATAATTTTTAAATTGTTAGAGTTTATATATATATATAAGATTAATTTTTGATCGAATTATATTGATACGATGTTTGCACATTTGTGTGCATGACGCGTGACATTTGTGTTAGTTCGATCTGGTTGCGATGATCGCATTTTTGTGTGAGCAATAATACTGTTTTTTTGCTTAATTTCTTTTTCTTTGCGATAAATTTTGTTTCGTCCGATTTAGATCTGGTTGCGCTGAGCGCATTTCTGCGTTAGCAACATTGTTGGGTTATTTGGCACATTTAAAATTCATTATTGCTTTATTATTATTATTATTATTCGTATTATTATTATCATTATTTATTATTATTATTATTATTATTATTATTAGTATTATTATTATTATTATCATTATTTATTATTATTATCATTATTATTATTATTATTATTATTACTATTATTATTATTATCATTAATTTATTAAAACTTGTTATAATATAAAAATCTGTTTTTTAAAATAAATAACATTAACATCTTTTCCAAATTAATATGAAAACCTATTATTTTTAAGAAAAACTTTTTTTTAGATAAATTTAAAATAATAACTAAAATCTTTTTTTAAAATAATAACTAGAACCGTTTTTTAAAAAAATATATAATAATAACATTAAACCTTTTTTTTTAAAATAAAACCTTTTTGTTAGATAATTAAATTAAGACTATTTTTGAAAAGTTTTTTTAATATTAAATCCTCTTTTTTAACTTAAATCAAAAGCTTTTTTATATATCACAAATAAACAACAAAGAATATCTATAACTTTCGCACTTCCGTTTCATAACTCGTCTTATTACTGTCTGACTCTGTCTACTAACCTTGTGTATTCAATGTGCAGCTTGTTACGTTGCTATTAGCTATTTTAATGTGTTTTTCAATTCAAGTTGTATTATAATTGTATCTGTTTCTCATTTGTAACTTCGCGAACAAATTATCGCGTTTACCTTTCCGCACTTTAATTTCTGCTGTTGGTATGGTTTAAATTCGCGCATTTGCATCGTTAATTTGTCCCATTGCATTCCTCCGAAGGATTAGGTCTAGCCGTTTGGCCGCCACGCCAATAGTCCTCAAAACTTCAAACCCTTACAAACCCTAACTTTTCACAAATGTCTCGCCGTGGACAAAATTACAAAACTACCCCTAGCTTTAGGTCAAAGAGTCGCCGCACTCATTTTAGGGTTTCCCGCCGCGAAATCCCTAACCTAACCCTAATGCATTTAACAATTTATGACATAGAGATCAGAGTTTAAGACTCCATGTAAGCGTGTCCTTAAGATGCGTTTATTCCCCTTGAGACCTTGACCACAGTCAAGAAGTCTCTAACCTCCCTTTTGAGGGGAACTACAGTTACTCTGATTCCATTCCCGTAAGGATATGTAGGCACAAGATGCGATGTCTTGCCGAGTAAACTTAGAATTAACCCCTAGGTCTTTTTTAATTTTCAATCCTTTGTATATACCCTAAAGCAAAATAATTAATGAAATAAATAAAAAAAAATAAACAAAAGGTTCCCGTAGAGTACTACGGAAGTTTAGGGTGCTAATACCTTCCCTAAATTTAACCAACCCCCGAACCTTAGATCTCTCCCTTTTAGGTTTTTCCTTTCTTTAACCTTTCCTTCGGATAAATCAAAGACCGGTTGTAAATGAATTAAGATTCAAGTTAATCAATAGCTTGACATCCAAATTTCACCGCAACACTCTCGAATTGTTTTAATTCCTCTTGCATAGCAATAATCCATTGATCATCTTCAAGAGCTTCACCAACTTTTGAAGGTTCTATTTGAGATATGAACGCCATGTTTAAGCATGCATCTTTGAGATTTAATCTTGTAGCAACACCTTGATTTATGTCTCCGATCACTTTGTCGATAGGATGATCTCTATGAGTCCTTCATTCTTTTGGTAGATCGTTGACATTGGAGTTTTGTTGAACGAGTCTATCTTGTTTTTTAATGATATTTTCAGAAGTATCTTTTTCGGGAGTTTCTACAAATTCATCATCATTATCACAAAACAAAATATCCTCTTTGGAGGGGTTAGATTCATCAAATTTTACATGCATAGACTCTTCAATAGTTAATATTCTTTTATTATAAATTCTAAAAGCTTTACTAGAAAGGGAATAACCAAGAAATATACCTTCATCTGATTTTTCATCAAACTTACCAAGGTTGTCTTTGTCATTATTCAAGACAAAACACTTACATCCGAATATGTGAAAGTAGGAAATGTTTGGCTTTCTCCCTTTAAAAATTTCATAGGGGGTTTTCTTGAGAACTGGTCTGATGTTGACTCGTTTACTTACAAAACATGTTGTACTCACTACATCTGCCCAAAAATACTTAGGAAGATTTGAGTCACTTAACATTGTTCTTGCAAGTTCCACCAATGACCGATTCTTTATTTCCACAACACCATTTTGCTGTGGAGTTCTTGGTGAAGAGAAATTGTGTGAAATTCCATGTTCTTCACAAAATTCTTCAAATGCGGCATTTTGGAATTCTCCACCGTGATCGCTTCTTATGGAGACAATTGTTAGTGCCTTTTCATTTTGAATTTGTTTTGCAAACTTATTAAATGCTTTAAAAGCATCACTTTTCTGCATTAAAAAGTAAGTCCAACAAAATCTAGAATAATCATCTACAATTACTAAAGCAAAAATATTACCTCCGAAGCTTTTTGTTCTTGATGGACCAAAAAGATCCATATGTAACAATTGTAATGGCCTTGTTGTGGACACCACATTTTTGGATATGAAAGTTGATTTGGTTTGTTTTCCTTTTTGACAAGCGTCGCATAACCTATCTTTGATGAATTTGATCTTCGGCAATCCAATAACCAAGTAATGTTTGATCAATTTATTCAAGTGCTCCATATGAATGTGAGCAAACCTCTTATGCCATAACCATGATTCATTGTTGTTTTCCAAGAGACACCTAACATTCAAAGATACGTTATCAAAGGAAATTAATAAAATATTATTAACTCTTTTACCTTTTAGCATAACTTCATGAGTAACTTCGTTTTCAATCAAACATTCATTTTTAGTGAAGTTGATTTTGAAACCTCGGTCACACAATTGGCTAATGCTAAGTAGACTATGCTTTAGACCTTCCACATATAGGACATCCTTTATTGTTTTTGAAGGCGGTGAGTCAACGATGCCTACGCCAAGGATTCTTCCTTTGTTGTTGTCACCATAAGTAACAAATTCTTTAGCGTTGAGTGTTAGATGTGAAAATTTGCTTAGGTCACCCGTCATGTGCCTCGAACATCCACTATCAAGATACCATTCATTTGAAGAGGTCTTCAAGCATACCTACAAAAAATAATTAAGTTTTATTAGGTACCCAAATTTCCTTAGGTCCTTCAAATTTAGTTCCTTTCTTTACCCATACATAATGGCCTTGAGCAACACTAAAATTTCTAACATAACAAGCATTTGGAGTATGTCCTTTTATACCACAATAGAAACATGTAGGCTCAAAATTGCTTTTATATCTAGGAGGATAGGATTTCTTCTTATTGTTTCTTTTCTTCTTGACATATTGATGAACCTTTTTATGATTGTCACCCTTTTCAATAGAAACTTGTTCTTTAGCTTTGAAAAATATGGTCTTGTTAGAAATTGGTTTAGAAAATTTTGAATAACCAAGACCACTTTTATCATTTGAAAATATTTGATTCTTAAGAACACCTTCCAATCTAATTTGTCCTTTTTCATATCTTTTTAGGACCCTTTTTAATTGGACTATTTGAAAAGAGAGTGACTCACATTTAGTGCATGCAAAATTCTTAATCAATTTTTCCTTTTCATCTTTAAAATCATTTTTCATTTTCTCAATATCTTTTTCCAAAGATGATATTTATTTCTTTTGAGATGAAATGGTTTTATATATAATTTTACACTCACTTAAAAGTTCATCAATTGCTTCTTGGGCATCATCATCAAAAAGAGAGAAATCACTACTAACCTTGTTGTCTTTATCATCAGAATGATGTGATACTATTAATACGAGATTTGCGCTTTGATCACTATCAGAGTCTGATGAAGAACTTATTTTGTTGTCGTCCCAAGCAATGTAGGCTTTCTTCTTGAAATCTTTCTTTTCTTTGTGGTCATGATTCTTTGTGAGTTTAGTCCATTCTGGTTTGATGTGGCCTTTCTTTCCACATTCATAGCATGTAATATCTCCATTTGATGTTGATGTTTATTTTTCCTTATTCTTTGAGAACTTCTTTCTTCTTGTATAACTTGAGTTTTTAATATTATTTTTTGCACCAAAATATTTTCGAAGTCTTTTTACAAGGAGAGTAAAGTTTTCATCTTCATCGGAGTTGTCTTCTTTCTCCACTTCTTTGGATTCAGCTTTTAAGGCAATGCTCTTGGATTTCTTTTCTTGAACTTCATGTTTCTCCAATCTTCCAAGTTTCGTTTCATATTCTTGGAGTTTTCCGAATAACGTAGTGAACGCCATTGTTGATAGACTTTTCTTCTCAGAAATCGTCGTCACTTTCGGTTGCCATTCTCTTGATAAGGACCTAAGCACTTTAAGATTAATTTCATCACTGGTTAGTGTCTTACCAAGTTCATGTAAGTGATTTGTCAAATGCACGAATCTTTTATGCAAGTCTAAGATAGATTCTCCTGGTTTCATTCTGAATAATTCATACTCTTGACTCAGAGTATTTAATCTGGATCGTTTGACTTCGGCGGTTCCTTTATGAGTTTCAACAAGAGTGTCCCAAATTTGCTTGGCCGTTGAACATGTTGAGATACGGAAGAATTCATCCATGCCAAGCGCACTTTGTAAAATATTTATTGCCTTTTTGTCGTAGAGAACTTTCTTCTTATCATCATCATCCCATGAACCTTGCGGTTTTGATGAGCCAACACCGTTAACCACCATTGTAGGAACAAATGGACCATTTTGGACAGCCTCTCATATTTCACTTCCTTGTGTTTCTAGAGGTGCCTTCATGCGGATTTTCCAGAAGTCGAAATATTCGCCACAAAATAGTGGAGGCTTGTTACTACTGCCACCATCTTTGAATACAAGATTGTTATTTGCGGAAGCCATCTGGATCAGATAGGAACAGATTACCTATAACCCGATATGATGCCAATTGTGAGTAGTAACTGCGCCTAAGAGGGGGGGAGGGGTGAATTAGGATCTTAAAAATTTACTTGCAATCTTGTATGGTTCCTTGGTTCTTTTTCGGTTATTAGTTAATGACAGAAAGTAAAGGCAGGAAAGAAAAAGAGACACAGGAAGATTTATAGTGACTCCCTTCACACTCCGAAGGTACTCCACTCCCCTTTCGAATCGAAAGAGAATTTCACTATAGTTCAGAATAATTGCAAAGCCTAATCACACAATTGTGATGCTTACTATCTAAACCTATAGGTAATTCCAAGTGTTGAAGAACAATCCTCTTCAAGACACTTCACTTGTATCCAACAATCCTGGACAACAAGGTAATACACAAAAATGTTCTTGAGAAAATATTTGATGGAAAGTTGTTTATCAATCTGCAAGGTTGATCTTCTTCTCAAAACAAATTATACTCAAATAAGATACACAAGTGTTCTTTGTGAAAGACAACAGTAAGAGTGTGAAAATTTAATCAATGGCTTCTTTCAAAAATTGGTGTTTGAACACTTAGAATGAAAATTCAGATTTCAAGAAAGTGAGTAATTTTGGTAATTTTTGTTTCAAGAAGGTTGTTTTTGATTTTGAAATAGCAATCAATTTATATGAGTGAAAAACCTTTCAAAACAGGTGTGATTTTGTAACAGCAAAAATAGCCAGTAAGAAGAATTTTAAACAATGTAATTTTCCATGAACAACTGCCATTTTTGCTTGTTGTTACAGTGTTAATTGGTTAACCAAAAGGGTTAATCGGTTAACACCTTTACAACATTCAAAATTTTTGAAATTTATATGTGTTAATCGGTAAACCCATATGGTTAATCGGTTAACACTGTTGTAAAATCCAAAAACACATAATTTAGAAATGTGTTAATCGGTTAACCATAAGTGTTAATCAATTAACACTGAAGGTTTTTCTGAAAATAATTAATTTTAAATAGAATGAATATTTTAAAAATGTTTTGAAAGTGTTGGGATAATTGTGCAGTGAAAAGTGACTTTTTAAGAACACTTGTATAAATTTTCTAATGTAAAAATGTTATACCGTTCCTTTGAATCATCATAACCACTTGTAGCTTGTAGATGAAGCTTTGATCCATAAAGTCACACGCGATGGTACTTTCCTTGATCTTGATGTTCTTTGAATTGCTTGCGTCTATTGCTTTTTGCGAAGAATTCAGAAGAAAGGTGCTTCTGGTTTAATCTTCAATATATACCCCTACGGGTGTACAATATAAGTATCTTGCGTACCAAGCTTGTACTAGTTTGTCTTCATCAAAACATAAAGGTCTTGAAGCTTGCTTCTACAATGATGACTCCTACAGTCTTTGCTATATTCGTTATCATATGGCTCAAACCCACTGGAAACTCTTATGACCCCAAACTAAAATCTGATGATTCCATAGGTTTTGCATCAACCAAAGCCACATATTCTCACTTCATAACACACTATTCAACAAAACACTTGATGAAGTTTCTGATTAAGAACACATAGCATTTTTGACTATATGACTATCTCATTGTGTCTTTTGCTCAAAGTCCCTTCAAGTAGTCTGGAGATACTTAAACATGGCCACTCAACTTCACAAAGGTCACCATATCTGCCTAAGAAAAATGATCTTAGGGAGTCTCTATGAGTCTCTAAGTGAAGGAGTTTCCCAACTTAAGGACTTAGGAGAAAAAAAGGAACCTTTTGTTGTCTGGTCCCTTCTGGTTGTAACAACTCTGACTAAATGCCTCATTTGAAGCCAGACTCCCCAATTAAAATCCAATCAATAAGAATTCTGAAGACATCAAGAATAGGAGATTCAAAGGGACTCTCTTAGTCCAACTTACTCCCTGCGAAGAAGGACAATCCCTCAGACCAACGTTCTTAAGTTATGTCATGATGTTTTCCAAACTTCATGAGTTCACATCGAACATGGCTCCATTCGCTGCAAGGAAGCATGGCCTTGAGTGGTTTACCAAACCTTTTCCATCCCCAACCAAGGCTCAGGAGGTAGAATCTTTGCAGATCTGGGAAGCTTTCCTAATTCCAAGGTTGTTAACGCTTCAACTGAATCTGTCGAAATCTCAAGTAGCTTTGGTTTCTTACCAACCAAACTTAGTGGATCGACAGCTTGGGTTGGTCCAAGATCTTCCCAAAAAAGGGATGACTACGTTAGGGTATCCTGACTGTACCGTCTCAGAGTCTTATCTGTGATGGGTACGAGAAAGGGACTTTGAGCTGAAGATGGCTTTTCCTCGTCACGAACCCATGCTGCTAACTCTTCAGAATTCCGCCTGGATTGTTACAAGTGAGGAAGGAAAATTGAAAAACGCTTTGGACGAGGCTGTAAAGGAAAAGAATGCTTGGAAGAACAAGTATTACATCCTCAATCAAAAGAACGAAAAACTGTAGCAGTTGCAACAAAAAAGGAAGGAAGAAGAATCTTCTAAGAAAAGAAAAGTGCAAGAGGATTTATTTTCCTCTCGTGCATCATCAAGATCAACTACTAGCTATGGACTTCCTTCGACTTGGGCGGCTTAGAAACAGTATGTGGACAAGCTTATCCTCAAAAAGGCAATGATGCAAGAGCAGATCAACCAGCTTATGGAGGAACTTCATGGAAAGAAAGGGTCGTAATCAAGAGGATTAAACTCCTAGTTTGCTTTGCTTTGTTTTCTGTACTTTTGATGTATTTTCTCGTGATGGAGTACTTTTCGCTTTGTAATAACTCCTCAATTTGATTAATAAAATAAGTTGTTCAATTATCCTGAATTCCTATTATTACAATGTTTACAAATAAATTTTTTGAGTTTCTTGAAGTTTCATTTGCATTTGTGCATGTGCATATGCATTAGCATAACATCCTTTGCATTCTAGGTTCTTACTCTTGCTTTATCTTCACAGACAAGCTGAATCATCGATATAACACTCAAGCCAACCAACACCAAAGAATGGATCAACTAGAGCAAGAAAAATGAGTGCTTCGTGATGAAGTCACCACTTTGAAGGAGAGTTTGGAAAGGCTTAATGGATTGGTGGAAACATTGAAGACTACCCAAAATCAGTCGTCGCATGATTCTCAAGAGAATCCTCATAGGACTGCTATTTCTAAAACCATATTAGCACCGATCCCAGTGGTGTCCACAACTAATGAACCTCCACTCAATATGCCTCCAGGTTTCCCGTGTGGGATGCCTCCTTTTTTCACTCCAGCTGGATATCGTCCATTGGTCCCCGAAGTTCCTGTTCTAACTACTATGACCATAATTCCTGCTGTGACTGAAACTCCCGCCACCACTGGTGTGATATATATGCAACCGTCGTATGTGAATGTTACTCCCTATGCTTTGGAAAAACCAGTGTACCATGGTGCACCTAGCGAGACTGTAGGATTTTATGAAAGAATGGACGAATTCCAGAACAAATTCTCAGAAATCCAGAAGGAACTTAAAGCCCTCAGTGGGAAAGAGTTGTTCAAGAAAAGTGCTTATGACCTCTGTTTGGTCCCAAATGTCAAGGTCCCTCCAAAATTCAAGGTTCCAGACTTTGAAAAATACAAAGGCAACACTTGTCTGCAAAGTCATCTTGTTATGTACGCCCGAAAGATGTCGGCACAAATAGATGATGACCAGTTGTGCATACATTATTTTCAAGACAGTTTGACTGGTGCAGCCCTCAAATGATATATGGGGTTAGACGTCATTAAGATTCGGACATTCAACGACCTCTGTGAAGCTTTTATCAAGCAGTATAAATACAATGTTGACATGGCTCCCGACCGAGATCAACTAAGGGCCATGACCTAAAGAGACAAGGAAAATTTTAAAGAGTACGCCTAGCGTTGGTGTGAGGTAGCCACTCAAGTTACATCACCGTTAGAAGAGAAATAAATGACTAAGATATTTTTGAATACATTGGGTTCATTTTTCTACGAGAGAATGGTAGCTAGCGTGCCTAGTGATTTCACTGAAATGATGAACATGGATGCGTTTAGAGGAAGGTGTTTGTGAAGAAACATTAGATAAGGAAGGAAATATTCCTAACAGTGCGAAAAATATGGAAGTAACTTTGTAGAGAAAAAGGATCAAGATGTGAGTGTCTTGGATCAGGGACGACCAAGAAAGAGGTACCAACAACCTCAACATGTTGCTGCTGTAACACTGGTAATCAATACTCCAACCTATTAGCGACAGTTCGCCCAACCATATCAACCACCTCAAGCTCCACAACAACATCAAGAATCAGCAATCCCCTCAACAAAATCGACCACGGTTTAATAACCAGGGTCATGCGCATAGAAAATTGGATTTTGATCCTATTCCTATGACTTACACAAAATTATTCCCAGCTTTATTACACAAGGGGCACATTCAGACCAAGGCTCCACCAGAAGTACCTAAAAGTATTCCATATTGGTACAGAGTAGATAAGTTTTGTCCATATCACCAAGGTGCTCCAGGTCACGATATTGAGAATCGCTATGGGCTGAAAACATATGTTCAAAGGTTGGTTAAATGCAGAATCTTGTCTTTTAAAGATTCCAATCCTAATTTGCAAGACAATCCATTGCCTCAACATGGATCGTCTACTGTAAATATGGTTCAAGGTTGCCCGGGAAAGTACGTTGTATTTGATTTGAAATATATTCAAGAATTCTTAGTAAGAACGCGTGGTGGTCTAACGAGAATGGTTTTCTTCAATCATGAGTGTCATAACTATACTGCTTGTTCCATTTGTTCTGTAAACTCTCGAGGTTGTCACCTTGTGAGAGAAGACATTCAAGACCTACTGGATTTAAGAGTTATTGTAGTTATGTATGATATGGATCCAGCTCCTATGGAATAAGATGAAAAAGTATTTGTTATAGTGCCTCACTTCAAGGAAGTGGAACACATTAAAATCACCTATGACAGTAGGAGACTTTCCATAACTCCTCTGATAATTAATGTGCTTGAACCAATCCCTTATGCTTCCAATAGGGAGATTCCATACAAGTATAATGCCACAGTGATGGAAAACGGAAAAGAGGTGCCTTTAGCAGTTCTACCATCAGTTGTCAATATTGCGGACGTTAGCATAATAACCAGAAGTGGTCGAGTTTATCCCTCAGTGCTTTCAAAAGACAAGGAGACTTCATCTGAACAACCATTTGCAAAAGACTCGACTATGGGGCAGTCTAGTGGAGCCAATTCTTCTAAGCCTGATGAATTTTTGAAATTGATCGAAAGGAGTGAGTACAAAGTCTTGGATCAATTTTTGCAAACCCATTGTAAGATTTTTTTATTACAACTGCTAATGAGTTCAGAAGCCCATAGAGAAGCATTGCAGAAAGTATTGGAACAAGCTTATGTCGAACATGATATGACTATTGAGAAGTTTGACAATATTATGGGTAATATTAATTTGTGCGACAATCTTGGATTTTATGAAGAGGATATCTCGGAGGAAGGAAGAAAGCATAACATGGCTAAATGTAATGCCCAAAACTACTCTTGTAAAATTGTCATACCAAGAACCACCTATGAGGCTAAGAAATGTTATTGTTAAAACTTTTGATGGATCTAGGAAGATGGTAATTGGAGAAGTTGATCTGCCGATAACCATCAGATTACAGGTTTTTCTAATTACATTTCAGGTCATGGACATTCCCGCCGCCTATATTTGTTTATTGGGCAGGCCGTGGATACATGAGGATGGGGCAGTTACATCTACACTACACCAGAAATTGAATTATACCTCTAAAGGAAAGACAATTACTGTTTGTAGGGAGAGATCCCTGGTGGTAAGCCATCTTTCTTCATTCTCTTATGTTGATGCAGAGGAGGAAGTTGGAACTCAGTTCCAAGCACTTTCAATTGCTGATAATGATACTGGAAAGCTTAGAGTTTCCATTTTGTCTTTCAAAGATGCACAATGAGCCGTGAAGAGTGGTTTCTAAAAAGGATGGGGAAAAGTTTTATCTCTACCTGAAAACAAGAATAGGGAATGTCTTGGTTTTTCTCTTACCAACTCCAACAAGCAAATCACTAGAAGTTCTTTTGTTCCACCAATCGAAGAAGTTTTCCGCATCGGAGGGGTCATTCATCCTCCCCATGTCAATGTTATATCTGAATATGAATATGAGGGTTATATATCAGATGGTAATGAAAGCCTCTCCATTCCTTATCAAGATTATAAGCCTTACCTCGAGGATCCTGGTTATGATTCTGGAACTGAAGATGCATATGCGCCTTTCTATTCTCCCAGATCAAGGTGCAGAGAGTACCATTTTGAAGTTAATGCTATCACTGGAGAAGATTCTAATGGAGACCTACCCAACTTCGTGACACCTGGAGCAGTAGCCCGAAATTGGAGTGTTGTTGACGTCCCTGTTATTATCCATATATCAAAGTAATTGTCTGTTTATTTTATTTTTTTCGCTCTGCCCAAGGTGAAAAAGTTGTTGTGAGGGCTTATTTTAATAATTTCCTTTGCTCCTCCCAAGGCAAAGGTGATCTTGTGTTAAGGCATGTTGTTTGAAATTTTCTATCACTAATAAAAGAATTATTTTGTATTCATATCTTTTTCTTTTTCGCTTTTTCTGGAAAATGATAATAATAAGCAATAATCACTTTTGTGTATCCTATGCACACACTTTCACTTCTTAAAATCTAAAATAAAATCATATCACATGCGCAAATTATTGCACGAACAAGATATCAGAGATAATGACACATTGCCTTTTCCAAACTTCGAGTTTCATTTGTTCGAAGCCGAGGAAGAAGAAGAGATCCCTGAAGAGATTTCCAGATTGCTTGAAAATGAAAATAAAGCCATTTAGCCTCACAAATAGCCTGTAGAAGTTATTAATCTGGGTACGAAGGAAATCCGTAAAGAGGTGAAAATTGGAGTTCTACTCAAGTCTGACGTGAAAGAAAAATTGATTGAGTTACTCAAAGAGTATGTCAATGTGTTTGCTTGGTCTTGACGCTACTATAGTGGAACATCACTTGCCTTTGAAACCAAAATTCCCGCCGATCCAACAGAAACTCAGAAGAACCCGTTTCGATATGGCTTTGAAGATTAAGGAAGAAGTAAAAAAGCAAATCGATGCAGGTTTTCTTATAACATCTTAATACCCACAATGGTTAGCTAATATTATGCATGTTCTGAATAAATATGGAAAGTCCGTATGTGTGTTGACTACCGAGACTTGAACAAAGCTAGCCCGAAGGATGATTTTCCGCTGCCCCATATTGACATGTTGGTGGATAGCACCATGAGGTATGAGATTTTCTCTTTTATGGATGGATTTCATATTACAATCAAATCAGGATGGCTCCCGAGGATAGAGAGAATACATCATTTATCACACCATGGGGCACCTTTTGTTACAGAGTCACACTGTTCGGTCTGAAAAACGTCGGGGCAACATATCAGAGAGCTATGCCTACTCTTTTTCATGACATGATGCATAAGGAGATCAAAGTTTATGTGGATGATATGATATCCAAGTCTAAGACTGAGGAAGACCATGTTGAGCATCTGTTAAAGTTATTTCGTCGACTAAGAGAATACCAACTTCGTCTAAATCCCAATAAATGTACATTTGGTGTGCATTCAAGGAAACTTTTGGGTTTCATCGTTAGCTAGAAAGGTATTGAAGTAGATCATGACAAAGTTAAAGCCATACAAGAAATGTCGGCTCCTACCACAGAGAAGCAGGTCAGAGGTTTCCTAGGACGCTTAATTTATATCTCTCGGTTTATCTCCAACATGACTGTCACTTGAGGACCCATTTTGAAGCTTCCCAGAAAAGAACAAGGTTATGTTTGGACGAAAGACTGTCAGAGGGCATTTGATAGTATCAAAGAATATCTGCTTGAACCTCCTATTTTGATCCCTCTAATTGAAGGACGACCTTTAATCATGTATTTGACCGTTTTGGAAGACTCTATAGGTTGTGTACTTGGTCAGCAAGATGAGACAGGGAAGCAAGAGCACGTTACTTACTATCTGAGTAAAATGTTCACTAGCTGTGAATCTAGATATTCCATGCTTGAGAAGACTTGTTGTGCTTTGGCATGGGCATCCCGACGTTTACGTCAATACATGTTAAATCACACTACTTGGCTAATTTTTAAGATGGACCCGATCAAATACATTTTCGAGAAACCTGCTTTGACTGGAAGAATTTCTAGATGGTAGATGTTATTGTTAGAGTATAACATCGAGTACCACACTCAGAAGGCTATCAAAGGAAGTGTCCTGGCTGATCATTTGGCACATTAACCTATTGAAGACCACCTGTCCACTAATGGTGATTTCCCCGATGAAGATGTAATGTATTTGAAAATGAAGGATTGCGAAGAACCTCTACTTGACGAAGGACCTGAACCAGATTCTCAATGGGGTTTAATTTTTTATGGTGCCGCCAACGCTCATGGGAAAGGAATTGGGGTAATCATTATGACCCCTCATGGATCCCATATCTCGTTTACTTCCAAGTTGACCTTCAAGTGTACAAACAATGAAGCTGAATATGAGACGTACTTTATGGGCCTTAAAGAGGCAATAGACTTAAGAATCATGAATTTAGACGTATATGGTGATTCTGCTGTGGTAGTCTACCAAATCAAGGGAGAGTGGGAAACCTTTCAAGATAACCTGATTCCATATAAGGACTACGTAAGAAAACTGTTACCTTTCTTCAATAGAGTTGAATTCCATCACATTACTCATGACGAGAATAGAATGGTGGATGCTCTGGAGAATTTGGCCTCTATGATTATGGTAAATTGATGGAATGATTGTCCGAAGATTGATGTAAATCGTTTAGACAGACATGCTTACATATTTGCAATAGAAGAGGTTAAAGATGGTAAACCCTGGTATCATGACATTGATTTGTTTCTTCGAAAGCAAGAGTACCCGTATGGGGCATCTAACAAAGATAAGAATTCATTGAGAAGGTTGGCTAGTAACTTCCTCCTGAGCAATGATGTATTGTACAAGCGGAATTTTGACATGGTCTTGCTGATATGTGTTGACAAACCGGAAGTAGACATGTTAATGACGAAAATTCATGAAGGATATTTTGGCACTCATACCAATGGGAATTCTATGGCTAAGAAACTCTTGAGAGCAGGATATTGGATCACAATGGAATTTGATTGCTATAATTTTGCTAAGAAATGTCATAAGTGTCACATCTATGCTGACAAGATTCATGTACCTCTAACTTTACTTAATGTCATTTCGTCTCCCTGGCCGTTTTCCATGTGGGGCATTGATATGATTGGTATGATAGAACTGAAAGCGTATAATGGACATCCTTTTATCTTGGTGGTAATTGACTATTTCACCAAATGGGTCGAAGCCGCTTACTATGTAAATGTTACCAGACACGTGGTTGTTAAGTTTATCAAGAATCAACTCATTTGCCTAAATGGTGTACCGAGAAAAATCATTATTGATAATGGGCCCAACCTAAAAAATAGAATAATGAAAGAGCTATGTGAAGAATTCAAGATTAAGCATCATAACTCTTCTCCTTACCGACCAAAGATGAATGGGGATGTTGAAGCTGCTAATAAGAATATAAAAAGATTACCCAGAAGATGGTTGTCATGTACAAATACTAGCATGAAATTATCCTGTTTGCTTTACACGAATATCGTACTTCGGTACACACATCGACAGGGGAAACTCCCTTTTCACTTGTTTACGGCATGAAAGTTGTACTCCCAGTAGAAGTTGAGTTTTATTCTATGCGAGTTCTGATGAAAGCGAAACACTCAGAGGTTGAACAGTGTCAAAGTAGACATGACCAGCTGAATTTGATTAAGGGGAAGAGGATGGCAACTTTGTGCCATTGTCAATTGTACCAGCAAAGGATGAAGAAGTTGTTCGACAATAAGGTTAAGCCACGTGAGCTCAAAGAGGGTGACCTGGTGCTCAAAAAGATTCAATAATTTCTTACTGATTCTCGAGGAAGTGGACTCCAAACTATGACGGTCCATATGTTGTTAAAAAAGTCTTCTCAGGAGGCACTCTGATGTTTGCGACTATGGATGAAGAAGAAATCACTCGCCCAGTGGACATAGATGCAGTAAAAAGTAATATGCCTAAGAATGAAGAAAATAATCCAAATTGGGATTATTGAAGATCACTATTGTCCAAGACCCAACAGTTAAGGTTGCGGAAGCTTAGAACATAGGAAAGTTCAAGTTTGTTTAGAAAGATAATGGTTATTGTTTCTTTGATGTAACTGTTCTTATTATTATTATTATCATTTTCCAACATTGTAATAACATATGAAGTCATGCCTTTTGTTGATTACCATTTAATAAAATGAAATTGAGCCTTCGAGCAATCTTTATTATTTTTCTATATATCTGCAAATAAATGTTTTTATTTTGATAGAAATTTTAAACAAAATTTCTTTCTAAAAACTCTTTTGGTGTGTGTATTACTTTGATATATGAATACTAAATGGATATTCGAAAGAAAGAGATACTTTGAGCCTACTTCACAGATGTTATTTTCATCCCCAAAAGATCTCAAACTCTAATTCTGACGCAAGTTCCCATTTGAAGTGGATATCTATTTTATCCCCCACTAGTATGAATCTATCCAGCAAAGCGGATATTTATTTTATCCATGAGTTTCAGTCCCCATGAAGCAACTAGATTCATCTCGATAATCCTTCAAGAGAAGTCAGAATGTTATATCCCCAAATGGAATAATCTATTCCCCAGAAATTTAAAGTTTTGAAGCAGGATTATGGTCTCAGGAGTGGTTTTTACCCATCCCAGTGATGCTTCCGTCTGTGAAGATTATGCTGAGTATCCTTGTTGAGATGTTTATTTCATATCCAGTTCTTTCTTCTCGTCATTTTGTCAGCATAATTATAACACGTAGATACATGGCATGATCATTTTGCATTTTTGTGTTTGTTTATTTTTGTCCACTTTGGCTGTGTTTATCCCCAAGTGACTGGGTTCGTCTTCTCCTTCCAAGTAAAGTCGTCAGCCTTAAGCAGAAAGAGCATCCTTTCTAATTCCCACTAATTTCGACCCTTGTGGAAGATGCTTGCTTTAGTTTTTCTTTTCCATTTCTGGATAAAGATAAATCTCTAGTGGAGTTCATTCCGCATTGGATGGAGTCTTGCTTGACCGTTTCTCTTCGGTTAGTCCCTGAATTAAACTTTGGTCCCCGACAATCACAAACTTGAATTTTTATAGGCTTTCGAACCTAGATTGAGTGTGCATTTATTTTTCACTTTGATTCTCTAGGAAGAATTTGTTTCAAGGTCACCATAGAAGGCAAAAATATTTCTCCAACAGTGTGATAACGATGTATCAACAATTTATACTCAAACAACAAGTGGCAGCTCTTTATGTGAGCAGTTTAGTTTGTTCTTAGGTTTCCTGTTTGAATGAAAAATGACATTCTCCTCAAGACAGTTTGTCTATCCCCAATAAGATTAACAAAGTTATCAACTCTTTCTTCATCAAATGGCATCTCTTCGGAAATCCGTCAGAGAAGTTTGTTGAAGACTCCATAGGTGTTTCTCTTTATTAGAGAATTCTTGCCACAAAGATTTTTATTTATTTCAATTTAAAACTATAACAAAGGTGCTCCTCAAGGATGTATTCTCTCAGCGAGTCCATTATACAAAGTTAATTACATCAAATGGTATCTCCCCGAATTTTGGTGAAGATTATTACAATTGATCCTTCTCTTTATTGGAGAGGACATATTTTACAAATTAACTAGCCTGCATCTCTTTCGAGGATCCCCAATGATATTTCCCAATCTCCAGTAAGTAATGGATTCCCTCATAAGTTTTAGATATCCAGTGGAACTCCAATCCCTTGTGAAGATACTTTTCCATAAGTTTTCGTTATTCCAGGAAGAAACTGAGACCCGTTCACGACATATAACCTTTAAGCGCGGGGAAGTTCATTTTACCCTTTTCAAGTGGAGTACTTGATTAAAGAAGAAACTGAGACCCGTTCACGGCATACAACCTTGAAACGTGGGGAGGTTTATTTTACCCTTTTCAAGTGGAATACTTGATTAAAGAAGAAACTAAGATCCGTTCACGGCATACAACCTTGAAGTGTGGGGAGGTTTATTTACCCTTTCTAAATGAATCATTTAGTTAAAGAAGAAGCTGAATCGTGCTTTGATCATGGAAGCTTATTTTGGTTATTGCCTTTACTCAGGCTATCACATGTTCTATAGTAGGTAATACACCGTATTATTTTGGACAAATACTTTTTCTTAGGCTACCAGGTTTGGTAGTAGGTCATCTTTCCTCTTCATATTACCTTTGCTTAGGCTATCATATGATTGACAGTAGGTAATACGCGTTTCTTTATTTGAACCAGATGCCTTTGCTTAGGATACCGTCTGTTGGTAGTAGGTTAACCTTCCTTTCAAGTTTCTTTCCCTGTTGTTTAGGCTACCATGTTCTCGGTAATAGGTACTACACATCTTTATTTTATTGGAGATACCACAAGCTTAAGTTATCCCTAGTGGTGGTTATTTGCCTATTGTCGCATCGCTGCGAAGAGGGTCCGCCAAGGACAGAAGAGTTGCCACCATTTTGTATTTATCCCAAAAGAGGGAAAGGAAACAATCAGAGAAAACCTACGAAAAAAGGGAGAAGACAGGTCATCGCAACCATATTTCGGGTTCGGGAGTCGGTTACGCAAGGGGAAGGTGTTAGCACCCCTCACGTCCGTCGTACTCAACGAGATCCACACTATGTTGTCTATCTAAAAAGGTGTTTACTATCTAGCTATGGCTCAGGGAAAAAGGAAAAGAAAAGAGACTCGATAGAGCATCGCCGCTCTATGCCTACGTACTCCCTTGTGCAATGGGAAAGTCAGAGTCAACGTAGTTTGGCTAACTACGGGTGAAAGTGGGGGAAGGTTGCTTGCCAAGACATTGTCATCTTGTGCCTACATGTCCTCATCTAGTATGAGAAATCAGAGCAAACATAGTTTGGGCTAACAAGTACACCGGTCGGTTCAAAATGTTTTACCCGAGTAGGGTTAAAACTTAGTTCTAGCAGTTAGGTATATGCAGCTCGACCATTGGAGACTTAAGCGTTACCTATTTGCAGTAGAACCAAGAGTTAACAAAACTCTTCTTATGAAAAAGGTTTTCCAAATTAAGATCCCGAAGGATAAAATGATTTGGTGTTTGTTTTTGTATTTTTTAGAGAAGAAGTGCATTGATTATTGTTTGTAATTCATGTTGCACTAAAGACTATGATCTAGGAGCGAATGCGTCGCATATTGTCCAAATGACATACGCTAAACACTCTAGATGATTGATAGGAGGCCCCCAATCACAATTTCCCAAGTACTTAAGGCTCGTAACGTACAACAATCCTTAACCTTTATTAGATGTTTTGATAAAGTTAGAAGATGAAAAGAGAGAGACACTCTAAAGGGAGACTAAGACTCAACCTAATGTTCTCATACAAAGTGCACCTATGATTGGGATAAAAGGGAATGCTATCTAGTTTTATCATGCATGGATTCAATCCTAAGGTCTATTATAATCTCTCTTAAACAAGAGAGATTAGAGGACCTAAGGGAACATGGCAAAGAAGAAAGAAGAAGAAGAAGAAGAAGAAGAAGAAGAAGAAGGCGTAAGAAAATGCAAGTATGCAAACATGTAATGCACAATTAGAATGAAAGTGAGGGAGGAAAAAAGTTTGGGGAAGTAGCCTCCATAATCACATCTCAAACTCAAGAATGCATATGAGAGATGCAAAGAAGAAGGAAGAAAGAATGCACACAAAAGTGGGATGAAATGGGAGAAAGAATCCTACAACCATTTGTCATCAACGACAATGCCCAAAGGCAAACCAACAAGAGATGAGGACATAACATAAAGTGAGGATGGGAGATGAGATGAGGACAACAAGGAACTCATAAAGATCACTCAACCAAAAGCATCCCAAGATTATGCAAACAAAAGCACAAAATAGTCCTCAAGGAATCACCATTCATGACATGTTCCAAGTACCTCCAAAAGAGGGACTAAACCATCTCAAATGGGATTCAAAAGTCATTGGACAGAAGCAAAGATGATAGGAGAAGGTACATAAACCAAATAAGGAAAAGCACAAAAGAGGATGCAAGAATAGGCATGGAAGAAAACCTAAGTCTTAAGCACATTCAACACTTGAACTTCAAGTGGAAAGCCTAAAAAGAAATGCAAATCTCAACAAGAAATGAACAAGTTTATGACCTAAAAATGAACATCCAGCAAGCTCAACATGTTAAAAATATGAATCAAGAATATTTGAGAGCTCAAGGGATCCATAGAAGTCATTTCCCATTCAAACTAGGTCAAGTGCTTGTATGAACCTCCCTTAGAAGTAACTTGACTTGCAAGTTACCTAAAAAATAGGAAAAAGGCTCAAATAATCTCAAATAAAATCTCAAATGAACATAAAAGAGTTGGAAACCAGAGGCCAAAAGATCACAGCCAAAGTCACTTCAAAGCATCATCAAAGAATTTGATTCACAAGGATGCTCCACTTTGAAGAAGGGTTGTCGAGGGTCAACAAAAATGAGATCAAAGTCAAACCAAAAATGGTTAAACCAGGGGAAAATTCATTCTCAAAGATCCTTCAACTCATTATTGAAATGAGTAATGAATCTTATTCATTGGATAAAAAACTTGATCAAGAAATAAGGCATGAACAAGAAAGGAGCAAGAAAGAATTCCATTAAAACACCTCCAAATAATAAATTCCCTTTTAATTGAAAAATAATTGGAAAATAAAAATAAACATCAGCAAAAACTAATTAACACAATGAAGTGTCTCAAAAATAAATTTGTGGAATTTTTAATCATTTGGAGATATTTTTAATGAATTAAGATCAAAACAGACTTAAAAAATAAAATAAAAACAAATAAAAACAAGCCACGGTGTGAATAGCAAAGGATTTAGTTCAAATCCTTGGGCCAGAATGAGACGGGGTGCAAAGAGCACGTCTGGCCCAAACAAAAACAACCAGGATCTAACATCAAAATGCAGTGTGTAATTAAATGACATGGTAAGTCAAAGCACACGCGTACTGGTCAGATCTCATCCAAGCCGTTGATCAAGCTCAGGTCAACAAGTCCAAGGCACATATGGCATGACATGCAAGCAAAACGAAAAGTAAACCAGACGACGAAGCTATAGTCTCCGGTCATCTTTTCCGGCCACGCAGCCGGAGTTTCAGGTCCAAAACAACATTAAATCGCGCGAAATTTAATCAAAATGAAGATCATGCTATGTAGATCACGAATCCACCAATCAAATTCATTTATCATGCATAATTAAGGCAAATCGAACGATCAAAGTTTCAAGCTCAAAACTGAAATCATCAAAAACACAACCAGAAACTATCTAGAATTTGCCTACACATGTAGGTCTTCAGTTTGCAACAAAAATGGCATGGAATTGATGCATATCTTGAGTGAATTCTTGATTTGAAAATTACCTAACAGAGTCTCTCCGTTGGAGCTTCAATTATGCTCAAGCTTGATCCAAATTGTGTAGAAACACTCAATGAAGTTCAAGGAAGGTGTTGCTGGCTTTGATTTAAGTTGAAACTGCTTGAATCTCAATTCACGATTTCCACTTTTCTCTTGAAATTTCCAACAGTGCTCTGCTCAATCCTCCATGAAAATGCTTGAATGAAGCTTCAAATTTCATCTGAAGCTTTTATATGATGGATCTAGAGTGATTTGGAGGCCCAATTTGGCCTAGTTTGCTTGAATGGAGAAAATGCCCAAAGTTGGAAATGCAAGCTCATGCATACGTGAATTCCCTCCAATTCCACTTGAATTTTATTTGGATAAGTTGCTGGGACTTTGTTTTGATCATGTGGATAGAAATTTGTCCTTAATTTGATCCAATGGTGGAGATTGGATGTGAAATTTCTCTTTGAAATAACCTTGAAAACCACGAGCATTTCTCATCATGGACCAAAATGAAGTTGTGCATCTTGCTTGTTATGATATTGGGAATGATTTTGAGCACAAATATGGCATGTAAATGTTCCAAAATCAATTCAATTGAATTCATGCCTTTTAAGTCCATTTTTCCATGGAATTTCTTCACCAATCCCCTAATCCTTGCAAAATTCATGACAAAATTGTGTTCCATGATGGAATTGAGACCATTTGAAGCAACTTTCATGTTGGATAAAGTTTCATTTGAAGTGCATAAGTGGATGAAAAGGACCTATAATGAAAATGACCTATAATCTCACTTTCCCAAAATACCCCTGCCTTGTAAGCTTCATAACTTGAGTTCTACAAAAGATATGAAAGACTTATAGGACTTTTTGGAAAGCTAAGATCATGAGGAAAAACTCTTAAGTTCATCAAAATTTGAGAAGAAACATGATTCTTGGTCAAAAGTGCCTTGGAAATTGGTTGACTGGAAATATGATTCATCTGAGACCTCTAACTTGCCAGCATCATAACTTGAGTTCTAGAAATCCAATGAAGGACTTCTATTAATCAAAAGAAAGCTGAAAATGCTCTAAAAGTCTCATGTTTATGTCAAAGTGATATTACACTTGTATCTTGAAGTATGTCGTCTTGAAGTTAGCCACTAAATAGGGTATTTTACACTGACAAACCTCTGAAACCCTAATTTAGTAACTTCTCACACTCTTGATTCTTCTTGAATTGATCTTGAAATAACATCTTAGATGCCTCAAAACAACTATCCATGACTCTAAATACTTATAACTAAGTCTTAATCTCCTTTAAATCCACAATGGATCTTGCACTAGGCAGATGAAACCCTAGGTGTACAATCATTTGACTGCAAACTCTTGCACATGATGTAACAATTTGAATAAGCTCCACAATGGCTCTCAAAGCACTCAATGAGCCTCATAACATCTCATATCCATATCCATATCCATGAACTTGTGATTCTCATATGATCTTCAATTGGCCTCCAAGATAGGAGATAAGCAATATACATCCATTCACTTTCTCAAAGAGCTCTGACCAGCTTCTAATGACTTGATGAGCACTCAAGCTTGCTTAGAACCCTTTGACAAACCTTATCTTGTTATGCAAACCTCTTGATCCCCTGCAAATGAACAATGATATGCATATGCAAATGCTTGAACAATGCAGTGAATACATAAGCCAAGTAAAGAAAAGGTTGGGCAAATAAGCATTGAACAAAATAAGCATTGAACCCTAAGGTTGGCTCAACCCGCAGCTGAGAAGAAACATATGACATCGTCGTCAGGAAACTGTTAAATAAAAACATGTATTGAATCTGAAGACGTGGACCTCTGACATCGCCTCCAGGTATTCACTAAATAAAAGCGAGTAACAAACTGAAAATCGGGTCAACACATAGCATCTGACATCGCCGCCAGGCCTCTATTGAGTTGATAAAAACATCTGACATCACCGTCAGGAATCCACGAAGTTGATACACATCTGACATCACCGCCAGGCATCTGCAGGGGATGAAACATATGACCTCGCCGTCAAGCATCAACATCAAGTCGGTAAAAACATCTGACATCACTGTCAGGCATCTATTACAACCAATAGGCAATGAACCCGAAGGTAAGGACATCTGACATCGCCACCAGGCATTTGCTAAATAAGAGCGAGCATCGAACCCAAAGGTAAGGACATCTGACATCGCCGTCATGCCTTCGCTAAATAAAAGTGAGCATCGAACCCAAAGGTCGGATCAACCGAAGTTGATAAACACATTTTGAGAATACTCCGCTGGGGAATAGAGAAACTTAACCAATAAACTCTGGCAGGGAGAAAAAGAGAAATTAACCAAATAACTCTGCTTTGGGAGCGCAAAGAAACTTAACCAAGTAACTCTGCCGAGGAACAAAGAGAAACTTAACCAAGTAACTCTGTTGGGTGACACATGATAAGATGAACTCGTCCATCAAAAATTACACCATGGTATGGATACCATGCAGGCTAACGGAAACTGCCATGGTCTAGATACCATTCGGGCGAAAATATCAATCATCTGTCGGAGATACACCTGCAAACAAGGAGGTAACCACCTGACTTATGTTTCACATGCATATATTTGAAAATGGTGTAATGCTCCATACGAAATGGAAATGCTACGCGTTTGGAGGATACTATGTGTTGCACCCTAAAATTTGACCAACCGGTTCCCATATCTGGTTTATGTTTCAACGCATTTCGCATTCGCATTCGCATACTGCATACATGGCATTTTCATCAGTCAGATTGATTTTTATCGGGATTTTAGCCCCTGGCGTTTCAGGCAGTACAGGCCAGTTAGAATAAAAGTCTGTGGAGAATTGGTGCTCATCTCCCGTGTTTTCAGACCATCTCGGTGTCCGGGTTTCGCTACGGTTGCGTAATTGGGTTTTATTCGATTTAATCGGCTTCCTGACATTTTTAGGATTTTTCTGTCATTTTTCTGGATCTTTAGTGCATTTAATGGATTTTTCTGGATTTAATAGAGTTTTTTAATATTTTTAGAGTTTAAATAAATTTTCTTTTCATTTTTTAGAAATTAATAGATTTTTATTTTAAAAGTTTTTTAGATATTATAGTTTTTAATAATTTTTAGATTTTAATTTTCTTTTATTAGTTTCAGTAGATAAATAGTTTTTTAAAAAGAGTAGATTTAAAAGATAGATATAAATAGAGATTGTCATTTTCCTTTAATAGAATGGTTAATAAAAAATAATAAAAATAGATATTAGTTTGTTTTAGTTTTTTTAGATTTAATTTGTTTTTAAAATGATAATAGATTTTAAAAGAAAATTAGAGAGTAAATGTTTTTAGATTTTTCATTTGATTTTATTTTTCAGAATTAATTAGGTTTTAAAAAAAAGGGTTTTTTTTTAGATTAAATAATAGTTTTTAGATTTTTTAGATTTAATTAGGAGTTTATTTTTTTTAATTAATTTCGTTTTATTAGTTAATTAGGTTTAATAGCAGATTTTAATTAGGAATTCATAGTGTTAATTTTCATTTTAGGTTTAATAGGTTTTATTAGAGATTAATTAGATGTTAAATAGATCTTATTTTAATCTTAGTTTTAGGGTTTAATTAGGTTTTTCAGTTTTAATCAGTTTTTAATCTGAGATTAATCCAATGGGCCAATTATCAGAGTCCAGTCAAAAGTCCAAGCCCAGTCAGGGTCCAACACGCCACGTGTCGTATAAGAAGCTCAGCCACGCGTGCACTACCTCTCTCTTCCACCTCACTCTCTCTCACTCTGCACACTTGTCCACTCTCAGACCTCACTCCCTCACACGTGTCTCGCCCTCAGCACTCCCTCTGCCACCTGCCCCTCGCCGGAAACTCCCACCGCCGGCCATGCAACCACCCACCGGACCACCTCCCTCCGCCGTAACCATCACCGGAGTCTGTTGAGACCGCCAGAAACTGCAATTCTTTCCAGTTTCTTTCTCCTCTTCACCGATCTGCACCGATCATCCTTCATCAATCTCACCGGAGAATTCATAGGACCGCCGGAAACTGCAAAGTAATCTTCTTCCACCGTTCTCCCAGAAATACGAAGAACACTCGTCCTTTTCCCAGAAATTCCTTCGGATTTTCAAACCTCCAGCTCTATCTAGATCTTCGTCGAGCCTTGTATCTTCAACAAAGAGCTTCAGACGTTCAATCAAGATTCCAGATCTTCCTCGATGACAGATCTTCGTGCATTCGCCATCCTCTAGTCAGCAACGATTCCTTCAACGTGTTCCTCATCGCGCCTTGTTCGTCATTTGGATCTTCATCCAAAGTTGGCCGTTAGTCCAGATTCAACACTTTGCACGTGATTTAGACGAAGAATCTCAGCAAACGAACCAGAAGTTCTCCCCAGAACCTCCGTCTTCATCAAGCCTCCAGGTACCTTTTTCTTCTTTCGCGAACTCTTAAGCATGCATGTGGATTTATTCATCTGGATGTAGCGTAGCTTCGAGTGCTAGGTTGAAATGGAAACTGAGATAGATGTTGGTGTTTAGGTTTGAATTTCGGTGGATGAGGTGAGTGTTAGGGATTGGTGTTGTGGAATGGAGGTTCGAAGGTTTGAGGGCGTTAAGAATAAGTGCTAAGGGTGATTTGAGGTTCAGAGATCGCGCTTGTGAGCGTTTCGGAGAGAAGGATTTCAGAGGGCGCTGTTAGGGTTTTTTCAGAGAGGGGAGGATGAACAGTGGCGTGAGGGAGAGTGATAGTTATTTTTATGGTTGACCTTTGCTGAAGTTGGGTTGAAGGGATCTCGGGCCTTAAGCCCAATTACGAATTGCTGAATGTATCCCCATTTTTCCATTCACACCCCTCTCCCCTTGTTCAAGTTTGGTCTGGGCCCAAGTATAATTGCTAATAGCGCCCCCAGTTTGGGGCCCAACAAGATAACCAAGGCAATTTGCCGCTAGTTGCACCCCCCTAAGTTTTTTTGTGTGGTTTTTCTGAATTGGTGGACTGGGCCCAGCGCATTGCTGAGCGCACCCCCCTCCTGGGCCCAGTTGTATTCTGATGAGTATAAAATGCTATTGGCACCCCCTTTGTTTTCATTTTTTTAATTGAATTTTTTTCTTTTCATTTGCATATTGGTTACAAATAATTCATAAAAAATCAGAAAATCATCATTTTAACATGGGACTTTTTCCCACATTTTGATAATTGTGTGAAGAAAATTATAATAAAAATAAAAATATTATTCTAAGCATTTTCCTATTTTTGGTGATTTTTGCATTTAATGGCATTTTATTTTCATTTTGTTTGTACATATCATTTTGTGAATTTTGTTTGGTCCTTTAAATTCATATTTTGATCTCATTCTTTTTGCGCTAGTTAGATTAGGACATTAAGTTTCCCCTGGATTTATTTCATATTTTTGTGAATTAATTTTGATTAGAGAACATTAGGTTAGTATAATTAGGGTTTAAATTCAACATAGGTGCATTCTAATATTCTCTTTTGGGGTTTTTAGCATGAATTAGGTTATGGGGCATATAGGGTATGTAGGATAGATATAGAAATACCCTTAGAATAAATCTTAGAATTTTGAATGCTATTTTACTATTTTTAGTGTATTTTGCAAATAAAGTGTTTGTTTGGTGTTCCCCTTGGGGTTTATGATTGTCTGTTTGGGTTTCTGGGCTTTTATTTTGGGGTGTGGGTTTGGTTTGAGCTTGTGGAAGCATGAAGAATCAATGGAGGAGATTGAATACAAAGATTAAGGTTGATGCATGAAGATTGCTTGGAGGTTGAAGATGTTGATTGAAGACTTAGGAGAAATAGGATAAAACAGGAAGAGCTTAGAATAGATAAATTCTTCTGTCAAACATGGAGTGCATTGTTTGCCTCTATCCTATCCAATGACATAAAGTCCTCCTTAGGAAGCTCCATCTCTCCTTAGGAGGGATGAGTGGTATGCCCAAGTGAGTAGAACTTTGAGGATACCTTTCATTTGCAATGTTAAAGTCTTAGTGATTTCCTTTGGTTGTCATTGAGTTTCTTAACATTATAACCTGATCTTGTTGAATGATTCTCCCTTGGAGGTGCTTGTTGGAGCTTGGTAAAGAGAAAATTGAAGCTTATTGAAGCATAAGTTTGAGCTTGTTGAAGCTGGTTGCTTGTTGAAGCTAGGGTTTTGCTGCTTGTTGAAGTTGAAGTCAGGAGCTTGTTAAAGCTGGTTACTGGTTGGGGTTTGAGCTTGCTTAAGCTGGGAGCTTGGTGGAGTTGGTGTCCATTGAAGATTGAAAGTTTATTGAAACTTGAAGATAGGAGTATTCATGAAGATGAAGGTTGTTGCTGTCAACTTTTTGCTGGTAAATCAACTGTTGCTGTCAGAGCTATTGCTTGTGCTGTGGGCTGTAGGAGTTTGGTGCCGCTGTTTGGGCTGCCTCCTCTGCTTTGGGGTTTTATTTTTATTATTTTTTTTGACCGTATTATTTTTCTTTCTCTTCTCATCTCAGAGAAATTCAAGAATACGGTAATAAGGTTAATTGATGTCGTACGTTACGAGCATTAAGCTATTTGAGAAAAGGTTGCTGGAGGGTCACTCTTCAGTAATCTGATTACTTAGTGTGTTACCCTTAGGGTGACATACGAAGTAGTCACTCTCAAATCATAGTCTCTAGTGCGTCAGAGATTGCAAACACACTAAAAAAACACTTCTTGCGTAAAAAGACTGAAAACCAATCAAAGTGTCATTTTTGTCCCCTTGGACCCATAATCAAGAGAAAATCTTTTTTCAGAAGGATAAAAACAATCAAGACAGACTTGTGTCGTACGTGGGCCGAACTACGTTTGCTCTGATCTTTGATGCTGTATGAAAGTACGTAGGCATAGGATGCGATATCCTAGCGAGCAACCTCCCCCTCCTTTCCCGTAGGTAGGCGAACTACGTTGACTCTGATTTCTCGTTCCAGACGGGAATACATAGGCATAAAGTGCGATACTTTGCCGAGTCATTTTATTTTCTTTTAACCCCTGACCTGTAGAATAGATAGAATAACAATCCGTACTAGAAAACAAGCGTGGATCCCGTCGAGTACGACGGACGTGAGGGGTGCTAATACCTTCCCCTTGCGTAACCGACTCCCGAATCCAGGATTTGGTTGCGATGACCATTCCTTTCCCGTCTTTATGGCAGGTTTACTTCGAGCATTTCCTTTCCCTCCTTTGGGATAAATAATGCACGGTGGCGACTCTTCTGTTCAGCCGGCGCCGATTTTCGCAGTAGCGACAGCTGGCGACTCTGCTGGGGACTCCAACGGTTCCCTACGCGAGTCAATCCTAGCGCTTGTTTTCCCGTCAGGGGTGTTGTATGGATTTACTATTCTGTCTTTACTTTCCGCAATGTTATTACTAACCTTATATTATCATTGCTGCTGTGGGTAGGGGTAATCTGTTGAGAGATAAGCCGAACCCGGGCTTGAGTACACCTATAGATTTAGAGAGAGAGTAGTGGTTAGCCTGCTTGCTTAGCTCGCACCAGCTAGCCACGAAATCTCACTCGGACGAGATTCTCTTTGATGCTTCTTGCCTGGCCCTTAGGGCTCGACAAGTTGTCTGACCCGAGGATTGTCGACTCTGGGAACCTATCAGTTGGGATTCAACTAAGTGAGGCCGCTTCAAGGGATGATGATGCCACACCTTCTGGGTATCGTATCATCGCTCTTGAAAGTCTGTGACGTTGAACCCGCATAGGATGCCGTACCTCGTCTGCGAGTTAAGTACACACCTGTGAGGGGTAGGAGGGTCTGTTTGCAGGGAACCTTTGACCTCAGAATACCTGGTTTATCTCTATCAGTGAGATGTGGTTACAGGGTTCTTTTGAGTGGTTGGTTTGATTTGAAATAAAGATTAAATGGTTCTCAAGGCTTCAGTACAGAGCAGCCAAGTCTATCATCATTGCACTTGATCCCTTGTTTGCATATGCATGTGCATTTTCATGATTGCATTTCATTAACATGTACTTATGTTGCAGGTGGTCATTCCCCTCTGATTCTAGGATATCTTCTAGCCAGGAATGGAGTCCCTGAAGAAGACGGTTGCTTACAGGTTGCATTCACTAGACATCAGTTCATTATTGAGTTTAGTTGCTTTGGCAGATGAGAGTGTGAGGGCTGGGTTCAGAGTGTCCTATGGGAGACTGCTTAGCTTGTTGTACACACCTTCAACTTTCGAGATTACTGGGGTGTATACTTTGATGCAGTTTTATGAGCCGCAGCTGAGATGTTTCTTGTTTCCAGACTACATTCTTGCACCCACTTTGGATGAGTATTATGTTATGTTGGATATTCTCGTGCTAGACCAGATGCCCTTTGTACACGTTGATACTGAGCCTGAATTAGCTACACTCACAGAGATTGTCAGTTTGGACGCTTCTGAGTTTCCAGGAGGCTTGGTCAAGCTGAATGGAGCTTATGGTTTTCACTTGTCTGTCTTAGTTGAGAAGGCCACACAGTGCGCGAAGAATGGGTGTTGGGTTGCCTATAGTGCTATTCTGGCTGTCTGCATTTACGGGATTGTCTTGTTTCCTAATGTGCCAGACTTTGTTGATTCGGATGCCTTCCTGATTCTCGCCTCGAAGAATCCCGTTCCTACTCTCTTGGGCGATGTTTATCATTCTATTCACTACAAGAATGAGAAACGTCGTGGCAAGAACGTTTCCTGCTGTCTTCCTCTCTTGTACAGGTGGTTCCAGAGGCACCTTCCGAAGACTGGGCCATTTATTGATACCATTGATACTTTGGATTGGCCTTCCCGGTTGATGGGGCTATCTGCTGAGAATATCATTTGGTTTGATCTGGGTATGCTTGGTACTGACATTATATATAGTTGCAGTGGCTTTCCGAATGTTCCCCTGATTGGACGGAAAGGCTGTATCAACTATAATCCTTCACTATTGGTACGACAGTTTGGTTATGCCTTGAGAGATGCCCCTATTGAGGTTGAGATACATGAATCTTTGTATCTCACGGGCTCCTTAGACGAGGCTGCTTTGATCAGGTTGAGGCATGCATGGGCTAGCATCCATAGGAGGGGGAAGGCTTTGCTCGGTAAGAGAAACAACAGAGCTTATGATCCTTACGTGGCGTGGGTCCGTGAGAGAGCTAGTACTTCTTTGATGCCTTATCCTGCTGTGGAACCACTGTATCTTCCATTGATCGAGGTACCTCCTACAGAAGAGAGTGAGAAATACAGCAAGTTGTTGGCTGCAAATGAGGAATTGAAGAAAGCTAACGAGGAGTTAGATAAGGAGATCTTCCAGTTACGACGAGAGAAGAAGGAAGCCACCTTCACGGTGAAAGAACAGACCGAATTGATTAACAGGTTGGGATCAGAGCTGACAGAAGCAACCAACAAGAAAGAAAAAGTAGGGATAACTTTGAATGGTGTAAGAAAGGTGCTTACTTCCAAGAAGGAAATTCTAAGCAAAGCTTATGCTCGTATCAGCAAGTGGGAAGCTTTGTGGGAGGCCACGCTCACCAAGCGGAAAGAGCGCGAAGACAAACTGAAAATGCAGATTGCCACGCTGGAGGCACAGGTTAAAGCCCAGGAAGCAAGGATTGCTGAAGTAACATCCCTTAGGAGTACTGCTAATCTTAGAGTCAGTGACAGTGACGAGAAGTCGAGAGGTTACGAGGAGAAGGCCGGTTCCAAGAGGTACAGATCTGACGAGAGTTCGAGCAAAGGAGCTTCCCGGGACGACGCCGCGAAGCTGAGATCCACTACTGAGCGGCATGCTTTACTGATTCAGGAGTTGATCTCCCGACTAGGGCACTCAAAGACGATGAGGATATTGGAGGACGTCCGAGCACGCCATTTGGCCTGATGTATCTTTGCCTTACCTTTGTTATTTGTACTTATATTTGGGTCATCGCCAGACTTGTTGGCCGAGGTCTCTTCGGTTGTATTCAGTACTCAGCCTCTTGGCATTTGTTATATATGAGGATTTTCTAGTTTATTGCTTGCTGGGTAAGGACTCCATCGCCATAATGGCTTTCTCTCCGGAACTAGAATCAGGGGAATATAACCTGTAGCATATTTACATAATTGCATTCGCATTCATATTGCATTCACCAGGTAATTATTGAACTGTATCTCATTTCCTCCAGTTCTCCAGGTTCTTCCAGGATTGAAAGACAACGCCCGCACCGATACTCTACTCGTACCAACTGCAAAAGAGTTATGGACCAGATACAGAGCGAGATGCAGGATATACGTGAGAAGCTGGCGCTGTTCATGCAGACGATGGAGACAATTGTGAAAGGGCAGGAAAACTTGCAAACTTTGGTGCAACCATTGCTGGTGAGAAATGTTGGGAACGGAAACGAAGACCAAAATTCTGTACATGTTGACACCATTCATGGGGATGGTACTCCTACACCGGTAGCTCCACCTGTGGTAAATATACCTGCTGTGAACATGAACAATGGCGCTGGTGCCGGGAATGGTAATACAGGAATTGGTAATGAGACTGTCATTAACAACGTTGGATTCGGAGACGCCAATCTGGGCGGGGATAATAATGGAGGTATTGGCTTCAGTAACAATGGATTTGGCTATAACGACCAGGGGTTTGATTATGTTAACCACGATGGGAAGTTTGGCTTCAGCGCTCCAGGTTTCGAACATGATGGATTTGGTAATGCCAATCAGGGCTATGGTGGATTCGGTAACGGAAATGGTGCTGGAATGATGCCTTTTGGACCTGCTGGGGTCGCTCAAGGGTATGGTAACAGGGGACGGGGGCCTGTGATGAATCAGACTAGATTTGGTCGTAATAATGGGTATGATGGATACGGAAATGAGAATGGTAATTGGATGAAAGACCAACAGGAGGATGCTTTCTCTGGTAGAGGTTTTGAAGGACCTGTAGACAACACTCAGCGAATCAAGATGCTCGAGGAGCAGATGAAAGGTGTTGTGAATCAAAGTGCTGTTGGTTTAGATATGACCACAATGGGTTTGGTGCCTGGCCTGAGGGTACCGCTGAAGTTTAAAGCTCCCACATTTGACAAATATAAGGGAGATACCTGTCCGAAGGTGCATGTGCGATCATACTACAGACGGATGTCCGCTTACTTGAATGACGAAAGAATGCTGATGCATTTCTTTCAAGACAGTTTGTCCGGTCCTTCCCTTGAATGGTACATGGGGTTGGAGCCTACTCAGATAAAGACATGGAAGCAACTGGCTGAAGCGTTTGTGACTCATTATAAGTACAACAGTGACTTGGCACCAAATCGGGTCCAGTTACAGGGGTTGTCACAGAAGAAAGATGAGAGTTTCAAAGAATATGCACAGAGATGGCACGACATGGCTGCGAGGATTCATCCTCCTTTGGTTGAGAAGGAGATGAATGATATGTTCATAGGAACGTTCACCGGTATATTTTATGATAAGTTGTTTCCTGCTTCCTTGGGCAGTTTCTCGGATCTAATCTTGATGGGCGAGAAGGTTGAAAGTAATATTAAAATGGGGAGATTCCAAGCTGAGGAATCCACTTCAGTTGGAGGTAACAGAAAAGCTTTTGGTGGTCGCCGTCAGGGTGACGCAAGTGCAGTATTCGGGGGTCGAGGCCGAGACCGGGGCAAAGGACGGAATCAGTACAATCATCCGCAACAGGTGGCCAGCATCACAATTCCATTTCATCAACAACCAATGCCACTACAGCAGATACCACCGCAGCAGCAGCCACAACAGCAGTAGGGGCAAAATGCTGGCCAAAGAAGATTTCCGAACGCAAAGCCGAAACAAGTGTTTGAAGCGCCTCCTTCCACGTACGCGGAACTCTTTCAGACACTGTTGAGGCTGAATTTAGTGGAAAAGAGGACCTTGGCGCCGCCCACGGGACCAACCCTTCCTTATGGGTATGATGTTAACAAGCACTGTGACTTCCACTCCGGGGCACCCGGGCATGACATAGAGGCCTGTCATGCGTTTAAACATAAGGTTCAAGATCTACTAGATAGCAAGGCCATAAATTTTGGACGAGCAGGTCCGAATATAGTACAACAGCCAATGCCCAACCACGGGGCGAATGCTATTCTAACTGAGGAGGGTTTGAATCTGGTTATGGATGTTGATGAACTGAGAACACCGTTGTGTGAAATAAAGAGTAGGCTATTGAAAGGAGGTGTGTATCCGGGCTGCAATGAGTTTTGTCTAGAATGTTGGACCCAGGCTGGGGGTTGTGCTGAATTGAAGAAGGGTATTCAAACCTTGATAGATGAAGGCACGTTGCAATTCGACAGAACAACAGTTGAGAAACCTGCAGAAGTATTAGCTGATGAGCAAAGTGATGTAGCTATGGTGACAATTCCACGGAAGACGATAACTATAACGGCGCCAGCCAGACGACCGACGATCACTATCACGAAGGCAGGGCCAATCCCTTATGAGAGCACTAAGGCAGTACCCTGGACTTATGGGCTAGAAGCGTATTGTGATGGGGAGAAAATTGATATCAGTAAGCAGCCAGCTGAGGTTGTGGACAATGTCGTCGAGACTGGAGGGATGAAAAGGAGCGGGAGAATTTTTATATCGCCTGAGGTAGAGGCTGAACGATTGGCAAAAGGTAAAGGTAAAGTGAATGAGGATGTTCTCGTGCAGAGGAATGAAAAAGAAACGGAACTGAAGGATGTAGAAGAGTTTATGCGTCTTATCCGTAAGAGTGACTATAAGATTGTTGAGCACCTTCAACAGACGTCGTCGAAGATATCCATACTGTCGCTGTTATTGTGTTTCGAAGCCCATAGGAATGCGCTATTGAAAATTCTGGACACGTCGTTTGTACCCTAAGATGTTTCTGTGAATCAGTTGGAGGGGGTGATGACGCACGTAAATGCAGGCCATAGTTTGGGATTTACGGATTTTGATTTGACCCCGAGGGGAAGAGAGCATAATATGGCGTTGCACGTCACAGTTGAATGCAGGGGCGCAGTCATGTCCCACGTGCTGGTAGATACCGGGTCTTCCTTGAATGTACTACCAAAGAAAGCAATGATGAAGTTAGACATCAGAGGGATCATTTGTACGCCTAGTGACTTGGTGGTCAGGGCATTTGATGGTACACGGAGGTCAGTCTTTGGATCTATAACTTTGCCTCTGCAGGTGGGGCCGAAGGTTTTTGAAACTGAATTTTACATTATGGACATCCAGCCCGCATATAGCTGTCTTCTCGGACGACCATGGATCCATGGTGCTGGAGCAGTCACATCTACCTTACACCAAAAGCTGAAATACATGGTGGGGGACAGCGTGGTCACAGTTTGTGGAGAGGAGGATATACTGGTCAGCCATTTGTCCTTATTCAAGTACGTGGAAGTCGACGGTGAGATCCATGAAACACCCTGTCAAGCCTTTGAAGGGTTGCGCATCAAAGACAAAGTTCCAGGGCCGAGTAAAGCATCAGAGGTGGCAGTATCGTCATATAAAGAGGCTCAGGCTCTGGTGAAGACTGGTGAGACCAAGGGCTGGGGCAAGGTTCTGGATATTCCCGTGAAAATGGACAGATTTGGGCTAGGATATCAACTGTCATCATCAACGCCTGCTGCAGGGGCACCCCGTTTCAAAGGACCAATAACAATCACGGCTAGTGGAGTATATCACGAGACCATCAACGCTGTTTCAGATTCCGAAGAAGGAGACAACGACTGCGACATGGACGCCTGGATTCAGCCGAGCGTGCCAGGACAAGGGCTTTGCAACTGGTCTATTCAGGAGACTGTTCCTGTGACGACTAAACAGTAATACTTTGTTTTCTTAATTGTTGAACAATCCGGTGTCCTACCTGGGGCATCGTGATTTTTCTTAGGGCCGTTCTGTTATGTACATTGCACTGTTTAATCATTAAATAAAAGGCGTTTTCATGTACAAATATTGTGATCCCTGTTTTTCCTGTTTTCATTTTTCACAATAAAATGGCAACGTGGTTATTCACTTTGTATGTATTTTGAAGCATTTAACCATTTCCTTTGCAGGATTACTATTTCAGATGACATCTATGAACCGCCTATGACTCACTTCGACTTTGAGCACCCGGTATTTCAGACCGAAGAAGAGATTGTTGAAGATGGCGACGTTCCAGAAGAGTTGTCTTGGTTGGTAAAACAAGAAGACCGAATCATTCTGCCTCACGAGGAGGTCATTGAAATCGTCAATCTGGGGTCGGAAGGGGTTGAAAGGAACATCCGTATAGGGGCCGCACTGCAGAGCGACGTCAAGCGAAGATTGGTTGAAATTCTCAAAGAGTACAGTGATATTTTTGCTTGGTCGTATGAGGATATGCCTGGGCTGGATACAGATATGGTTGTGCATCGTCTGCCGCTAAAAGAAGAATGCCCGCCGGTTAAGCAGAAGCTCCGAAGAACTAGACCGGACATGGCTATGAAGATTAAGGAGGAGGTTCAAAAGCAGTGGGATGCTGGTTTCCTAGCTGTTACAAAATATCCCTCATGGGTCGCTAATATTGTGCCAGTGCCAAAGAAAGACGGTAAAGTGAGAATGTGCGTAGATTACCGTGATCTAAACAGAGCGAGTCCGAAAGATGATTTTCCACTTCCTCACATCGATGTGCTGGTCGATAATACCGCTCAATTCTCCGTATTCTCCTTCATGGATGGATTCTCGGGCTATAATCAGATAAAAATGGCGCCAGAAGACATGGAGAAGACTACCTTCATTACGCCTTGGGGAACATTTTGCTACAAAGTGATGCCCTTCGGATTAAAGAATGCTGGGGCAACGTATCAGCGTGCAATGACGACTCTCTTTCATGACATGATGCATAAAGAGATCGAGGTTTATGTTGATGATATGATTGCCAAATCCCAGACGGAGGAAGAACATTTGGTGAATCTGCTGAAGTTATTCAAGAGGCTTAGGAAGTTCAGGCTGAGACTGAACCCTAACAAATGCACCTTCGGGGTGAGATCAGGTAAACTGCTGGGGTTTATCGTGAGTGAAAGGGGAATAGAGGTTGATCTTGCGAAAATAAAAGCAATACAAGAAATGCCGACGCCTAAAATAGAAAAAGAAGTGCGCGGGTTTTTAGGGAGGTTGAACTACATCGCTCGGTTCATATCTCACCTAACAGCTACGTGTGAGCCGTTATTCAAGCTGTTGAAAAAAGACCAGGCTGTAACATGGAATGAAAATTGTCAAAAGGCGTTCGATAAAATAAAACAGTATTTGCAGGAGCCTCCTATTTTGATACCTCCAATGGCAGGGAGACCCTTGATTATGTATTTGACGGTTCTTGAGGGGAGTATGGGTTGTGTTCTAGGTCAACATGACGAGACAGGGCGTAAAGAGCATGCGATATACTACCTGAGTAAGAAGTTTACTGACTGTGAATCTCGATACTCAATGCTCGAAAAGACTTGTTGTGCGCTAGCCTGGGCCACCAAGCGTTTGAGGCAGTACATGCTAAATCATACAACCATGCTCATCTCGAAGATGGATACTATCAAATACGTATTTGAAAAGCAGGCACTATCTGGGAGAATTGCCCGTTGGCAGATGGTTTTGACCGAATATGACATCCAGTATGTCTCACAGAAGGCTATAAAGGGGAGCGTGTTATCAGAGTACCTGGCTGAGCAGCCTATTGAGGATTACCAATCGATGAGGTTTGATTTTCCTGACGAGGATATCATGTACCTGAAGATGAAAGATTGGGAAGAGCCGTTGCCGGATGAAGGGCCAAAGACGGATTCCAAGTGGCAGTTGATATTTGACGGAGCTGTGAATTCCTATGGTAGCGGAATAGGGGCAATCATCACCACTCTACATGGGTCGCACATCCCATTTACTGCTCGATTGACCTTTCTGGTTACCAATAATGAAGCCGAATACGAAGCTTGCATCATGGGGCTTGAAGAAGCCATTGATTTGCGAATCAAAAATCTGGATGTATACGGAGACTCAGCTCTGGTGGTGAATCAAATAAAAGGAGAATGGGAGACACGTCAGGCCAATTTGATACCGTACATGAATTATGCAAGGAGATTGTTGCCTTTCTTTGACAAGGTTGAATTGCATCATGTGCCGCGAGCAGAAAATTAGATGGCTGACGCCCTGGCCACATTGTCTTCCATGTATAAAGTCAACTTCTGGAATGAGGCTCACAGAATTATTATTTCTCGGCTTGACAGACCCGCCTTCGTATTTGCCATTGACGAAGCATCCGATGATAAACCCTGGTATTTTGATATCCAGAATTTCCTGAAGAACAAGGAGTATCCGGCTGGGGCATCCAGTCGCGATCAGAAGACCCTCAAGAGATTGGCTGGCAATTTCTATCTGAATCCTGACGGTGTCCTATACAAACAGAATCATGACTTGGTGCTGCTACGTTGTGTAGACGAGAAAGAGGCGAAGTTGCTTATGGAGGAAATACATGAGGGTACGTTTGGTACACATGCTGGCGGGCATGCTATGACGAGAAAGCTGTTGCGGGCAGGTTATTACTGGCTAACTATGGAAACTGACTGCTTCAAGTTTGCGAAAAGGTGTCATAAATGCTAGATTTATGCGGATAAGATCCATGTGCCTCCAAGTCCTCTGAACATGATGTCGTCACCGTGGCCATTCTCGATGTGGGGAATTGATATGATCGTAAAGATCGAACCGACGACATCTAACGGACACCGGTTCATTTTGGTAGCAATCGATTATTTTACCAAATGGGTGGAGGCGGCATCATATGCAAATGTGACCAAGCAGGTGGTAGCCAGGTTTATCAAACGAGATATCATTTGCAGATATGGAATCCCCGAGCGGATTATTACCGACAACGGTTCGAACTTAAATAACAAAATAATGAAGGAGTTGTGTCAGAGTTTTAAGATCGAACATCATAACTCTTCTCCTTACCGGCCCAAGATGAATGGCGCTGTCGAAGCGGCCAATAAGAACATAAAGAAGATTGTTCAGAAGATGGTGGTGACCTATAAGGACTGGCATGAGATGCTACCTTTCGCTTTGCACGGTTATCGTACGACGGTACGCACATCAACTGGGGCAACCCCGTTCTCGTTAGTATATGGAATGGAAGCAGTGTTACCACTGGAGGTTGAGATTCCTTCCCTGAGGGTATTACGAGATGCCCAACTCGACGAGGCAGAATGGGTGAAAGACAGGTTGAACCAGCTGAGTTTAATGGATGAGAATAGGCTAGCTTCTCTAGCATACGATCGTTTGTACCAGAGCCGAATGAAGAAAGCATATGATAAGAAGATACATCCTCGAAGCTTTCAGACGGACGACCTTGTGCTGAAAAGGATTCTCCCGCCGCAGGCAGATCACAGGGGCAAGTGGACCCCCAACTACGAAGGGCCATATGTTGTCAAAAAAGTCTTTTCAGGAGGAGCATTGTTATTGTCCACCATGGACGGCGAAGACTTTACGTCGCCTGTGAATTTGGACGCAATAAAAAAATACTTTGCTTGAAATTGACCCGCTGGGCAAAAAAAAGAGAGAGTCCAGGCAAAAATGGGGCATCTTGGTGAACCAAAAATAGAATAAAAGGTTCGGGCAAAAATTAGGGATAAAATTCAAAAGATGTACACCCGCGGAGTCGAAAACCTACACTGGGCGGCTTCGGCAAAAAAGGGTATCCCGGTGAACTGAAAACCCGCAAAGGGCGGTTCACGCAAAAGTTAGGGATTTGAAAAGCAAACGAACCAGATTCAACACTTTGCACGTGATTTAGACGAAGAATCTCAGCAAACGAACCAGAAGTTCTCCCCAGAACCTCCGTCTTCATCAAGCCTCCAGGTACCTTTTTCTTCTTTCGCGAACTCTTAAGCATGCATGTGGATTTATTCATCTGGATGTAGCGTAGCTTCGAGTGCTAGGTTGAAATGGAAACTGAGATAGATGTTGGTGTTTAGGTTTGAATTTCGGTGGATGAGGTGAGTGTTAGGGATTGGTGTTGTGGAATGGAGGTTCGAAGGTTTGAGGGCGTTAAGAATAAGTGCTAAGGGTGATTTGAGGTTCAGAGATCGCGTTTGTGAGCGTTTCAGAGAGAAGGATTTCAGAGGGCGCCGTTAGGGTTTTTTCAGAGAGGGGAGGATGAACAGTGGCGTGAGGGAGAGTGATAGTTAGTTTTAGGGTTGATCTTTGCTGAAGTTGGGTTGAAGGGATCTCGGGCCTTATGCCCAATTACGAATTGCTGAATGTATCCCCATTTTTCCATTCACACCCCTCTCCCCTTGTTCAAGTTTGGTCTGGGCCCAAGCATAATTGCTAATAACGCCCCCAGTTTGGGGCCCAGCAAGATAACCAAGGCAATTTGTCGCTAGTTGCACCCCCCTAAGTTTTGTTGTGTGGTTTTTTCTGAATTGGTGGACTGGGCCCAGCGCTTTGCTGAGCGCACCCCCCTCCTGGGCCCAGTTGTATTCTGATGAGTATAAAATGCTATTGGCACCCCCTTTGTTTTCATTTTTTTAATTGAATTTTTTTTTCTTTTCATTTGCATATTGGTTACAAATAATTCATAAAAAATCAAAAAATCATCATTTTAACATGGGACTTTTTCCCACATTTTGATAATTGTGTGAAGAAAATTATAATAAAAATAAAAATATTATTCTAAGCATTTTCCTATTTTTGGTGATTTTTGCATTTAATGGCATTTTATTTTCATTTTGTTTGTACATATCATTTTGTGAATTTTGTTTGGTCCTTTAAATTCATATTTTGATCCCATTCTTTTTGCGCTAGTTAGATTAGGACATTAAGTTTCCCCTGGATTTATTTCATATTTTTGTGAATTAATTTTGATTAGAGAACATTAGGTTAGTATAATTAGGGTTTAAATTCAACATAGGTGCATTCTAATATTCTCTTTTGGGGTTTTAGCATGAATTAGGTTATGGGGCATATAGGGTATGTAGGGTAGATATAGAAATACCCTTAGAATAAATCTTAGAATTTTGAATGCTATTTTACTATTTTTAGTGTATTTTGCAAATAAAGTGTTTGTTTGGTGTTCCCCTTGGGGTTTATGATTGTCTGTTTGGGTTTCTGGGCTTTTATTTTGGGGTGTGGGTTTGGTTTGAGCTTGTGGAAGCATGAAGAATCAATGGAGGAGATTGAATACAAAGATTAAGGTTGATGCATGAAGATTGATTGGAGGTTGAAGATGTTGATTGAAGACTTAGGAGAAATAGGATAAAACAGGAAGAGCTTAGAATAGACAAATTCTTCTGTCAAACATGGAGTGCATTGTTTGCCTCTATCCTATCCAATGACATAAAGTCCTCCTTGGGAAGCTCCATCTCTCCTTAGGAGGGATGAGTGGTATGCCCAAGTGAGTAGAACTTTGAGGATACCTTTCATTTGCAATGTTAAAGTCTTAGTGATTTCCTTTGGTTGTCATTGAGTTTCTTAACATTATAACCTGATCTTGTTGAATGATTCTCCCTTGGAGGTGCTTGTTGGAGCTTGGTAAAGATAAAATTGAAGCTTATTGAAGCATAAGTTTGAGCTTGTTGAAGCTGGTTGCTTGTTGAAGCTAGGGTTTTGCTGCTTGTTGAAGTTGAAGTCAGGAGCTTGTTGAAGTTGGTTACTGGTTGGGGTTTGAGCTTGCTTAAGCTGGGAGCTTGGTGGAGTTGGTGTCCATTGAAGATTGAAAGTTTATTGAAACTTGAAGATAGGAGTATTCATGAAGATGAAGGTTGTTGCTGTCAACTTTTTGCTGGTAAATCAACTGTTGCTGTCAGAGCTATTGCTTGTGCTGTGGGCTGTAGGAGTTTGGTGCCGCTGTTTGGGCTGTCTCCTCTGCTTTGGGGTTTTATTTTTATTATTATTTTTTTTGACCGTATTGTTTGTTAATCTTCCCCTTAGGTTTAAAGTGAAGCTGTTCACTTTGCCTATTATTTCCTGCTGCATTCATGCATTTTACTGCTTTACTGTATGTATTTGTTTCTTTTGCCGTTTATCCCCTAGGATCTCTGTTTCTCTCTGCGCAAGAGAGAAATATGATAGACATTAGGCTTTCATCCATGCATGACAACATTAGGGTAGTTTTGATTCCCTTTTCAACCATAGGCTTTTTAGAGCTTCTTTCTCTTCTCATCTCAAAGCAATTCAAGAATACGGTAATAAGGTTAATTGATGTCGTACGTTACGAGCCTTAAGCTATTTGAGAAAAGGTTGTTGGAGGGTCACTCTTCAGTAATCTGATTACTTAGTGTGTTACCCTTAGGGTGACATACGACGTAGTCACTCTCAAATCATAGTCTCTAGTGCTTCAGAGATTGCAAACACACTAAAAAAAAACACTTCTTGCGTAAAAAGACTGAAAACCAATCAAAGTGTCATTTTTGTCCGCTTGGACCCATAATCAGGAGAAAATCTTTTTTCAGAAGGATAAAAACAATCAAGACAGACTTGTGTCGTACGTGGGCCGAACTACGTTTGCTCTGATCTTTCATGTTGTATGAAAGTACGTAGGCATAGGATGCGATATCCTAGCGAGCAACCTCCCCCTCCTTTCCCGTAGGTAGGCGAACTACGTTGACTCTGATTTCTCGTTCCAGACGGGAATACGTAGGCATAAAGTGCGATACTTTGCCGAGTCATTTTATTTTATTTTAACCCCTGACCTGTAGAATAGATAGAATAACAATCCGTACTAAAAAACAAGCGTGGATCCCGTCGAGTACGACGGACGTGAGGGGTGCTAATACCTTCCCATTGCGTAACCGACTCCCGAATCCAGGATTTGGTTGCAATGACCATTCCTTTCCCGTCTTTGCGGTAGGTTTACTTCGAGCGTTTCCTTTCCCTCCTTTGGGATAAATAACGCACGGTGGCGACTCTTCTGTTCAGCCAGCGCCGATTTTCGCAGTAGCGACACTATGCACAGAATGCCAAGATGCAACGAAATCAAACTAGCAAAATAAATGCTAAGGAGAAAACCAAAATCCACCCTGTTGGGGAAAAGATTAACCCATGCTAATCACCATTGGACTTAAACTGGGAAACGAGCCTTGGACAGATTCTCTACTGGGGAACAAAGTTCTTACAAGAACAAGAAGTTCAAACTCAACTAAGGATTCACATCAAAACCTGCTGAGGAAAATGCTCTGAACGGTCTTCTAAAATGCAACTCTTCTGGGGAAAAGACAGCTCTGCTGGATAAACAACCAGACATTGAAAACAAATTCACCTTACTGGGGAATCAACAACTCTGCGGGGGACCCAGAATCACCCATCGATATTCACAACACGCCCTGCTGAAGAAAATAGCCCTGAATGGCTCACTAATACTCACCTGAAAGTGACGACTTGCTGGGGAAGCAATCAAAATCCAACCTGCCGAGACTTACTCGCCTAAGGAATAATCCACTATAGATCCACTCTACCAGGGAACCACAAACTTACCGACCTTGCTGAGAAATAGTCTACCCCTGCGGGGAAATAGGACTACTTCATGCTGACTTTGCTAAGGGTAGAGACAATTCTGCTAACCTGCTAGGGGAAAAGCCAACTCTACTGGGGATCGCCCAATGAGGGAATAACATCGACCTCTGCTTAAGGATGAGTAAATAACTCGAACTCTGAGGGGATCCAAAGTTATACATTCAAACTCTGTGGGGAGACAACACCTGACATTGCCCCGCTGTTGGAAAAAGTTCCACACCTGCATGGTGGAAAGAAATCTAGTATCAACTCACTGAGGAGTGAATGCATACCTGAAACCTGTGGGGATTAAATGTGTACTGACCAACTGCTGGGAATAAACGTGCACACTTAATCTGCTGGGAATATCAATCTCGACCCTCTGGGGATGACCTTACTCTGCTGGAGACTTCGGTCTTGAATTGCGGAGAGCTAAATATGTACCGACTAACTGCTGGGGATAAGCATACGCATTTAACTGCTTGGTCCACCTGCATATAACTCTACCGGGGATAGAGATGTTCAAACTTCAGTAGCTGGGGGAATGGTGATCATACCAGAGATACACCTCTGACAAATTTCCCCAAGGGTAACGACCCTGCAAAAATGAATAAACACACAAGATATCCTGTACAAAGGTCCTATATCAGTCATCATCCGTGACGTTGTTCAAATAACTCAGTTTTAACGATTATTGGCAAAGCCTGCAAGTTTATGTAGGCACAGTTTATCAAAAACATCGGGCGTTTTTCACAAACAAAAGAGTAAGGCTAAAACAAAACAAATAATTACTGAATAGTATATGTTTATTGATAGATGAGCCTATAAATAGGCAAGATTTTACAACAGATGCAACCCCTGAAAAGAGGAAGATGCGCAAAAATATACAGAAATGCACAAAAATATACAGAATGTCGGCAATGTGGCACAGACGAACACCATAAGTTGATCCATCTATGACTCGCATGACTCTGATGCTTCACCGGCGCTTCGTCTTTAGAAGAGATTTATTTAGATAAATGTCCCTCAGGTCCTCCGTCAATTCACTAAGCTCTGAAGATCGCACGCAGACCGCAGTCATTTTCTTTTTAAAATCTTTTTAAAATCCCTAACTTTTGCGTGAGCCGCCCTTGTGGGTTTTCAATTCACCGGGATACCCATTTTTTCCAAAGTCTCCTTTTCAGGTTTTCAACTTTGCGGGTTTACATCTTTTCATTTTTATCCCTAATTTTTTCCCGAACCCATTCTTTTCATGGTTCGCCGGGATGCCCCATTTTTGCCTGGATATTCTTTTTTCTTTCCAGCGGGTCTCTTTAAGCAAAGTATTTTTTAACTGCGTCTGCGTTCACAAGGGATGTGAAATCCTCACCATCCACGGTAGATAACAGGAAGGCTCCTCTGGAGAAGATCTTTCGCAGGATGTATGGACCTTCATAGTTGGGAGTCCATTTGCCCATATGATTTGTTTGTGGAGGGAGAATCTTTTTCAGCACAAGATCACCCATCTGAAAGCTTCGAGGGCGTACCTTCTTGTCAAAAGCTTTCTTCATCCGGCTCTGATTCAACCGACCGTATGAAATAGACGCTAGCCTTTTCTCGTCCATCAGGCTAAGCTGATTCAATCTGTTCTTTACCCATTCTGCCTCATCGAGTTTGACGTCCACTAGAACTCTCAAAGAAGAAATCTCGACTTTTAATGGTAGGACAACTTCCATACCATACACCAGTGAGAAAGGAGTTGCCCCAGTTGAAGTGCGTACCGTGGTACAATATCTGTGCAAAGCAAAGGGCAACATCTCATGCCAATCTTTATAGGTTACGACCATCTTCTGCACTATCTTCTTGATGTTTTTGTTGGCCGCTTCAACAGCTCTATTCATCTTCAGACGATAGGGCGATGAGTTGTGATGCTCGATTTTGAAACTCTGGCACAGATCCTTCATTATCTTGTTGTTCAGGTTCAAACCATTATCAGTAATGATTCTTTCCGGCACTCAGTATCTACATATGATGTCCTTTTTGATAAATCTGGCTACAACTTGCTTCGTGACATTTGCATAAGAGACTGCTTCCACCCACTTGGTAAAGTAATCAATGGCTACCAAGATGAAACAATATCCATTGGATGCGGTTGACTCAATCTTTCCAATCATGTCAATGCCCCACATGGAAAAGGGCCAAGGAGATGCCATGATGTTCATAGGACACGGCGGCACATGAATCTTGTCTGCATAAATCTGGCATTTATGGCATTTCTTTGCATATTTGAAACAATCAGATTCCACCGTCAGCCAATAATACCCTGCTCGCAACAATTTTCGAGACATAGCGTGCCCGCCGGTATGTGTACCAAAGGCTCCTTCATGGACCTCTTCCATAAGCAAGCTTGCTTCTTTCTCGTCCACGCATCTCAATAACACCAAATCATAATTTCTCCTATAGAGTACACCATCTTAGTTTAGATAAAAGTTGCCAGACAACCTTCTCAGAGTCTTCTTATCCCGGGTCGACGCCCATGGCGGATACTCTCGTTTCTTAAGAAAGTTCTAGATGTCATAAAACCATGGCTTGCCATTAGAGGCTTTGTTAGATGCCCAATTTTGCTTATTTAAGCTATCAGAAGTGGGCATCTTTCACTCCTTTTTGTCGAAAGTTTTCAAAACCGCCCTTGCTTTTGTTGATTTGCAATATTATGTGAAATGATCTTGGTACCTTTAATTTGTGTGCTATTGTGCAGTAATTAGGCATGAAAGAGTAGAAATTGAAGACACAAGAAAGATAACAAAGGAATCAAGAAAGAAGGCAAACAAAAGCAAGCTCGTTAGGCGAAGCTCTGGTGAGAGAGGTAGCGAGGTGTTCGCTAGGCGAGCACGTAGCGAGCTGCCAATGAACACTCCTAGACTTGGGTAGAACCAAAAAGATCAGATTTAGCTGGAGCGAGGAAGGTAGCAAACTGCTCGCTAGGCGAATCTCCAGCGAGCAGGTAGCGAGTGCTTCCAGAATCAAAAAGACCAAAACTCGCTGGAGCGGGTGAAACAGCAAAGGACTCACCTAGCGATTGATTGTTCGCCTAGCGAACGTCTGCAGATTCATCTAATGTGATTCCTCTGATTGAGGCTCTTCTGATGTAGTATTTTAGGGCTCACTAGGCGAACCATTCTGCTCGCCTAGCGAGCATGACAGCACAACACTTTTTCTATAAGTAGCATGGGCTACTTTTTGTAAAGGATCTTTTTTTCAACTACTTTCTTTTGTTTTTGCTCCAAAGTGATTTTTGTGACCTAGAAACCCAATATCTCATTATTCTTCATCTCTTAACAAGATTTTCCAAAAAGAAGGTGGATTCCCATCCAATATCGATTCTTCGACTCAGATGTTGATCAACCTTCTCCCGAAACTTCTTGTGCAAGCTACCATGAAAATGAGTAGTGTAACACCCCCTTTCTATACCCCCAAATAATACAATAATCATTTAGGCATAAATTCAAAATTTCATCAGAGTACATTTATATCACGGCATAAAAGGGGCATATCACATTATACCAAAAATTCAACATATACAACACCTGCTCAAAAAATATGCAACAACAGGGCAACACCCACAAGAAAAATATTTAGAACATAGGCGGAAACATCCAAATATTTCATAACTTCCAAAACATGTATTCACATACACATACATCATTCAAGTTGATTTACAACATCATCGATATAAACAATATTCATCCAGCATGTTTCATCAACATTCATCAGCAGATACAAGCATAGATGTATCACAAAAGAATCAAAATAATCCCTAGCTACCCGGTGCTACATATCAGAGCCGACCAAACAAAAAGGAATGACGCCACGCTTCACAAAAACTCCAGCAATCTAATCTGCAATGCCTCATAGAGCATTATAAAATAGAAGAAGGGTGAGAAACAATATCATAATACATAATGCACATAAACATATATATATATATACACATAACATCCAATAACGTCTTTCACGCTCTCACCGCAACTCATCTCACTACACCGTACATCGCAATGTATTCACAATTAATTATTTACAAATAGAGCATCAATCATAGACAACATGCATCAACAATGTTTATATCAATTCATAAACATACACACATATACATACATATCCATACATACATGTATCTTCAAGCCTTCCATTCATGCCAATTATCAACAATTAACATAAACATCTACATTCATGTTTATTCACCATACATCATGCACGTATGTCAACATACAACTCATAGAGACCGGCACACGACTCTATGCAGATGCATATGCGGTACCGACTCATTTCAGCAGGTTCAATTGAAGAACCAAAAATAACCATCGCTCACACCCCACATGGGCACACGAGGTTCTGCAGATTCACCGAGGAATCAATAAATAACCATCGCTCACACCCCACAAGGGCACACGAGGTTCTGCAGATTCACCAAGGAATCAATATATAACCATCGCAACATACGAGGTTCTGCAAATCCACCGAGGGATCAATAAATAACCATCACTCAAACCCCACAAGGGCACACGAGGTTCTGCAGATTCACCGAGGAATCAATCAACACAAGAATGCATATCATGATGCTTCACATGCAACATGACTCAAGACACTCTTGAAATGCATACATGTTTACAAATATACTCATATATTCGTCACATTCGTCGCATACATTCATTATGCATTCAAAATATATGTATCACAAAGCATATATATATTCATCATCCATTCAAACCAATTCCATACATGGTTCACATTCACAATCAATCTCGCCATGCATTTCTATTCAACTCAAGTAAATGCACAAAATTGCCAAACGACCACATTTCACACTTCACAAATCAGAAACTAGGATTCACGCCATACGGCTACCCATAGCGTACATAACAACATATAATTAGTTATTTCAGATAAGGAATGATCACAATCAAACCACAAAACCAACCCACGGATAGGAAACACAAGAAAAGAAACATGCTGTCAAGTTTGCTAACCTTCGCCTGGCGAAGCCTTCCAGCGAAGGCTCGCTGCCATTCGCCTGGCGAACTCGCTGGCGAAGCCAAACAGAAGCTACTACCATAGATTCGCTGCCACGTTCACTAGGATTCGCCTGGCGAACCCCTTCGCTACCACCTTCTCCTGGCGAACTCGCTAGCGAAGGATGATCTTAGCCACTGCCATAGGTTCACTACCCACTCGCTGGGCTTCGCCTGGCGAAGTTTCGCTGCCACTCGCCTGACGAACCTGCGAAACCAGAAAACCCCAAATGTTCCAAAACCATCATAACCTCAAAAATCGACCGATTAAATCCAAACCAGTTCCAGTAGCATAGCCCACTCATCACCCGACTAAACTACACCATCTATTCCAGATTCTAATCGATAAAACTCAGTTTCTACTGATTAAACCATCTTCCGACCTAGAAATAGAAACATAGAAAACAATCTAACAAATCCAATCTAGCACATACATGATCATATACATTATTAAGATGATAAAACTTCTCATCCTTACCTGATTAATCGCAAGCTAAGGTTGATTCTTGATGATTCTAGGTTTTGTTCCACTTTCTCTTCTTTTCTCTCCTCCTCTTTTCTTTCTCTTGTTTTCTTCTTAATGTTTCTATCTTTCTCTTTTCTCTCTATATCACATATTCTATTTTCTTTTCTCCCAAATTCTTTCCACACACTTATCAAATAATTCTCACAAAATATCCACTTAATATTATCACTAATGCCCAAAATACCCTCCAACCTATTTTTACCCGAAACTCTCAAAGTCAGCAAAAATAGTCAATATGTAAACATAACATATTATCACACAAATTCCACATAAATAAAATAATCACTTAAATAAATCAAATAAGGACTCAATAAAAATGGGAATTCAGAATCGGGGCGTTACGACTCTCCTTTACTTTAGGAATTTTCGTCCTCGAAAATATTACCTGATTCAAACAGCTCTAGATGCGACTCACACATCTTAATCTCCAATTCCCAAGTCATGTTGCCTTCCGCAACACCTCCCCATGCTACTTTCACAAGCGCAATATCCTTGCCTCTGAGCCTCTTAATTTCACGGTCCAAAATCCTAACCGGTAAAACCTCAACTGTAAGATTATCTCTTACCTCAACCTCATCCATAGGAATAACATGCGACGGATCCGAAATATACTTCCGAAGTTGCGAAACATGGAACACATCGTGCAAATTCGAAAGGTTCGAAGGCAACGCCACATGATAGGCCACAACACCAACTCGTGCAGTAATCTGATACAGACCAATGAAACGAGAAGTCAACTTCTTCGACTTCAAAGCACGACCCACGCCCGTAACCGGTGTAACCCTAAAAAACACATCGCCTTCTTGAAACTCAAGATCCTTTCTTCTCTTATCATGATAACTCTTTTTCCTACTCTGAGAAACTCTCATCTTTTCCCGAATAAACTTCACTTTCTCCGTCGTTTGTTGTACCATCTCCGGTCCAACTACCAACTTCTCTCCGATTTCATGCCAACACAAAGGTGTTCGACATCTCCAACCATACAAAGCCTCAAATGGTGCCATACCAATACTTGAGTGAAAACTATTGTTGTAGGTGAACTCAATCAACGCCAAATAACCATCCCAAGCACCACCTTGCTCGAGCACACAAACACGCAACAAATCTTCCAATGATCGAATCGTCCTTTCGATTTGACCATCCGTCTGCGGATGATAAGCTGAACTCAATCTCAACTTAGAACCCAAAGCCTTTTGCAAACTTTCCCAAAATCTCGAAGTGAATCTAGGATCCCTATCCGGCACAATACTCTTAGGAACCCAATGTAACTTCACAATCACACCAACATAAATCTCGGCTAACTTCTCCAAAGGATAACTAATATCAATCGGAATAAAGTGAGCAGATTTAATAAGCCTATCAACAATCACCCAAATAGCATTGTGACCTCTTTGCGTATTAGGCAATCCCGTAACAAAATCCATCGATATACTATCCTATTTCCCCTCTGGAATGTCCAACGGTTGCATCAAACCACTAGGCTTTTGATGTTCCACTTTAGACTTCTGACAAGTCAAGTACAAATACACAAACTGAGCCACATCCCTCTTTAATCTGGACCACCAAAATATTTTCTTCAAATCTTGATACATCTTATTCGCTCCCGGGTGAATACTTAAGTTACTCCGGTGTCCTTCCTCCAATATCATCTTTTCCAACTCTACATCATCGGGAATACAAATACGACCACGAAATCTCAAAATTCCAAAATTATCAACCTTGAAGTCCTCATTCTCATTCATCATCAAATCAACGAACTTCAAATCCAACTTTTGCTTTTCGCACACGGTAGCAAGAAAATCATTCGTAACATACAACATACCAAGTTTCACACTACTCGGCGTCATCTCACAAACCAAACTCAAATCTATAAAATTCTCCAACAATTCCCATTCTCTTACCATCAGTGTTGACCTATGAACCAACTTTCGACTTAAAGCATCAGCTACCACGTTTGCCTTACCCGGATGGTAATTCAAACCAAAATCATAATCCTTCAAAAACTCTAACCATCTCCTCTGCCTCATGTTCAATTCCTTCTGATCAAATAAATATTTCAAACTTTTGTGATCACTAAAAACTTCAAATCTCGAACCATAAAGATAATGTCTCCAAATTTTCAAAACAAACACCACGGCCGCTAACTTCAAATCATACGTAGGGTAGTTATTCTCATGCACTCTCAATTGTCTCGAAGCATAAGCCACAACTTTCCCATCTTGCATTAAAACACCTCCCAAAACGGACAAGGAAGCATCACAATAAACCACAAACGGTTCCGTCGGATTTGGCAAAATCAAAACCGGCGCCGTTGTCAACCTTCTCTTAAGCTCAACAAAACTCTTCTCACAATCAATATCCCAAACAAAAGCCTTTTCCTTACAAGTCAATTGAGTCAACGGAAGTGCCAACTTCGAAAATCCTTCAATAAACCTCCGATAATAACCGGCTAATCACAAAAAGCTTTGAATCTCTGTAACTGACTTAGGAGCTTCCCACTGCATTACCGCATCAATCTTGGACGGATCAACACTAATACCATTACCAGAAATAACATGCCCAAGAAAACTCACTTCCGATAACCAAAATTCACACTTTGACAACTTAGCATATAATTGCTTCTCTTTCAAAATCTGCAATACAACTCTCAAATGCTCTACATGCTCTTCTTGAGACTTAGAGTAAATCAAAATGTCGTCGATGAAAACAACCACAAAACGATCCAACTGATCATGAAAAATACGATTCATGTATTCCATAAACACACCTGGCGCATTAGAAACTCCGAATGGCATCATTGAAAATTCATAATGACCATACTGTGTCCTAAAAGCCGTCTTTTGAATATCCTCCTCTTTGACACGAATCTGGTGATAACCTGACCTCAAATCAATCTTACTAAAAACACGGGCACCAACCAATTGGTCCATCAAATCATCAATTCTAGGAAGCGGATACTTGTTCTTAATAGTTACCTTGTTCAACTGCCGATAATCAATACACAACCGCATACTCCCATCTTTCTTCTTTACTAACAATACCGGTGCACCCCAAGGAGAAACACTCGGCCTGACAAACCTCTTTTCCAACAAATCATTAAGCTATTTCTTCAACTCTACCAACTCCGATGCCGACATACAATACGGTGCCATCGAAATCGGTCTAGTACCCGGAACTAGATCAATCGAAAACTCAACTGCCCTCTCCGGCGGTACATCCGTAATGTCCTTCGGAAATACTTTTGGAAAGTTGCACACCACTGGAACCATATCCAGTTCAGCCTACCTCTCTATCGACAATGATGCAAACAAACAGAACACTTGAGCCTCATCCGCCAAAAGTTTCTTTAACTCTTTAGTAGATAGAAAACTCTCTTCCTCATCATCTTCCACAGAAGGAAACCTTACCAACTTATGATAACAATCAATACGGACTCTATTATAGTGCAACCAATTCATACCCAAGATCACATCTAATCATTCTAACGGCAAACACACCAAGTCCATAATGAAGTCTTTACCATACATGGTCAAAGGACAACTTAAACATACCAAAGACGTAGTTACTGACCCCGAAGCGGGTGTCTCAATAAACATATCACCACCACAAGAAGACAAACACAAATCCAAACGCTTAGCGCACTCAAAAGAAATAAACTAATGAGTCGCTCCAGTATCAATAACAGTAACTAAAGGCATATTATTAATAAAACATGTATCTTTAATCAACCGATCTGCATTAGTAGTGTCTGCACCGGCTAATACAAATACCTTCCCACTTGTTGGAGCCTGCTTTGGCTTAATACACTTTGTACTAATATGACCAACTTCCCCACAGTTGTAACACTTCACCACGTTCCTTCTACAATCAGTTGTAGCATGGCCGATACTTCCACAGTTAGCACACTTCGCTTCATCCTCCTTACACTCAAAAGATTTGTGCCCCACTTCACCGCACCTATAGCACTTAATAGGACCAGAAATTCCACCTCCGGACCTCTTAACAAAGTTTTCCCTATGCTTGCCTTTATCAGCAGGCATCACATAAGGTCCACTCCTTACCGGTTGCTTTCCTCTCTTCTCATTCAAACTCTTATAGTGAGTAGAACGAGCTTTACTATCTTCTTCAAAGATTCTACAGTATTCGGTCAAGTCCGAAAATCTCCTTATCCTCTGTTAACCCACCACTTGCTTGATCTCGGGACGCAAGCCGTTCTCATACTTAACACACTTGGAAAATTCCGCCGTCACCGCATCATAATGAGGATGGAACTTCACAAACTCTGTGAACTTAGCTGTGTAGTCTATCATGGACATGTTGCCTTGTTTCAATTCCAGGAACTCCATCTCTTTCTTTTCCTTCACACTCTCAGGATGATACTTTCTCAAAAATTCGGTGCAAAATAAATCCCAAGTGATTTCCTCATTGTCTACTTCAAGAACTTGTCTCATACCGACCCACCAGTCGTCGGCTTCTTCTCTCAGCATGTGAGCCCCAAGTCTCACCTTGTTACCTTTAACACAATTCATAACTCTAAAGATCCTTTCGATCTCCTTTAACCAAATCTGAGCACCGTCCGGATCAATCCTTCCCTTGAATATCGGCGGCTGATTCTTTCTAAACTCATCATTAGCGTTCACATTCGGCGCACCCTGCACCGCCCTAGCCATTGCCTCCAATGCAGCAACCATCCCATTGTCATTACGACCAGCCATATTCTGATTATTCCCAAAAATAACAACAAGGTTAAACAACCGTTCAATCAACAAAACAACGAGACAGACACAACTGACTCAACACAGGCTCTGATACCACTTAATGTAACACCCCCTTTCTATACCCCCAAATAATACAATAATCATTTAGGCATAAATTCAAAATTTCATTAGAGTACATTTATATCACGACATAAAAGGGGCATATCACATTATACCAAAAATTCAACATATACAACACCTGCTCAACAAATATGCAACAACGGGGCAACACCCACAAGGAAAATATTTAGAACATAGGCGGAAACATCCAAATATTTCATAACTTCCAAAACATGTATTCACATACACATACATCATTCAAGTTGATTTACAACATCATCGATATAAACAATATTCATCCAGCATGTTTCATCAACATTCATCAGCAGATACAAGCATAGATGTATCACAAAAGAATCAAAATAATCCCTAGCTACCCGGTGCTACATATCAGAGCCGACCGACCAAAAAGGAATGAAGCCACGCTTCATAAAAACTCCAGTAATCTAATCTGCAATGCCTCATAGAGCATTATAAAATAGTAGAAGGGTGAGAAATAATATCATAACACATAATGCACATAAACACACACACACACACACACACACACACACACACACACACACACACACACACACACACACACACACACACACACACACACACACACACACACACACACACACACACACACACACACACACACACACACACACACACACACACACACACACATATATATATATATATATATATATATATATATATATATATATATATATATATATATATATATATATATATATATATATATATATATATATATATATATATATATATATATATATATATATATATATATATATATATATATATATATATATATATATATATATATATATATATATATATATATATATATATATATATATATATATATATATATATATATATATATATAGACACACACACACACACACACATAACGTCCAATAACGTCTTTTACGCTCTCACCGCAACTCATCTCACTACACCATACATCGCAATGTATTCACAATTAATTATTTACAAATAGAGCATCAAGCATATACAACATGCATCAACAATGTTTATATCAATTCATAAACATACACACATATACATACATATCCACACATACATGTATCTTCAAGCCTTCCATTCATGCCAATTGTCAACAATTAATATAAACATCTACATTCATGTTTATTCACCATACATCATGCACATATGTCAACATGCAACTCATAGAGACCGACACACGACTCTATGCAGATGCAAATGCGGTACCGACTCATTTCAGCAGGTTCAATTGAAGAAACAAAAATAACCATCGCTCACACCCCACATGGGCACACGAGGTTCTGCAGATTCACCGAGGAATCAATAAATAACCATCGCTCACACCCCACAAGAGCACACGAGGTTCTGCAGATTCACCAAGGAATCAATATATAACCATCGCAACATACGAGGTTCTGCAAATCCACCGAGGGATCAATAAATAACCATCACTCAAACCCCACAAGGGCACACGAGGTTCTGCAGATTCACCGAGGAATCAATCAACACAAGAATTCATACCATGATGCTTCACATGCAACATGACTCAAGACACTCTTGAAATGCATACATATTTACAAACATACTCATACATTCGTCACATTCGTCGCATACATTCATTATGCATTCAAAATATATGTATCACAAAGTATATATATATTCATCATCCATTCAAACCAATTGCATACATGGTTCACATTCACAATCAATCTCGCCATGCATTTCTATTCAATTCAAGTAAATGCACAAAATTGCCAAACGACCACATTTCGCACTTCACAAATCACAAACTAGGATTCACGCCATACGGCTACCCACAACATACATAACAACATATAATTAGTCATTTCAGATAAGGAATGATCGCAATCAAACCACACAACCAACCCACGGATAGGAAACACAAGAAAAGAAACATGCTGTCAAGTTCGCTAACCTTCGCCTGGCGAAGCCTTCCAGCGAAGGCTCGCTGCCATTCGCCTGGCGAAGCCAAACAGAAGCTACTGCCATAGGTTCGCTGCCACGTTCACTGGGATTCTCCTGGCGAACCCCTTCGCTACCACCTTCTCCTGGCGAACTCGCTAGCGAAGGCTGATCTTAGCCACTGCCATAGGTTCGCTGCCCACTCGCTGGGCTTCGCCCGGCGAAGTTTCGCTGCCACTCGCCTGGCGAATGCTGGCGAACCTGCGAATCCAGAAAACCCCAACTGTTCCAAAACCATAATAACCTCAAAAATCGACCGATTAAATCCAAACTAGTTCCAGTAGCATAGCCCACTCATCACCCGACTAAACTACACCATCTATTCCAGATTCTAACCGATAAAACTCAGTTTCTACCGATTAAACCATCTTCCGACCTAGAAATGGAAACATAGAAAACAATCCAACAAATCCAATATAGCACATACATGATCATATACATTATTGATATGATAAAACTTCTCACCCTTACCTAATTAATCGCAAGCTAAGGTTGATTCTTGATGATTCTAGGTTTTGTTCCACTTTCTCTTCTTTTCTCTCCTCCTCTTTTCTTTCTCTTGTTTTCTTCTTAATGTTTCTATCTTTCTCTTTTCTCTCTATATCACATATTCTATTTTCTTTCCTCCCAAATTATTTCCACACACTTATCAAATAATTCTCACAAAATATCCACTTAATATTATCATTAATGCCCAAAATACCCTCTAACCTATTTTTACCCGAAACTCTCAAAGTCGGCAAAAATAGCTCAATATGTAAACATAACATATTATAACACAAATTCCACATAAATAAAATAATAACTTAAATAAATCAAATAAGGACTCAATAAAAATGGGAATTCAGAATCGGGGCGTTACAAGTAGCTAAGTCTTCCATTTTGTCAAGGTTAGATGTAGATGATCATAAGCTTTGTGTGTAAATGGGTTGATCTTCATTTGTAAACTATTTGATGATGGATGTATGGTGAAAACCTTGTTTTATTGATAACTCTTTGTGTTGGTTTATTATTGAAAGGTGTTTTCCAACTCTTTACCTAGGTTTTCATCTATCTATGTTCTTGAGCTAGAGATAGTTTTGAATGTGTTTGTTCACTAAAATGTCAAAACCTAAAAGTTACCATTTTGATAGATTGTGTGAGAAATCAACAATGGATCAAAATGGGAAAACCCACAATGTGTGTTAGAAATAATCACATTGGGAGGATATTATGAATGTGTTTATCATCTAATGGAGTTTATGAGTTTTGTTTGATCGAACATATACATGCAAAGTGATCGTCGAACCCTAACTTAGACAATCTTTCTCAAATCGTAAAACCGAAACTTTTACCGCAATTTCTTACTTCTTTTTATGCAAGCTACCATAACGAAAAACCAAAACCCCCTTGTTACTATAAGTTAAGAACTTAAAAACTATCGAACGACAGCAATATCACATATTCCTTGTGGAGACGATAACAAACCCCGATACTCTACCCTGTATCCAACAAAATGGCGTTGTTGCCGGGGAATGTGAATTGATATTGCGAGCATCGCAATAGTTGCTGAATTTTTAACTTATGAATTTTTGACTTGTGCTTGTTAATTTGTTTGGTTTAGTGTGCAAATTTCATTTTATGCGAGGGCAGATTCCTGAGGAATGAATTCTTTTTGATCCCAAGATCAAAAGAAAAGCAAGGAGACTGAATAGAAGAACGAGACGGAGGAGGCAACAAGCTAGACAACGGCAAGAACAAGGAGAAGGTTCTTCTACAACACCACCACCACCTTTCACACCTATCATGGATCCACCACCACCACCGCCCGTTTCCACACCATGTGTCAACAGTCCGAGGAATACTGCTCAGTTTGCCAACCACACGGGAAGGCAAGTCAAGATGAAGACGAGAACTCTTAATTTTCTATACGGAAGTCCATTCACCGGAATAGACCATGAAGACCCCTTTGCCTTTCTCACTAAATTTTACGAGATAACATTGGTGGCCGGAGTTGATCAAGCTCAAGAGCTACCGTTGTTCAAAAGACTTTTTCCTCACGCTTTGCTCGGCAAAGCCAAAGATTGGTACTTGGAACAAACACTTGTAGTCATGACAGATTGGAACGTGTTGGAAGAGAAGTTCATTGAAAGGTTTTTCTCCCACAACCGGTTCATGGAATCCAAAACAGCTATCTCCGTGTTTTCGCAAGGAGCCAATGAATCATTGAACGAGGCATGGGAAAGATTTAAATCCATGCTTCAAAAGTGCAAAGACCATGGTTTTGACGAATTGACGCAAATCCACATTTTCAAAAACGACCTTCAACCTAATTGTAAGACTTTATTGGATGCCACTGTGGGTGGTTCTTTGTTGTCTAAAAACGCCGACGAAGCTACTGATATCATTAACCGTATGGCTCTAAATGACCTCCAAATTCAAAGTAGAGGCAACACTTTGAAGAAACCGGGAGTGCTTGAACTTGGGACAAACGATGCTATTCTTGCCCAAAATAAACTCATTTCACAACAAGTTGAACTCTTAACTCAACAAATAAAAGAGTTGAAAGAGCCTTCAAAAGCTAAACAAATAGCTTGTTGTGAGCTTTGCTAGGGTGAACATGATACCAGATTTTGTCCACCTCCCGGGTTCGAACAGGTGAATTACATGGCGAACCAACGAGACTACCAATCGAGGAAACAACAACAACAACCGTATCAACAACATCCTCAAAATCAACAACAACAACACTTTCAAGGGAATCAAGGGTACATACCAAGGGGTAACTATCACCATAACCAAGGTTATATGGGTGGTACTTCTAGCCGTCAAAATCCATACCAACCTCAACAACCGCCGGTCGTGACTTCAAAGTTAGAAGAGACATTGACACAATTCATGCAATTGTCGATGGCTAATCAAAAGAGCAACGATGAGACAATCAAAAATCTCGAAACTCAAGTCGGTCAACTTACTAAACAACTAGCGGAACAACAACTCGGACCATCTTTTTCGGTGAACACGCTGTCATACCCTAAATTTGCCCATATTTTTTTTTGTTAATCAAAGGCATTGGTACAAACCATCAGAGGTTTGTCAAGAAACTTTGAGGTTTCATCATTTGTAGAGGCATGAGGTAGAAGTTTGTTGAGCACCTCAGAGGTCATGGTGGAGTTGGAATGATCATCCAGTTCATCTGCACAATGCCTAGGCAAAAAGGGTGAAATTAGGGTTTCAATTTTAATCAGGATAAATATTTTTTCGGGAGAAATACTTGTTTCCATGGCCTTCCATGTGTCCTAAGGTGTATGGGGATGAGATATTGACCATCAATTTTAATCAGAAGAGCTTCAATTGATCAGTCAATTGAAAATCAGGAGATTTGGGGAAAAAGTCAACTGTAGTTTGAATTTTGATTTAAAAGGTGTTCCAATGATGGAATTATGGTCCATGAATCTCATATGGCTTAGTGAAGTCCACTCAAGAATTTTCAAGGCCTCAGAAGACCCAGAACATCAACAACCGACTCGGTAGTCATCGATCGATCGTTTCGTTGACCAAAAAGTCAACTCTTCAACCATAAGGAATTTGACCTCAAAGTGTGAGGAAAAAATGTTTCTAATGCCATATTACACCTATCCATGAAGTTTCATTACCATTGGATCAAGGATGGAGGAGTAACCGAGAAATCGAGAAATTAGGGTTTTGAAAGGGACAAGACCATAACTTCTTAACCACACATCCAATTGAGTTGGTTCAAAGCTTGTTGGAAAGGTCTTGACAAATCATACAAAAGTCTCACAGAGGTCCATGTGCAAAAAATGAGTAGATTGGGAGTTATGATCAAAATCATTACAAGAGGGGAAAACACTTAGAAAATTTCTGTTTTCTGGCCTTGCAAATCATGTTTTCAGCCAACTTTGAAGGGATTTTTGACCTAGTTCCACTTGGAATCTGAAGATCATGAAAACATGAAAGTTGTAGAGCTCCATGAGGGCTTTCCAAAATGTACTAGAATTCCTCCATAGCCCTTATGAGTTGAGAGTTATGAATCCATCAAGTTGGGGTCTCAACACTTGAGTGCACCATTTCCACTTTTTCACAAATTCACTTTTCAACCACTTGAACCATTCTCAGTCATTTGATCATGTTTTTATCTGATGATTAGAGAGCTTGATGAGTGAAAATGCAGTAGTTGAAAGCTTGGCAAGGTTGGCAAGACAAGTTGCAATATTTTAATGAAAAAGCAAGAGGAAAGAGAAACTTTTTTACAAGGTAACTTGCAGCTGCAGCTCCGTACTGTCTAGCTTCAATTTAGTCACCTCCATGAACCCTATTTTCGCTACTTCAAAAATAAGGTGCCGGAAAAACATAAGAGTCACCACCTTTCGTTATTTATCCCTCAGAACGGGAAAGGAAACGATTGGAAAAAACCTGACGAAAAGGTATAAGACAAGGTCATCGCAACCATTGTCTTGATTCGGGAGTCGGTTATGCAAGGGGAAGGTATTAGAACCCCTCATGTCCGTCGTACTCGACGGGATCCATGCTTGTTGTGTTTATTTGACGGGTTTATTACATCTAACTACGCTAAAAGTCTGGTCTGAAAAGAAAAAGAAAATGACTCGGCAGAACACAACAATTTTATGCCTACGTATTCCCGTCTAGAACGAGAAATCAGAGTCAACGTAGTTCGCCTAACTACGGGTTACGGGGGAAGGTTGCTCGCCGAGATATCGCAGCTCGTGCCTACGTACTTTCACACGGCACAAAAGATCAGAGCAAACGTAGTTCGGGACACGAGAGACACAGGTTTGTCTTTTTTATCTGAGTAGGGTTAACAGACGGTTCCAGCAGTTTGGTGTATGCAGCTCGCTCGACGGAGACTTAGGCGTTTACCATTTGCGGTAGAACCGGGAGTTAACAAAACTCTCCTTCTAAAAAGGGGTTTCCAAGGATTAGAGGCCCAAGAGGACAAAAAGCTGTTTGATCTTTGTTTTCTGTTTTTTAGAAGAAGTATCTTTTTATGGATGTTTGCAACTGATATCCCACTAGAGACTATGACCTGAGAGTGAATGTGTCGCATGTCACCCAAAGGGTGCCAAACTAAACATCCAAAATGTTGAAAAGAAACTCTCCAACAACCCTTTCTAAAGTAGTTTAAGGCTCGTAGCATACGACATCAATTAGCCTTTATTACCGTATTTTGATTTGTTTGAAGATGAGAAGAGAAAAGACGCACTAAAGGGGAACTGATCCAATCCTAAAGTTGTCATGCAAAGTTGATCCTATGATTGAGGTTAAGAGGGAACTTCCTAATGTTATCAGGAATGGTTAGAACCCTAATGTCTGTCATAACTTCTCTTAAACAAGAGAAGTCAGAGTTCCTAGGGGAACATGGCAAAGGAAAACAACAACAGAAGAAATAAACTGTAAAGAAATAACTGTAAATAAAATGTATGCAATGCAACAAACAAGAAGAAGGAGCCAAGCTCAACTTCTAGAGCAAGCAAGCCCAAAGGCAACACACAAAGCACAGGCAAGGGAGACAGACTCAACCTTAAGCCAGCAAGCAAAGCCATATAATAGCAGTCAAGCAGAGCGAGACAAACTCAACCTCTAAATGCAGACAAGCAAAGGGAGCTAATCTCAACCTTTAGGATGCTCTTAGGCCTTGATCACTATATGATAACCTAGTCTAAATGCAACACACCAAGAAGTCACACAAGCAACAGTCAAGCCATCAGAGAATATAGCAGACAAAATAGCAGACAAACAGCTCAACAACAAAGCAGATAAACAGCAAAACAAACAAACAGTCTGCAACAACTCCAAGTCGAAGCCATCTTCAAGAGAAGGAAAGCTCCATATTCAAGCTCCAACAAGAGATGAAAGAGTTAATACCAAGATTATTGATTGATGATGGGAAGCAGGATGGAAACCAAAGGAATCCAACCTGGCACTCAACCATACATCTGAGATAGGCATCCTCAAAGGTTCTACCTCTTGTGAAATTCCACACATCCTTCCAAAGGAAAGATGAGGCTTCCACATAGGGACCTTGAATCATAGGATGGGAATGGAAAGCAATCAAAGCAATCCATGTTTATTTGAAGAAAGAGAAAGCAAACTAGGCTCTTCCTAAACCTTAATTGAACAAGCTCAAAGAAAGCTACTAAAAGCATGTCTAAATACCAAAAACAAACACCATAATCAAGCAAACAGAAGCTTCTACATGTCTAAAGCACCATCCAAAAAGAAAGGAAACCTATTATGAACTAAAGGCCACCATTGAGGTCATTCTAAAGCAAGTGTCATGTTGAAAGCACATTAAAACTAGCCCAAGTACTAAATCAAATTAAAATACTAAAACTACTTCTAAAATCCTATAAAATTTTCTAGGGGAACCTAAGAAGGTTAATGACCTATAGTAGAAAGGTCAGAGATCAAATCAAATGGGAAGGTCACCTAAAAAATCCTAGATCACAAGGTATCAAATGAAAACCCTAAAATGGAAGGTCTAATGATCCTAATCCAAAACAGAACTTAATGTTATCTAAAAAATATGAGATAATTCCTAAGGGATCATGCATCTCTACCGTACCAGCTAGCCAAAAATCTCAACAAGAATCCATACCAATTGAAAGAACAAAAATCAGAAAGAAGATGGATCAAAAATGAAAAATTAAAGAAAATAGCAAAAATGAGAAAATGTCAAATAAATTGAAAATCAGGCAAAAATCAAATGTAAAAGCACAGAAAAATCACAAATAAAATCTAGAGCATGGACATATTTTTATGGTATTTTTCTGATTAATGAATTTAATATGAATTTTGGAGTGCAAATGAATTAAAATAAAATGAAAATGAATTAAAAAACAATTAAAGCTAGGAAATAATTAGGCGCGTTGGATCTGAAGACTAAGTAAGCTAATCAAAGGAGCACGCACGCGCCACATCACTTGCCAGGTCAGATTAATGAAACGCAGTGTTTGCTGCAGTCAAAGTCCAAGTCTCAGGATTAGATCTCGTGCATTGATTCTGATTACAAAGTCTCTTCTCCAGACTGATCCAACGGATGTGAAGTCATCTTCCTCATTCAAATTGGAAATGGAAGGAAGGTTTTCAGGTGAACCAGACGGTGGCTCCGGTGCCTGAGCCACCGTCTTCTCCGGCGAGCCAAAATTGCAGGTCAACAATCCTTAACAAAATCTACATCATTCCACTCCAAATTTCATGCTGAATCCAAATATCACCTCTGTTTCTCCTAAATCCTCACGCATTTTAAAATTCAATAGCAAATAGAAAATGCACCAAATCCTCAAGTGTCACCAAATCTCAATCCAAAACCATAGATCTATTCCTCATGCTTCATAGGTCATCCTAAACTATCTAGATCGTGTTAAATCCTTAAGATCAAGCCAATTCGCATTCAAACAGAAATCAAGTTGCATCTTAAGTTGTCTCTAAACCTCCAAATATTGATCCAGAATCCATCTAATCATCTTCCTAAACCTTATCCTCATGCTAAAATATACTAGATCAACATGAATCTACAACAATTTTGAAAGTTACATACCTGAGTTGGAGCTTCAAATTGGAGCAGTTAGAGCACGATCCTTGGCTTCAAATTGTGCAGATTCACTCTATGTTTGATGCTGAAGATGAATCAATCCTTAATTTGCCTTGAATTGTTCTGAATCAGAAATCACGATTTGCACTTGGAGCTTGAAAATTCAACTTGCAATATCTGGCTATGGCACGCAATGGACACCAAAAATTGATCTGAATCCATCATGGAACTTATATAGAAGATGTTTGTGGGCTTTGGAGGTCCATTGAAGGCCCAAATCAGAATATCCACATTTCAATTTTCCTTCAAAAGCTCAACAATGGAATGCACGAATTTTAAATCAAAACTTCTCCAAGAAGCTTCAATTCCCTTGCTTGTTAACTGCGGAGAGTGTAGAGATCAATTGGAGAGCTTGAACTTATCATATGACCAAGTTTTGATGTGTTGCTTATTCATGAAGTAATAAACCAAAGCACCATGAAATAGGTCCCAAATGAAAATTCTAATAATGTCAAAGTGCTTAGAATGACTTTTCTAATTAAAATGAGTACTCACTTGGCCTTATTTGAACCCTCATGAATTAATTTGAGAGTTGTTCACTTAAATGCCTTTAAATCCCCCTTTTGTCAATTTCTTTCAAACCAAGTCTCACCCTAAGCCAAATCAATTCATCATGAATACATGGTTGACCTAAAAACATCATTTTAAGCAAGTTTCATGTTGAACAAAATTTCATTTGAAGCTTGCAAGATAGTGAAAATGACCTATAATGTCAAATGACCTATAATCTCACTTTCCCAAAATACCCCTAACTTGTAAACCTCATAACTTGAGTTCTACAAATCAGATGGAAGACTTCTAGTAAAATTTGGAAATCTAAGATCAACACCTACAACTTTCATGTTGGCCAAAAGTTGAGGAGAAACACCCTTCTAGGTCAAAAGTTCCTTGGAAGTTGGTTGACTTTTGCAGACAAATTTCACATTCATCTGATGACCTGTAACTTGTCTAGACCATAACTTAAGTTCTATAAATCCAATGGAGGACTTCTAGTACTCAAATTAAAGCTAAGAGAGTGCTCTACAAGTTTCATGTTGTCCAAAAGTGGAGATGAAACTTGAATAGTGAGATAAGTGGTCTTGAAGTTAGGCACTAAATAAGGGATTTTACCCTGAGAACCCTAGTTTAGCAACTCCTCACACTTTGAAATTTTCTTGGATTGATCTTGAAATATCACCTCATGTATCTCAACACAACTCTCCTTGATTACAAAGACTTATAATTGAGCTTTGATCCTCTTCAATTTCACAGTTGACTTAAGGTTACTCAGATTAAAACCCTAATTGCAACACCCTCAACTGTGGCTCTTCACACTTTGCATAATGACTTAACTGAGCTCTCTCATGACCCTCAAGGAACTACATGAGCTCTATCCACACTCTATCCATGATTAAGAATTCACAACCCACTGATGGTCTTACATTGGCCCCCCAAGTTAGGAGATGACCCTATACAAGCAACTGAACTTCTCAAAGGCACAACCCACTTCGTGATGACTTTGGTGACCTCTCAAGCTTGAATAAGACCTCTAGATAGGCTCCTCCTGATATAAACCACACTTGATCCCCTGCTAAATGAATAATGCTATTCTATGCAAATGCTAGATCAATGCAATGCTAATACAATGAAACATAAACCAAGTAAGAAAAAGGTTAGGCAAATTTTGGGGTGCAACAGATGCCCCTATTCAAGCGGCTTGAACCTGACTGGATGAAAAGCGAACGACTTTCGAACAATCGAGGTAAAAGACGATTGAATATCGAAGAACCTGGATATTTGCTAACCGAAGAAATAATCTGCACCAACTGCTTGGGGGAAAAAATCCAGAGAATTGAATCTGGTTGTCACGGCAACAAACTGATCCACCATCTGATAAAGAACCTGATTTCAACATCAACCACCTGTGTGACACCACTGGCGTTGAATCCAATATTACACGCTACAATAAGCGGGAACCGAGTCACAGTACCATATCAAAACAACGTCCTTGACTTTCCATTTCTGAAGAAACGAGCATACGCGACGTAAAGCGAGGATTGTCAATATACTATCCTTGACCTTCCATTTCCGAAGAAACGAGCATACACTACGTAAAGTGCGTCATCCATGTACTATCCTGGATCTTCCATTTCCGAAGAAACGAGTATCGCACAAAATAAAAGCGTGGATTGTCAATATACTATCCTTGACCTTCCATTTTCGAAGAAACGAGCATACACTACGTAAAGTGCGTCATCCATGTACTATCCTGGATCTTCCATTTCCGAAGAAACGAGCATCGCACTAAATAAAAGCGCGAATTGTCAATATACTATCCTTGACCTTCCATTTCCGAAGAAACGAGCATACACTATGTAAAGTGCGTCATCCATGTACTATCCTGTATCTTCCATTTCCGAAGAAACGAGCATACGCTACGTAAAGTGCGTCATCCATGTACTATCCTGGATCTTCCATTTCCGAAGAAACGAGCATACACTATGTAAAGCGCGGATTGTCAATATACTATCCTTGACCTTCCATTTCCGAAGAAACGAGCATACACTGCGTAAAGTGTGTCATCCATGTACTATCCTGGATCTTCCATTTCCGAAGAAACGAGCATACGCTACGTAAAGTGCGTCATCCATGTACTATCCTGGATCTTCCATTTCTGAAGAAACGAGCATACACTATGTAAAGCGCGGATTGTCAATATACTATCTTTGACCTTCCATTTCTGAAGAAACGAGCATACACTACGTAAAGTGCGTCATCCATGTACTATCCTGGATCTTCCATTTCCGAAGAAACGAGCATACACTACATAAAGCGCGGATTGTCAATATACTATCCTTGACCTTCCATTTCCGTAGAAACGAGCATACACTATGTAAAGTGCGTCATCCATGTACTATCCTGGATCTTCCATTTTCGAAGAAACGAGCATCACACTAAATAAAAGCGCGGATTGTCAATATACTATCCTTGACCTTCCATTTCCAAAAAAACGAGCATACACTACGTAAAGTGCGTCATCCATGTACTATCCTGGATCTTCCATTTCCGAAGAAACGAGCATCGCACTAAATAAAAGCGCGGATTGTAAATATACTATCCTTGACCTTCCATTTCTGAAGAAACGGGTGAAGCCATAAATAAAAGTGCTAATCTGACATCCGAAGACTTGAACGAACAACTCTGCGGGGAACAACTCCGTCGACACGGGTAACAACTCTCCAAAAGTTTAATCCACAAGATTTTTAACGCTGACGTAACAGCAACCCGAGGAAAACTCTACTGGGGAACTCTGACGTTAACTGCCAGGTACTTACTTTAACAACAAGTAATGATTTCAAAGGACTAATCCCTGAAATCTTTTAACGCTGACGTAACAGCAATCTGAGGGAAACTCCGTTGGGGAAGAATAGAAACTTAACCAAGCAACTTTGATGAGGGCACACATGGCAGGACGAACGTTATCATCACATATCTTATGTCAAAAATTTGAATATCCGAAAACCATCGTGAACAAGAATTCAAATTACCTGCAGGGAAAAACACCTGAAAACAAAGAGGTAACCAACCTGGCTTATGTTTCAAAATGCATATGTTTGAAAATGGCGTAATGCTTCATACAGAATGGAAATGCTACGCGTTTGGGTAGATGCTAATATGGTGCATACATGATGATATAGGCAAGATGCAAATGCAGGCTCGGGCTGCCGGAGAAAAGCTAGGTGCAGAACCGCTTTAGCAAAATAAATGCTGAAGACAAAGCCAACTTCGCTGGGGATAACCGGGTATCACATAATTATTCCAGAAAAATAAATGTTGGAAAGGTGAACCGACTCTGCTGGGGGAAAAAATAATCCCGCTGGGGGATAGCTTAACAAATCCGTAGTTACGAACTCTGCTGAGGATGAACAACCTATTGGAGGAAAAACAACCTGCTGAAGAACAGAAAGAAAAATCCTGCGCGGGGATGAACTTTTCAAACCACTAACCACCTGGTTGTACTCTGTGAGGACTTCACTGGGGATTAAACGTGCACATGACCACCTGCTGGGGATACACATTACTGCCTGATCGCTTGCTAGCTCGCGTCCAACTCTTCTGGGGATAAAAATGTGAATTCCATCTGTTGGGGAGGAATAAGTTTCACATAAAGCCTGCTCCTACGTTAAGGAACTCCGGCTGGGGAAACACGATCCCTGCCTAGGATGCATCTGGTCGGGAAGAATCTATCTCCATTCGGGGAGACTCATCAATGCTCACAGCCTCATGTTCAGACTCTATGGGGAGACACCACTGAACCTGCTGAGTAAGGAGGAGTCATCTGCTTGGAAAAACATGCCATGAAACGAACTCGAAACGGCTTGCCCCCAGCATCTATAACCAATTTTGACAACCTCTGAATATATGGAGAGGAACGGCTCTTTCGCTTTCAGCTCTTGCCCCAACATGCGGGATTTTCCTCATATCTTTTCAAAAGGAAACCTGAGGTCTTTGTACTCTGGTGGTCTGATACGAACGGCTTCAGCACTTCGAACCTCACGGAGGTGCTTCAAGTTAATCACCTTCGGGACAATGAAAGCTTCGGCGCTCTCGGGGTGACCTGCCCTAGTCTTGTCATGCCTTTGCCCCTCATGGGCTGATCTGTGGGGAGTAGTACCCTTGACTGCGAGAGATTCATCAAATCTCGACCTGATTGCCCCGGATTACCTGATTTCTGGATGGCTGACTCCCATGCCGCGATCATTTGACATAGCTTTCCCCGGTTCACCGGGATAGGCGTCCTGCATTTTATCCTGATCAAATCTTTGCATCGTGGAAACTTTCCCGCTGTCAAGCGCTTACTCGTTAGTAAAACACACTATTCTGCATAAAAGACATATCAAATGCAATGCATATGGCAGTTTTCAAAATCCATTCCTGTTCACTGGAAAAAATTTTATGACATAAAATGTATGAATCATTCATCAGCATGTCAACATCAATGCAACGCTGTAATAGGAATCCTTTCAGGAGTCAGTTCCGATGCGATCTTTACCGAAGTATGCTTTCGAAACACACCTATTTCAATTAGGACTTTTAAAGGTTGTAACGTGGTCAGGTTCACGGTTTATGAAAGAAAAGATAAAGGCTCAAAATTCATTTCAACCCACCCATTCTCCGTGATGTTCTCCGGTTCTACGTTCAGCTAATTCGACCTTAGCATTCTCTTTTCAAAGGTTGAGTGACAGTTCAAGAAATTACACTTTTCGAAGTGACGGTCGCTCTCTTTTCGTCTTTTGGCGTCCGGAGCCACACGATTTCGTTCTTGTTTGATGTTTTTTCTTTCGCAATCCCTTTTCGCTTTTCGTTTTTTCGTTTTCCCCTAACTTTTGCCTGGACTAACTCTTTAGAGTTTCTTCAATTTTGAAGTCCAGCGGGGTACCCTAATTTTTGCCTAAGTCGCTTGCTTTCAAGATTCGGCTTAGCGGGCTTTTCTTTTCGATTCTTTTCTTTCTCTCTTTTTTTGGAACAAATCGTATGACATCGGCTCGTATGACTTGTTAAAGAGATTGTGACTGTTTCACTCCTGATCGACCAGGCTTAACCATTGTGGTTTTTTTAGGTACGACCTATATAGGTATGATCTATCCTCGAATGGACACTCCTTTTGTTATTTGAGCGCTTGGTCAAATCAACTGACACCTACCCTGCCCCAGGTTAAGATTGAGGGTTTTTTCATTTTCGGAAAGAAACTCCTACTACTCGGCTCAAAAGGGGTTAACAAGGAATTATATTCCTTATGTCTCCGGTGTTTGGGGTTTGAAACAATGCCTGTACATCATCAACAGGTTTTTATTCAAAAGCATAGCATCGGAAGCTTACACATCATTGGATTTCGTCATCCTCCCCGGATTCCATCTAAACAAGCGCTTGAAATAAAAGAAGGCAATAGAGTGAACATGAATGGATTAATTCAAAACATGCATATTGTAATACCCCAAATTTTACCCTTACATTTAGTCAGGCATTTCGCATATCATCTCCTATGAACATTTGCTAACCACTAACAAGTCATGGAGGTGTCTGTTTTGCAGATTTGGTCCCAGGGGTATTTTGGTCATTTTACACAAGTTCTACCAATTCTCTGAAAACGGGCTGTTTTTACGTTCTGAGGCATTTATTTGCCAATTAGGTCAAGGTGCCGGTATGTTTTGTCAGAAATATGATTGGATTCGGGATCGCGTCTTATATGATGTGGAAACATTTCTAAAGCAGTTTTGTTTTCTCTTAATAAGATGAAGTTGGTTTGAAAAAGAAGTGGGCACTGTTATGGTTATTTTAAGAAGTGATGTGATCAACGAGGTTTTTAATGTGAATTTGTTTGGATATAATCATATGGCGGGATATCATTTATAAAAGGCCAAGGAGAGGCTAAGTTTTAATAGCTGTGAAGCTTTTATTCATGAATATTCATAAACTACAAATCAAGTTGAATTTAAATAATTTATGGATGGTTATTCATGGATATTTAAATTCATAATTGAGAAAATATAAATGAATATTTAATGGATTTTATTTCATAAACATCTAGAATTACAAGTTTGAAATGGAAGTAATTTTTGGATTTTATTCATGATGATCTTTCATTTACAAAAGGATTATACATTTACAATGGGTATCTACTCTAGGTCCTAAAGTCCTAAAAAGAGAAAAAACTACAAGTTTCTTCATTGGTCCTCCCTTGAGTTCTTCACGCAACTCTTGATCACCTGCACATCAAAGCAAAAACAAACCACAGGAAAAGGGGTTAGAAGATTGTTTGACACTCTCAGAACATTATCATCATCGAGTGTCGGGAGGGTACGACTAAAGCCGCATCCTACTCCCGTTACCAATCTGAGCCACCGGTGTCAGATCAGGTAGTTATTGTTCTTATCATAAGGGACATCCGAGAGATAGAGAAAATAAAAGAAGTGGGGCTGATTCGTTTTGCCGCGATTGGATTTCCAGACTGATACGAGAATAAGGCAACATAGGCAAGTCTTGACTCAGACCCGGATGCCGGCAGGTCTGAGTCACCTTGATTTCAAAACTTCCAACATCTGAAAAAACATAAGCATCATCAGAACTCAAAGCATAAAACAAAACTAGGAAAGGGTTCGCACCAATACAGGTAGGAATAGCCACCAAAGGAAACAAATCTGTACCAAACAGAATGAAAATCCAGTCCACAGCAGAACAAGAAAAACCAAAATATGGTATCAAGCTGCATCAGTTCAAACAGAACAGAGAAATGAGACACGAAACAAGCTACGGGCAAGGTATTAAAAAAGGTCTCAGCAGCATCAGTAAAAGCCATCAAACTTGGTTCAAGATCAAAACAGATAAATTATAATGTTAGCAGCAGCTCTGAGGTCAAACAAGTAAGAAAAGCCCATCAAACCAAATCAGAGCTAAAACTGCATCAAGCGATTAGTGTCTCAACACAAACTATCGCTCATCAGAAAAGTACACCAGCAACATCAACATCTGCAAAGCCATATCAAGAGGTTTCAGTATCAAACATCATAGAAAAAAACAGACGTTTGCAAGCTAAGAATCATCAGCAGTTGGAACAATTCAAAGAGAATAAACGGTAAACCCCACGCGAAGATCCTCAGAAAGCAATCGCAGCATCATCGAAGAATACAAGCGTCGAGGGCTCAGATAAACATCATTGCCGTATGCCTTCCTCGGCCATCCCAACTCAACCCAAGTCGTAGCATCAACCCTCTCTGAAAGAAGAAGAGGAAAAGGATCTGAGCTGCATCAAAAAGCAAACCATATCAGAAATAGAGAGATGTCGATTTGATAATGAATCCCAAAACAGATCAAAGCGAATCAGTTCAGACTACTAAAATTGAATCAAATCGAAAACGCATCAGCATAGTCCAGATTGAATTCAAGTAGAACAAATGAACTAATCCAGATATCAATCAAATCAAATAAATTCAGAAGCAATCCAAATGATCAAACAAAGCCGAAGCTGGAAATGGAAAGTTTCAAGTCAAATGCATCAGGGAATATCTCCATTGGAACCAATCTGAATCAATGTGAGACAATCTGAATCAATCAGACAAGCCAATAAAGCAAGTCAGCCAAAAACGAATCAGTAGAGAGCAGTTAAACAAATTAACGAAATCCCAATCGTATCAGAAAGAACTCAATCTGAAAACCAAATGATCAAATCAAATCGAATCCCCATTTGCGTGTAACCTGAATCAATCAAACAAATCAGTTCAGTTCTGGAGATAGAAATCTTTGAACCGAATCAGAATATCAGCTAGGAATCGATTAAACCCTAAAAAAGGGGAAACAGAGTTCAATCCGCATCCAATCGCAATCCAATCAATATCTGAGGAAATCACAATAAAATCAAATAATATCAAATCGAATCTCAGAAGTATTGCAAATCCAAGGCCCAGAAGTTAGTTATAAAAGGGATGTACAACCTGATGAAAAGGGAGGAGCCGTGAAAGAGAGAAATCGCGTACGAACCCTAACTGGAGGGCCAAGAAAAATCACCGAACGAGAAACCCTAACGACCGCGACATCAGAAGAAGAAGAAGAAGTTTTCCACCAAAGTCATCACACGAAGGACCGCCGGCGCCGTTTAACCAAACGACGAGCAATCAATCGCCTCAGCCTCAGAATCTCTTCATCATCGGCCGTTTTCGCTTTAAATGTAAGCCATGGGATGTTTTTCATCACAGATTTCATGTTTTGTTTCAGGAATGAGGAAGATCAGAGGGAATCGCGGCGAGAGAGATGAAGAATGAAGTGTAAACGGCGCTGCGAAGAACCAAAGGGTTCTGAAACCCTAAGTAACCTTGTGATTACAATCACCTCGACCGGGTTGGGTCCGGAGGTAATGACCGGCCCAACCTTTTTTATTTTTTCTACTTTCTTTTTCTTTTTTAATTAAATTATCAAATTTAAAAAGAAAAATATTTAAGTTGTTTTTTAAATATTAAAATCAAACACATTTTTTTAAACATTAAAATCAAATAAAAAACATTTTTTAAGTATTAAAATCAAAAAACATTTTTTTTAAAATATTAAAATTAAAACATTTTTTAAAATATTAAAATCAATATATTTTTTTTAAAACCAAGAGAAAATATTTTTTTAAAAAGATTAAGATCTTCTTTTTCTATTTATCCATTATCAAGTAAGAAAAAATTAAGCTTAGACTCATATTAAGCTTCTCATAAAATAAGAAACCACAAAAAACGTCTCATAGCCTCATGCTTCTGTTTTCATAATTGTGTTTACTAACCTAGTTCGTTCACTGTGCAGCTTACCATGTTGTTTCTTTATATTCGCGTTCTTAAAATTGAATTGTATCATACTGTTGTAACTGTTCCTCCTCTGTAACCTTGCGAATCTTAACAATCGCATTTACGTTTCCGCATTTAAAAGTCTGCATAATTCAATTATCTCACACACTCATCGAATATTCCAATCACACTACACACATCCGAAGGTTAGGTCTAGCTTTTGGCCGCCGCGCCGATAGTCCTCAACTTCAAACCCTTTCACCTTGCAAACCCTAATTCTCCAAACGCCTCGCCGCAGGCAAGATTACAATTTTACCCCTAGCATTAGGTCAAAGAGCCGCCGCGCTCATTTTAGGGTTTCCCGCCGTGGAATCCCTAACCTAACCCTAATTACAACTTAACATTTTAACGTAGAGATTTGGAGTTTCTACACTCCACGTAAGCGTGTCCTTAAGACGCGTTTATTCCCCTTGAGACCTTGACCACTGTCAAGAAGTCTCTAACCTCCCTTTTGAGGGGAACTACGATTACTCTGATTCCATTCCCGTAAGGATACGTAGGCACAAGATGCGATGTCTTGCCGAGTAAACTTAGAATTAACCCCTTAGGTCTCTTTTCTCACTTTTAATCCTTTGTACATATACCTTAAGCAAATAAATAAAGCAAATAGTAAGCATTTGAACAAAAGGTTCCTGTAGAGTACTACAGAAGTTTAGGGTGCTAATACCTTCCCTAATCTTAACCAACCCCCGAACCCTAGATATCTCCCCGCATTGTGTTTACGATGCAAAAATAGGTTTTCCCTCTTTTGACCTTTTCCTTTGGATAAATCAAAGAGCGGTTGTGAATTGAATTGCGATTCAAACTCATTAATAGTTTGTGATCCTATTTCCACCGCAACAGAAAATGGCGACTTCACTGGGGAATCCTTTAACTTTTGAGAGTTATCCCTAACTTGTTCATATTTATTACTATCTGTGATATTATTCATTTGCATGTATATATTTGTGCTTCGATTGTGGGACTGTTCCTTGTGCTGTGAGATAGGTCCTACACCCGGATCTAGTGTACCTTAGGTAAATGGCAATAGACCAAGGAAACTGTACGACGTATATCGATGCGGTTGATCTGGTGGCCATAGTTAGTGCGACTTCTTGGTTGGTGCTTATATTCCTTAAGTCAAGTTGAGGATAATATTGAGGCTGCCATATGTTGTCAATGCACTAACTGACTTTTAGAACCCTAGTTAACTCATCTTGGCCTTTAGAAAGTAGTGAGGTAACCGGCTTTGGTGCAGACTGAAGTTGGTTGACACTCGATACTACGCTCATTGAGATCTTAAACTTGGAGGGTTTTGGTTGGCAAGTAAGTTGCCTTCTGAACAACCACCCTTGTGAAGGATCAATGATATTGAGATCCCTTAGAACCTGGTTACTTTTGTAGGACAGGATGAACCATCCAACTTCAGGGGAGGGTACTTGCCTTTGAACCTCACGCAAGCTTTTAACCTAGGACTTTGTGTGTTTTCATGCATTGCATCCATAAAGCATCTCATTGCATTGTATTTCATGGAGATCAAACATCATTTATGGATATCGCGGGATACCATAAATAAAAAAAATATATATAAAATGAAAAAACAAGGAAAAGATTTCCTTGGTACCCCACGGCATTAGTAAATGTTTTGAATTCCATGAAATCTTCATTTACATTCACATTTTAGCATCATACTTTTGCATTACATGTGTCTCCCGATTTCTCACACTCGGTTCTCTCACCTTCCAGTTCTGTCACCCTGAGTTCTCGGCACCAATACAACACCAGAGCTCAAACTCGGAAAAGAATGGAGGATCAGGCAAAAGAGATTGATCGCCTTAGCAATGAACTTGAAGACCTTCGAGGGGGTATGGGGCGAATGATGGAATTGTTACATGTCATGAATGCTAAGATGGATACCCAGCCCACTGTTGTTTCTGAGATTACCGGCGTTACTGTGGACCCTTCACCAAGTATGACTGTAGCAAGGGACCCACCTTATGGTCTCGCTCCCGGTTTTGTGCCTCCTCAAGCCACTGTTCCGATTAATCAACCTGTTCAGCAAGCCGTGCCTTTGTTTTCTGAAGTTTCTAGGGGGGCTCCTATCTTTGCACCACCTGTTGTACACACTCGTGCGCAACCGTACTTCAATGAGACAGCTTTTGATGATCTTGATGAGAATGTTGAGGGTTATGAGAGACGTGATAAGCTTCGTGAGGAAGTAAACACTATCGTCCAGAGATTGAAAAAGGTAGAGGGTGATCAAATTTTTGGGGCTGCTGCAAGGGATGTTTGTTTGGTCTCAGGTTTGGTTATTCCCCCGAAGTTCAAAACTCCGAACTTCGATCGTTATGAAGGTGCCACCTGTCCTAAGAGTCATCTGATCATGTATTATCGCAAAATGGCTGCCCATGTTGAGAATGATAAACTGATGATTCATTGCTTCCAAGACAGTTTGAAGGGTGCTTCTTCCAAGTGGTATTTAACTTTGGACCAGTCCCGCGTTAAGAGCTTTCAAGATTTATCTGACGCTTTCATCAAACACTACAAGTACAATATGGATCTGGCTCCTGACCGAAGACAGTTGCTGAGTATGTCACAAAAGAATTCTGAGTCATTCAAAGAGTATGCTCAAAGGTGGAGAGAGACTGCTTCGCAGGTAGAACCTCCTCTGACCGAGAAAGAGTTAGCTGATTGGTTTGTCGACACCGTCCGTCCAGAATTTTACGAGAGAATGGTGGGTAGTGTGACTTCAAATTTCTCCGACATCGTTGCTGTGGGTGTCAAGATTGAATTAGGTATGGAAAGTGGTAAGATGACAAATAATCATGGCGCTTCTAAGGATCAGCCGAAGAAACCTCCGTATAGCTCCCAGAAAAAGAAGGAGGGTGAGACTAATGCTATATCCTCTAGTAGACCAAGGGAACGCTTTTATCGACATCCGCAAGGTTATGCTCAACCTCAAGGGTACCCAGTCCAATATGCTCAACAACCCTATGTGGCAGCTATTACGCCATCTTTCAATCAACAGGTTCCCATGTATCAACCTGTGCAACAACCTCCTGTTTATCCGCCTCCTGTCAACTACCTACAGGCACCTAATACCCCTGCCCCTCAACAGCCAAAGAGTCCGGCTCCTCGCCAGAATGTTCCGAACAGAAGAACGTATAAGCCCTGTCCGCCGATTCCGATGACCTTCACCGAGTTGTATCCCTCTTTGGTCAAGCAAGGTCTAATCACTACTCGGGCTTTGGGTCCGCCTCCTAACCCTCTACCCGCCAATTACAACGCCGCTGCTCATTGCTTATTTCATGAGGGTGCGCCTGGCCATGATCTGGAGAATTGCTATGCTCTCAAAAATATTGTCAGGGATTTATTGGAAAAGAAGATTTTGTCATTCGAAGATCCTCAACCAAATGTTAAGAAGAACCCTTTCCCTAACCATGAGAGTGTCAATGCCGTTAGTGTTGATTCGGGGGATGGTTATGCCCTTGACGTTGAACAGATTAAGACTCCTCTTAAGATGTTCCATTCGAAACTGTTTAAAGCTGGTTTAGTAGATACTTCCCACGTTGCATGTGTAAGTTGTGAAGCCAGTACTAAGGGTTGTGTGTTGGTTCAGAATGATGTTCAGAGGCTAATTAATGAGGGTGTTTTACAAGTGACAAGCCAAGCCAAGAAAGATGTAGTCGCCGTGGTTGAGCCTGTCTTCCATCAGCCTGAATCAAAGGGTAAGGTACCAGTGTTTAATCTATCAGGGGCAGGCTCCGCCAACCTCGTGTTCGATATACCAAGGTCGTATATCCCTGAAGTGAATCAGCCTAAGCCTATAGTTATTCGAAGACCGAGTCCGTTTCCTTTCAGTGATCCTAAAGCTGTACCTTGGAAATATGACGTGACTATGATTGACAAGGAGTCTGGGAAGGTTATTCCAAATGAAGAGGTTAAGGACACTGTGACCAATATCGCAGAGGTAAGCAGGATGACTCGCAGTGGCCGTGTGTATACTCCCCATCCTAATAAGGATCCACCTAAGGAGACCACTAGTATCCCAGTGCCTGCCAAAGACAAAGGTAAGGGAGCCGTTACGAATGATGAAGATGCTGAGTTTTTGAGGATCATCAAGAGAAGTGACTATAAAGTTATCGACCAACTTCATCAGACTCCTTCCAAGATCTCAATTCTATCTCTGTTAATGAATTCACCCGCTCATAGGATGGCCTTGCAGAAGGTTTTGACTCAAGCACATGTGGATCAAGATATTAGCACCAGTCGGTTTGATAGTGTGATTGCCAATTTAACCGCTTGTAACACCCTCAGTTTCAGCAATGAAGAGTTACCGAAGGAGGGTCCGAACCATAATCGTGCTTTACATATATCGGTAAAATGTCAAGAGGACAATTTAGCGAGAGTGCTAGTGGACACCGGTTCTTCTCTGAATGTTCTACCCAAGAGGATTCTTGATAGGTTGACTTGTAAAGAGACCGTGTTGAAACCTACTCCTTTGGTTGTCAAGGCTTTCGATGGCTCTCGCCGATCGGTAATGGGGGAGGTTGAGCTTCCTATCCTGATTGGTCCGCAAATTTTTAATATCACGTTTCAAGTCATGGACATTAATCCCAACTACAGTTGTTTACTCGGAAGGCCGTGGATTCATGCCGCTGGGGCGGTGACCTCAACGTTACATCAAAGGATGAAGTTCGTGATCGAGGGAAAATTGGTTATTATACACGGTGAGGAAGATCTGATGGTCAGTAACCTGTCTTCTTTCCGTTACATCGAGGCCGATGAGAATGCTTTAGACATCTCCTTTCAAGCACTTGAGATCGCCAATGCTGTTCTGCTGGAAGTCGAAGAGACAGTGGGTCAGGGTAATCCATCTTTTGCATCTCTGAAGAGTACCAAATCAACAATTGACAGGGGCATTCCTGAAGGTTGGGGAGAGGTAATTGATGTCAAGACCAAGACTGATCGCTCTGGGTTGGGTTACAAACCAACTCAGAATGGAGCTGCCACCACTGTCGAAGGGCGTCCGAAGGTTATCCAAGAAGTATTTGTCAGCGGAGGTTTCCAAATCAATGCCATCAGCAACTGTGAAAAAAATGAAGAGCTGAGCAACCTGGTGTTTAAGGGTGATGCAGTTTTGAACAACTGGGAGGCCGTAGAGATCCCTGTTATTTTTCCCTTGTCAAAGTAATTGTTTTTTAAAGTTTCATTTACATTTTCAAATAAAAATCTGTAGCTCTGCCCAAGGCTATAGGGTTGTTTTGTCGGGCCACCTTTCATTTCTAAAAAGATATTAATAAAAGTATTTTGTTCGATTCCACTTTGTTCATCTGCGTTTTTCGTTTTCACCTTTAAGAATGAAATTGGCAACCTTTCTTCCAAAAAATAATAATAAAAAACAGCATTTCATTCTTACATATCTTCGAGCATTTTAATTAAGTAAGCCTTCCATCATGCAGAGATATCGTAAACCTTGTTGGATCCAATGACTTTACTGACACTCCTGACTGGGATGCACCCATCAATCAAGCTGAGGACGAGGGTGAAGAGGATTTTGAAATACCCGCGGAACTGACAAGATTGATTGAGTACGAGTACACAGAGCTTCAACCGCATAAAGAGCAGGTGGACCTAATTAACCTCGGTACAGAGGAGAGCAGGAAAGAGGTCAAGATTGGTGCAATGCTTGGGACGGAGATTAGGCCAAGGTTGATTGAGTTGTTAAAAGAGTATATTGATGTGTTTGCGTGGTCGTATCAAGATATGCCGGGCCTAGACACGGACATTGTTGTTCACAAGTTGCCGCTTAAGCCAGATTGTCCGCCTATCAAGCAAAAGCTTCGAAGAACGAGACCCGACATGGCTTTGAAGATTCGAGATGAGGTTAAAAAGCAGTTGGATGCAGGTTTCTTGGCAGTCGCAAAATATCCAGATTGGGTTGCCAACATTGTACCAGTGCCCAAGAAGGACGGTAAAGTTAGGATGTGTGTAGACTACAGGGATCTGAACAAAGCAAGTCCAAAAGACGACTTCCCACTGCCACATATTGACACACTTGTAGACAATACAGCCAGTTTTGCGTTGTTTTCATTTATGGATGGTTTCTCCGGCTATAATCAGATCAAGATGGATCCCGATGATCGAGAGAAGACTACTTTCATTACTCCTTGGGGAACCTTCTGCTACAAAGTCATGCCCTTCGGTTTAAAGAATGCAGGGGCAACTTACCAACGTGCTATGACCACTCTTTTTCATGATATGATGCACAAAGAAATTGAGGTGTATGTGGACGATATGATAGCCAAATCTCAGAGCGAAGAGGAACATTTAGACCATTTGGTGAAGCTGTTTGAACGACTCAGGAAATACCAGTTTGAAATTGAATCCTGCAAAATGTACCTTCGGTGTCAGATCCGGAAAATTGCTTGGTTTCATTGTTAGCCAGCGAGGGATTGAGGTGGATCCTGACAAAGTCCGAGCCATTCAAGATATGCCGGCTCCGCAAACCGAGACGCAAGTTAGGGGTTTTCTGGGACGTCTGAATTACATTTCCAGGTTTATCTTTAATATGACCGCTACTTGTGAACCGATATTCAAGTTGCTTTGCAAGGGGCAGACAGTTGAGTGGAACCCTGATTGTCAGAAAGCGTTTGAGAAGATTAAGGGTTATTTGCAAGATCCCCCTATTCTGATTCCTCCCGTACCTGGAAGACCGTTGTTTATGTACCTTACTGTTCTCGAGAAGTCTATGGGTTGTGTGCTTGGACAACATGATGAGACTGGGAAAAAGGAACATGCGATTTATTACCTGAGCAAGAAGTTTACTGATTGCGAGAACAGATACTCACCATTGGAGAAAACTTGTTGTGCATTGGCATGGGCCGCTAAGCGCCTTCGGCAGTATATGGTCTGTCATACCACGTTATTGATTTCTAAAATGGATCCGATCAAGTATATTTTTGAAAAACCTGCTCAAACCGGGAGGCTAGCCCGTTGGCACATGTTGTTATCCGAATATGACCTCCAGTATGTACCCCAGAAGGCGATTAAGGGTAGTATTTTATCTGATTATCTTGCAGACCAGCCAGTTGAAGATTATGAACCTCTTAAGCTCGATTTTCCTGATGAAGATCTTTTGTTGATTAAAAGAGATTGCGAAGAGCCAGATCCGAGCGAAGGTCCAGAACCAGGTCTTTGGTGGAAGATGATGTTTGATGGTTCCTCAAATTTCAATGGGCATGGTATAGGCGCCGTTTTGATGAACCCAAAGGGTGGATTTACCCCATTTACAGCAAGATTGGACTTTGAGTGTACTAATAACGTCGCAGAGTATGAAGCGTGTATCCTCGGCCTCGAAGCGGCGATTCACCTCCGAATCAAACTTCTTAAAGTAAGTGGTGACTCAGCTTTGGTTATTTACCAAGTACAAGGCAAATGGGAAACAAAGAATGAGAAGCTGATCCCTTATAAGGACTACATTATTGAGCTGATCAAGTATTTCGACGAGATAGAGTTCGAGCATGTTCCTAGATCCGAGAATCACGTAGCCGATGCTTTAGCCATGTTAGCATCCATGTGGAAAGTTAAGTTCGTTAATGAAGCACCTCTTATCCGTATTGAACGCAAAGTTGAACCCGCTTATTGTCAGATGGTCGAAGAAGTTGAGGTGGATGAAAAGCCTTGGTTTCACGATATCAAGAACTATCTCGTCAAGCAAGAGTATCCTGATGGTGCTACTGGTCTGGACAAAAAGACACTGAGAAGATTGGCGTCCAAATTCTTTATCAGTAACGGTGTGCTATACAAGAGAAATCACGACATGGTCCTGCTCAGATGTGTTGATAAACGGGAAGCGGACATGTTACTACAGGAAATCCATGAGGGGACCTTCGGAACCCATGCCAATGGTTATGCTATGTCCAAGAAGATGTTAAGGGCTGGGTATTACTGGTTAACCATGGAAGCCGACTGCATCCAATACGCTAGGAAATGCCATAAATGCCAAATTTATGCTGATAAAATACACGTACCTCCGTCACCGTTGAATGTTTTGTCTTCACCATGGCCGTTCTCTATGTGGGGCATTGACATGATTGGGGCAATCGAGCCGAAAGCTTCTAATGGACATCGTTTTATCCTCGTTGCTATAGATTATTCCACCAAGTGGGTAGAGGCTGCCTCCTACGCCAACGTGACCAAGCAAGTGGTTGCCCGCTTCATCAGGAAAGAAATCATCTGCCGTTACGGAGTCCCAAGCCGGATAATAACTGACAATGGCACCAATCTGAATAATAAGACTATGAAAGAGCTGTGTGACAACTTCAAGATCACTCACCACAATTCTTCTCCGTACCGTCCTAAAATGAATGGGGCCGTTGAAGCTGCGAATAAGAATATCAAGAAGATCTTGCAAAAGATGGTTGTGACTTACAAAGATTGGCATGAGATGTTACCGTTTGCTTTGCATGGATACAGAACCTCAGTGAGAACTTCGACAGGGGCAACACCTTTCTCATTGGTGTATGGAATGGACGCTGTGCTCCCCATCGAAGTAGAGATACCTTCGCTAAGAGTGTTAATGGAAGCTGAACTTGAGGAAGCAGAGTGGGTTCAGGACAGATTGGATCAGTTGAATCTCATTGACGAGAAGCGTTTGACAGCCATGTGCCATGGGCAATTATATCAGAAACGGATGAAAAGAGCATTTGATAGGAAGATTCGTATCCGTGAGTTCCGTCAAGGAGAGCTCGTACTCAAAAAGATCTTGCCAGTACATAAAGATATGCGTGGAAAGTGGATGCCCAATTATGAAGGCCCATTCGTGGTAAAGACTGTCTTCTCCGGAGGGTCTCTAATACTTACGACAATGGACGGTGAAGAACTAGCACATCCCGTGAATTCTGATGCAGTCCGAAAATATTATGCCTAAAAACCCGCTAAGTCGAAAACCTGCAAAAGGCGACTTAGGCAAAAGTAAGGGTTGAAAAAAAAATAATAATAATAAAAAGCTCGCTAAGACGAAAACCCGAAAGGGCGGCTTAGGCAAAAAAGAGCGTCCCGGTGGATTGAAAACCCGAAAGGGCGGTCCAGGCAAAAGTTAGGGACAAAGGCATTTCATTGCATCAGAAGACACTGATTATCTCATAAGAGCCATGTTTCAGTTTCTTTCATCCTTGCCCAAAGCAGGATTCTGGATTAGTCTTAGTTATTAGTGTCAGTAGGTGTTATTGGATTCGATGTAACCTTTTCCCATGTTGCCAATTTCAAAATGTAATCATCTGTGGAGCTATGCCTTCAGCAAGCAGCCACCCTTTAATAAAAGATACCATCTCGTTACTTACATTCCTTGGTGCATTGCTCTTTATTTTCTATTGTTATGCAAAATGCGTTTATTCTTAAAATTTGAAAATGAAAGGTGCATTGTAGATTTTTCAAAACTGTTTTTCAAAAAAAACAAACAAATTTGAAATGTAATAAATTACTTTGACTAGCGGAAATTCCGACAGGATCTCTTCATTCCCCGGAAATATCATTATTGCAGAAACACTTTCAAACCATTGCCCAGTGATAGTCCCCAGAGAGACTATAAGCTGACAACTTTTTCTTGGGAAACTCAAAAGTGTTCCTCAGGTTTTCTTCTCCCCAGGTGAAGACATGGTACTATGCACCCAAGCAGATTACCTTCTCCCCAGAGAATTCAGAACTTTAAAACCAGATCCGGTTCTACCATTGATCTTTCTTACCCATGATTGACGTATTGGTTGCAGAGAACGCAGGGTATTTCCGTCGAGATGTTTATTTCATCTCTCGTCCCGTCTCTAGTCTGTTTCGTCAGTATACGCAAGGGCATAAGCATCACATGCCTATTTCATTTCATATTCATTACATACTCATTACATACTCATTTCATAACATCTTGCATACATAGACATTAACGTACATTCACATTAACATATGCGTTAGCATTCACAGGTTCATTATGTTTCACCATCATTGGTTGTTACCGCCGAGTAACTGGGTTCGTCCATTCTCTCCAAATAGATTGTCAGCCCTAAGCATAAAATACATATGCGTTTCCAGTTTCCCCACAGAGCTCGATCCTCGTGGACGACGGTTACTTCAGCTATCTTTCCTCGCCAAGATTAGATATTTACCCTTCGAGATCATTCCCTCGATGGAGTTTTGATTTCCAGTCTTCTTTCTAGCTCGATCTTAGATTGAATCTCAGTCTTGTCGGTCATCAAGCCCAACCGGACGTGCATTTATTTTGCACCATCTAAAGATCTTCACCATACCATAACGGATACGCGACTATCTCGCTTGAGAAGGTTATCACTGTACTCGGACGTGCATTTATTTTGCACTAACTTTCAAGAAAATCAACTACAATCCTTTACAGATACACGCCAGTTCACGCCTGGAAAATATATCAGTACAACACTTTACAATCCTACATGTTACAACCCTTTACACTTTACATTTTACAGCATCGGTACGACATTCCTCACCTAAGAAGTCGATCATATCCCCGTTGTGCCCCGCAGCAAATGGCCATCTCCATGGAGCAGTTGGGCTTCCATTTCCCTGCTATCCTCAGTCATCCAGTTTCATATTCAGGAGAGCACGATTCTGAAATATGAGTATCTTCAGTCATTCAGTTTCATATTCAGGAGAGCACGATTTTGAAATATGAGTATCTTCAGTCATTCAATTTCATATTCAGGAGAGCACGATTCTGAAATATGAGTATCTTCAGTCATTCAGTTTCATATTCAGGAGAGCACGATTCTGAAGTATGAGTAAATTCAGTCAGCCAGTTTCATTCTGAAAGTATGAGGAAATTCAGTTTACCTTTCTTTTATAGTCGAGAGAACATTTATCCTTCAGTAAGAGAGGAATCCAAATCGTATTCCAGGCGCCGACCTTAGAATGCGAGAAGACTTATTCATCAGATAAGCAGCAGCCTCTTTATTTGAGTGCTTATCCGTTTTGGCATGTAAGTCCCTTCCAACGATGAGTGACAGTTCTCCCGCGAGAAGCTTATCAGGGCAGTTCCCATCAAAGTCCATTTATTTTGGCATACAGCCGGTCTTTACCCTGCATATTTGTTACGGAGTTCCGAAAAGTCTGTTTAATCTTGTCACGAGAGACAGGTTACAGAAGCTTGGATGTTATTCTTTGCCCAATGCTCCAGCATTCTGTAATCGATCTCACAATCGTACGTGATCCAGTTTTATTTTTAGATTCCCCAGTGGAGGCCGTCGCATAGGTACCATCTCCATTCAAGGATCTCATTCCTTTCCTAAAAGTGACAATTGGTCATTCGCACCAGTTGACTATCATTTTTAGATTTCCCCAGTGATGTACTGTGTCTCAGCGCGTCATTTTCCCCGGTGTCATCATGTTCGTCAGCATTTTCGCATTCATTATTCCAGCATACGCATCATATTATAGTCATGGCATCATCTGCATTAAGTCGTTCCGGTTTTTGTCCGTAGCATTGCATATCGTCGCATATAAGGGCAAAATTTTTGGTTATCTATATTTAAATCTCTCCACCACGATTCCTCGAGTCTCTGCCACTCAAATCGTCTGGTGTAGCTATTTAAATAGGGGCAACTGTAATACCCCAAATTTTACCCTTACATTTAGTCAGGCATTTCGCATATCATCTCCTATGAACATTTGCTAACCACTAACAAGTCATGGAGGTGTCTGTTTTGCAGATTTGGTCCCAGGGGTATTTTGGTCATTTTACACAAGTTCTACCAATTCTCTGAAAACGGGCTGTTTTTACGTTCTGAGGCATTTATTTGCCAATTAGGTCAAGGTGCCGGTATGTTTTGTCAGAAATATGATTGGATTCGGGATCGCGTCTTATATGATGTGGAAACATTTCTAAAGCAGTTTTGTTTTCTCTTAATAAGATGAAGTTGGTTTGAAAAAGAAGTGGGCACTGTTATGGTTATTTTAAGAAGTGATGTGATCAACGAGGTTTTTAATGTGAATTTGTTTGGATATAATCATATGGCGGGATATCATTTATAAAAGGCCAAGGAGAGGTTAAGTTTTAATAGCTGTGAAGCTTTTATTCATGAATATTCATAAACTACAAATCAAGTTGAATTTAAATAATTTATGGATGGTTATTCATGGATATTTAAATTCATAATTGAGAAAATATAAATGAATATTTAATGGATTTTATTTCATAAACATCTAGAATTACAAGTTTGAAATGGAAGTAATTTTTGGATTTTATTCATGATGATCTTTCATTTACAAAAGGATTATACATTTACAATGGGTATCTACTCTAGGTCCTAAAGTCCTAAAAAGAGAAAAAACTACAAGTTTCTTCATTGGTCCTCCCTTGAGTTCTTCACGCAACTCTTGATCACCTGCACATCAAAGCAAAAACAAACCACAGGAAAAGGGGTTAGAAGATTGTTTGACACTCTCAGAACATTATCATCATCGAGTGTCGGGAGGGTACGACTAAAGCCGCATCCTACTCCCGTTACCAATCTGAGCCACCGGTGTCAGATCAGGTAGTTATTGTTCTTATCATAAGGGACATCCGAGAGATAGAGAAAATAAAAGAAGTGGGGCTGATTCGTTTTGCCGCGATTGGATTTCCAGACTGATACGAGAATAAGGCAACATAGGCAAGTCTTGACTCAGACCCGGATGCCGGCAGGTCTGAGTCACCTTGATTTCAAAACTTCCAACATCTGAAAAAACATAAGCATCATCAGAACTCAAAGCATAAAACAAAACTAGGAAAGGGTTCGCACCAATACAGGTAGGAATAGCCACCAAAGGAAACAAATCTGTACCAAACAGAATGAAAATCCAGTCCACAGCAGAACAAGAAAAACCAAAATATGGTATCAAGCTGCATCAGTTCAAACAGAACAGAGAAATGAGACACGAAACAAGCTACGGGCAAGGTATTAAAAAAGGTCTCAGCAGCATCAGTAAAAGCCATCAAACTTGGTTCAAGATCAAAACAGATAAATTATAATGTTAGCAGCAGCTCTGAGGTCAAACAAGTAAGAAAAGCCCATCAAACCAAATCAGAGCTAAAACTGCATCAAGCGATTAGTGTCTCAACACAAACTATCGCTCATCAGAAAAGTACACCAGCAACATCAACATCTGCAAAGCCATATCAAGAGGTTTCAGTATCAAACATCATAGAAAAAAAACAGACGTTTGCAAGCTAAGAATCATCAGCAGTTGGAACAATTCAAAGAGAATAAACGGTAAACCCCACGCGAAGATCCTCAGAAAGCAATCGCAGCATCATCGAAGAATACAAGCGTCGAGGGCTCAGATAAACATCATTGCCGTATGCCTTCCTCGGCCATCCCAACTCAACCCAAGTCGTAGCATCAACCCTCTCTGAAAGAAGAAGAGGAAAAGGATCTGAGCTGCATCAAAAAGCAAACCATATCAGAAATAGAGAGATGTCGATTTGATAATGAATCCCAAAACAGATCAAAGCGAATCAGTTCAGACTACTAAAATTGAATCAAATCGAAAACGCATCAGCATAGTCCAGATTGAATTCAAGTAGAACAAATGAACTAATCCAGATATCAATCAAATCAAATAAATTCAGAAGCAATCCAAATGATCAAACAAAGCCGAAGCTGGAAATGGAAAGTTTCAAGTCAAATGCATCAGGGAATATCTCCATTGGAACCAATCTGAATCAATGTGAGACAATCTGAATCAATCAGACAAGCCAATAAAGCAAGTCAGCCAAAAACGAATCAGTAGAGAGCAGTTAAACAAATTAACGAAATCCCAATCGTATCAGAAAGAACTCAATCTGAAAACCAAATGATCAAATCAAATCGAATCCCCATTTGCGTGTAACCTGAATCAATCAAACAAATCAGTTCAGTTCTGGAGATAGAAATCTTTGAACCGAATCAGAATATCAGCTAGGAATCGATTAAACCCTAAAAAAGGGGAAACAGAGTTCAATCCGCATCCAATCGCAATCCAATCAATATCTGAGGAAATCACAATAAAATCAAATAATATCAAATCGAATCTCAGAAGTATTGCAAATCCAAGGCCCAGAAGTTAGTTATAAAAGGGATGTACAACCTGATGAAAAGGGAGGAGCCGTGAAAGAGAGAAATCGCGTACGAACCCTAACTGGAGGGCCAAGAAAAATCACCGAACGAGAAACCCTAACGACCGCGACATCAGAAGAAGAAGAAGAAGTTTTCCACCAAAGTCATCACACGAAGGACCGCCGGCGCCGTTTAACCAAACGACGAGCAATCAATCGCCTCAGCCTCAGAATCTCTTCATCATCGGCCGTTTTCGCTTTAAATGTAAGCCATGGGATGTTTTTCATCACAGATTTCATGTTTTGTTTCAGGAATGAGGAAGATCAGAGGGAATCGCGGCGAGAGAGATGAAGAATGAAGTGTAAACGGCGCTGCGAAGAACCAAAGGGTTCTGAAACCCTAAGTAACCTTGTGATTACAATCACCTCGACCGGGTTGGGTCCGGAGGTAATGACCGGCCCAACCTTTTTTATTTTTTCTACTTTCTTTTTCTTTTTTAATTAAATTATCAAATTTAAAAAGAAAAATATTTAAGTTGTTTTTTAAATATTAAAATCAAACACATTTTTTTAAACATTAAAATCAAATAAAAAACATTTTTTAAGTATTAAAATCAAAAAACATTTTTTTTAAAATATTAAAATTAAAACATTTTTTAAAATATTAAAATCAATATATTTTTTTTAAAACCAAGAGAAAATATTTTTTTAAAAAGATTAAGATCTTCTTTTTCTATTTATCCATTATCAAGTAAGAAAAAATTAAGCTTAGACTCATATTAAGCTTCTCATAAAATAAGAAACCACAAAAAACGTCTCATAGCCTCATGCTTCTGTTTTCATAATTGTGTTTACTAACCTAGTTCGTTCACTGTGCAGCTTACCATGTTGTTTCTTTATATTCGCGTTCTTAAAATTGAATTGTATCATACTGTTGTAACTGTTCCTCCTCTGTAACCTTGCGAATCTTAACAATCGCATTTACGTTTCCGCATTTAAAAGTCTGCATAATTCAATTATCTCACACACTCATCGAATATTCCAATCACACTACACACATCCGAAGGTTAGGTCTAGCTTTTGGCCGCCGCGCCGATAGTCCTCAACTTCAAACCCTTTCACCTTGCAAACCCTAATTCTCCAAACGCCTCGCCGCAGGCAAGATTACAATTTTACCCCTAGCATTAGGTCAAAGAGCCGCCGCGCTCATTTTAGGGTTTCCCGCCGTGGAATCCCTAACCTAACCCTAATTACAACTTAACATTTTAACGTAGAGATTTGGAGTTTCTACACTCCACGTAAGCGTGTCCTTAAGATGCGTTTATTCCCCTTGAGACCTTGACCACTGTCAAGAAGTCTCTAACCTCCCTTTTGAGGGGAACTACGATTACTCTGATTCCATTCCCGTAAGGATACGTAGGCACAAGATGCGATGTCTTGCCGAGTAAACTTAGAATTAACCCCTTAGGTCTCTTTTCTCACTTTTAATCCTTTGTACATATACCTTAAGCAAATAAATAAAGCAAATAGTAAGCATTTGAACAAAAGGTTCCTGTAGAGTACTACAGAAGTTTAGGGTGCTAATACCTTCCCTAATCTTAACCAACCCCCGAACCCTAGATATCTCCCCGCATTGTGTTTACGATGCAAAAATAGGTTTTCCCTCTTTTGACCTTTTCCTTTGGATAAATCAAAGAGCGGTTGTGAATTGAATTGCGATTCAAACTCATTAATAGTTTGTGATCCTATTTCCACCGCAACACATATTTATTTCATTATCAATATCGATCGAAAACAACAAGCTTTACAAACGAAATTGGCAATTCTACAGGAAAGAAACTACAAATGTAAAGAAATGACATGAAAAATGCAGATTGCCAGCTTCCAGGAACTGGGCTTTCACACTTATTCGCCGCTGAGGCAGCCATCCTCAGAGTTTACTCGTCGAGGTCAGTCTGAAAGGTTTCTGAACCTTCGTTCTCGGGGGACTCTTCCACTGCATGAACTGATGTGCCTACCTGGCTGGATGAAGGAAGGTCGTTAATCTGAATACCTTGAGGCGTAAACGAGAACATGTTGGCGTCCAATAAAGTCTGAACCTGACTTTTAAGCACCTTGCAGTCACTCGTTGAATGCCCCTGTGTTCCAACATGGTACTCACAGCGGGAACTAATGTCAAAACCTGGATGATACAGCGGGATCATTGGATTAGTCTCTTTCGGCACTATCAGCCCACCTTTGACCAAATCTAGCAACAACTGATTGTATGACACCGGTAGCTGAGTGAACTTCCTTTCAGGTTTCCTTGGTCTTCGTCGGGCGTGCTGCCCCTGTTGATGGCGATATGACCGTTGACTCCAGAAGGGAGATGATGTCTGATGCGTGGATCCTAGGGGTTGTTGACTCTGAACGGTCAATACATATGGAGATTGAGCCTGAGATACCAAGGATTCCTTTTGCTCGGATGCACTCATCCTCAGGTTTAGCCCCGGAGTTGGCACTAGTTGCGGGCACAGAGATTTAGAGGTTATAAATTGCAAGGCATCCTTAGGGTCTAATGCAGCTTTGGGGACGAAAGTAGGAGTGTCCATCTTTTCTGTAATGTCTGGAATGAGACCCTCGGTTATACTCGTGTTGCCCGACGCGAACTTAACGGCCTTTGAATCGATCAAATCTTGAACTACATGCTTAAAAGCTTTGCAGTTCTCAATGTGGTGTCCGGGTGCCCCCTCATGGAAATCACAATGTGCATTTGCATTATAGCCAGGTGGTGGGGTCCCAGTTAGCGGATGTAACTTCCATAATTCGACCAACCGAAGCTGAAGCAAGACTTGCAGAAACTGAGCATATGTCATTGGGATCAGATCGAAAGTTCTGTCAGCTGATTTTGCCTCCTGAGCGTACCCCCTCCTAGTCACATGATTATCCCGAGAAGCAATGCGTTGGAGAGCAAAATTCACGGCTCTTTGTCGTCCATGAGACATCTGAGGCTTATAAACCCTTGGCACAGGTTGCACAGGCACAGGTTCCACAAGCACAAGTGGAACAAGCATCTTCGTTGCGGCTTCAGGTAGCTGATCACCTTCTTTCCTAAGCATATTCTTGATTACTTCCATGATCAAGCCCACCCGGGTCTTCAGCTGACTGTTTTCCTCTTTGAGTGCCTACGGATTCGAGCGCAACTCTTGTATGTTCCCCATAACCTGCCTCATCTGGCCTCGGACCTCACTCAGTTCTGCTCGTACCTGTTCCATAGCCTGGTGGGGATTACTGTAAGCTTCCTGATCGGGTATCCTGCAACCAACTGGTTAGCATAGGGAATTATGATCAATGGTTCTGCGGTACCTGTTGTTGCACCCTAAAATTTGACCAACCGGTTCTCCTATCTGACTCATGGTTTAATTTCATATTCACAGCTCAGATGTATGATTTTTGTGCACAAGCAGGGGATATCAGAGTTTACAGCTTGATTTTTGTCTATCAGATATGGCAGACCCAGTCCAGATCACCAGGGTTTTATTTTCGGGAAATTGCGCGCTCCTCGGTGATTTTTCAGTGATTTTGGGGATATTCTGATGCCCGGGGATCTCCGTTCGATTCGATCTGGTCTCGTGCGCTCTTTTATGGCGGTCATTTGCATTCATCTGCATTTTAGGGTTTTAATAGGCTTTTGTGAATTTTTAATAGGCTTTATCAATTTTTCTGGAATTTAAATAGGTTTATAGAATATTTTAAATCTCTTTTTAGAATTTTATAGAATTTTTAAATAGTTTTTAGAATAATAAAGAAAAAGGGGGATATAGTTTTTCTTTTATTACTAATGGATAATAATAGTTTAGAATTTTTCTATAGATTTTAAATAGGTTTAATTGCTTTTTAAATCATTTTTAGAATTTTATATAGATTTTAAAATAGGTTTAATAGTTTTTTAGAGAATATAGAAAATAATATAGTTTTCTTTTATTAATAATAGGTTTAATTGTTTTTAAATCATTTTTAGAATTTTAATAGAAAATTAGATTGATTTAGAGTTAATTAGACTATTAATCACTTTTTAGAGTTTAATTAGGTTAATTGTCTTTTTAGATGTAATTAGGATAGATTAATGTTAGTTAGAATTAATTGTAGGTTTATTAGTTCAGTTAATTAGTTTTAATTTTGTTTTGCAGTTTTTTTGATTTTTTCATGCTGAGTTCGTTGGGCCCAATTGGGGAGGCCCAGTATTGCTGTTTTTTGTCCAGAAAAATGATCAGCAAGTCCAAAAAAAATGTCCAGCGCAGGTCAGAAACTTCCAGAAGGATCCAGATTTCTCAGTGCAATAAATAGGGCCACGTGTTGCGCAGAACGAGGTCCCACGCGTTTCGCCTCGAGAACGCCACACACTCAGAACGGCCCCACCTGTCCCCCACTATCTCTCCCTCTCTCTTCACGCCACCACACGTGGCAGGCATGCACACACTCCCTCCACCGTGCAACCACGTGTAAGCCTCACAGAACCTCACCGGAAGAGACCCACCGGCCGCCGTGCATGTACTCCGGCAACCGTCAACCACCGTCCAACCCACCTGAACCACCAAAATCTCCAGAAACCTCCTTTCTTCATCTTCTCCCTCAGATCTCCTCCGTCACCGTCATCAGCCCTTCGCCGGAAAACTAAAATCACCAGAAACCCTAAACCTTCATCCGTCTCCATCAATTTTTCCAGAATCCTTCGCACACCTTCATCATCTTCATCCCCTAATTTCCAGAAATCACCTTGAACATCAATCCTCCATCAAGATTTTCCCAGAATCACCTTCATCCTCCATCAATTTTTCTCCAGAATCGCCTTCATCCGTCATACAACATTTCTCCAGAACCTCTCAAATCTTCATCAACCAATTCCAGGAAGTCTTCAAGATTCTCAACGCTCGCGTCCAACATCCCCTCCGCGCTCTCGTCTTCTCCAAAGTTCCTCCATCGTGCATCACAGATCAAAGCGTCTCTTAGATTTGCATCTCCCTCAGTCTTTTTCCAGAGAGATCGTCGCACCTTCAAGAAGTTTCAAGGACTTCATCGCATCAACTTCATCGTCTCAGGTTCGTTTTCTTCCTAGCCTCCATTATTGGTTTAGATCATGAGCTTCGTTTAAGGTTTGCATGTCAGCTTATTAGGTCCAGGTTAGGTAGTTGATTGTGAGTTAGGGTTGTTTCATCGTGAGAGAGGTGAAGTTCGTTGAGGTTTCTTTTTTCTTCTGGGAATGATTGATGTGTGAATAGATGAATTGCAGAGAGGTTGAGTTGGGGGAAGATGGGCGAACGGCTAAGGGTTGAGAGGTTGATGAACAGTAGCTAGGGTTTGGAGGTAGAGGAGTAGTTTTGTTCAGCAGAGTAACTGGATTAGGGTTTGTTTGGACTGGGCTAAGCCCAAGCGTGTTTCTGACGCTACACCCCTCAATTTGCTTCCCCACCCCCCTGGCGTGAGAAACCTGAGTGAATTGTAGTTGGGCCTTAGGCCCTATTGCTTTCTGCACCCCCTCGTTGGGGCCCATAGGGGATAATGACTGGAAAGTATGCTAGCGGCACCCCCCCAGGTTTTTTCAGTTTCAGTGTTTGTTAGTTGTTTTGGCAGCTTGGGCCCTGCGCCCTATTGCTTCCAGCACCCCCCCAGCACAGGCCCATCCAGGAATAACTAGGATATGTTGCTGTTTAGACCCTCCATTGCATTTTCTTTTATTTTGATTTTTTCTTTTATATTTCCATATTAAATAATTCATGAATAAATGTAAATAAATGATTTTTTTAATTCTTCTTTGTTATACCACTTCATGAAAATGTTAAGAGAATTAAATAAAAATAAGAATGACCTTTTATTTTTGGTTTGTTATTTTTTGCATATTTTTCATTTTAATTGATGTTTTTTTTAATATTTTCAATGCATGCATATCATTAGAAAATTCATGAAAAATAGTAGATTGGGTCAAATAATTCCGTTCTTTTTTCTGTAGACTCGTGATTCAGTGTAGAATTTTATAGTGCAAAAATATTAGCTTAATCATGCATTTTCATTTTAATTGCATTTTCCACTGTTATTGATGTTGAATAATTGGTCTGTGGACATGTCTGTGTTGCTGATTTTGATTCTTTCATCTGGTATGGAATTTTATTCTGATTTTTCAGCATGTTGCCCTAGAGCCATGTAGGTCTCCCCTTAGATTTTTGATAGATTTTTGTAGGGTGTCCTGATGTGATTTGTCTGAGCCTGAGGATAGGAGAAGTCTTGATGACTTCTGACTTTGAAGTTCAACTGTGGTTGAACTTCAGAGATAGTTCCTTGTGGTTTGTTGGCCTGTGGTTTCTTCTTGAAGGTGGGAGCTGATGGAGGTCCTGTTGGAGCTTGCAGAGAGGCAGTGGATTGAGGCTTAGTCTAGGAGCTTGTTGTCTGTTTGTGAGGTTCGAGATCCTGAAGTTTGAAGGGAGTTCATGGTACTTTCCTGAGGAAGGCACTATGAATGACTTTCATTCTTTCTTCTCACCTCTTTCGTAAGTATCCAATGATGTCGGAGCCGACTTGTGAGTTTAATTCCTCCTGAGGAGGGATGTAAACTGATCACATGTTGTTGAGCCACATGGGATACGATTCCTAAGTGTCAGCCTCCTAGTACTTTCCTGAGGAAGGTCCTATGGGTCTATTCACTTAGTTCCATTAGCTTGTCTAGGATTTCTCAAGTATCCAGTGATGTTGGAGCCAACTTGTGAGTTTAATTTCTCCTGAGGAGGAATGTAAACTGATCACAGTTGTTGAGCCACGTAGGATACGATTCCTAAGTGTCAGCCTCCTAGTACTTTCCTGAGGAAGGTCCTATGAGTCTGTTCACTTAGTTCCCTTAGTGCATATAGGTTCTTTCTCAAGTATCCCGTGATGCCGGAGCCTTCATGTGAGTTTAATTTCTCCTGAGGAGGAATGTAAACTGATCACAGTTGTCGAGCCGCATAGGATATGACTCCTGAGTAGTAATCTCCTGGTACTTTCCTGAGGAAGGCACTATGGGCTTGTCTGCTTAGCTTCCTTTCTCTGGTAAGCTTATTCTGAAGCTTGGAGACTGGGATTGATTCCTCCTGCTTAGGGTTTTGATTAGAGTTTTTGCTTAGATCTTTGCTTAAGGTGTGGTATAGAGTTCTGTCTAGAGATAGATCAGGAGCTTGTTTCAGGTTTGTGGAGGCCCTGCTTAGGGTTAGTCTTTGTATTGTTTAACTTGTGTGATGTTATGCTGCATTAGACTTAGGTATTCATCTAGATAGTTCTGAGTAGGTGCATATTAGAAGTAGACTTTGTGTGCATGAGAAGTTGAGGTGGTCCTCCTTCTGCTTGTTTGTTATTGCGTGGCTTTGCTTGTTGGTATTTGGTAGAGCGGAGCTCCCTTGCCTTTGTGGTTTGCGGCCTCTGTGCCTTGTTTGTCTAGTTGTTGCATTCATGCATATTTTCAGTATTCCTTTACGTTGCAGTTTCTTGTTTGTAGTTTAGTCCTGTTGCCATGATCCCTTAGGAGCTCTGACTTCTCCGCTGCGGAGTTGTTATGATAGACATTAGGACGGTCAACCAGGTGTGATAGCAGTAGGTAGATTCCCTTGTTTCTCAGGTATAGTTCTAGGGTTTCCCCTTCCTTTCTGTAGGAGATGTTGAGTAGCTTGATCCGTAGTTAGCTGAACTACAGCTGCTCTGATTCTTCGTTCCAGACGAAGATATGTAGGCATAGGATGCGATATCCTAGCGAGCACACTAACGACTAACTTTTGTTCTCTCGCGGCTGTGCGATCGAGACTTTCCCGCTAACGACTAATTGCTATCCCTTTCTCCTGCCCGAGTGCATTTGAGACCAGTTCGTATTTGTAGGGTCCCGAGCCTTAGAGACCAAGTTGTTTTCTCATTGCTGTGTGAGAGCCCCTGCTTACCCGTAGTTAGCCGAACTACGTTTGCTCTGATCTTTCATATCAGATGAAAGTACGTAGGCACAGGACGCGATGTCCTGGCGAGCAACCTTTCCCCCGTTTAGACGTAGGAAGTCGAACTACGTTGACTCTGACTTTCCCATTGCACGAGGGAATACGTAGGCCCAGAACACCGTATGTTCTGTCGAGTCCTGTCCTTTTATTTTCTTTTCAGACCAGCCATTAGAGTAGATAGATAACACACCCTTTTACCTATAAACACCAAGCGTGGATCCCATCGAGTACGATGGACGTGAGGGGTGCTAATACCTTCCCCTTGCGTAACCGACTCCCGAATCCAGGTTTTGGTTGCGATGACCATACCTTTTTCCCGTCTTCGCGAGGTTTACTTCGAGCGTTTCCTTTCCCGCTCTGAGGGATAAATAACGCACGGTGGCGACTCTCCTGTCAAGCCGGCGCCGATTTTCGCAGTAGCGACAGCTGGCGACTCTGCTGGGGACTTATAGCATCTAGGGACTTTTCCCATCCCTTATGCTGGGACCGTTTCCCATCCCCTACGCGAGTCAATCCTAGCGCTTGGGTGTTTATTGGTTGGGTGTTGTGCATATTGTGTTTTACTTTTTTGCACTTTACTATTCTGTACCTTTACCTTTCCGCATTTATTTTCCAGCATTATATTATTATGATTATTGCTGTGGGCAAAGGGATGTTACTGTGAGTGAAAAGCCGGACCTGGGCTTGAGTACACACCTAGATATAGTTGTGGAGAAGTAGTAGACGAACCTGTCTGCTGAGCAGGCACAGTTCCCTACGAAAATCTGCGCTCAGACGAGATTCTTGCAGAGGTGCTCCTTTCCGGTCCTGAGGATCTGAGGGGAGTCCAGACGTGAGGATTGTCGACTCTGGGGACCGATCATTTGGAAGTCAGCTAAGTGAGGCCTCTTCATGACTTGATGATGCCACTCCTTCTGGGAATCGTATAGTCACTCATGAAAGTCTGTGACGCTGATGACCGCATAGGATGCCGTACCTTTGTCCGTGGATTAGGTCTATCCTACCTGTGAGAGGGACTGGGTTATTGCAGGAAAACTGGCCTTCAGAAACCATGATTCAGTATCTTTATCAGATGGTGTTCTTGATTCATCTCCAGGTGTGTTGTCTGGGTCAGATGGGTTTCTTATCCGAGGTTGAGGCTATTATCAGATGGTATTCTCGTCAGATACAGAGGTTCAGATGGTTTTCTTACCAGGGGATTGATATTTTGAGTATCAGATGATAGTTAGTGGCATGAGATTCTGGTGACCGTGATGGTTTTCTGTTCATGATCACAGAGATATTCCTCTTCAGGCTACAGCATAGCCCCTATGTTCGCAGATTGCATTATTTATCATATTGCATCATTGCATTACCATCTGCATTCAACTAACGTGTGTGTATTGCAGGTACATATTTTCCCTTCCAGTTCTGGTGTTTGTGCCTAGCAAGACATGGAAAACCTGAAGAGAGTATTGCCCTATAAGTTTCCGTCGCCGAATATCAGTCTATTGTTAGAGTTGATTGCTATTGCTAAGAAGAGAGGAATGGGTGACTTCAGAAAGAGATATGGGAGGATTCTGACCTACGTCTATCAGCCATCTGCCTACGAGACCAGCGGCATCTATACTCTGTTACAGTTTTACGACGCGGAGCTCAGGTGTTTTGTATTTCCCGACTTTGTTTTGGCTCCTACCCTGGAGGAGTACTCTGCACTGCTGGATATACCGATCCGTGAGCAGATGCCTTTTTATCGTACGGACGCTGAGCCTAAGCTGGCTGAGCTTTCTGCCATCCTGTGCTTGAAAGAGTCTGAGCTGTCTGGGAAGATGATCAGAAGAGGAGAAGTATGGGGATTTCCGTTGGATGTCTTAGTGGAGAAGGCTCGAGAATATGCCCAGAAGGGTAGCTGGGATGTTTTTGACGTTATCCTTGCTGTATGTGTGCATGGCATCGTGCTGTTCCCGAACATTCCTGATTTTGTTGATTCTGATGCCTTCTATATTTTGGCTGCGGGAAACCCAGTTCCTACTTTGCTGGGGGATATCCACCATTCAACTCATTATCAGAATGAAAAGCGACGAGGAAGGAATGTGTCTTGCTGTGTACCTCTCCTATGCAAGTGGTTCACCAGTCATTTGCCTAAGTCAGGCCCGTTTGTCACATCTATCAATTCTCTAGGATGGCCCGAGCGCTTAATGGGATTGACTGCTGAGAACGTGGTATGGGTCATTAAAGAAGTATTTGGAGTTGAAGTCATACTCAAAGGCGAAGGATTCCCGAATGTTCCGTTAATAGGAAGGAAAGGATGTGTCAACTATAACCCTTCCTTATTGATCAAGCAATTTGGGTACATACCTCATGGAGCGCCAAAGCCCGAGGAGATACAGGAATCTCTGTATCTCACCGGGGCAATAGGGAAAGAAATGCTGACCAAACTTGAGAAAGCCTGGAAAAACTTGCACAAGAGAGGGAAGCATTCAGGTAGTAGAGGGGATACTCGAGGTCCTAGCCCATATGTAGAATGGATTCGTGAGCGAGCTGTGAAGTTCCTTATGCCGTATCCAGCAGTTCAGCCATTGCATCCTCCTCCGGTAGAGGAGCCTACCACTGTGGACATTCAGGTTTACAAGCAGCTGATGGCAGAGAAAGAAGAGCTAGCCAGGGCTAAAGAGGCTTTAGAGCAGGAGAATGCCCAGCTTCGGCATGAAAAGATTGAAACAGGATATATCTCTAAGCAACAGGCTGAAACTCTGAAACATCTGAAGACTACGCTATTGGAATTGACCGAAACCAAGAAGCGTCTGGAGTTAGATGTCGACTCAGTTAGTAGTGTGTTGGCCACCAAGAAGCAAGAGCTGGAAAGGGCCTACACAAAGCTAGCCAAGTTCAGAGAACACTGGGATCTCACTATGACCAAGCGCAAGGAGCGAGAAGGAGAGCTGAAGACACAGATTGCTCAGTTAGAAGAACAGGTCAAAGTGAAGAACGAAGAGCTTGAAGAAGAAGCCTGTCGCCGATACGAGGCCGAGCGCAAGTTGACAGATGCCATGAAGAATTTGGAAGATTTCCAGCATAGAGCAGATGCCAAGAGACCCAAACCTGGGGGCGGTGCCAATGACAAGGCTTGGGAAGACTTTGTCAGAGACATCCAGGGGACAGTCAGGAAGAGGGATCGACTGATAGAAGGTTTGATTTATCAACCAGATCACGCAGAGACAAAGAAGATGGTCGAGGACTTCCGCAACCGTACCCGTATTTGATTTCTCTTGTATTCTGTATGTTGAGATCACCACCAGGCATGTTGGCTGGGATCCTCCTTATCATATCAGCTGTATGGAGCATGGTTGTGTAACTTCTTGACAAGACTGTTATTCTAATCAATATATGAGGGTTTTTCCAAATATTATCCCAATGGTTTATCTCGTCTTGCTACCACTGACACTGGAATTGGAGGGAAAATATCTCCAATGCATACATGCACGTTAGCATTTTTGTATTTCTGTTTGCATAAATCATACTGCATAGCATTTCTCTAGCAGGTCAGAGCACTTATCCAGCCTTTGTTTTCACCAGAAAGTGATTCTCGGGGAACTGTTTGAGGCAAGAGTAGAGTGTTGAAGACGACCAAGGAGCTGAAGCAGATTTGAGCAGAATCAAGCAGTGTAATCAGTTACCGATAATTGGTGGCTATGTCTGAAGGCAATTTCCAGGTTCCTGACACCTTGGCAAGGTTTACTGGGGCGTCCAACCATCAGTATAATTCTATGGAAGGCTTCCCGCAAGCAGACAATCTTACTGCAGACCAAGTTGTGCAGCCAACTGTTGAGAACCGAGACCGGCATGAGCAGTTTCTTGCCCGAAATGAACGTTATCTTCCTGTTTACAATCAATGTGTTGCTTTCCCTGTGATGAATTACCGGAGAGATATTCCAATGGCCGGGTTAGTAGATCCAAGAGCTCTTGACGAGGGTAGAAGAGTCCGAGTGTTGGAAGAGCAAATGAAAGCCTTGGAAGCGAAAGATGCCGTTAACCTGGATGCTGTAGCCATGTGTTTGGTTCCTGACCTCGTGTTGCCGTACAAGTTCAAAGTGCCGAAATTTGAAAAATACACGGGAGATAGCTGTCCGAAGTTGCATTTGATGATGTTCTGCCGAAGGATGACTTCGTTTGCGCGAAATGACAAATTGATGATCCATTGCTTCCAGTATAGCCTGACTGGGGCATCGTTGAGATGGTATGTGCAATTAGAGAGTAATCAGATTCGATCGTGGGTGGATTTAGCCAGAGCTTTCATGAAGCAGTACGATTACAACTTGGATTTGACTCCTAGTCTCGTAGATCTGCAAGAATTGTCTCAGGCGGAGAATGAATCATTCAGAGCATATTTGCGAAGATGGAAAGAATTGGCTGCTAGTGTTCAACCACCGCTTCCGGAAAGAGAACTGGTTGACATCTTCTTGGGTACTCTGAAAGGCCATTATTTTGACAAATTGTTCAGTTGCACAAGCTTTGTGGGCCTGATGAGGCTGGGAGAGATTGTTGAGCGAGGACTCAGGAGTGGAAAGTTTCGAGGTGTTCCTTACGTCCCAGTTAATAAGATTGAGCCAGTTGTCAGTTCTCAAGAAGAGTGGGAAGGAGATGACGCCACCTCAGAATCTCTAGCATCTCAAGATCAGTTTTCAGACACTTCAAGTCAACGATCATCTTATCACCGATCGCGTCAGCATGCTCCACGAAGACCAAGGAAGCCTGAAAGGCAGTTTACTCAGCTACCAGTGTCGTACAGTCAGTTGTTGCCAGATCTGGTCAGAAGTGGATTGATAGTGCCGAAAGAGACTAAGCCGGTGATTCCACCGTATTCTCCAGGTTTTGATGCTAGCGCCCGCTGTGAGTACCATGTTGGGGCACAGGGGCATTCAACCAATGATTGTAAAGTGCTTAGAAGTCAGATTCAGGATCTGTTAGACTCTAGCCGTATTTGCATCACTTCTCAGGGTTGTGTTCAGATTAATGATTTTCCATCCTCCAGTTGTGCGGGTTCGTCAGTTAATATCATGGAGGACTCCACAGGAAGTGTGTGCTCTGAAGATTGTCAATCAGAGAGTTCAGTTGAATATGGGGGAAGTTTCTAGAGGTTTCTATGCCGGGTGTCGCATCTGTTTTCTTTGCCTAATCTGTTTAGCTTTTGTGCATCAGTATTTGTCGACCACCACCAGGAGTGTTGGCTGGGGTCGTTATATTCATACTCGTTTGTGCTCACCTGCTGATTTTGTTGGTTGTACATGTATGGGAGATGTTTGTCTGTGTGCTTATAGCTTGAGTTTCTCTTTGTCTCGTTGTGAATGTGTGTTTGCTTGCTACGCTGCATTATCATTTAGCAGGTATATCAGAACCGTGGGCCTTATTTCCTCATCATCCAGTTTATTGCAGGAATTCCTTCAGAGATATGGAACAGAATCAGTTCGAATTGATTGAAGTCCGAAGCCAGCTGGGGCAGATGATGAAAGACATGCAAGAGATGCGTCTGGAGCAGAAGATTCTCAAAGAGGAGAACAGTCAGCTGAAGACCCAAATGAGCTTGATCATGGAGGTAGTCAAGAATGTGCTTAGAAAAGAAGACGATCAGCTATTTGAAGCCGCAATGAAGAAGCTCGTGCCACCTGTGCATGTGGAACCTGAGCAGCAGCAACAGAAGATGCATCCGGTTCAGCGGAAGATCCAAGAAGGAAAGCCAAGGAGAATATTTGAGGCACCACCTATGACCTATGCTGAGCTCTTGCAGATCTTATTGAGGTTTAATCTGGTTGAGAAAAGAACGTTGACACAACCAACGAGAGCGCTTCCTCAAGGGTACGATGCCAGTAAGCAATGTGAATTTCATTCCGGGGCATTCGGACATGACATCGAGGGTTGTCATGCTTTCAAGCACAATGTTCAAGACCTGATTGACTCGCACGATATTGAATTCACGCCGGGCGGCGTAGCTGTGCATATTGCTCCTGTCTCAGTCGATGCTAAGATGACAGATGTTTCCAAAACTGCAGTGGGTCAGAAGCGTATCCTGGACTCCATGGTGTCAGAATCTCCAGGCCCACAACTGTTGCCTATTCCTGGGGCAGATCTAAGAAAGAAAATGGTTAAGCACAAGGAGAACGTTAATCAGTACATTGAAGGTCAAGAAACCAATGTTGCATTTGATACAAAGGGTGTTCAAGGGTCAACCCGATACCAGCAGCAGCAGCCTCAGCAGGGGGCACAGCAGGCTCAACGAAGATTCCAGGGTGGTAAACCGAGAAGAGCGTTTGAGAAGCCTCCCACAACCTATGCCGAGTTGTTGCAGACATTGTTGGGATTGAATATGGTAGAGACAAGAACTCTGGCACCAATAACGGGAACTCCCCCGTTTGGTTATGACGCAAGTAAGCACTGTGAGTTTCATTCTGGAGCCCCGGGTCATGATATAGAAGGCTGCCACGCTTTTAAGCACAAAGTGCAGGATCTGCTTGATAGTGCAGCGATCAGCTTCGGGCCAAGAGGTCCCCAAATCATCTGAATGAAGGAGGAAGGGCTCTATAATTTGGTTAAGTCGTTGAAAGCAGATCAAGGCAGCGAATTACCTCTAATAAAGATAGCTGGTTCAGCAGCAGGGCAGATATGGAAGCCTAGTTCTCGGAAGCTAGCATATTTTCTTTGTTTTAGCTTGTCATTTCTTTACATTTGTAGTTGCTTTCCTATTTGAAGTTGCAAACTTGTTTGTAAAACTTGTTGTTTTCATTTCAAATTGATGATAATGAAATAAATGTGCATGTTTTGATTGAATCCATTCATGTTCACTACATGTTTTTGCAAATGTCCACTGCTTGGTTAAGAAGAATTTAGGGAGGATGACGAAAATGACCGACATGCAACTACCGATATTGTATGCTTTTGAAATAAAACCTGCTGATGATGTACAGGCATTGTTTCAAATCCCCAAACACCGGAGTTATAAGGAAGATAATCCCTTGTCAACCCCTTTGAGCCTTGTAGTAGGAGTTTCTTTCTGAAAACGAAAAACCCTCAATCATAACCTGGGGCAGGGTAGGTGTTAGCTAATTTGACTGAGCGTCCAGATTGCAAAAGGAGTGTCCGTTCAAGGATCAATCACATCCCTAGAGGTCGTACCCAAAAGACCACAATGGTTCAATCAAGAGTGGGACAGCCACATCATTCCCCAAAGAGCCAGGCAACCAGTGTCACACGACTTGTTCGAAAGAAAAAATGAAAAAAGAAATCAAAAGCCCGCTAAGTCGAGAAAACTTCAAAACAAATGACTTAGGCAAAAATGAGGGCATCCCGCTGGACTTAAAAAATCAAGAGAAACTCAGAAGGAGTCAGTCCAGGCAAAAGTTAGGGATATGAAAAGAAAAGATAAAAAGGATCAAAAGAAAAATCTTCGATGGAAATACGAGTCGTGTGACCTCAAGTGTCAAAGACAAAGAGTGAGTGGCTGTCACTCCAAAATCCAAAAGTTTCTCGAACTATCACTCCTATCTTTCATCCTCTGAGAGGTGAGCGCTAAGGTCGAATTAGCTGAACATAGGATGGGAGAACATCAAGGAGAATGGGTGGGTTAAAGCAAACTTTGAGCCTTTATCCTTTCTTTCAAAACCATGAACCTGACCACATTACAACCTTCAAAAGTCCTAATTGAAGCAGGTTGTTTCGAAAGCATACGCCGGTAAAGGTCGCGTCGATTCTGACTCCTAAAAAGGGTTCCTCTTACCATGTTGATGCTATTTTTGATAAATGTTTTGTGCATTATATGCCATAAATTGTTTATCCTTTTCCCAGTGAACAGATTGGATGTCAAAGCTGTCATATGTGTTGCATTAATACATCTTTTATGCATAACAACTTGTTTTACTTGCGAGTAAGCGCTTGACAGCAGAAAAGCTTCCTACAATGGAAAGTATGGTCAAGGTAGAATGCAGAATGCCCGAATGTTCCGAGAGCAGGGACAAGCTTTATTGTGATCCCCAGTCAGGTCAGCTTTTCAAAGTCAGTTATTCTGGGGCAATCAGGTTGAGATTTGGTGAATACGTCATAGTCAGGAGGTACTACTCTGGATCAGATAATCAGGGGCAAGGTCATTGCAGCCAAGGGCAGACTATCTTAAGCACGACGAAGTTATTCGAGGAGCATTTGAGGTGAAGTATTTCCCCGAAGTTCAGAATACGGAAGCATGTTATATCAGAACCATCAAGGAACAGATTTGCAGATTTCCTTTCAGGGACTATCCCCACAGATGTCCTATAAGCTGGGGCATATCAGAAGCAAAAGGATTGTTGTTCTCCGTACCTACAGGGCCATACAAGAGTTATTCGAGCAGATGCAGTCGATTTTCGAGAGCGAGATGAATGCGGGAAGTTGTGTCACTATCCCTTGACTCTTCACTAAAAGGCTGCGTATTCAGAAAGAATATTTTCCAGCGTCAGTTGTATCTGACCCAGTAAGATAGCTTAAGAGCTCAAATCCATGTTTGCGATTACTGTAAAGCCCATCCGTGTTGACGCATCAATTTCCAGATCCGAGCTTCATCAGAGCGCAGGAGGACTCCCTCCATTTTCTCCAGCAAAGACCAGTTGGTCATTGGTATGGATAAGCTATTCCCAGAGGAGTCTAATCATATTCAGCACATCTGCTATTTCACAGAGGAGTTATATACCCCAGCAGGGTATTACTTCGTCGAGGTGTTCGGTTAAATTCCCAATATCCCCAGCAGAGGTGATTTCACTCTCCCAGCATTTATTTTGCTGGGATGATTCAGTGATATCCAGTTTATCCCCAGCAGAGTTGGCCCCGCCTTCAGCATTTATTTTGCTGAAGTGGTTTTCTGTACCCGGCCTCTCCGGCAGCTCGAGCCTGCTAACATATTGCATGCATCGTCATATTTGCATCATACCTGCATGACAGTTTCAAAACGCGTAGCATTTCCATCCAGAATGGAGCATTACGCTGTAGAAAGATTAAAGCATTTTCATATGCACACAAAGCATGAGTCAGGTTTTCTGTCAGCCTCATATGGCGCGTGAATTACTCTGTGATCAGTTCAGGGACATTTATCCAGCAGCAGTATTCAGACAGTTCAGCAGATTATTTGTATCAGACCTTATGATAGTTGTGCTTTAATCAAGCAGTCATCTGATATCGACAGACTTTTCTTCCCGTCAATTCATATTGACGATGTGTTCCTCCAATAAGTGGATTTCTCCGTCTATCATTAGACGTCTGGAGTACGAGTGTGGTTTTCTTTCCGTCTATCCATAGACGATGTGAAGTTGCGGGTGATCACAGTAAGGTTTCAAGAAGGGGTTTCCCCAGGATGTGCTTTTCTTACCGTCTATCAGTAGACGATGTGAAGTTTTGGTTGATTTTCAAAATGGAGTTTCTCTAGTAAGTAGCTTTCCTTTCCGTCTGTCAGCAGACGATGTGACGTTTCGAGTTACCGTTCAGCAGGTTTTCTTACTGCCAGATCATACATATGATGAGGTGTTTCCCCAGCGAGTCTTCTCCGGCTATCCTTGGTTGTTGAGGAGTTTCAAAATGACTTTGAATGATTGGTTCTCTTTCTGTTTATTGGATGAGATGACGTTTCAAGAGGTACTTTTCTGACCATCAATCCTTATTGATGTCGAGGCTCTTCGAAGAATGTTCAGTTTTCGTGATTGTCGATTCTTATTGACGACATGGTTCCTTAAAAGGTGGTTTTTCTTACCGTCGGTCCATACTGACGATGTGGCCCCTTCAAGGATGTTGATCTTTCCATCAATTCCCGTAAACAGAAGAATTCTGAAATTCAAAGGATGATGTTGAATTGCGTTATGGTGACTCTCCGTCTACCCTTAGACGATGTGAATATGGAGATTATGGTGACTTTCTGTCTATCCTTAGACGATGTGTGTTTGGAGATTACTTCTTCCCGTCTACCCTTAGACGATGTGAACTGAGTTGTTCATCAATCAGGATGATCCCGTCTACTCTTAGACGATGTGTGTATGGAGATTAAGAATTAGATCCCGTCTACTCTTAGACGATGAGTATAGAGATTATGAATTTCTTTCCGTCTATCCTTAGACGATGTGAATATTGATTTGTTTCATCAATCAGGATGATGCCGTCTACCCTTAGACGATGTGTGTATGGAGATTAAGAATTTCTTCCCGTCTACTCTTAGACGATGAGAATTGATTTGTTCATCAGTCAGGATGATCCCGTCTACTCTTAGACGATGAGAATTGATTTGTTCATCAGTCAGGATGATCCCGTCTACTCTTAGACGATGAGAATTGATTTGTTCATCAGTCAGGATGATCCCGTCTACTCTTAGACGATGAGAATATTGATTTGTTCATTGATCAGGATGATGCCGTCTATCTTTAGACGATGTGAATTCAGAAATTATTTCTTCCCGTCTATCCTTAGACGATGTGAATTGTTTTGCTTCATCAATCAGGATGATGCCGTCTACCCTTAGACGATGTGAATTTGGAGAATATTTCGTTCCGTCTATCCATAGACGATGTGAATATGGAGATTATGGTGATATCCCGTCTACCCTTAGACGATGAGAATATTGATTTGTTCATTGATCAGGATGATGCCGTCTATCTTTAGACGATGTGTTTGGAGATTACTTCTTCCCGTCTACCCTTAGACGATGTGAACTGAGTTGTTCATCAATCAGGATGATCCCGTCTACTCTTAGACGATGTGTGTATGGAGATTAAGAATTAGATCCCGTCTACTCTTAGACGATGAGTATAGAGATTATGAATTTCTTTCCGTCTATCCTTAGACGATGTGAATATTGATTTGTTTCATCAATCAGGATGATGCCGTCTACCCTTAGACGATGTGTGTATGGAGATTCAGGCTTTGTATCCGTCTATCCTTAGACGATGTGAATTGATTTGTTCATCAATCAGGATGATCCCGTCTACTCTTAGACGATGTGAATATGGAGATTATGGTGTCTTTCCGTCTATCCTTAGACGATGTGAGTTGTTTTGTTTTATCAATCAAGATAATGCCGTCTACCCTTAGACGATGTGCATATGGAGATTAATGGTGTCTTCCCGTCTACCCTTAGACGATGTGAATTTGGAGATTAATGTTGTTTTTCCGTCTATCATTAGACGAGGTGAGTATTCAATCAAGGTGTCTTCCCGTCCATCTTTGGACGATGTGAGTATATTTCTCTTCCTGCCCATCAGTAGGCAATGTGAAAGAATCAGGTATTTTGGTGCAACCCTCAGGGTTTGTTATATGGGGTATCACCAGCAACGGGTATTCAAATCAGGAGTTCTTTATCAGATGATTAATCAGTTTGGTGCCGCAATAACTGGACTCGGTTTTCTGGACTTTATTCCCCAAGCAGTTTACAGTATATGCTCGCGGTTGGCAAATTTTCGGGTTTCATTTGTATTCAACCGTCTCGTACCTTTGAATGTTTGAAGGCTGAGCGCTCTTCAAACCCTTCAGGTCCAAGTCGCTTGAATAGGGGCAGCTGTTGCACCCTAAAATTTGACCAACCGGTTCTCCTATCTGACTCATGGTTTAATTTCATATTCACAGCTCAGATGTATGATTTTTGTGCACAAGCAGGGGATATCAGAGTTTACAGCTTGATTTTTGTCTATCAGATATGGCAGACCCAGTCCAGATCACCAGGGTTTTATTTTCGGGAAATTGCGTGCTCCTCGGTGATTTTTCAGTGATTTTGGGGATATTCTGATGCCCGGGGATCTCCGTTCGATTCGATCTGGTCTCGTGCGCTCTTTTATGGCGGTCATTTGCATTCATCTGCATTTTAGGGTTTTAATAGGCTTTTGTGAATTTTTAATAGGCTTTATCAATTTTTCTGGAATTTAAATAGGTTTATAGAATATTTTAAATCTCTTTTTAGAATTTTATAGAATTTTTAAATAGTTTTTAGAATAATAAAGAAAAAGGGGGATATAGTTTTTCTTTTATTACTAATGGATAATAATAGTTTAGAATTTTTCTATAGATTTTAAATAGGTTTAATTGCTTTTTAAATCATTTTTAGAATTTTATATAGATTTTAAAATAGGTTTAATAGTTTTTTAGAGAATATAGAAAATAATATAGTTTCTTTTATTAATAATAGGTTTAATTGTTTTTAAATCATTTTTAGAATTTTAATAGAAAATTAGATTGATTTAGAGTTAATTAGACTATTAATCACTTTTTAGAGTTTAATTAGGTTAATTGTCTTTTTAGATGTAATTAGGATAGATTAATGTTAGTTAGAATTAATTGTAGGTTTATTAGTTCAGTTAATTAGTTTTAATTTTGTTTTGCAGTTTTTTTGATTTTTTCATGCTGAGTTCGTTGGGCCCAATTGGGGAGGCCCAGTATTGCTGTTTTTTGTCCAGAAAAATGATCAGCAAGTCCAAAAAAAATGTCCAGCGCAGGTCAGAAACTTCCAGAAGGATCCAGATTTCTCAGTGCAATAAATAGGGCCACGTGTTGCGCAGAACGAGGTCCCACGCGTTTCGCCTCGAGAACGCCACACACTCAGAACGGCCCCACCTGTCCCCCACTATCTCTCCCTCTCTCTTCACGCCACCACACGTGGCAGGCATGCACACACTCCCTCCACCGTGCAACCACGTGTAAGCCTCACAGAACCTCACCGGAAGAGACCCACCGGCCGCCGTGCATGTACTCCGGCAACCGTCAACCACCGTCCAACCCACCTGAACCACCAAAATCTCCAGAAACCTCCTTTCTTCATCTTCTCCCTCAGATCTCCTCCGTCACCGTCATCAGCCCTTCGCCGGAAAACTAAAATCACCAGAAACCCTAAACCTTCATCCGTCTCCATCAATTTTTCCAGAATCCTTCGCACACCTTCATCATCTTCATCCCCTAATTTCCAGAAATCACCTTGAACATCAATCCTCCATCAAGATTTTCCCAGAATCACCTTCATCCTCCATCAATTTTTCTCCAGAATCGCCTTCATCCGTCATACAACATTTCTCCAGAACCTCTCAAATCTTCATCAACCAATTCCAGGAAGTCTTCAAGATTCTCAACGCTCGCGTCCAACATCCCCTCCGCGCTCTCGTCTTCTCCAAAGTTCCTCCATCGTGCATCACAGATCAAAGCGTCTCTTAGATTTGCATCTCCCTCAGTCTTTTTCCAGAGAGATCGTCGCACCTTCAAGAAGTTTCAAGGACTTCATCGCATCAACTTCATCGTCTCAGGTTCGTTTTCTTCCTAGCCTCCATTATTGGTTTAGATCATGAGCTTCGTTTAAGGTTTGCATGTCAGCTTATTAGGTCCAGGTTAGGTAGTTGATTGTGAGTTAGGGTTGTTTCATCGTGAGAGAGGTGAAGTTCGTTGAGGTTTCTTTTTTCTTCTGGGAATGATTGATGTGTGAATAGATGAATTGCAGAGAGGTTGAGTTGGGGGAAGATGGGCGAACGGCTAAGGGTTGAGAGGTTGATGAACAGTAGCTAGGGTTTGGAGGTAGAGGAGTAGTTTTGTTCAGCAGAGTAACTGGATTAGGGTTTGTTTGGACTGGGCTAAGCCCAAGCGTGTTTCTGACGCTACACCCCTCAATTTGCTTCCCCACCCCCCTGGCGTGAGAAACCTGAGTGAATTGTAGTTGGGCCTTAGGCCATATTGCTTTCTGCACCCCCTCGTTGGGGCCCATAGGGGATAATGACTGGAAAGTATGCTAGCGGCACCCCCCCCAGGTTTTTTCAGTTTCAGTGTTTGTTAGTTGTTTTGGCAGCTTGGGCCCTGCGCCCTATTGCTTCCAGCACCCCCCCAGCACAGGCCCATCCAGGAATAACTAGGATATGTTGCTGTTTAGACCCTCCATTGCATTTTCTTTTATTTTGATTTTTTCTTTTATATTTCCATATTAAATAATTCATGAATAAATGTAAATAAATGATTTTTTTAATTCTTCTTTGTTATACCACTTCATGAAAATGTTAAGAGAATTAAATAAAAATAAGAATGACCTTTTATTTTTGGTTTGTTATTTTTTGCATATTTTTCATTTTAATTGATGTTTTTTTTAATATTTTCAATGCATGCATATCATTAGAAAATTCATGAAAAATAGTAGATTGGGTCAAATAATTCCGTTCTTTTTTCTGTAGACTCGTGATTCAGTGTAGAATTTTATAGTGCAAAAATATTAGCTTAATCATGAATTTTCATTTTAATTGCATTTTTCCACTGTTATTGATGTTGAATAATTGGTCTGTGGACATGTCTGTGTTGCTGATTTTGATTCTTTCATCTGGTATGGAATTTTATTCTGATTTTTCAGCATGTTGCCCTAGAGCCATGTAGGTCTCCCCTTAGATTTTTGATAGATTTTTGTAGGGTGTCCTGATGTGATTTGTCTGAGCCTGAGGATAGGAGAAGTCTTGATGACTTCTGACTTTGAAGTTCAACTGTGGTTGAACTTCAGAGATAGTTCCTTGTGGTTTGTTGGCCTGTGGTTTCTTCTTGAAGGTGGGAGCTGATGGAGGTCCTGTTGGAGCTTGCAGAGAGGCAGTGGATTGAGGCTTAGTCTAGGAGCTTGTTGTCTGTTTGTGAGGTTCGAGATCCTGAAGTTTGAAGGGAGTTCATGGTACTTTCCTGAGGAAGGCACTATGAATGACTTTCATTCTTTCTTCTCACCTCTTTCGTAAGTATCCAATGATGTCGGAGCCGACTTGTGAGTTTAATTCCTCCTGAGGAGGGATGTAAACTGATCACATGTTGTTGAGCCACATGGGATACGATTCCTAAGTGTCAGCCTCCTAGTACTTTCCTGAGGAAGGTCCTATGGGTCTATTCACTTAGTTCCATTAGCTTGTCTAGGATTTCTCAAGTATCCAGTGATGTTGGAGCCAACTTGTGAGTTTAATTTCTCCTGAGGAGGAATGTAAACTGATCACAGTTGTTGAGCCACGTAGGATACGATTCCTAAGTGTCAGCCTCCTAGTACTTTCCTGAGGAAGGTCCTATGAGTCTGTTCACTTAGTTCCCTTAGTGCATATAGGTTCTTTCTCAAGTATCCCGTGATGCCGGAGCCTTCATGTGAGTTTAATTTCTCCTGAGGAGGAATGTAAACTGATCACAGTTGTCGAGCCGCATAGGATATGACTCCTGAGTAGTAATCTCCTGGTACTTTCCTGAGGAAGGCACTATGGGCTTGTCTGCTTAGCTTCCTTTCTCTGGTAAGCTTATTCTGAAGCTTGGAGACTGGGATTGATTCCTCCTGGTTAGGGTTTTGATTAGAGTTTTTGCTTAGATCTTTGCTTAAGGTGTGGTATAGAGTTCTGTTTAGAGATAGATCAGGAGCTTGTTTCAGGTTTGTGGAGGCCCTGCTTAGGGTTAGTCTTTGTATTGTTTAACTTGTGTGATGTTATGCTGCATTAGACTTAGGTATTCATCTAGATAGTTCTGAGTAGGTGCATATTAGAAGTAGACTTTGTGTGCATGAGAAGTTGAGGTGGTCCTCCTTCTGCTTGTTTGTTATTGCGTGGCTTTGCTTGTTGGTATTTGGTAGAGCGGAGCTCCCTTGCCTTTGTGGTTTGCGGCCTCTGTGCCTTGTTTGTCTAGTTGTTGCATTCATGCATATTTTCAGTATTCCTTTACGTTGCAGTTTCTTGTTTGTAGTTTAGTCCTGTTGCCATGATCCCTTAGGAGCTCTGACTTCTCCGCTGCGGAGTTGTTATGATAGACATTAGGACGGTCAACCAGGTGTGATAGCAGTAGGTAGATTCCCTTGTTTCTCAGGTATAGTTCTAGGGTTTCCCCTTCCTTTCTGTAGGAGATGTTGAGTAGCTTGATCCGTAGTTAGCTGAACTACAGCTGCTCTGATTCTTCGTTCCAGACGAAGATATGTAGGCATAGGATGCGATATCCTAGCGAGCACACTAACGACTAACTTTTGTTCTCTCGCGGCTGTGCGATCGAGACTTTCCCGCTAACGACTAATTGCTATCCCTTTCTCCTGCCCGAGTGCATTTGAGACCAGTTCGTATTTGTAGGGTCCCGAGCCTTAGAGACCAAGTTGTTTTCTCATTGCTGTGTGAGAGCCCCTGCTTACCCGTAGTTAGCCGAACTACGTTTGCTCTGATCTTTCATATCAGATGAAAGTACGTAGGCACAGGACGCGATGTCCTGGCGAGCAACCTTTCCCCCGTTTAGACGTAGGAAGTCGAACTACGTTGACTCTGACTTTCCCATTGCACGAGGGAATACGTAGGCCCAGAACACCGTATGTTCTGTCGAGTCCTGTCCTTTTATTTTCTTTTCAGACCAGCCATTAGAGTAGATAGATAACACACCCTTTTACCTATAAACACCAAGCGTGGATCCCATCGAGTACGATGGACGTGAGGGGTGCTAATACCTTCCCCTTGCGTAACCGACTCCCGAATCCAGGTTTTGGTTGCGATGACCATACCTTTTTCCCGTCTTCGCGAGGTTTACTTCGAGCGTTTCCTTTCCCGCTCTGAGGGATAAATAACGCACGGTGGCGACTCTCCTGTCAAGCCGGCGCCGATTTTCGCAGTAGCGACACCTGTTATACAAAATGATATGCAGGTGCGAATGCAAACATGTAGCAAGGGATCAAGAGTGCGCTGTTGAGGAGACCGAGGCTCTGTTTCAACACAATCACAACACTGCTTTGATAGCAGAACCCTTAAGAGGACAAATAATTATGCTCTGTCGAGAACAAACACATCTTTGATGATAAGAACCCTCTGAACCCAACAACACTGATTCACTATCAAAAAAACCAGGTAGTCTGGAGGTTAAGGTTTCCTGCAATAACCCGACCCCGCTCACAGGTAAGGAACTAATCACAGAACAGGTATGGCATCCTATGCGTTTCCCAGCGTCACAGAATTTCAAGATACGATGATACGATACCCAGAAGGTGTGGCATCATCATCTCTTGAAGCGGCCTCACTCAGATGAGTCACAAATGATCGGTCCCCAGAGTCGACAATCCTCCAAACCAACAACCCCTCAAGCCCAAAGGGCTGGAAAAGAAGTCAACCGGGAGAACCTTGTCTGAGCGTGGATTTCATGAGACACTAGTGCCTGCAAAGCAAGCACGCGCCCACTACTTTCCACAACTAATGCGAAAATAAGGTGCTGGCAAAACAGAAGAGTCGCCACCTTTCATTATTTATCCCTCAGAACGGGAAAGGAAACGATCGGAAAAAACCTGACGAAAAGGTATAAGACAAGGTCATTGCAACCATTGTCTGGATTCAGGAGTCGGTTACGCAAGAGGAAGGTATTAGCACCCCTCACGTCCATCTTACTCTATGGGATCCATGCTTGTTGTGTTTATCTGACAGGTTGATTACATCTATCTACGCTAAAAGTCTGGTCTGAAAAGAAAAAGAAAATGACTCGGCAGAACACAATAGTTCTATGCCTACGTATTCCCGTCTGGAATGAGAAATCAGAGTAAACGTAGTTCGCCTAACTACGGGTTACGGGGGAAGGTTGCTCGCCGAGATATCGCATCTCGTGCCTACGTACTTTCACACGGCGCGAAAGATCAGAGCAAACGTAGTTCGGGACACGAGAGACATAGGTTTGTCTTTTTTATCTGAGTAGGGTTAACAGACGGTTCCAGCAGTTTGGTGTATGCAGCTCGCTCGATGGAGAATTAGGCATTTATTGTTTGCGGTAGAACCGGGAGTTAACAAAACTCTCCTTCTGAAAAGGGGTTTCCAAGTATTAGAGGTCCAAGAGGACAAAAAGATGTTTGATCTTTGTTTTCTATTTTTTAGAAGAAGTATCTTTTTATGGATGTTTGCAACTGATATCGCACTAGAGACTATGACCTGAGAGTGAATGCGTCGCGTGTCACCCAAAGGGTGCCATACAAAACATCCAGACTGTTGAAAATAAACTCTCCAACAACCCTTTCTCAAGTAGCTTAAGGCTCGTAGCGTACGACATCAATTAGCCTTTATTACCGTATTTTGATTTGTTTGTAGATGAGAAGAGAAAAGACGCACTAAAGGGGAACTGGTCCAATCCTAAAGTTGTCATGAAAAGTTGATCCTATGATTAAGGTTAGAAGGGAACTACCTAATGTTATCAGGCATGGTTAGAACCCTAATGTCTGTCATAACTTCTCTTGAACAAGAGAAGTCAGAGTTCCTAGGGGAACATGGCAAAGGAAAACAACAGCAAAAGAAATAAACTGTAAAGAAATAACTGTAAATAAAATGCATGCAATGCAACAAACAAGCAGAAGGAGCCAAGCTCAACTTCTAGAGAAAGCAATCCCAAAGGAAACACACAAAGCACAGGCAAGGGAGACAGACTCAACCTTAAGCCAGCAAGCAAAGCCATATAATAATAGTCAAGCAGAGGGAGACAGACTCAACCTCTAAATGCAGACAAGCAAAGGGATTTAATCTCAACCTTTAGGATGCTCTTAGGCCTAGATCACTATATGAGAACCTAGTCTTAAATGCAACACACCAAGAAGTCACACAAGCAACATTCAAGCCATCAGAGAATACAACAGACAAAATAGCAGACAAACAGCTCAACAACAAAGCAGATAAACAGCAAAACAAACAAACAGTCTACAACAACTCCAAGTCCAAGCCATCTTCAAGAGAAGGAAAGCTCCATCTTCAAGCTCCAACAAGAGATAAAAGAGTTAATACCAATATTATTGATTGATGATGGGAAGCAGGATGGAAACCAAGGGAATCCAACCTGGCACTCAACCATACATCTGAGATAGGCATCCTCAAAGGTTCTACCTCTTGTGAAATGCCACACATCCTTCCAAAGGAAAGATGAGGCTTCCACATAGGGACCTTGAATCATAGGATGGGAATGGAAAGCAATCAAAGCAATCCATGTTTATTTGAAGAAAGAGAAAGAAAACTAGGCTCTTCCTAAATCCTAATTGAACAAGCTCAAAGAAAGCTACTAAAAGAAGGTCTAAATACCAAAACCAAACACCACAATCAAGAAAACATAAGCTTCTACATGTCTAAAGCCCCATTCAAAAATAAAGGAAACCTATTATGAACTAAAGGCCACCATTGAGGTCATTCTAAAGCAAGTGTCATGTTGAAAGCACATTAAAACTAGCCTAAGTACTAAATCAAATTAAAATACTAAAACTAATTATAAAATCCTATAAAATTTTCTAGGGGAACCTAATAAGGTTAAGGACCTATAGTAGAAAGGTCAAGGATCAAATCAAATGGGAAGGTCACCTAAAAAATCCTAGATCACAAGGTATCAAATGAAAACCCTAAAATGGAAGGTCTAATGATCCTAATCCAAAATAGAACTTAATCTTATCTAAAAAATATGAGATAATTCCTAAGGGATCAAACATCTCTACCCTACTAGCTATCCAAAAATCTGAACATGAATCTGTACCAATTGAAAGAAAAAAATTCAGAAAGAAGATGGATCAAAAATGCAAAGTTAAAGAAAATAGCAAAAATGAGAAAATGTCAAATAAATTGAAAATCAGGAAAAATTCAAATGTAAAAGCACAAAAAAAATCACAAATAAAATCTAGAGCATGGACATATTTTTATGGTATTTTTCTGATGATTAATGAATTTAATATGAATTTTGGAGTGCAAATGAATTAAAATAAAATGAAAATGAACTAAAAAACAATTAAATCCAGAAAATAATCAGGCGCGTTGGATCTGAAGACTAAGTAAGCTAGTCTAAGGAGCATGCGCGCGCCACATCACTTGCCAGGTCAGATTAATGAAATGCAGCATTTGCTGTAGTCAAAGTCCAAGTCTCAGGATTAGATTTCGTGCATTAGTTCTGATTACAAAGTCTCTTCTCTAGAATGATCCAACGGATGTGAAGTCATCTTCCTCATTCAAACTGGAAATGGAGGGAAGGTTTTCAGGTGAACCAGACGGTGGCTCTGGTGGCTGAGCCACCGTCTTCTCCGGCGAGCCAAAATTACAGATCAACAATCCTTAACAAAATCTACATCATTCCACTCCAAATTTCATGCTGAATCCAAATATCACCTCTGTTTCTCCTAAATCCTCACGCATTTTAAAATTCGATAGCAAACAGAAAATGCACCAAATCCTCAAGTGTCACCAAATCTCAATCCAAAACCATAGACCTATTCTTCATGCTTCATAGGTCATCCTAAACTATCTAGATCATGTTAAATCCTTAAGATCAAGCCAATTCGCATCCAAATAGAAATCAAGTTGCATCTTAAGTTGTCTCTAAACCTCCAAATATTGATCCAGAATCCATTTAATCATCTTCCTAAACCTTATCCTCATGCTAAAATATACTAGATCAACATGAATCTACAACAATTTTAAAAGTTACATACCTGAGTTGGAGCTTCAAATTGGAGCAGTTAGAGCACGATCCTTGGCTTCAAACTGTGCAGATTCACTCTATGTTTGATGCTGAAGATGAATCAATCCTTAATTTGCCTTGAATTGCTCTGAATCAGAAATCACGATTTGCACTTGGAGCTTGAAAATTCAACTTGCAATATCTGGCTATGGCACGCAATGGACACCAAAAATTGATCTGAATCCATCATGGAACTTATATAGAAGATGTTTGTGGGCTTTGGAGGTCCATTGAAGGCCCAAATCAGAATATCCACATTTCAATTTTCCTTCAAAACCTCAACAATGGAATGCACAAATTTGCACTCAAAACTTCTCCAAGAAGCTTCAATTCCCCTGCTTGTTAACTGTGGAGAGTGTAGAGATCAATTGGAGAGCTTGAACTTATCGTATGACCAAGTTTTGATGTGTTGCTTATTCATGAAGTAACAAACCAAAGCACCATGAAATAGGCCCCAAATGAAAATTCTAATAATGCCAAAGTGCTTAGAATGACTTTTTTGATTAAAATGAGTACTCACTTGGCCTTATTTGAACCCTCGTGAATTAATTTGAGAATTTTTCACTTAAATGCCTTTAAATCCCCCTTTTGTCAATTTCTTTCAAACCAAGTCTCACCCTAAGCCAAATCAATTCATAATGAATACATGGTTGACCTAAAAACATCATTTTGAGAAAGTTTCATGTTGAACAAAATTTCATTTGAAGCTTGCAAGATAGTGAAAATGACCTATAACGCCAAATGACTTATAATCTCACTTTCCCAAAATACCCCTAACTTGTAAACCTCATAACTTGAGTTTTACAAATCAGATGGAAGACTTCTAGTACAATTTGGAAAGCTAATATAAATACCTACAAGTTTCATGTTGGTCAAAAGTTGAGTAGAAACACCCGTCTAGGTCAAAAGTTCCTTGGAAGTTGGTTGACTTTTGCAGACAAATTTCACATTCATCTGATGACCTGTAACTTGTCTGGACCATAACTAGAGTTCTATAAATCCAATGGAGGACTTCTAGTACTCATATTAAATCTAAGAGCATGCACTACAAGTTTTATGTTTGCCAAAAGTGGATACGAAACTTGCATCTTGAGATAAGTGGTCTTGAATTTAGGCACTAAATAGGGGATTTTACCTTGAGAACCCTAGTTTAGCAACTCCTCACACTTTGAACTTTTCTTGGATTGATCTTGAAATATCACCTCATGTATCTCAACACAACTCTCCATGATTAAAAAGACTTAGAATTGAGCTTTGATCCTCTTCAATTTCACAGTTGACTTAGGGTTACTCAGATTAAAACCCTAATTGCAACACCCTCGACTGTGGCTCTTCACACTTGGCATAATGACTTAACTGAGCTCTCTCATGACCCTCAAGGCACTCCATGAGCTCTATCCACACTTTTTCCATGATTAAGACTTCACAACCCACTGATGGTCTTCCATTGGCCCCCCAAGTTAGGAGATGAACCCTATACAAGCAACTGAACTTCTCAAAGGCACAACCCACTTCCTGATGACTTTGGTGACCTTTCAAGCTTGAATAAGACCTCTAGATAGGCTTCTCCTGTTATAAACCACACTTGATCCCCTGCTAAATGAATAATGATATGCTATGCAAATGCTAGATCAATGCAATGCTAATGCAATGAAACATAAACCAAGTAAGAAAAAGGTCAGGAAAATTTTGGGTGCAACATCTATGCCACTTGATTTGTGCATCACTTTGAGCCAAAAACTTGAGGGTGCAGCTGTACCAAATCTTGGACAAATTTTCCTTTCAAAATCTCCCTCCAAAGGTCAAAAATGAAAATCTGTCCATCCAATCTTTACCATGGTAAAAGCTTGCCAATTCACTTTCTCACTTGATATTTAAACTAAAGATCAGTCAACAGAAACCCGAGCCACCACTGCTGCAAGAAAAACCAGAAGCCTCTCATTTTTTTGAACCATCTCAAACCTTTCAAAACACAAAAACTGTCTTGTGAAAGTTTGATGCCAGCCTCCTTTCCAATCATCCAATCACCATAAAAACCATCCACACAACCTCAAAATCTTGATTAGGAGGTGTTCCAACCATTAAACCAACCAAAAACACCTTAACTCAAAAAGTCAACTTCTCACACCATGAACATTGACTTTCCTGCATAAAAAGTAAAACACACTGCCTAGGCCAGTTTTAAACACTTTGACACTTTGAACACCTTCCATTTGTGTTATACCAACTTTCTAAAACCCTAAAAAACAACTGGAACTTCATCTGCTCAAACTGTCCTCAAAAATCAATTTTTGCTTTAAGAGGACAAAATTGCAAACTTGTATCAAATGAGGGATATCTTGCTCACTCAAGGCTGCTAGCTTGCTCAAGGAGGACTACAAGGGGTATGTAGTTTCAAACCCTACCATTGAGATGCATCATGTTTTGAAATTGATTTATGCTTGCTCAAGAGTTGAAACTCTCATGCAAAAATGATTGATTTTGTTTGGCATACTAACTGTCATGAAGTTTGTTAACTTGCACTTAAAGTAGGGATTTGATATTATTATGTAAAGCTTGCTTTTGTCACAACATTGTCATGTTTGTTCTGTTAGTGCTAGAGGTTTTGGTGCTAGAATGGTTGATTCCTTTTTTAGATGCATAAATGCTGTTGGATTACAACTGAGTACAATATGTGGTTGGGTTGTTGCTCTGTAAGTGTTGATGTAGGTGGTGTGTTGTTGTCATTGTTATAACAAGTTTGTGTCCTTTAGCATCCAAATTTGTTTTAACTTAGGAAACTGTTAGCTGAATTCATGATAATACCTAGTTCCAAATGTCTTTGGCTTGGTGAATAACATTTGGCTCTCTACTATATTTGCTATCCAAGTTTTCCTTGTGGTCAAGACTGATTCTCCTTAGTTTGTTTGTTAACTGTCAACCAGAGCATTAGAGTGGTTGTTGCTTCTATTTGAATTATCATGTTGTTTGTTTTGATTGTAAGACTAGTTAAATGATTTGGAAGCATGAGTCTGCACTGTTTGACTGGAGTAGGTTACCAGATTGAGGAATATCATTGTGTGCAATACCTGTGAACATCATTGTTGTTAAGACTCTCTATGCATTACTGTTGTTACATTGAAACTTGCTTTACTGTTTTTTCATTTTTGTTTGAGGGAAAGTCAGGTTTCTGTCAGTTCTTACTGTTGCTTGTTGTATGTTATGGCATCAAGTCTTGATGTTTGTGCTCTAAGCAAGTATTTTGGTTTGAATTATCTTGATATCTTCCATAGGGGTTGTCATGGTTATGTCCTTAAAAGGGTGTGTTGATTGGAATTTATAAATTTGGATTGAAGTACCAAGAATGCCTTGTTGTTGTTAGGCTAGTTCCTCATTGTTTGATTTTTGTTCTGCTGCTGTCTTGAGGTTGTTATGTCCAGGCTTGATGCTTGTTTGTTTTGTTCTAGGCATGTATGTCTTTACCATGTGCCCTGCTATGACTTGAGAATCATGTCTAAATCCTGCCATGAATCATTTTGTAAACATCTTAAAATCTCAATGTCTTAATTGTTCTTACTTTTGTTGAAAGCTAACTGTCATGGCTTGACAGTCTCACCCTAGGTTTTGGGATTTGTTTGCTAAACTGTTTGTGTTGGAGATCCTTAGGCATGTTTGTCTTTGAACCTGTCCAAATATATCGTTGTTTCTATTTTTCAAAACACTCTTGTGTGAATTGCTTTTATCATGGTTTTGTAATTTTCCATTGAAGCCATGACAATTGTTTGAAACATCAAGATTTGATTGTCAAGACTCTGGACTGTTGTTTGTTTTGTTTATGCATTGAATTGTCAAGGTTTATTTGTTTTTAAACAACACAATCATGTTGATCTATGTAAGCAGTTGTTGAAATTGTATCTTTTAAAAGACATGGCACTTGGAATTTACCAAAGTATTGTTGAAATACCACAAACTATGTTATTGTCACTAGAGCATTAGAGAGCATGCTGTTGGGATTTGTGTTTAAGCATCTGCCAGCCCTTTGAGACATGTTTAGAACTGTTGTTTGTGCTTACTCTATCTTTGATTTGCTCCTAACTGGATCTGTCTAGCTTGCATATTGTGCATTTTGTGTTGGTCTTTAAAACTCTTATTTGCATGAAAGCTGCTAGATGTGTGTGTATGAAGCTTTTTGACATGCTTAGAATCACATGGATTTAATGTCTTGATTGTCATGTTTGGACCATAGTCAAGCCATGCCAACTTGCAACTCACAATTTACCAATGCATCTCAAACACCATTTCATCATCTCACAAATCATGTGTCAATTTCTCTTTTACTTGCCTTTTGATCAAGCCTGCTGTTGGAACTCATTCAAAACCATGTTTACAACTTGCTCAGACCATTATTTATCTTCAAACTCATCTGTTTTGATCCATGGATCTTCAAATGCATTTTAAACTTCCTTATGCAAGTTCTACCGTGTTTTAAGTTGTGTTCATTGTTTGAGAAAACTAACAGCACCATCATGATCCTCATGAAAAATCAAGCAGGATAGAATTTTGTTTCACTGAATTTGGTTGAGATTTGATTAAGTTATGGCGAAATCGTATGTTGAGTTTTTTGCCTTGAGCTTGCCCTCATGCCTTGCCCAGTTTTGCGCTTATTTTGGTATTAGTTTTAATAGGGTGGCGTTATACAATGGATGTATCGCCACCCCAGTGGTTAGTAACTTGCCTTGCCATGCCTTGAATCTGTGTTCGAGCCCCAGTGGGAGCATTTTTATGTTTATTTTCATGATTTTCTTTGTTTTATTTTCTTCTTCTTTCTTTCTCCATCCATATCACACACGCGCGGTAGCTGGAGTGGTAAGGTTTTAGCTTGTGAACCATGAGGTCACGAGTTCAACCCATGGTAGTGCCCCTTTTCTTTTTTTAACATTTTGTTTATTTATTCTATTTCTCTTTTCTCATTTTCTTTTTTTTTTTTTAAATAACTTTAAATACCATAAAATTCCAAAAAGCTCTGATTTTTATTTTTTATATTTTAATGTGCCAATTTGTTTTCCATCTTTTTTTATTTTATTTAATTTTCATTTTTATTTCTCTTTTGGTTATTGGGCTTTTTAGCCCATTTTAAAAAACTTTTCAATAAAGAAAATTAATATCTCTTTGTATTGATTTAAAAAGAGAGGATTAAGTGTAGACTTCTTCCTCTCCGAGTGTTGGGATGCTGACTGTAGTGTGGGTGGTTTCAACACTCGTCTTTCAATACGAAGACACTTGTACGTTTTCAATCCCTTTTCTCCTAAAAAACGCGGCCCCGTACCAATTGTATTTTTAAAACACTTCCATAAAGCAATAAATTGTCTTTGTATTGAATTAAAAAGAGAGGATTAAGTGTAGACTTCTTCCTCTCCGAGTGTTGGGATGTTCACTGTAGTGTGGGTGGTTTCGATACTCGTCTTTCAATACAAAGACGTGACTCTATTCACTACCCCTCCGCAACCTTCTCACCTAAAACCTCGGTCCCATACCGAGTACTTTTTCAAATTCTTTTCTTAACAAAGACTTGAATGGTCGTGGAGTGATTAGGCGTAGGCCTTCTCCTATCTCGAGTGCTTGACGTTTACCGTAGGATTCTCTGTCGCAAAGGCACTTACCATTCAAAACCAAAAAACATCTTTAATAACAGAATGAAGTTCTCTTTATATTGAATTAAAGAGAGAGGATTGAGTGTAGTCTTCTTCCTCTCCGAGTATCAGGATATTCACTGTAGTGTGGGTGATCGTGATAATCGCCTTTCAATACAAAGACGCTACGTTCGCCACACCATTTTCATAACAAAAACTTTGAGATAAAGAACTGGGTACTACCCGCAAGGGGTTACTATCCGAGGACTTATCTCGCCCCTAAAAACAATCTCACAAATCAAATGTGACATCTTGCCTCGCATGGCGAAAACCTAATCTTTCAAAAAGGATATGATACGTCTGTTCTATCGCAAGCAGGTAACACATAAGTCTCCTCACATGCGAGCGGAAAAATACTTAAACTGCTAGAATGCGCATGATAACATCATCCATAAAAACATCAACAAACCGTAGGCCGAACTACGACTGCTCTGATTCTTTACTTCTTCAAGTAAATATACGTAGGCACAAGGGCCACAATCCTTGTCGAGCACATTCCCCCTATATTTGTAGTTCCCCGAACTACGTTGACTCTGACTTTCTCATACCTTTTGAGAATACGTAGGCCTAGGACCGCGAAGTCCTATCGAGTCTGTTCTTTCTCTCTTCTTCCCTCGTTACTTCTCTTTCCCCGTTACTTCTCTCTCTCCTATCTCTAACCTTTCTTTTACCCCGTGGAACACTTTTTATAGCATAATATTTAAGCAAATAAATTCACACATCGACAAACAAATGGTTCTCATCGAGTACGATGGATGCGAGGGGTGCTAATACCTTCCCCTCGCATAACCGGCTTCCAAATCCGTTATTGGTCGCGATACCATCTTATCCATTTCTTTCCTAAGGTTTTCTCGATATTTTCCTTTCCCCTCATGAGATAAATAAAGTTCGGTGGCGACTCTTCTATCTATCTTTTTCGCCTCCCCGTCGTTGCACGATGCATTTTTTCGAGTAGCGACACACGCAAACGAATCCAAAAGAGCATTGTAAAGAGATAACGACGAGAAGTGGAAGGGAGATGATTAGTGAGAGTAAAAAAAGAGATGAGAGTGAAAAAAGAGAGGATAAGAAAAAAATAGATGATAGAATTGATGGTGAAGTTGGGGAGTGGAGTGAGGAAGAAGTTGAAAAGGATGAAAAGAATGGTGAAGTAGAAAATAAAGAAAGTGTGGAAGTTGAAAAAAATAAGAGTGATAAAGTGAAGGTGGAGGTAGTCAAAAAGAAAAGAGAGAGGAATTCTAGAGTTTCTAAAGGAAAGGAGGTAGTGGGCGCTACTCCTATTCAAAACCTTCCGTATCTGCATGCTCCATCTAAGAGAGATAATGAACGGTGTTACGCCCGGTTCATGGATATATTTAAACAACTTCAAGTGAACATTCCGTTTGCCGAAGCATTAGAGCAAATGCCTAAGTATGCGGAATTCATGAAAGACATACTTACTAAAAAGCGAAGGTACACGGAACCGGAGACAATTGTCCTAGATGCTAGTTGTAGTGCAATAATTCAACGGAAGCTTCCGAGAAAAGAGGTTGACCCGGGACGAGTTACTTTGCCGGTTACAATTGGTGATGTCTATGTCGGAAAAGGGCTAATTGATTTGGGGTCAAAAATTAATCTAATACCATTGTCCATTGTGAAGAGGCTTGGCAACATTGAAATGAAGACCATCCGGATGACTTTGCAATTGACCGATAAGTCGACTACCCATCCTCATGGGTTAGCCCAAGACGTATTGGTCAAAGTTGACAAATTCTTCTTTCCGGTTGATTTTGTTGTTATTGATATGGAAGAGGATGATGATGCTTCGCTTATTCTTGGTCGACCGTTCATGAAAACCGCATGCATGATGATTGACGTTGATGACAGTTTGATGAAAGTAAGGGTCCAAAATGAGGAAGTTACTTTTGATCTATTCGAAGCCATGAAGCATTCAAAGGATAGTCGTGATAGCTTTCGAATTGATGTGATCGAAGAGGCAACTTTTAAAGTTTCTAAACATATTCATGAGATATCTCCTATGGAGTTAGCTCCTGATGACTCCTTTGAAGTTTTCACAATCGAAGAAGAGCAAGCTCTTGATGAATGCCTAAGGGAACTTGACAGTCTAAAAGAGTTACATTCATGGGAAGTTGAGGAGGAAGTATTGAAGAAGGAGGTCAATGAAGAAAAATCACAGATTGAATTGAAAATTCTACCTTCTAATTTGAAGTATGCATTCCTCGATGAAAACGAAGCAAAGTCGGTTATCATAAGCAATCTTTTGCCAAAGAATGAAGAATCCCGTTTGATCGATGTTTTGAAAAAGAATCAAGAAGCCATTGGTTGGACTCTTTCCGATCTCAAAGGAATTAGTCCTTCCTATTGCATGCATAAGATCTTAATGGAAGAGGACTTTAAGCTGGTAGCTCAACCTCAACGCCGCTTAAATCTTACTATGAAGGAAGTTGTTAGAAAGGAGGTTGTTAAGTTGTTGGATGCGGGAATGATTTACCCTATTTTGGATAGCCCATGGGTTAGTCTTGTACATGTGGTTCCAAAGAAAGGTGGCATTACCGTGATTCGAAATGAAAAAAATGAGTTGATCCCAACAAAAGTGGCAACGGGGTGGCGTATGTGCATTGATTATAGGCGGTTGAATACCACAACTTGAAAAGATCACTTTTCACTCCCGTTCATGGATCAAATGCTAGAAAGACTTTCCGGGCAACAATACTATTGTTTTTTAGATGGCTATTCCGGGTATAACCAAATTGCGGTTGACCCGGCCGATCATGAAAAGACGGCTTTTACATGTCCTTTTGGAATTTTTGCATACCGAAAAATGCCCTTTGGGTTGTGCAATGCACCGACGACTTTCCAATGATGTGTGCAAGCTATTTTTGCCGACCTTATCGAGAAAACAATGGAAGTCTTTATGAACGATTTCTCCGTATTTGGTGGTTCCTTTGGTCTATGCTTCGACAACTTGGAAACGGTTCTTGAAATATGCGTGAAGACAAATCTTGTTCTTAATTGGGAAAAGTGCCACTTCACGGTGACCGAGGGGATAGTGCTTGGCCATAAAGTCTCTTCAAGAGGACTTGAAGTTGATCATGCTAAAGTTGAAGTGATTGCAAAGTTGCCTCCTCCGGTGAATTTGAAGGGAATCTGAAGCTTTCTAGGGCATGTCGGTTTCTATCGGCGCTTTATCAAAGACTTCTCAAAGGTATCTAGGCCTTTGAGTAACTTGCTAGCTAAGGATCATGTATTTCTTTTAACCGAAGATTGTTTACAAACTTTTGAAATTTTGAAGGAAAAATTGGTTACCGATCCAATTATAGTCGCTCCAAATTGCAATTTAAATTTTGAGCTCATGTGTGATGAAAGCGACTATGCAATTGGAGCGGTATTGGGCCAAAGAAAGGAGAAAATTTTTCATGTGATACACTATGCGAGTAAAGTTCTTAATGAGGCTCAAGTTAACTATGCCACCACTGAAAAAGAATTACTTGCGATAGTGTATGCGCTTGAAACGTTTAGGTCCTATCTTATTGGTTCCAAGGTCATAGTGTATACCGACCACTAGGTGATTAAATATTTTCTCACCAAACCGGATTCGAAGCAAAGGCTCGTTTGTTGGATCCTCTTGTTACAAGAATTTGATGTTGAAATCAAAGACAAGAAAGGCTCGGAAAATTTGGTGGCGGATCATTTATCTCGCTTAGTTAATGTGGAGGCTACCGCTTCTGAGAAGGAAATCCGGGAGGAGTTTCCCGATGAAAAACTTTTTAAAGTTCAAGTTAGGCCGTGGTTTTCGGACTTTGCGAACCATAAGACTAGTGGTTTGGTGCCTCCTGACCTAACTTCAAACCAAAAGAGGAAATTTCTCTCGGATGCTGAATATTACGTGTGGGATGACCCGTACTTGTTTAAATTGGATGGTGACAACCTTTTGAGGAGGTGTGTTACTAGCGATGAATCGCAAAGCATTCTTTGGCATTGTCTCAACTCATCTTACGGTGGACATTACAATGGGGTAAGAACAACTACTAAATTCCTTCAGTCAGGATTTTATTGGCCTACTATTTTCAAAGACGCAAATGCCCATGCATAAAGTTGTGATAGTTGCCAAAGAAGTGGTGAGATTGGTAAGAGAGACGAGATGCCTCTCCAAAAAATCCAAGAGGTCAAAGTATTCAATTGTTGGGGTATCGACTTTGTTGGACCATTCCCACCCTCTTATGGTAATGAATATTTGCTTGTTGCGGTTGACTATGTTTCTAAGTGGGTTGAGGCGATTTCCTCACCTCGGGTGGATGCTAAAATGGTAATAAATTTTTTGAAGAAAAACATCTTTTCCCGTTTTGGAACCCCCCGTGTGTTAATTAGTGACGGAGGGTCACACTTTTGTAATGCACCGTTAGAAAATGTTTTGAAACATTACGGTGTATCACATAAAGTGGCGACTCCGTATCACCCACAAACTAATGGTCAAGCCGAAGTTTCTAATCGTGAGATAAAGAGAATTCTTGAAAAAAGCCGTGTCAAATTTGAGAAAAGAGTGGTCGCAAAAAGTGGATGAGGCTTTGTGGGCGTACCGTACCGCTTATAAAGCTCCTATTGGGCTAACTCCTTTTCAATTTGTATTTGGTAAGACTTGCCATTTGCCGGTCGAATTGGAGCATAAAGCCTTGTTGGCCTTGAAATTGTTGAACTTTGATAAGGATTTGGCCGGTGAAAAAAGAAAAGTGCAATTGCTTGAGTTGGAAGAAATGCGCAACGCCGCATATCACTCAAGTTGGTTGTACAAAGAAAAGGTGAAAGAGTATCATGACAAAAAGCTAAGAAAAAAGGAATTTGTGCCCGGACAGTTGGTTCTTTTGTTCAATTCCAGGTTGAGGTTATTCCCCGGGAAATTAAAGTCTAAATGGTCCGAGCCATTTCGTGTCAAAGAATTCAAAACATATGAAGCTGTTGTCATTGAGGACTTGGAGAAAACAGATAGTTGGACGGTTAACGGTCAACGTTTGAAGATCTATTTTGGCGGTCTAGTGGATCACGAGAGTTGTGCAATCAGTCTGGATGCTCCTTTGTGAGCATCTCGAACCGTCGAGCTTATCTGACGTTAAACAAGCGCTTGTTGGGAGACACCCCAACATTGTAAGTATTTTCTGCTGTTTTTTGTTAAGTGTGTGGTATTGGTGTTCATATTGGTGGAATTGTTGAATTATGCAGTGTTGTGTTAAAAAATTCAAAAACCTGTCATGTTCGCTAGCTGCTCGCTAGGCGAAGACAGTAGCGAGCCATTCGCTAGCTGCTCGCTAGACGAACATGGCGAAGCTGAGTTTTTTATTTTATTTAGTGGGCCACCATTCTGGGCCCAAAAACCATTTTAGTTGGTTTTTTATTTTCTGCACTTAGGGTTCACGGCTCCCATCTCACTTTCACACTTTTCACTCTCACATCACACTATAGTTCTTGATTTTCTCTCTTGCAAGCCCTAACTCTTGAGTCTCAATCTCCATAACTTTCTACAATCATGTTTGCCCTTATTTCTACCTCTTTTTGCTTTTACTGTGCTTTGTTCTGAAGAATAGAGATTTTTGGGTTGGATTTGAAATTTAGGGATTTGAAAATTTTAGGGTTGCATGTGTATCTAGAGTCGTTCCTTTCATGCTAAATATTTGTGTTTCTGGAATGGTGATTGGTAAGACCATGGATAGTTTGAATTAGGATGGACAACAGTGGCGTAATTGAAAACCCGCAGCCTTCGCTAGCATGTTCGCTAGGCGAGTCTGTGGCGAGTGTTCGCTCTGACTTCGCTAGGAGAACATGGTAGCGAACATGACAGTACTTGTTTTTATTTATGTTAATTTCTAATCTGTCTAATCTGTTGCAGCTGTTTGTAGTTTCTCTGCTGTGATTTTTACAGATGGCCTCTGGATCAAGTGCTGGAAAAAAGAGAAAGGTCGGGAGCATATCTCGTCCTGTAACCATTCAATTTGACACTGATAAATTTGTTGGGCCGAAGCAAGCCGCACGCTATGTGGCGTTGGAAAAAAGAAAAATCTTACCTGAGAAGAGGTTCTTGATCAACGCACAAGGTGATTATAGGACATTTGCAGGGTTGATAAATAGCAAGAAGTGGGACAGGTTGATCTCTCCACCCGAAAGCTATAATATTGAGATAGTGCATGAGTTCTATGCGAACGCGCTGCCAAATGAAGACGAGCCTTTCACTTGGACTACTAGAGTGTTAGGACATCAGATTGCTTTTGATCAGGGAACTATTAACCGAGTGCTTGGTGAACCGCTCCATTTGGGAGTTAATGAGTTGGATAATTACACCAGAGATCTGAGGCTCAGCAGGAACATTGATGATATTTTAGCGGCCCTGTTGATAGAGGGAAAGAGTGTAGAGAGAAACCCATCTGGGGTGGCTGTCAGGTACCATCGGGAGGATATGATTCCTTTAGGTCAGCTGATATTGATTCTGGTTCTGACAAACATTAAGCCCAAATCACATACGTCAACCGTGCCGATCCCAGTGGCACACTTGGTCCACTGCATTCTGACCAATGTTCAGATTGATGTGGCGTGAATCATTGCGAATGAGATGAAGTCCGTGATTGAAAGTGGGCTGAAGTCGGGGGCGCAAGTTAATTTTCCCCTTTCTTTTCCTTGCCTCATCATGGCTTTATGCTCACAGTCGAGGATGAAGTTTCCCTCCCGCAGTCTAGTGAAGATTCCGTCCGCGATCGATGATCGACATGTGGACAAGTATTGTAGGCCAAAGAACTTCAGAGGTAGTATAACTGCTGGTGATACCGAGTCTATTGATGGTCCTGGTGCTTTTTCTCAGGGGTTTGATCCTTTTCAGCAGGCAGTCTGTAATTACAATTGGGATTGGATGGAGGCAACACAGTGTGCCATGATTGATATACATAACTCTACGCAGGTACTTCAACTACAGTTCTGTGACCCTTCGGTAGAGCGCAGCATGATGACGCGTGAGCAGATTCTGCAGCATGCGAGCTGGCCTGAGGACAGACCTATTTTTGGAGAGGGGGCGGGTGTGTCTAGTGGTCCTGTTGGTGGTAATGCTGCTGCTGCTGATGATGATGATGGTGATAATGATGATGATGGTTCTGGTTCTGAGTCCGGTAGTGCAGAGGGTTCTGAGTCCAATGAGGACTAAGTTTTTTTTATCTTTATCGTTTTTATTATTTTGTATTTCATATACTTTGGTATTTTTGGTTGTACTTTTTGGGGTGTTTTGTCCCCCACGCACATTTTTATTTCTGGAAGTAATGTTTAATATTTTGTTTTAAATTATTGTGTTTGGTTTAAGTTCTTTTGTTTAATAATTTTTTTGGTTGTTGAAGATCAAACCTTCTAGATTGATTGCTCTTTGAAAGAAGTATTCAATGAAGGTGCATCCGAGTTTGAATGGCAATGATAAAAATAACAAGCGAATAATGCTAAGGTACATAGTTACCTTCGGTTAGAACTTTAGAATGCATGAAGAACTTTACTCTTGTCGTAATTGAATATTGTTCTTTTTGCAATATAATTGAATGAATGATTCACTTAGGACTTAAAACCACAAATTGTGAGGAAACCTCCATTGTACAAATAAATGTTGGATTCTAATAAACTATGTAGATTCATTTGATTCATGCTTTGTCTTTTATTATTGTGAATTTGTGGAAGCAATTAGAAATGATCAAGGCACTTGTTTTCTTTCGAGCACAACCAAAACTACCTGATAGCAGAGAGTATTTGTGAACCCCTTTGAGCTTAAATTGTTGAATCTCAGCTTGAAACAAGGCGAGACTTCAAAATATTTTTTCTTGAAACCCTGAAATTTTATGATAATTGTTCTTTTGCCGTAAAACGTCAAGAGCATTCACTTATGGGGTGAGTAACAGATAAGTTGGGGAGAACGAAAATGAAAATCGGTAGGTTACCACAACTCTGGAATAACCGAGCAAGCATTGAAAAAAGAAAATATAAACAATTGTTTTGTGAATATGGTATGAAAAAGAAGAAAATAAAAAGAAGAAAATGGAAATGAATGCTTGCTTGGAAGAAAAATATTGGAAAACAAATTGAGTTGTGAAATAAGAGTTGTGAAGGTTTCAAATGAGAAATAAGTAGAATGGAGTTGAGATATGTGAATAGTTGTACAGTGAATGTCTCTTTTGCGTCGGTAATTTCGTTTTCAATGGCCTTAGATATTTCCCTTGTTTGTAAACCTGACCAAACTACAACTAGAAAAGACCTTAGTGATCTTCGTGCTTCCGCATTTTCATTTATAATTGTTAGACATTGTATGAATTGAATTGAGTTTTGCATTGTTTGTTGGAGAGTGAAATTGTCCCCGCGGTTGTAAACGCGTAATTTCTTCAATCCTTATTCGAAGAGGAGAGATAGGGTGATTTATTCAGGATATCATTGTTGTTGATTGATACATGTTTTGCATTGCTATAAGGCTTTAGTTCTTGTGTATTGTGTTATTCTAACCATTGGGAACTTGTGTCTGGTTGATTCTCTTGTGTTTGAGCCATTTGATCCGATTTCGGAGAAATCTTTTTCTTTAAGAAAATCCTCTTGTTCTTCAAGAGGCATACTTTGCTTGAGGGCAAGCAAGAATATAGCTGGGGAGAGTTTTTAGATGCCCAATTTTGCTTATTTGAGCTATCAGAAGTGGGCATCTTTCACTCCTTTTTGTCGAAAGTTTTCAAAACCGCCCTTGCTTTTGTTGATTTGCAATATTATGTGAAATGATCTTGGTACCTTTAATTTGTGTGCTATTGTGCAGTAATTAGGCATGAAAGAGTAGAAATTGAAGACACAAGAAAGATAACAAAGGAATCAAGAAAGAAGGCAAGCAAAAGCAAGCTCGCTGGGTAAAGCTCTGGCGAGAGAGGTAGCAGGTGTTCGCTAGGCGAGCACGTAGCGAGCTACCATCGAACACTCCTAGACTTGGGCATAACCAAAAAGATCATATTTAGCTGGAGCGAGGAAGGTAGCGAACTGCTCGCTAGGCGAATCTCCAGCGAGCAGGTAGCGAGTGCTTCCAGAATCAAAAAGACCAAAACTCGCTGGAGCAAGTGAAGCAGCGAAGGACTCGCCTAGTGAATGATTGTTCGCCTAGAGAACGTCTGCAAATTCATCTGATGTGATTCCTCTGACTGAGGCTCTTCTGGTGTAGTATTTTTGAGCTCGCTAGGCGAACCATTATGCTCGCCTAGCGAGCATGACAGCACAACACTTTTTCTATAAGTAGCATGGGCTACTTTTTGTAAAGGATCTTTTTTTCAACTACTTTATTTTGTGTTTGCTCCAAGGTGATTTTTGTGACCTAGAAACCCAATTTCTCATTATTCTTCATCTCTTAACAAGATTTTCCAAAAAGAAGGTGGATTCCCATCGGATGTTGATCAACCTTCTCCCGAAACTTCTTGTGCAAGCTACCATGAAAATGAGTAGCTAAGTCTTCCATTTTGTCAAGGTTAGATGTAGATGATCATAAGCTTTGTGTGTAAATGGGTTGATCTTCATTTGTAAACTCTTTGATGACGAATGTATGGTGAAAACCTTGTTTTATTGATAACTCTTTGTGTTGGTTTATTATTGAAAGGTGTTTTCCAACTCTTTACCTAGGTTTTCATCCATCTATGTTCTTGAGCTAGAGATAGTTTTGAATGTGTTTGTTCACTAAAATGTCAAAACCTAAAAGTTGCCACTTTGATAGATTGTATGAGAAATCAACAATGGATCAAAATGGGAAAACCCACAATGTGTGTTACAAATAATCACATTGGGAGGATATTGTGAATGTGTTTATCATATAATGGAGTTTATGAGTTTTGTTTGATCGAAAATATACATGAAAAGTGATCGTCGAACCCTAACTTTGACTAATCTTTCTCAAATCGTAAAACCGAAACTTTTACCGTAATTTCTTACTTCTTTTTATGCAAGCTACCGTAACGAAAAACCAAAACCCCCTTGTTGCTATAAGTTAAGAACTTAACAACTGTCGAACGGCGGCAATATCGCATAGTCCCTGTGGAGACGATAACAAACCCCGATACTCTACCCTGTATCCAACAGGCTTCCTTAATAGCAAATACAAACGCCGACCTATCAAGGTGCGAGATGACTATTCTTGGAACATCATTCCAATAGTTCACCTTTTACATCGAGGATAACGTTGCTAGAGCGTCTTCCATCTGGTTCTCCGCTCTTGACACGTGATGGAACTCTATACGATCAAAGAATGGAAACAACCTCCTTGCATAGTTCATGTAAGGAATCAGATTGGGTTGTCTTGTCTCTCATTCTCCTTTGATTTAATTTACAACTAGCGCTGAATCGCCGTACACATCTAGGTTCTTGATCCTTAGATCAATAGCTTCTTCCAACCCCATGATGCACGCTTCATACTCCGCTTCATTGTTGGTGCAGGGAAATGTCAACCTGGCAGTGAAAGGTATATGAGACCCATGGGGAGTCGTAATGATTTCCCCAATTCCACTTCCGTATGAGTTAACATCACCATCAAATATCATTTGCCATTGGGAACCAAGCTCAGGACCTTCGTTAGGAAACGGTTCATCACAATCTTTCATTCTCAAATACATGATGTCTTCACCAGGAAAATCAAATTTCATCGGTTGATAGTCTTCGATCGGATGTTCGGCGAGATACTCTGACAGAACACTCCCTTTGATAGCCTTCTGGGAAACATATTGGATGTCGTACTTGTTGGTGTAAGCCCTAGAGGCCAATACTTTTTGGTACTTGTATCAGATTATTCGTTTAATAATAAAAGGCATTTCTTTATTATGTTTGTCTTTCAGAATAATAAAGTCCCTAGAATAGTTAGTCTGTTTAATGAAATGTTAAGTGTGACTTAATCATGAGATCCCATTAAACATAAAGACATTATTCTTAAAATATCCGTAGTCAAGCTTTATTGCAAAGTGGGATAACATTAAAAGCATTGAGACTATTATGAAGATAGACTGATGATCACATCTCATGGATCATGGATAAAGAGTTATCAAGTCTTGACATAGGTATAAATATTAGGAGTAATATTTATACCGGATTGACCCGCTATGAGAATACTACATAGTATGTTATGCAAAGTGTCATAAGTTATTCTCATGGTGATAATGGTGTATTACCACCCTTCGACCTGAAACCACTATGGACCCTAGATGTAGAGTCGGGTGCTTTATTGCTGATCAAACATTATCCGTAACTGGATGATCATAAAGACAGTTGATGGGCACTCCACGAAGCATGCTGAGGGACATAAGTGTCCTAGATGGAATTTGCCAATCCTGCATAACAGGAGAAATGTCTAAGGGCCCAATATTGAACTGGACAAGGATGACACAGTGTATGCCTTGTGTTCAATATAGACATAGGGGCAAAAGGGTAATTGTACAAACATATATTATCACGAAAAGGTTTTGTCAGATCACATGACATTTTCGTGACTTGGGTAGCAGTGATGTGTTGCTAGATACCGCTTACTGTTTATTATGTTAAATATATAATTTAATATAATTACCAACGTTACGAAATCCTACAGGGTCACACACATAAGGACAATTTGATGAGAGATAGAGAAATCAAAGGAACACCGTAAGGTACGGTGCACTTAAGTGAAAATAGAAATTCGGATAATATAATAATAATTATTGTTATTTTATAATGGTTATAAAATAATAATAAAATAAATATATTTATTATAATAATAGTTATTATAATAATATATAATATTATTATGGATCATGTGAATTAGGGTTTTAGCCCGCAGCCCACAAGAGAGTCTATAAAAGGAACCCTTGTGATGAAGCTTTCACTTGATGCAATTTCGTTTTTGATTCTCTTTTCTCACTCAAATAATTCCATTCGTAAGCAGCTAGCACTGTGACCGGAAGCTGTTCGTGTGGACTGAGTAGAGGCGTTGCACTTCATCAACGCTTGTGATCGCTGCATCAAGGATCTGAATCGCCACAAAGAGGTAACGATTCTATCACTGACCATGCTCATTCGTAAGGATCACTAAAGGAAATTTTTGTTTTCCGCTGCGTATAGATCGCAATTTTCCTTCAGTGGTATCAGAGCCACTTACGAAACCATGGATCTGATAGCTGTTAAATTTCCGTCTTTTCTGTATTTGATTCGATTAAAACAGAATGAATTTAACAATAAACGATTAATTAAATTTGGCATCTGTTGTGTACGATTTGGATGATTGATGTTGATTATGCTTCGGAATCCGACATTAGTATGGTGAAGTTGTGCGATACATTGATCATCCATAGGTTACACAATTAGATCGATCACTTTTATATAAGATATAAGAAATTCTGATGCAAAGATGGTATATGGGATATACTGTTTTGATTTCATCCATTCAATCACATAAGGATTGTAATTCTTTTGAAAGATCATCACTTTCATTCGCTTCGGAATCCGACGTTAGTATGGTGAAGCAATGATATGTTGATCTATCATATTGAGTTATCAATCGAGTTGTGTTTGACGGCATGAAATTGTTGCATTAGGATTAATGGCAGTACAAGTGTTGTATTGCCGCAGACTTTTCCGGTTGGGATTGTAAATGCACAAAAGTTGTGCAGGAAACGACGTGAAATACAATGAAGTGTTCATAAAAATTTTCGCTGGGGCGCTGCCCCTAACAACCCCGCAAGGGGGCGCTGCCCCCTTGACCCCCGTCCGCTGAACGGTCAGCGGAACCACCGTCCGCTGACCGGGCAGCGGAACCCCCGGCTAAGTCTGCAAAGTGTGATCAATCAGCCGAAATTTAATTTAGTTTATTTAATTATCGGAATTTTAAACTAATAATAAAAGTGTGTTTATTATTATTTATTTGTGGTGATCAGTTATGGCCTTAGTTTATCCTTTATTATTGTTTTGGGATTTTTGAATACGGCCTGCGTGTCGTGCCTCTCTCTCAATCTCTTTATGTAACTTCTTTTCTCATCTCACTCCCTCGTATGTAAAACGAGTTTTCTTATATGTAATGTAATATTATGTTATGAAAAAAAAAGGAAGTATTCAATATTAAAGGAGGATAACCTTGGAGATCATGCTTGGAGAAGCTTAGATCGTTATTAGGTTAGCTTAGGTTCTCTCATTGGCTTGAGAGAACAATTGCGTTAGGGGCCATAATTGTATCTTTTTATATGTATGTTGATGCATGTAATTGTATGTTGATGCATGTGAGAGACGTTTTGCATGTTAAGCCGGTGAGATCAAACTAATAACAAATTCCCTCAAAATTAAATATTAAGTTTATGCTTTCCAATTTTTAGCACTCATCAAGACTAGTATCGAGCATTGTAGGTTTCGCCTACGCGAGGTGCATGTTCTATATTAGTAAGGTGCGATGGGATAATTGTAATATCCAATTGCTAAAACAATGGGTCAAACTTAACTAAACAAATTATAATAAGATTATATATGTTTAGAAGCAAGAATTGGGAATGATTCATGTGATGGATCAGAATAAGGAGTTATTCACCCAATTGAAAATATTCGAGAGTTGTATGAGATACAATTGGAAGGAGTTCCTACCTAAATAACTTAGTTTTGTGTAATCAGCCTAACGCTGACTTAAAACAAAGTGAAACATGGATCTCGACCCACTAGAAAGTCTTCCAACGGGATTTTCCGAATCAAATGATGAGGGTCATTTGTTTTGAATAAAATAGTGGGAGCATATTTGATTAAAGGCCTAATTAAATATGTTGTTTTAATGATACTTATATTTTCATATTTCTCTTGTAGATTACCATGACAACAAACACATCGAACAATATTTTGCGATCCATCCTAGATAAGGAAAAATTGTCTGGGACAAATTTCCTGGATTGGCACCGTAATCTGAGGATTGTCCTCAAGCACGATAAGAAGTTGTATGTCTTGGAGACACCAGTTCCTGAGGAGGAACCTCCTAGTTCTGCACCAAAGGCAGAAAGAGATGCTTATAAGAAGCATTTCGATGATGCCAATGAAACCGCTTGCCTCATGCTTGCTACCATGAACTCTGAGTTGCAAAAGCAACACGAGAACATGTCTGCGTTCGATATGATCGGACATCTGAAAACGCTTTATCAAGAGCAAGCAAGAAATGAGAGGTTTCAGGTTTCAAAGTCCCTTTTTAACAGCAAGTTAGCTGAGGGAGCCCCTGTAAGTCCCCATGTACTCAAGATGATTGGGTATGTGGAGAACCTTGACAGATTAGGGTTTCCCCTTGGAAAGGAACTTGCGATTGATCTGATCTTGCAATCGTTGCCAGAGAGCTTCAGTCAGTTTGTCCTGAATTTCAATATGAATGACTTGGACAAAAGTCTTCCAGAACTGCTAGGCATGTTGAGAACTGCTGAGCAGAATATGAAGACAAAAGGGAAATCCATTCTGATGGTCAGTAATGGAAAGAAACAGAACAAGAGGCCCATCAAACAGGGTGGTAGAGGGAAAGGCAAGGAAGTTGCCAAACCCAAACCCACTCCTCCTGTTTTGAAGCCTAGTGGAGGAATAGCAAAGGAGGGCACTTGCTTCCATTGCGGTAAGACCGGACATTGGAAGAGAAATTGCCCAAAGTACCTGGAAGATAAGAATAATGGAGTAGAGACTTCAAATTCAGGTATTTTTGTTATTGAAATTAATTTATCTACTTCTGCATCATGGGTATTAGATACTGGATGCGGTTCTCACATTTGTACTAATGTGCAGGGACTAAAAAGGAGTAGAAATTTGGCAAAAGGTGAAGTTGACCTACGAGTTGGCAATGGAGCAAAGGTTGCTGCTTTAGCTGTAGGAACTTATGTTTTAACTTTACCTAGTGGTTTAATAATTCAGTTAGAGAACTGTTATTATGTACCTGCAATTAGCAGGAATATTATTTCCGTTTCTTGTTTGGACAAATTTGGTTTTTCATTCATAATAAGGAACAATTGTTGCTCCATTTATTTGAATGATATATTCTATGCTACTGCAAAAATGAATAATGGACTATATGTCCTTGATCTTGAAATGCCAATTTATAACATTAATACTAAAAGGTTGAAACCTAATGAGTTGAATCCAACTTACCTTTGGCACTGTCGATTAGGCCACATAAATGAGAAACGCATTTCCAAACTCCATAAAGATGGACTCTTGGACTCTTTTGATTATGAATCATATGAGACATGCAGATCTTGTTTAATTGGAAAGATGACAAAGTCCCCATTCACAGGAAAAGGTGAAAGGGCTAATGATCTTTTGGCACTCATACATACTGATGTATGTGGACCACTGAACATACCAGCCAGAGGAGGTTTTCAGTACTTCATCACTTTTACTGATGACTTCAGTAGATACGGATATGTGTATTTAATGAAACACAAATCTGAGTCCTTTGAAAAGTTCAAGGAATTCAAGAATGAAGTACAAAACCAACTAGGTAAGAATATTAAAGTTCTTCGATCAGATCGAGGCGGTGAATATTTAAGCCTAGAATTTGATGACCATCTAAAAGAGTATGGGATTCTATCCCAACTTACTCCTCCTGGAACACCACAATGGAATGGTGTATCTGAGAGAAGAAATCGAACCTTGTTAGACATGGTCCGATCCATGATGAGTCACGTCGATCTTCCAAACTCCTTTTGGGGACATGCATTATTAACAGCAGCTTACACACTTAACCGTGTTCCATCCAAAAAGGTTGATAAGACACCATATGAGATATGGAGTGGTAAGAAACCACATATGTCTTACATGAAGATTTGGGGTTGCGAGGTTTACGTCAAACGACAAATTTCAACCAAGCTTGAGCCCAAATCTGACAAATGCTTATTTGTGGGGTATCCTAAAGAAACAAGAGGATATTACTTCTACAATCCTTCTGAGGGCAAAGTGTTTGTCGCTCGAACTGGAGTCTTTCTGGAAAGGGATTTTATTTCCAAAGGAAACAGTGGGAGGAAAATAGAGCTTGAAGAAATTCAAGAATCACAAAACATTGAAACACCTATGGAGGAACTAGAGCAGGAAACACAAGTAGTTGTGGAAGAGCAACCTGCTCAAGAAGAACAAGACCAGCGTAGGTCAAGCAGGATACGTCACCAACCTGAGAGATATGGATATCTCATAAGTGATCAGGGTGATGTATTACTCATGGATCAAGATGAGCCTGTGACCTACAAAGAGGCCATAACTGGTCCTGAGTCTGAGAAGTGGCTAGAAGCCATGAAATCTGAAATGGATTCCATGTACACAAACCAGGTTTGGACCTTGGTAGAACCTCCTATAGGAGTTAACCCTATAGGATGCAAGTGGGTCTTCAAGAAGAAGACTGACATGGATGGTAAGGTACATACCTATAAAGCAAGACTGGTTGCAAAAGGCTATAAACAAATTCATGGGGTTGACTATGATGAAACCTTTTCACCAGTTGCAATGCTTAAATCTGTTCGGATTTTACTTGCCATCGCTGCATATCATGATTATGAAATATGGCAGATGGATGTCAAAACTGCTTTCCTTAATGGGAATCTTCTTGAGGATGTGTACATGACACAACCTGAAGGATTTGACATACCACAAGATGACCAAAAGATATGCAAGTTACAGCGATCAATCTATGGATTGAAGCAAGCTTCCAGAAGCTGGAATCTTCGTTTTGATGAAACCGTAAGACAATATGGATTCATCAAAAATGAAGATGAACCTTGTGTCTACAAGAAGGTTAGTGGGAGCATGATCGTGTTTCTGGTATTATATGTAGATGACATATTACTCATTGGAAACGATGTCCCTACCTTGCAACAAGTGAAGACTTGGTTAGGGAATTGTTTTTCTATGAAAGACCTAGGTGAAGCAGCCTATATATTAGGAATTAGGATCTATAGAGATAGATCACAAAAACTGCTTGGCCTAAGTCAGAGTACATACATAGATAAAGTGTTGAGACGCTTTAATATGCATGATTCCAAGAAAGGATTCATACCTATGCAACATGGTCTGTGTTTATCAAAAACACAATCCCCTTCAACTAAGGAAGAAAGGGATCGCATGAATAAGATTCCATATGCATCTGCAATAGGATCTATCATGTATGCCATGTTATGTACTCGACCAGATGTCTCGTATGCATTAAGTGCAACGAGTAGGTACCAATCTGATCCCGGTGATGCTCACTGGGTAGCTGTCAAGAATATCCTTAAGTACTTGAGAAGGACTAAGGATTCATTCTTGATATATGGAGGTCAGGAAGAGCTTGATGTAATTGGTTACACTGATGCTAGCTTCCAGACAGATAAGGATGATTTTAGATCACAATCTGGTTATGTGTTCTGTCTCAATGGTGGCGCTGTGAGCTGGAAAAGTTCAAAGCAAGAAACAGTTGCTGATTCTACAACTGAGGCCGAGTATATTGCTGCCTCAAATGCAGCAAAGGAAGCTGTTTGGATCAAGAAGTTCATTAGTGAACTTGGCATAGTCCCTAGCATTGTGGATCCCATTGGTTTATATTGTGATAACAATGGTGCTATCGCACAAGCTAAGGAGCCTAGATCTCACCAACGATCCAAACACATACTTAGGCGTTATCACCTCATTAGAGAGATAATCGATCGGGGAGATGTGAAGATATGCAGAGTACCTACACTTGACAATATCGCTGACCCATTAACAAAGCCTCTTGCGCAACAGAAGCATGATGGTCATACTAGATCTATGGGTATTAGGGGTATGCCTAATTGGCTCTAGTGCTAGTGGGAGATTGTTGGTGTAAGCCCTAGAGGCCAATACTTTTTGGTACTTGTATCAGATTATTCGTTTAATAATAAAAGGCATTTCTTTATTATGTTTGTCTTTCAGAATAATAAAGTCCCTAGAATAGTTAGTCTGTTTAATGAAATGTTAAGTGTGACTTAATCATGAGATCCCATTAAACATAAAGACATTATTCTTAAAATATCCGTAGTCAAGCTTTATTGCAAAGTGGGATAACATTAAAAGCATTGAGACTATTATGAAGATAGACTGATGATCACATCTCATGGATCATGGATAAAGAGTTATCAAGTCTTGACATAGGTATAAATATTAGGAGTAATATTTATACCGGATTGACCCGCTATGAGAATACTACATAGTATGTTATGCAAAGTGTCATAAGTTATTCTCATGGTGATAATGGTGTATTACCACCCTTCGACCTGAAACCACTATGGACCCTAGATGTAGAGTCGGGTGCTTTATTGCTGATCAAACATTATCCGTAACTGGATGATCATAAAGACAGTTGATGGGCACTCCACGAAGCATGCTGAGGGACATAAGTGTCCTAGATGGAATTTGCCAATCCTGCATAACAGGAGAAATGTCTAAGGGCCCAATATTGAACTGGACAAGGATGACACAGTGTATGCCTTGTGTTCAATATAGACATAGGGGCAAAAGGGTAATTGTACAAACATATATTATCACGAAAAGGTTTTGTCAGATCACATGACATTTTCGTGACTTGGGTAGCAGTGATGTGTTGCTAGATACCGCTTACTGTTTATTATGTTAAATATATAATTTAATATAATTACCAACGTTACGAAATCCTACAGGGTCACACACATAAGGACAATTTGATGAGAGATAGAGAAATCAAAGGAACACCGTAAGGTACGGTGCACTTAAGTGAAAATAGAAATTCGGATAATATAATAATAATTATTGTTATTTTATAATGGTTATAAAATAATAATAAAATAAATATATTTATTATAATAATAGTTATTATAATAATATATAATATTATTATGGATCATGTGAATTAGGGTTTTAGCCCGCAGCCCACAAGAGAGTCTATAAAAGGAACCCTTGTGATGAAGCTTTCACTTGATGCAATTTCGTTTTTGATTCTCTTTTCTCACTCAAATAATTCCGTTCGTAAGCAGCTAGCACTGTGACCGGAAGCTGTTCGTGTGGACTGAGTAGAGGCGTTGCACTTCATCAACGCTTGTGATCGCTGCATCAAGGATCTGAATCGCCACAAAGAGGTAACGATTCTATCACTGACCATGCTCATTCGTAAGGATCACTAAAGGAAATTTTTGTTTTCCGCTGCGTATAGATCGCAATTTTCCTTCAGTACTCTGTCAGTACCATCTGCCACCTGGAAATTCTTCCGGAAAGTGCTTGCTTTTTGAAGACGTATTTAATCGGATCCATCTTCAAAATCAGCATGGTTGTATGATTAAGCATATACTGTCTCAAACGTTTGGCAGCCTGTGCGAGTGCACAACACGTTTTCTCCAACATCGAGTACCGAGACTCACAATCTATGAACTTTTTACTCAGATAGTATATTGTGTGCTCTTTTCTTCTAGTCTCGTCATGCTGACCGAGAATACAACCCATACTATTCTCAAGAACCGTTAGATACATGATCAAAGATCTTCCAGCGACTGGGGGTATCAGTATTGGAGGTTCCTACAAATATTCTTTTATCTTATCAAATGCCCTTTGGCAATTTTCATTCTAGACGACCGCCTGATCTTTCTTTAGAAATTTGAACATTGGTTCGCACGTGGCTGTGAGATGAGATATGAACCGAGCAATCTAGTTCAATCTCCCCAAGAAACCACGAACCTATTTTTCCATTTTCGGCGCTGGCATATCTTGAATAGCTTTTATCTTTGCAGGATCGACCTCGATTCCTTTTTCACTGACAATGAACCCCAGCAGCTTTCCTGACCTGACCCCGAAAATACACTTATTAGGGTTCAACCTCAATCTGAATTTCCCGAGCCTCTCAAATAGCTTCAACAAATTGACCAGATGTTCCTCCTCCGTTTGTGACTTTGCTAATATCATCAACATAAACCTCAATCTCATGATGAATCATATCATGAAACAAAGTGACCATAGCCCGCTGATAGGTTGCCCTTGAATTTTTCAACCCAAAAGGCATTACCTTATAACAGAAAGTCCCCTATGGCGTGATAAACGTCGTTTTCTCCATATCCTCTGGTGCCATCTTGATTTGGTTATAACCAGAAAAACCGTCCATGAAGGAAAACATGGAATATTGAGAAGTATTGTCAACCAATACGTCAATGTGGGGGAGCGGGAAATCATCCTTCAGGCTCGCCTTATTCAAATCTCTGTAATCAACACACATCCATACCTTACCGTCCTTCTTAGGTACAGGTACGATGTTGGCGACCCACAGAGGGTAAGTTGTAACGGCTAAAAATCCTGCGTCCAACTGCTTCTGGACTTCTTCCTTGATTTTCACAGCCATATCTGGTCTCGTACGCCTGAGCTTCTGCTTGACTGGCAGACACTCTTCACGCAACGACAAGCGATGAACCATGAAGTCTGTGTCAAGCCCGGACATGTCTTCGTATGACCAGGCAAAAATATCACTATACTCATGTAGCATCACAATCAATCTTTGTTTGATGTCACTCTACAACGCAACCCCTATCCGAACATTCCTCACAACTTCCTCAGAACCCATAACCTCGATTTCCTCCTAATGAGGCAGAATAACCTTTTCTTCCTGTTTCAAGAGTCTAGCTAGCTCTTCTGGTAAGTCTTCATCTTCATCAATCTCTTCTTTGGCTTGAAATATCGAATTATCAAAGTCGAAGTGAGTCATAGATGTCTCTGGCGCGGTATCATCTGTAATGTGAATCCTGCAATGATAATGGTTAAATGCTTAAAATTATATGCAAAACAAGCACAAATCCACATTTCCATTTTATTGTTAAACATAAAACATGAAAAACAAGGATCACAATATTTGAATGCAAAAAAATGCACTTTGATTAATTGAAAAAGATTGTGCAAGTATAAACAATGAGGCCCTGAAGACAAAAACCACTATGCTCCGGGTAGAACATAGGGTTGTACAATAATCAGAAAAACAAAGTATTACTCTTCTATTGTCACTTGAATGAATTCCTCGATAGACCAATTATTGAGGCTTTGTCCTGGAATGCATGGCCGAATCCACGAGTCCATATCACAGTCGCTATCCCCGTCTTCATCTGAAACATCGTTGATCCTCTTGAAGATAACTCCACCTTTGGTAAACTGTACCGACCCTTTATAGCGCGACACGCTTTGTGAGGATGATGAAGAAGATGGGCGGTATCCCAGACCAAACTTATCCTGCTTATGGGTTATATCCAACACTTGACCCCAACCTTGCGCTGCCCCAGCCTGCACTGTTGCTTGGGCTTCCTTGAAAGACGACATGGCCATTTCGGGCGCTTTGCTCACAACAGACACTTTGTCTTTAATCTGTACCGTCTCAAAGGCTTGACAAAGAGTCTCATGGATTTCACCATCCACCTCAACGTATTTAAATAAAGACAAATGACTGATCATTATATCTTCCTCTCCACATATAGTGACAACGCTGCCACCCACCATGTACTTGAGCTTCTGGTGCAGGGTGGAAGTTACGGCTCCCGCCGAGTGAATCCATGGAAGGCCCAACAAACAACTATAGGCAGGCTGAATGTCCATAATGTAGAATACCACATCAAATACTTCGGGACCTACCTGAATAGGAAATGTTAGCTCTCCAAATACAGATCTTCTGGTACCGTCAAAAGCACGTACTACCAAGTCACTTGGCGTACACGTTATACCACGAGTATCCAATTTCATTAGTGCCTTTTTCGGAAGCACATTCAAAGATGATCTTGTATCTACCAGCACATGAGACAGGACAGCTCCACGACATTCAATTGAAATGTGCAACGCACAATTATGATTCCTTCCCTTTGGTGTCAGATCCAAGTCTGTGAAACCTAGACCATTACCTGCATTGACGTGCGCTACAACCCCTTCGAGTTGGTTAACCGATATCTCTTGCGGCACATAAGCAGTGTTCAATATCCTCAACAAAGCATTCCGGCAAGCTTCTGAACTCAACAACAAGGACAAGATAGAGATTTTAGAGGGAGTTTGTTGCAAGTGATCCACTATCTTGTAGTCACTTTTTCTTATCAATCTCATGAATTCCTCTGCTTCTTTCTCCAAAGAATTCTTCTCACCAGCCTGAGAAGTTTCTTCCACCACAACTTTCTTACCCTTATCAGCTCTGTCAGCAACCACTTCAGGTGATGAGAACACTCCTCTGCTTCGAGTGATTCCCCCAGCTCCAACCAGATTATCCACTGAATCAACCGGCAAGTTCTTTAATTCCTGTTTCTGCCCATTACAATATACCTCCGCTCCGTAATTCCATGGAATTGCTTTGGTACTCTCATACGGCACAGGACCAACCTTGGTGATGATAACGGTTGGCGGCCTTGGCGCAGAAATAGTTATAATTTTGTATGGAATCGAGATCGTGGCAACCTCATTCCTTTCCTCAACCATTATATCCTCAGACTTCTTCTCAACAATCTGGTCAAATTGCAACATTCCATCATTCATCATACCCTAAATACAACTCTTCAACCTTGCACATCCCTCAGGATGACTCAAACATTCAGCACACGATTCATTACAGCCCGGGAATATCCCTCCCTTCAATAACTTTTCCTTCACAAAGCCCAACGGCGTCTTCAAATCATTGACATCAGTTATCAGATCTAAACTCTCGTCTTTAATGATTGCACTGACTCCGGTTACCCCATGGTTGGGCATGGGGTTCTGCACGACATTGGGAGCGTCGTGAGAAAATTTTATTGCCTTGCTATCCACCAAATCCTAAACTTTGTGTTTAAAGGCCTTGCAGTTATTAATGTTGTGCCCAGGTGCCCCGGAATAGAACTCACAACGAGTGTTTGCATCATAATCGGGTGGTGGGGGTCCTGTCAGGGGAGCCATAGTCCTTTTCTAGATTAACTGCAATTATGACAAATGCTGAAGTAGCTGAGAGTACGGCATCAGAGGCGCGTCAAATTGTCTATTCACCACTAAGCCTTGATCCTGAAATCTTCTATAACCCTGTTGATTCTGCTGTTGCTGTGGTTGTTGTTGATGTTGAGGAACGGTTGTAATTGTGATACTAGTAACCTGCCGTTGCTGCTGACGACTTTGCACTGGTCGTTGATATTTATTCATTCAGGAACTAGACACTGAATTAGTCTCGCCTTCATGCTTCTTATTTCCGAACACCTTTTTACCTCCTCCTCCAGCTGAGGGCACTTCGCCAGATTGGATCTTTCCCAACTTTATACCATTTCTACCCTCTTCACAGTGATGATCAAGTCAGAAAAGATACCAGACATGCTACTGATAAGCTTCTCATAATAGACACCAGGAAACGTGGCCACGAACATATCAATCAGCTCATGCTCCACCATCGGAGGTTGTACTCTTGCTGCTAGTTTGCACCACCTCTGGGCGTATTCCTTAAAGCATTCACCAGGATTTTGAGACAAATTATGAAGTTGGACCCTGTTAGGAGCAAGGTCGCTATTATACTGATAGTGTTTCACGAAGGCTTCAGTTAAGTCTCTCTAACTGCGGATATTAACAGGCTCCAGTCCCATATACCACACAAGTGAGGGTCCAGACAAGCTGTCTTGAAAAAAGTGCATGAGTAGCTTTTCGTCATCCGAGTAAGCATACATTTTGTGGTAATAATAATGAAAATGGACCCTTGGGCAAGTAGTTCCCTTATACTTGTCAAAGTCAGGGACTTTGAATTTCAGCAAAACTTTCAGATCTGGGATCAGCCCCAGATTGGCCATGTCTAACCCCATGGAATTTTGGTTCTCATAGCTCCTCATTTTATCCTCCAGCAATTTGAACCTCCTATCAGTCTCAACTGGCAGCTCAACACCAATATCTCTCATTGAATAAGCATCCTCTTGTTGATCTTCATCCCATTGAGGAACATTCCCATGAACAACACAAGGAATAGGAATAGGAATTGCAGCTTGATTTCCTCCGCCCGGAGGTACCATTTTTGTGGGAACAACGTTGGCACGTGGTGTACCAATCTCACTGTAAGGAGGGTCAACAACAACACCTCCATGAAGCACACCATTATTATCAACACGAGCAATCAATGTCTGGACCAGAGTCCTCAGTTGCTCCTGGCCATTTGCCACACCTTGCATCAGCTACATAAACTGAGCAATCTTGTCCCTCATCTCTTGCATCTCAGCTTGCACTTGTTCTAGGACTCTGCGTTGATTACCTTTGGTGGCGTAATGGTGAACTGTCTGATTGTCTATCCTGAAACAAGCTAACAAACCAACATGAATAAGATCAATGGTTCCACTGCACATGCTATGCAAAAATGCTAAGCAAAATGCAGACACGTATATACGCATTAGGGACGTTTCCCCTTGATTCTAGTTCCTGCGCGAACAATGAGACATAGGAAAACCCATAGCCAAGTGTAGAGCCAAATGCCTCATACGTACAAGAAAAGGCCCCACAGGAAAAGTACAAACATACAACTGAGTACAATCAGAAAGCAACCTCAGCCAACAGGTCTGGTGATGGTCAATATAAATATAAATAACAAGCTACAAAGGAAAAGAAAGACATTAGGTACAACAACAAGCACGAAACTCCTTCAACAACTCCTATGTCTCAGGATGGTCTGGTCTGACGAGTAACCCCTGAATGAGAACCTCTTTTTGTCTGATAGTAGTCTGTAAACCCTCAGCATAATCTTCCCAGGCTCCCTCACCAAAGACTTCCTCTAGCTTGCACCTCTTTGAATCAGCCCTCAGCTTGTAATCCTCCAAGGTTGCCAAAGCTTCCTTCAGTCTGCAATCACTGTCACGTATGAGTAAAGCTTCATCTGCAATCCTCTCATCCTACGCCCTGAGCTAAGTCTTCAGTCTAACAATATGTTGTTTCAACTTATCCTCACGCTCCTTATTGTTGGACAGAGTAGCATTCCACTGATCATTGAACTTGTAAATCTCTATATAAGCCTTATCCAAGTCCTTCTTCTTAGAAGCGAGGAAATCACTGACAACTTTCAGATCTAAACCCAAGCGTTCACGGGAACTAGTCTCCTTAATCAAATATGTACCCAACCTGTTCACAAGCTCAGTCTGCCTCTTGGAAGAGTGCACAACTTCAACCTTCTCACTCCAAAGTTGAATGATCTTTTTCTCTAACTCTTCATTAGCCTTTCGAAGCTCCACTTTCTCAGACCACAACTGGTTGTACTTCTGGATATCCACAGTGGTAGGTTCCTCAATCATAAGAGGATACAATGACTTTACAGACGCGAAAGGCATCGGTAACCTCTTTGCTCTATCCTGGATCCAAGTCAAATAAGGGTCGTAAGCTCGATTGTTACTCTTCCCCAGAGAAACTTTCTCTTTCTTGTGGATTCTGCTCCAAGCATCCTCAACCCTAAGCAAAGTATCACCCTCCAACAAGCCAGTAAGACACAGAGATTCCCGTATCTCCTCTTCCTTAGGAGGATCTCTCAAAGCATACCCAAACTTCCTGACTGTCAAGGATGGATTATAGTTGATGCATCCTTTCCTTCCGACCAACGGGATGTTAGGAAAACCTCCGCAACTATAAATGATCTCAGTACCCAACATATCTCTTTCAAACCAGATAATGTTCTCAGCAGACAACCCCATCAACCTCTCAGACCATTCTGAAGTACCTGCAGTAGTAATGAAAGGACCAGACTTGGGAAGATGGCTCACAAACCACATATACAACAAAGGCACACAGCAAGATACATTTTTTCCTCTTCTGTTCTCATTCTTGTAGTGCACAGAATGATAGACATCGCCTAGTAGCGTAGGTATAGGATTCCCTGAAGCAAAGATATGGAACGCATCCAAATCTACAAAATCTGGAATGTTAGGAAATAGCATGATACCATAGATACAAAGAGCTAAAATAGCATTAAACACCACCCAACAACCATTTTTGGCAAACTGTTGAGCTTTCTCAACCAGAAAAGATAAAGGGAACCCAAACATTCCACTCCTCTTAGCCAAATGCCCCTTCAGCTCAGAAATATCCAGATGTAAAGTAGCAGCAAGCTTAGCCAGATCAGGCTCAGCTTCGGTGTGATAAAATGGCATCTGATCAAGAATAGGCACTCCCAGCAACACAGAGAACTCCTCTAAGGTAGGTGCCAGAATATAACCAGGAAAAGTAAAGCACCTCAGCTGTGGGTCATAAAACTGCAAGAGAGCATAAAGACCATTCAAATCATATACTGATGGCTTGCAGACAACACTCAGAAGCTTCCCATAGGACTCGTTGAAGTCTTCCATCACTTTCCTGTCAGCCACATGAATCAAACCCAGCAGAGATCTGATGTCAGGTGTTGGAAACTTGTATACCACTATCTTCCTCAGGCTAGGCTCCATGTCAAAGAAATAAGAACACTATAATCAAAGGGAAATGTACACCTGCAGCATAAATACATGTTAAGGAATATGCAATATGAAAATGCAAACAGGGGATCAAGACTATTGTGTTGTTGATTGAGAAGAACCAGCGGTCCGCTTTGATAAGAACATAGCACTGATAATTAGGACCCACTGTGTCAAGATCAAAATTTCGCACCAACGAGAAAACCGGGTAGGTTGGAGGTAAAGGTTTCCTGCATAACCCAATCCCTCTCACAGGTATGGACCTATCACTGACAAGGTTCGACATCCTATGCGTTTATCAGCGTCACAGACTTTCGAGAAACGATGATACGTTCACCATTTCTGGTTTGGCATCATAATCTCCCGAAGCGGCCTCACTTAGCTGAATCACAAATGATCATTCCCCAGAGTCGACAATCCTCAGATCCAAAATCCCCTCGAGCCCAAAGGGCCAGAAAAGAAGTCATCAAAGACAATATCGTCTGAGCGCGAATTTCATGGGAACTGGTGCATGTAAAACATACATGTTTACCACTACTTTCCACTTCTAATGCTATGTTTGTACTCAAGCCCGGGTCTGACTTATCTCTCAATGGAACATTCCCCTCCAACAGCACAGCAAAACTGATATATACAATGTTGAAAGTAAATGCGGGAAAATAAAGTACAACACACATACACACTGTTGCGGTGAAATTTGGATGTCAAGCTATTGATTAACTTGAATCTTAATTCATTTACAACCGATCTTTGATTTATCCGAAGGAAAGGTTAAAGAAAGGAAAAACCTAAAAGGGAGAGATCTAAGGTTCGGGGGTTGGTTAAATTTAGGGAAGAAGACATGTCATATCTGGAAGAACGTCGGGTAGACACGACACAGAATTGTTGATAGGTGCCAAGTAAATTAGAAATTGTCCGCAAGGTAAGACACGGGTAAAACACGAGCTCAGGAGAAAAACGCAAATGGGGATAAAACACCCATGATGCCAAGTAAATAAATTTTGCCCACAAGGTAAGACGCGAGTAAAACACGACCTCAGGGAGAAAAAAAAAGTAAATGGGGGTAAAACACCATGATGTTAGGTAAACCCAGGAATATCTGGTAAACGGGGGATAAAACACCCGGGATAAAGGTACATGGGGGATAAAACACCCAAGGATAGAAGGTAAGTGGAGAGTAAAGCACCCAAGATAGACATGTAAATGGGGAGTAAAGCACCCAGGATAGAAATGTAAATGGGGAGTAAAGCACCCAAGATAAAAATGTAAATGGGGAGTAAAGCACCCAAGATAAAAATGTAAATGGGGAGTAAAGCACCCAAGATAAAAATGTAAATGGGGAGTAAAGCACCCAAGATAGAAATGTAAATGGGGAGTAAAGCACCCAAGCTAGAAATGTAAATGGGGAGTAAAGCACCCAAGATAAATGTAAATGGGGAGTAAAGCACCCAAGATAGAAATGTAAATGGGGAGTAAAGCACCCAAGCTAGAAATGTAAATGGGGAGTAAAGCACCCAAGATAGAAATGTAAATGGGGAGTAAAGCACCCAGGATAGAAATGTAAATGGGGAGTAAAGCACCCAGGATAGAAATGTAAATGGGGAGTAAAGCACCCAGGATAGAAATGTAAATAGGTGTAATACCCCAAATTTTACCCTTTATTTTAATTTTTATTTTAAATTCTTATTAACTTAATAAATTAACCTTTTTTTTTTAGATCTTGTATTTTTAACTAATAATAATTTAATTAACCTTTTTTTTTATAACTTTACTAATGTTTTTTATTAACTTTTTTTTCTATTTAGTTTATTTATTTAAATCATTTTAAACTCTTCTTACTAACTTTTAGGATTTAGATTAAAATTTAACTTTTTTTTCTTTTCTTTAAGAGTAAATTTTTTTTTATAACCTTTTTTAAATTAATTTCTAACACATTTTTTTAATCAAATTTTCATACCTTTTTTAAAATATTTTTTTTCTAACTTCTTTTTAAAATTAAATATTTTTTCTAACTTTTTTAAAGTTAAATCTTTTTTTCTATTTTTTTTTTTTAAAAAATCAAATCTTTTTCTAACTATTTTAAAAGTTAAATCCTTTTTTTTCTAACTTTTATAAAGTTAAATCTTTTTTTCTAACTTTTTTAAAAAAATTAAATCTTTTTTTTCTCTAACTTCTTTTTAAAGTTAAATCTTTTTTTCTAACTTTTTTAAAAAAATTAAATCTTTTTTTCTCTAAATTCTTTTTAAAATTAAATCTTTTTTTCTAACTATTTTAAAAATTAAATCTAACCTTTTTTTTTAAATTAAATCTATCCTTTTTTTTTTAAAAAAAATTAAATCTAAATCTTTTTGACACCATCCTTTTTCAAATTAAAATTCTAAATTCCTTTTAAAATTAAATTCTAATGCCATTTTATTTTCTTTTTTAAAAATTAAGATCTAAATTCCTTTTAAAATGAAATTCTAACAGTTTTCAAAATAATTCTAACATTTTTTAAAATCAACATTCAAATATTTTTTATTTTAAAATTCTAACTCATTTTTTTTAAAACTTAAAATTCTAATTTTTATTTAACTTGAAACTCTTATTTTCTTTGCTAACTTTTTAAATTTAAATCCAACACTTTTTTAATCAAATCCAATCCCAATGAATTTCAGATGGAGCAAAATCAAATCAATCAGATCATATCATCATCATAAGAAAATCAGATCTAAATATCAACATCACCATCATTGAATCAAATCTGAAATCATCATAAAAATTCATTCAAATCAAATCAGAGATTGAAAAAGATTGAGATATTCAAATCAAATCTGAGATTGAAAAAGATTTAAAAATCAAGTATAAAAGGACCCTCAGAAGCAACAAAACGGGGGGATCAGCAAGCATCAAAGACTCTTGCAGTCTTCATTAAAAGTAACTAACTCTTCTTTTCTTAAAAAATTTCTAATCTTATTTTTGTTTTTTTCAAGAGTATTAAATTTTTTTATTAAAATTCTAACCTTTTCTCTTTTATTTTCAAACTTTTATTTTTATTTTCTAACCTTTTTTTTAAAAACCAAATTTCGAAATTCTAATTTTTTTGCTAACTTTTAATTCTAACTTTTAATCTATTTTCTTTTTCTTAATCACATTAAAAACTCTAACTTTTCCAAATCTCACAAAAAAACCTAATTCCATTCTAACTCTTTTCTTATTACCTAAATTCTCATCGTCTCAAAACGTTCATCACTTAATTTCTAATTATTGTCAATTCCAATTTTCATCCTTCATTCCTAACAGTATTCTTGATTATCCATGAACCTGTTCACTAATATTTATTTATTTATTTTTGTATTTATTTTTATATTTGTACATAATCTAACATCATCGTTGCTATTTCATATTCCATTATCACTTGTATATTATCGCCATCTTCTTTGCATATTAATTTTCATTGTTTATTAATTTTTCGCTAACATCCTCATTTTTAAGATCCAAATTTCTAACTTTTTTTCTTGTTTCGTTAAAATTATAATTTTCTACTTAAATTCCTAACATTCCCGTCTAATTTTTTGTCTAACCCCGTATAATAACAGTCTCGGTTTGTTTTGGTTTTTTGCAGCTGACTAAGTTCAATTGATTTTATTTTCAGTTTAAATATTCAATTATCATATTTGTAACTGCTTATGGGATGTAATTTTGCGAGACAATTGTCGCATTTATCTTTCCGCACTTTATTTTCTGCCGTTGTATGTATATTTAATTTCATCGCATCTTTATAGTTAATTTCACATCCGAAGGTTAGGTCTAACCGTTTGGCCGCCGTGTCAATAGTCCTCAACTTCAAACCCTTACAACTACAAACCCTAATTTTCACAAATGTCTCGCCGCAGGCAAAATTACCATTTTACCCCTAGCATTAGGTCAAAGAGCCGCCGCGCTCATTTTAGGGTTTCCCGCCGTGGAATCCCTAATTTAACCCTATTACAATTTAACAATTCATAACGTATAGATTTGGAGTTCCTACACTCCGCGTAAGCGTGTCCTTAAGATGCGCTTATTCCCCTTGAGACCTTGACCACTGTCAAGAATTCTCTAACCTCCCTTTTGAGGGGAACTACGATTACTCTGATTCCACTCCCGTAAGGATACGTAGGCACAAGATGCGATGTCTTGCCGAGTAAACTTAGAATTAACCCCTTAGGTCTCTTTTCTCACTTTTAATCCTTTGTACATATACCTTAAGCAAATAAATAAAGCAAATAGTAAGCATTGAACAAAAGGTTCCTGTAGAGTACTACAGAAGTTTAGGGTGCTAATACCTTCCCTAAATTTAACCAACCCCCGAACCCTAGATCTTTCCCCGCGTTGTGTTTACAATGCAAAAATAGGTTTTCCCTCTTTTGACCTTTTCCTTCGGATAAATCAAAGAGCGGTTGTGAATTGAATTGCGATTCAAACTCATTAATAGTTTGATATCCTATTTTCACCGCAACAGAAAATGGCGACTTCACTGGGGAATTGCTAAACTTTTGAGGGTTATCCCTAATTTGTTCATATTTATTACTATCTGTGTTATTGTTCATTTGCATGTATATATTTGTGCTTTGATTGTGGGACTGTTCCTTGTGCTGTGAGATAAGTCCTACGCCCGGACTAGTGACATTATTATAGGATGGGGATATATTCGATGAGGCTTATAGGGAGTGAATCCCGACCAAGCTGATTCGAGAATCACCGCTCAGTTGAGGCCTTTTCGAAAATGGTTCGGTTGAACGAGTAGTCGTGAAAACGTTTTCCATGGTCGATTAGAGTCTGTGATATTGGGAACCGTAGTACCTTTACACCACCTTGGCCTTATTTAGGACATAGTGCGGGAGCTATGTGGGAGTAATCCTACAACGGCTGCTACGCGATACTACACTCAAAAGAGGTTCTCTTGAGAATATTATTCACCCCCGAGTCAGTCGGAAGGTTGATAATATCCGAAAGATGGGCTGATGACTTTGGGCACTTTGTAGAACCTTGTTCGGCAGGTACAACTAACCTATAGTACACTCCTTTTGGGATGGGTAGACCTTGACTCCGCTCACGTTCCTTTAACCTAGGACTTTGTGTGTTTTCATGCATTGCATCCATAAAGCATCTCATTGCATTGTATTTCATGGAGTTCAAATATCATTTATGGATATCGCGGGATACCATAAATAAAAAAAAATAAAATGAAAAAAACAAGAAAAAGATTTCTTTGGTACCCCACGACATTCGTAAATGTTTGAATTCCATGAAATCTTCTTTTGCATTCACATTTTAGCATCATACTTTTGCATTGCATGTGTCTCCCGATTTCTCATACTCGGTTCTCTCACCCTCCAGTTTTGTCACCCTGAGTTCTATGCATCAATACGACCCTTCAAAAGAATGGAAGATCAAAACCAAGAGATCAACCGTGTCAGCCATGAATTCGAAGATCTTCGAGGAAGTGTAGGGCAGATTTTGGAGATGTTACGAGCTCTTAATGTGAAGGTGGATGCTCAGTCTACTGTTGTTTCTGAGACTACTAATACCGTTATGGAACCTCAACAAGCTGTTACTTTCGAGAATGTACCTCCTCACGGTCTTCAATCCGGTTTGGTGCCTCCTAGTGCTCAACCAGTTCGACGAGCTACCCCTCCAAAGTGCAAAACTCCTGACTCCGACCATGGTAAAGGACCTACGCGTTCGAGGAACCGCAAAACAGCTACTCCTCAACCTTGGCAACATCAGCTGATTATGTTCAAGGTTATCCGCTCTCATATGTTCAACAACCCTATGTAGCTACTGTTGCACCTCCTTTCGATCAGCAGTTTCCTACATACCAGCCTGTGCAGTCAGCTCCGGTATATCAAGCACCGGTTTATCAACAACCTTCCGGTTATCCGCCCATGCAAGTTCCTGTCAACCGTCAACGAGTGCCCAACGCTCTTGTTCATCAGCAATCACAGGATCAGGTTCCTTATCCCCGAAAGAGTCAGTATAAGCCTTGTCCTCCAATTCCGATGGCTTTCACTGAGTTATACCTCCATTTGGTACAACAGGGTCTGATTACCACCCGTGCTTTGGGTCCTCCGCCTGCAGGTTACAACGCGCCCGCTCATTGTTTATTTCATGAGGGTGCGCCCGGCCATGATCTAGAGAATTGCTATGCTCTTAAGAAAGTTGTCAGAAATTTGCTAGAAGCGAAGAAGTTGTCTTTTAGCAATGCTCAGCCGAAGATCGAGATTCCTCTCGGGGTCCCTCACTTGTCGAGTTCAAATTCTGCAAAGTATGTTGTCCCCTCGGTAAATCAGCCGAATCCAGTAATTATTCAAAGGCCTAGCTCGCTTCATTTCAGTAACCCTCAAGATGATATGACCGGGATCAGCAAAGAATCTGGGAAATTTATTTTGAAGCAACGACTGAAAACTGTTGAAGATGTGACCAGCATAACTGGGGCAAGCCATGACGACTCACAGTGATCGTAAACCGGACGTCCTTCCCATTGAGGCTCCGCCAAAGGAAACTGTTACTCTTGAATGCAAGATTTCATAAACATTTAGAAGGATTTTTCCGACAATTCATTTGTTTATTTATATGCATTTCTCTTTGATTAAGCATATTTAGCATGCACGAACTTGTTTATCTTTGATTAATTAATGCAACGCATATGTTTGTCTTGAATAAATCCATTTGTTTCACTCATTCAAAAAACGTTTTCATAAATCATAATGCCAACTTTACCCGATCTCTTGTTCTGATGGAGAATTAGGGGGAGGATGACGAACCCAAAACGTCAGATTTCTTGTCGTATGCTTTCGATTGAAACCCGCTGATGATGTAAGGCATTGTTTCAAATCCCAAACACTGGAGATATAAGGATGTTAATCCCTAGTCAACCCTTTGAACCTTGAAGTAGGAGTTTTTCTTTCTTTTTAAGAACCTTCATCCTAACCTGGGGCAGGGTAGGTTTCAGTTAAACCGATCGAGCGCTTAGACTCTTAAAAAGGAAGAGCCAACCTTCGAGAATTTATCCTTAGCATCTTAAGAAGTCCAATACAATGGCTATCCCTCGGTTACCTAAGGAGTGGGGCAGTCACGAGCCTTTCGAAAGATTTACACGACTTGTGCATAAAAGAATATTCAAAAAAAATAATAAAAGCCCGCTAAGTCAAAACCTATGAAGGAGACTTAGGCAAAACTGGGGCATCCCGCTGGACTCCAAAGTCAAATCAAAAGACGTTGTCCAGGCAAAAGTTAGGGAATAAGAACAACAAACCAGTAGTTTTTAGAACCCCTATAAAGAACAAGGTCGTGTGACCAATTGCCAAAAGAAATAGGTGAGTGACTGCCATGTCCAAAGCCTTGATAAGTTCTCGACCAAAGCAAATCCGCTTGAGATATGAGCATTTCGTATCCGGTTAACTGAATTAGTATTGGAGAACATCACGAAGAGTGGGTGGGTACAAATATAACTTTGAGCCTTTATCCTTTGTTTCTTAAACCGTGAACCGAGCCACGATACAACCTTTAAAAGACCTAATTGAAGTAGGACTTCGGTTGAAAGCATACTTGACAAGATCACGTTTCCTGACTCCTACGAGCTATGCTCAGAAAAAAATTCATGTTGACATTATAATTAAAACTTATATCCTGACTAGTGATTTCGGTCACAAGTTATCGCGATATCTTTTTTCAAAACAAAAATTCAGGACAAATATATGTGTACATTGACAAGCTCAGGATAGGCATTTCAGGCATGACAACTTTGCTTGATATCTTAGAGACTTACATATGAACATAACCCATGGAACTTGAAAATCCTGCTAAACAGGGGCAGGCAGTTTCCCAGTTCGCTCACCAACGCGAGGCTGACATTCTCAAGAGCTGTTTCTCAAAGATTTCGTCGTAACACGATTAATTTGTGCCAGTTACGTCGAGACCTGACAAATCTCTCAAAGAGTTTGAAAACAGTGGGGCAACCAGACTCCATGTTTCTCTATAAAATCCTCTTGAGATGACCATACCTCACAACACAAGTATTCTGGGGCACCATGTTTTGGAAGAAACAAATGGCGACTACTATAAGGTCCTTCAAGATCAAAACTATGTGGCTTCACAATTTTTTTCATGCACCCGATGGATTTTACTCGCAGCGGCCTTCATTCCCCAATAAATCTCAGTGTTGCAACAGGCTCTTAAACTATTGCCTCATCATAGTCCCCAGCGAGACTTTAAGCTGACAATACTTTGGATGGAGCCGGTGGTCCCTAAGACATCAAAGATTTCACCGACATGCTCCCAGTGACAGTCCCCAGAGAGACTATAAGCTGACAACTTTTTCTTGGGTAACTCAAAAGTGTCCCTCAGGTTTTCTTCTCCCCATGTGAAGACGTGATACTGTACACCCAAGCAGATTACCTTCTCCCCAGAGAATTCAGAACTTTAAAACCAGATTTGGTTCTACCATTGATCTTTCTTACCCATGATTGACGTATTGGTTGCAGAGAACGCAGGGTATTTCCGTCGAGATGTTTATTTCATCTCTCGTCCCGTCTCTAGTCAGTTTCGTCAGCATACACAGGGGCATAAGCATCACATGCCTATTTCATTACACATTCATTACATATTCATTACATATTACATATTCATTACATATTCATTACATACTCATTACATACTCATTTCATAACATCTTGCATACATAAACATTAACATACATAGACATTAACATACATAGACATTAACATACATTCACATTAACATATGCATCAACATATGCGTTAGCATTCACAGGTTCATCGTGTCTCCATCATTGGTCGTTACCGCCGAGTAACTGGGGTTTGCCCATTCTCTCCAAATAGATTGTCAGCCATAAGCATAAAATACTTACTTGTTTCCAGCTTCCCCACAGAGCTCGATCCTCGTGAATGACGGTTACTTCAGCTATCTTTCCTCACCAGGATAAGATATTTACCCTCCGAGATCATTCCCTCGATGGAGTCTTGATTACCAGTTTTCTTTCTAGCTCGATCCTAGATTGAATCTCAGTCTTGTCGGTCGTCAATCCCAACTGGACGTGCATTTATTTTGCACTATCTTTCAAGAAAATCAACTACAATCCTTTACAGATACATGCCAGTTCATGCCTGGATAATTTATTATTACAATCCTACATCTTACAGCATCGATATACAACATTTCTCACCTAAGAAGCCGATCCTATCTTCGTTATGACTCGCAGCAAATGGCCATATCCATGGAGCAGTTGGGCTTCCATTTACCTGTCGTCTTGAAGTATAGAGGGTTTTGAACCAAATCGTATTCAGGAGAGCACGATCTTGAAGTACGGGGAGGTTTGAGCGGAATCATATTCAGGAGAGCACGATTCTGAATTATGAAGAAGTTCATTTATCCTTTAGTAAAAGAAGAAACCAAATCGTATTCAGGAGAGCACGATCTTGAAGTACGGGGAGGTTTGAGCCGAATCATATTCAGGAGAGCACGATTCTGAAGTGTGAGGAAGTTCAGTTCATCCTTTTCATATTCAGGAGAGCACGATTCTGAAGTATGAAGAAATTTCAAGAGCCGAATCATATTCAGGAGAGCACGATTCTGAAGTATGAGGAAGTTCAGTTAGCCCTTTTCATATTCAGGAGAGCACGATTCTGAAGTATGAAGAATTTCATTTACAAGAAAGAGCCGAATCATATTCAGGAGAGCACGATTCTGAAGTATGAGGAAGTTCAGTCAGCCCTTTTCATATTCAGGAGAGCACGATTCTGAATTTCATTTACCCGAAAAAGCCGAATCATAGTCAGGAGAGCACGATTCTGAAGTATGAGGAAGTTCAGTTAGCCATTTTCATGTTCAGGAGAGCACGATCTTGAAGCATGAAGAAGTTTATTTATCCTTCAGTAAGAGAAGAATCAGAATCGTATTCCAGGCGCCGACCTTAAATGCAAGAAGATTTATTTATCAGATAAGCAGCAGCCTCTTTATTTGAGTGCTTATCCATTTTGGCACATAAGTCCCTTCCAACGATAAGTGACAGCTCTCTCTCGAGAAGCTTATCAGGGCATTTCCCATTAAAGTCCATTTATTTTGGCATACAGCCGGTCTTTACCCTGTATATATGATATGGATTTCTGAAAAGTCCATTTGATCCCATCACGAAGGATAGTTTACAGGAGCTTGGATGTTATTCTTTGCTCAATGCTCCAGCGTTCTGTAATCGATCTTGCAACCGTGTAGATCCTATTATTATTAAGCATTCCCAAGGGGAGGTCATCTCATAGGTGTCATCTCCATTTAAGGATCTTATTCCTAAAGTCCATTTATTTTGGCATACAGCCGGTTTTTACCCTGTATATTTGCTACGGATTCCCGAAAAGTCCGTTTGATCGTGTCACGAGAGATAGTTTACAGAAGCTTGGATGTTATTCTTTGCTCAATGCTCCATGCATTCTGTGATCGATTTTGCAATCGTACGTGATCCAGATTTACTTTTAGATTCCCAGTGGAGGCCGTCTCACAGGTGCCATCTCCATTTGAGAATCTCGTTCCCGTTCTAAAAATGACAATTGGTCGTGTTCGCACCAGTTGACCATCATTTTAGAATTCCCCGGTGTTGTACTGTGTCTCAGCGCGTCGTTTTCCCCAGTGTGTTCTTCTCGTAGCGTCTGTCCCTGTGTCGTCATATTCGTCAGCATTTTCGCATTCATCATTCCAGCATACGCATCATATCATATTCATGGCATCGTCTGCATTAGTCTTGTTTGGTCCATAGCATTGCATATCGCCACATATAAGGGCAAAATTTTCGGTTATCTATATTTAAATCCCTCCACCATGATTCCTCGAGTCTCCGTCACTCAAATCATCCGGTGTAGTTATTTAAATAGGGGCAACTGTAATACCCCAAATTTTACCCTTTATTTTAATTTTTATTTTAAATTCTTATTAACTTAATAAATTAACCTTTTTTTTTAGATCTTGTTTTTTTAACTAATAATAATTTAATTAACCTTTTTTTTATAACTTTACTAATGTTTTTTATTAACTTTTTTTTCTATTTAGTTTATTTATTTAAATCATTTTAAACTCTTCTTACTAACTTTTAGGATTTAGATTAAAATTTAACTTTTTTTTTTCTTTTCTTTAAGAGTAAATTTTTTTTTATAACCTTTTTTAAATTAATTTCTAACACATTTTTTTAATCAAATTTTCATACCTTTTTTAAAATATTTTTTTTCTAACTTCTTTTTAAAATTAAATCTTTTTTCTAACTTTTTTAAAGTTAAATCTTTTTTTCTATTTTTTTTTTAAAAAAAAATCAAATCTTTTTCTAACTATTTTAAAAGTTAAATCCTTTTTTTTCTAACTTTTATAAAGTTAAATCTTTTTTTCTAACTTTTTTAAAAAAATTAAATCTTTTTTTTCTCTAACTTCTTTTTAAAGTTAAATCTTTTTTTCTAACTTTTTTAAAAAAATTAAATCTTTTTTTCTCTAAATTCTTTTTAAAATTAAATCTTTTTTTCTAACTATTTTAAAAATTAAATCTAACCTTTTTTTTAAATTAAATCTATCCTTTTTTTTAAAAAAAAATTAAATCTAAATCTTTTTGACACCATCCCTTTTCAAATTAAAATTCTAAATTCCTTTTAAAATTAAATTCTAATGCCATTTTATTTTCTTTTTTAAAAATTAAGATCTAAATTCCTTTTAAAATGAAATTCTAACAGTTTTCAAAATAATTCTAACATTTTTTAAAATCAACATTCAAATGTTTTTTATTTTAAAATTCTAACTCATTTTTTTTAAACTTAAAATTCTAATTTTTATTTAACTTGAAACTCTTATTTTCTTTGCTAACTTTTTAAATTTAAATCCAACACTTTTTTAATCAAATCCAATCCCAATGAATTCCAGATGGAGCAAAATCAAATCAATCAGATCATATCATCATCATAAGAAAATCAGATCTAAATATCAACATCACCATCATTGAATCAAATCTGAAATCATCATAAAAATTCATTCAAATCAAATCAGAGATTGAAAAAGATTGAGATATTCAAATCAAATCTGAGATTGAAAAAGATTTAAAAATCAAGTATAAAAGGACCCTCAGAAGCAACAAAACGGGGGGATCGGCAAGCATCAAAGACTCTTGCAGTCTTCATTAAAAGTAACTAACTCTTCTTTTCTTAAAAAATTTCTAATCTTATTTTTGTTTTTTTCAAGAGTATTAAATTTTTTTATTAAAATTCTAACCTTTTCTCTTTTATTTTCAAACTTTTATTTTTATTTTCTAACCTTTTTTTTAAAAACCAAATTTCGAAATTCTAATTTTTTTGCTAACTTTTAATTCTAACTTTTAATCTATTTTCTTTTTCTTAATCACATTAAAAACTCTAACTTTTCCAAATCTCACAAAAAAACCTAATTCCATTCTAACTCTTTTCTTATTACCTAAATTCTCATCGTCTCAAAACGTTCATCACTTAATTTCTAATTATTGTCAATTCCAATTTTCATCCTTCATTCCTAACAGTATTCTTGATTATCCATGAACCTGTTCACTAATATTTATTTATTTATTTTTGTATTTATTTTTATATTTGTACATAATCTAACATCATCGTTGCTATTTCATATTCCATTATCACTTGTATATTATCGCCATCTTCTTTGCATATTAATTTTCATTGTTTATTAATTTTTCGCTAACATCCTCATTTTTAAGATCCAAATTTCTAACTTTTTTTCTTGTTTCGTTAAAATTATAATTTTCTACTTAAATTCCTAACATTCCCGTCTAATTTTTTGTCTAACCCTGTATAATAACAGTCTCGGTTTGTTTTGGTTTTTTGCAGCTGACTAAGTTCAATTGATTTTATTTTCAGTTTAAATATTCAATTATCATATTTGTAACTGCTTATGGGATGTAATTTTGCGAGACAATTGTCGCATTTATCTTTCCGCACTTTATTTTCTGCCGTTGTATGTATATTTAATTTCATCGCATCTTTATAGTTAATTTCACATCCGAAGGTTAGGTCTAACCGTTTGGCCGCCGTGTCAATAGTCCTCAACTTCAAACCCTTACAACTACAAACCCTAATTTTCACAAATGTCTCGCCGCAGGCAAAATTACCATTTTACCCCTAGCATTAGGTCAAAGAGTCGCCGCGCTCATTTTAGGGTTTCCCGCCGTGGAATCCCTAATTTAACCCTATTACAATTTAACAATTCATAACGTAGAGATTTGGAGTTCCTACACTCCGTGTAAGCGTGTCCTTAATATGCGTTTATTCCCCTTGAGACCTTGACCACTGTCAAGAATTCTCTAACCTCCCTTTTGAGGGGAACTACGATTACTCTGATTCCACTCCCGTAAGGATACGTAGGCACAAGATGCGATGTCTTGCCGAGTAAACTTAGAATTAACCCCTTAGGTCTCCTTTCTCACTTTTAATCCTTTGTACATATACCTTAAGCAAATAAATAAAGCAAATAGTAAGCATTGAACAAAAGGTTCCTGTAGAGTACTACAGAAGTTTAGGGTGCTAATACCTTCCCTAAATTTAACCAACCCCCGAACCCTAGATCTTTCCCCGCGTTGTGTTTACAATGCAAAAATAGGTTTTCCCTCTTTTGACATTTTCCTTCGGATAAATCAAAGAGCGGTTGTGAATTGAATTGCGATTCAAACTCATTAATAGTTTGATATCCTATTTTCACCGCAACAGAAAATAAACAAGTGAGCAACACAGTAACTCCCCAATAGTTACTCCAAGTAAGGTACCCCAATATATACATACAAGTGAGCAAAATATAAAACAAATATATAAAGAAAAATAAACAAAATAGGGATAACCCTCAATAGTTAGGAGTCCCCAGTGAAGTCGCCATTTTCTGTTGCGGTGAAATTTGGATGTCAAGCTATTGATTAACTTGAATCTTAATTCATTTACAACCGGTCTTTGATTTATCCGAAGGAAAAGGTTAAAGAAAGGAAAAACCTAAAAGGGAGAGATCTAAGGTTCGGGGGTTGGTTAAATTTAGGGAAGGTATTAGCACCCTAAACTTCCGTAGTACTCTACGGGAACCTTTTGTTTATTTTTTTTTTATTTCATTAATTATTTTGCTTTAGGGTATATACAAAGGATTGAAAATTAAAAAAGACCTAGGGGTTAATTCTAAGTTTACTCGGCAAGACATCGCATCTTGTGCCTACATATCCTTACGGGAACGGAATCAGAGTAACTGTAGTTCCTCTCAAAAGGGAGGTTAGAGACTTCTTGACTGTGGTCAAGGTCTCAAGGGGAATAAACGCATCTTAAGGACACGCTTACATGGAGTCTTAAACTCCGATCTCTATGTTATAAATTGTTAAGTGCATTAGGGTTAGGTTAGGGATTCCGCGGCGGGAAACCCTAAAATGAGTGCGGCGACTCTTTGACCTAACAATAGGATAAAAACAATTTTGCCCACGGCGGGACACCTAGGCTAAACAGGGTTTGATCCATTAAAGGGGTAAGGCTATTGACTCGGCGGCCAAAAGGCTGGACCTAATCCTTCGGAAGGATAAAACTGTAAAAAATGTGAAAATATGACAAATCATTATATGGAGGAATAATTAAGGTACAGAAATAAGAAAAGTAATAAAGGCAGAGGGTATAAAGAAACAAAGAAACATTTCTGAAAACATGAAGAATATGAAAATATGTAATGACACTTAGAATGAAGTGAGGGAGGAAAATAGTGTGGGGTTGTGGCCACCACAAGCACATCTCAACCTCGAGCATGCACATGAAATGCCAAAAGAAAGAAAAGTAATAAAAGGGTACATAAAATGACACGACAAACATCAAACATCAGGAGTTCCTTATAGTTTTTTTTAGAACAAAAAGGCTTTTCATCCCAAAAAAGGGCTTTTCAGTTTTTTGGAAAAGGCTTTTCAGTTTTTTAGGAAAAGGTTTTTTTAGTTTTTTTGGGAAAAGGTTTTTGGGAACAAAAAGGTTTTTTTTTTCTTCTTGGGAACAAAAAGGCTTTTCAATTTTTTAAAAAAAAAGTCTTACTAAAAAAAGGTTTTAATAATAAATAAAAAAAAGGTTTTGATTTTAAAAAAAGGTTTTGATAAAAAAAGGGTTTTGATATTAAAATCTAGGGACCTAAACACACATGGAGATTAACATGACAAAATATGCACATAAACATGAAAAAACAAAAGGTTTAGTAATTTAACGGACCTAAACACATTAACATGGCAAAATATGCACATAAACATGAAAAAGCAAAAGGTTTAGTAATTTAACCTACGAAGCGGAGGTTTGCTTCGGTAAATGTGAAAAAGGTTTGAATAAGGGAACACTGGAGAGCTCCAATCCTTCTGAAGAGTTGTGGGAACGACCGCCTTTCTTCTCTAGGGATCTCCTTTGTTTCTCCCTTTCTCTTTCCTCTTTTCTGAAGAAAAACCTTCTGACCTCTTTTTTCAACAAGGCAACACATGTATATATAGGGAACAAATTAGGGTTAACACCAAATTGTCAATAATGTCCCTAAAGCCCATTTTAAAGCCCAAACTAAATAATTAGTTAAGAAAAAATATAATTTAAATAATTTAAAATAATTAAAATAAACTTAAAATAAAAACTAATAATCCTATTGATTCCTAAAATCAAAAATATTATAAAAAGAACAAAATTTTTTCCAATATTTTTTATTTTATGATTTTTTGGATATTTTTATGAATAATTTAGAAAAAAGTGAAAAAAATAATATTTTAAAAAATGATTTAATTAAAATACGAAAATAATAATTAAATAATAATAAAAAACTATTTTTGTTATTTTTTAATGAAAGATAGAAAAATTTAGAGTAAAAATAATAAAAAACAAAAAGTGACAAAGGTGAGATTCAAACTCTCAACCTCTCACACTCACAACTCCTTACACATGTCCTCTTGCCAATTATGTCATTTTTACTTTTTAGAAAAAAAATGCATGCCATATGATATTTACCTGCAAAAAGTCAAACGACTACACAAATTTGTTAGTAATTGATTAAATGCAATAAAAATGCAATGAAATGCGACGACAAATCTTAGGGAAAAATTTGGGGTATTACACACACCCAAGAGATAAACAACCAAGCGCTAGGATTGACTCGCATAGGGGATGTTCCTGTCCCCAGCAGAGCCGCCAGCTGTCGCATCGCTATGAAGAGGGGCCGGAAAGGACAGAAGAGTCGCCATCGATCATTATTTATCCCAAAATAGGGAAAGGAAACGATCAGAGAAAACCAACGAAAAAAGGGAGAAGACAGGTCATCACAACCATATCTCGGGTTCGGGAGTCGGTTACGCAAGGGGAAGGTGTTAGCACCCCTCACGTCCGTCGTACTCGATGGGATCCACGCTTTGTTTTCTATCTAAAAGGGTGTTTACTATCTAGCTATGGCTCAGGGACAAAGGAAAAGAAAAGAAACTCGATAGAGCATCGCCGCTCTATGCATACGTACTCCCTTGTGTAATGGGAAAGTAAGAGTCAACGTAGTTCGGCTAACTACGGGTGAAAGTGGGGGAAGGTTGCTCGCCAAGACATCATCGTCTTGTGCCTACGTATCCTCATCTGGTATGAGAAATCATAGAAAATATAGTTCGGGCTAACAAGACCACCGGTTAGTTCAAAATGTTTTACCCGAGTAGGGTTAAAACTTAGTTCTAGTAGTTAAGTGTACGCAACTCGACCATTGGAGACTTAAGCGTTAATTGTTTGCGGTAGAACCAAGAGTTAACAAAACTCTTATTATGAAAAAGATTTTCCAAATTAAGATCCCGAAGGATAAAATAATTTGATGTTTGCTTTTGTGTTTTTTAGAGAAGAAGTGCATTGATTATTGTTTGTAATTCACGTTGCACTAAAGACTATGACCTAGGAGCGAATGTGTCGCATATCGTCCAAAGGACATACGCTAAACGCTCTAGATGATTGAGAGGAGGCCCCCCAATCACCATTTTCCAAGTACTTAAGGCTCGTAACGTACAACAATTCTTAACCTTTATTAGATGTTTTGAGAAAGTTAGAAGATGAGAAGAGAGAGACACTCTATAGGGAGACTAAGACTCAACCTAATGTTCTCATACAAAGTGCACATATGATTGGGATAAAAGGGAATGCTACCTAATGTTATCATGCATGGATTCAAGCCTAAGGTCTATTATAATCTCTCTTAAACAAGAGAGATTAGAGGTCCTAAGGGAACATGGCAAAGAAGAAAGAAGAAGAAGAAGAAGAAGAAGAAGGCGTAAGAAAATGTAAGTATGCAAACATGTAATGCACAATTAGAATTAAAGTGAGGGAGGAAAAAAGTGTGGGGAAGTAGCCTCCACATACACATCTAAAACTCAAGCATGTATATGAGATATTCAAAGAAGAAGGAAGAAAGAATGCATACAAAAGAAATCAAACAAGTGCACAAAAGTGGGATGAAATGGGAGAAAGAATCCTACAACCATTTGTCATCAATCACAATGCCCAAAGGCAAACCAATAAGAGATGAGGACATAACATAAAGTGAGGATGGGAGACGAGATGATGAAAGCAAGGAACTCATAAAGATCACTCAACCAAAAGCATCACCAAGATTATGCAAACAAAAGCACAAAAGAGTCCTCAAGGAATCACCATTCATGACATGTTCCAAGTACCTCTAAATGAGGGACTAAACCATCTCAAATGGGATTCAAAAGTCATTGGACAGAAGAAAAGATTAGAGGAGAAGGTACATAAACCAAATAAGGAAAAGCACAAAAGAGGATGCAAGAATAGGCATGCAAGAAGACCTAAGTCTTAAGCACATTCAACACTTGAACTTCAAGTGGAGAGCCTAAAAAGAAATGCAAATATCAACAAGCAATGAACAAGTTTATGACCTAAAAATGAACATCCAGCAAACTCAACATGTTAGAAATATGAATCAAGAATATTTGAGAGCTCAAGGGATCCATAGAATTCATTTCCCATTCAAACTAGGCCAAGTGCTTGTATGAACCTCCCTTAGAAGTAACTTGACTTGCAAGTTACCTCAAAAATAGGAAAAAGGATCAAATAATCTCAAATAAAATCTCAAATGAACATTAAAGAGTTGGAAACTAGAGGCCAAAAGATCACAACCAAAGTCACTTCAAAGCATCATCAAAGAATTTGATTCACAAGGATGCTCCACTTTGAAGGAGGGTTGTCGAGGGTCAACAAAAATGAGATCAAAGTCAAACCAAAAATGGTTAAACCAGGGGAAAATTCATCCTCAAAGATCCTTCAACTCATTATTGAAATGAGGAATGAATCTTATTCATTGGAGAAAAAATTTGATCAAGAAATAAGGCATGAACAAGAAAGGAGTGAGAAAGAATTCAATTAAAACACCTCCAAATAATAAATTCCCTTTTAATTGAAAAATAATTGGAAAATGAAAATAAAAATTACCAAAAATTAATTAACACAATAAAGTGTCTCAAAAATATTTTTGTGGAGCTTTTATTCATTTGGAGATATTTTTAATGAATTAAGATAAAAAAAATTAAAAAAATAAAATAAAAACAAATAAAAACAAGCCACGGTGTGAATAGCAAAGGATTTAGTTAAAATCCTTGGGCCAAAATGAGAGGGAGGTGCAAAGAGCACGTTTGGCCCAAACCAAAGCAACCAGGATCCAACATCAAAACGCAACGTGTAATTAAATGACATGGCAAGTCAAAGCACACGCGTACTGGTCAAATCTCATCCAAGCCGTTGATCAAGCTCAGGTCAACAAGTCCAAGGCACACATGGCATGACACGCGAGATAACGAAAAGAAAACTAGACGATGGAGCTACAGTCTCCGATCATCTTCTCCGGCCACACAACCGGAGTTGCAGGTCCAAAACAACATCAAATCGCGTGAAATTTAATATCAAAATAAAGCTCATACTATGTAGATCAAGAATCCACCAAACAAATTCATTTATCATGCATAATTAAGGCAAATCGAACAATCAAAGTTTCAAGCTCAAAACTGAAATCATCAAAAACACAACCAAAAACTATCCAGAATTTGCCTACACATGTAGGTCTTCAGTTTGCAACAAAAATGGCATGGAATTGATCCATATCTTGAGTGAATTCTTGATTTGAAAATTAACTAACTGAGTCTCTCCGTTGGAGCTTCAATTATGCTTAAGCTTGATCCAAATTGCGCAGAAACACTCAATAAAGTTCAAGGAAGGTGTTGCTGGCTTTGAGTTGCATTGAAACTGCTTGAATCTCAATTCACAATTTCCACTTTTCTCTTGAAATTTCCAACTGTTCTCTGCTCAATCCTCCACGAAAATGCTTGAATGAAGCTTCATATTTCATCTGAAGCTTTTATATGATGAATCTAGAGGGATCTAGAGGCCCAATTTGGCCTAGTTTGCTTGAATTGAGAAAATGTCCAAAGTTGAAAATTCAAGCTCATGCATACGTGAATTCCCTCCAATTCCACTTGAATTTTATTTGGATCAGTTGCTGGGACTTTGTTTTGATCATGTGGATATAAATTTGTCCTTAATTTGATCCAATGGTGGAGATTGGATGTGGAACTTCTCTTTGAAGTAATCTTGAAAACCACTAGCATTTCTCATCATGGAACAAAATGAATTTGTGCATATTGCTTGTTATGATATTGGGAATGATTTTGAGCACAAATATGGCATGTAAATGTTCCAAAATCAATTCAATTGAATTCATGCCTTTTAAGTCCATTTTTCCATGGAATTTCTTCACCAATACCCTAATCCTTGCATAACTCATGACAAACCTGTGTTCCATGATGGAATTGAGACCATTTGAAGCAAATTTCATATTGGAGAAAGTTTCATTTGAAGTGCATAAGTGGATGAAAAGGACCTATAATGAAAATGACCTATAATCTCACTTTCCCAAAATACCCCTGCCTTGCAAGCTTCATAACTTGAGTTCTACAAATGAGATGAAAGATTTCTAGGACTTTTCGGAAATCTAAGATCATGAGGAACAACTCTCTTGTTAATCAAAATTTGAGGAGAAACATGATTCTTAGTCAAAAGTGCCTTAGAAGTTGGTTGACTTTTGTTGACTGAGAATATGATTCATGTGAGACCTCTAACTTGCCAGCATCATAACTTGAGTTCTAGAAATCCAATGAAGGACTTATAGTACTCAAAAGAAAGCTAAAAACATGATCTACAAGTCTCATGTTTATGTCAAAGTGGGATTACACGTGTATCTTGAAGTATGTGGTCTTGAAGTTAGGCACTAAACAAGGGATTTTACACCGACAAACCTCTAAAACCCTAATTTAGTAACTTCTCACACTCTTGGTTCTTCTTGAATTGATCTTGAAATAACATATTAGATGCCTCAACATAACTATCCATGACTCTAAATACTTAGAACTAAGTCTTAATCTCCTTCAAATCCATAATGGATCTTGCACTAGGTAGATGAAACCCTAGGTGTACGATCATTTGACTGCAACCTCTTACACATGATGTAACAATTTGAATAAGCTCCACAATGGCTCTCAAAGCACTCAATTAGCCTCACAACATTTCATATCCATATCCATGAACTTGTTATCCTCAAATGATCTTCATTTAGCCTCCAAGATAGGAGATAAGCAATATACATCCATTCACTTTCTCAAAGAGCTCTGACCAGCTTCTAATGACTTAATGAGCACTCAAGCTTGCTTAGAACCCTTTGAAAAACCTTATCTTGCTATGCACACTTCTTGATCCCCTGCAAATAAACAATGATATGCAAATCTAAATGCTAGAACAATGCAGTGAAAACATAAGTCAAGTAAAGAAAAGGTTGGGAAAATTTTGGGGTACAACACCTATTCTCCAGTAGAGTTGGATCTTTTCTCGTGCAGTCTTGCTTTGCTAAGTTGTTCTTTGTCGGGTCTTCCATCTTTTTAACTTTGTTTCAACTTTTTTCATACACAGTTATCCCTTGTGGTACCATTCTCCGCAGGACCTTTGTCTTGCATTTCATATCATTTCATATCATATGCATCTTGTGGCGTCTTAGAGCCAAAAATTTGTGCAAGTTTGTACTTAAGTCTCTCCTATCACGTCGAGACAAAGATTTCGATCTCCCCACCTCCAGATAGAAGAAACATAAATAGGGGAATTTGTCACACTCTAATTTTTGAACCTAAGATCCCACCCCTTTGTGCATCATTTGACATAATGTCTCTAGGTCATACAGTCTTTTTGTGCGTGCTTTTATGACTAACAAGGGTGTGTAGGCACTTTAACTTCAAGCGTAAATGATACTTATTCTCACAGTCAAGCATTTCATAACATAACCAGTGGATCCTGACTTAAGATCGTCACTAAGGTTTCTATTTGATGTTTTCTGGCTACAAATCAAGACGCTAAAACATGTGATTAGGGCTTCATTATTACTTCGACCGAGAATCTGTGAGAATTATGAAAAAGGGCTCATTGAAACAAAAGGGTTAGGCACATGATACAAGTCACGATGCCAAGTACGAGTTCGTTCAAGTATTCAAATAATACTTAGTTTCATCAAGACCTTAAGGTTTCACTTTCATTTTCATGCAAAATTCATTTTCACACCGAGATATGGTCACGAGGTTTACACCATGGTTTGAATCCTAAAATTCAAGAAAATTCAAGGTGATGCAAAAACAAGAATTTCTTTACAAAACGAGCCATTCAAACCTTACTTTCTAAAAGTTTCTACAAGGAGGTACCAAGTTCGAATTACATTAACCATTCAAAATTCCCACAAAGAAGAACAAGTTCACATGTAACTCCAAAATTTTCAAAGTACATAAGATTGTATTACATCAGGAGTCCAAATTTACATCAAGTATTTCTAATAAAAAAGAACTCAAATTTCCAACTGGATTGCTGAAGTGAAAATACATGGAATATTGGATCGTCGAGAAATTCCTAGTTCTCAAAATCTAATATATATATATATATATATATATTGAAAGAGATTTTTTGCCTTGGAAATCATTAACTCGAAGGTCTTACCCTAGCATATTTGTTTCAAACCATACGTAATACAAAGTTTGTACAAATTGGAACTTTCATGCATACAACAACCAATTTTGCAGGAGAATATAATGTAACTTCCATAATTAAAAAACTTCATGGGTTGTGTAATATCCAGGTCAGGTTGAGGGCTTTTGGAAAATGGGACGTGCAGATCTAAAGAATCTCTTCCCTTCTGAATAATCTCTCAACTTCGAGTTAGTAATGAGGGATATTGAAAATGCTCATCTTGTCATTTTGTACTTATCATGATAATGCATTTTTGCTGGTCAAACTCATGTTGTATCGGGAGCCGACAAGATTACCGGCCAGGAGATCACTACAAGAAAAAAAAAAGTGATTTGCGACACTTAATTTGCGACAGTTCTATTAAAATCGTCCGCTCTCACATATTGCGACAGTTTGCACGACGATACTGTCGTCTTTATTTAAAACTAAAGGACATGAAGTTACGACAGTTACCATTTAAACCGCCCCAAAAAAGTTTTGTGACACTTCTTTAATCGCCTTTAAAAAAATAGTTTATTTTTTAATTTTTTGTGACCATACTAATTTCACGAATTTCATCTTAGCGCCAATAGAAATAGACCTCCATGTAGGGCTGGAAATGAGTCGAGTCGAGTCGAACTCGCCTCAGCTCGGCTCGACTCGTTAAGAATTAGTTCAGCTCAAATCTCGGTTCAAGTTCGACACAAAATTTTTTTAAGCTCAAACTCGACTCGTTATAAGTTCACGAACAGTTCGGTTCAACTCGTTAGGTTCATCTCATTAGGTTCAATTTGCTTGGATCACGGACTTAAAAGCCATTTTTTTAAGTCGGTTGTTTTTTTATATATATTTGACATTTGAAATTAATATTTTTTTAAAAAGAAAATGTTAAAATAAAATAAAATTTATCCGGTTGAAATTTAACTTTATCTCAAAAATTACACAATTTTTAAGAGATACAATTGAAAGTTTAATTCAAAAACTACTCCATTGAAGTTCAAATTTGTCTAAAAAATTCACAACTTTGTCTAAATATTTATGAAACATACAATTTTAATGAAATAGTACATAAAAAATTACTAAAAATGGATACATTTCCATCACAAAATGATTACACTACACCACTTGTAACATTCATTACACATGTTATTTAGGAAATGTCATTATGCCTCCAACAAGGATGATTCTAAATGCAATTGTCGGTTTTACTGTCATAACTAGTACATAAGGGACATATTTAGGATTAAGATTTGGAGTAAATCTTTAAACCTAATCTTTAAGACAATATAATTTGTCTTTTATGTAATCGAGTTGACTCATGAACCTAACGAGTTGTATAGTTCAAGTTCAGCTCATTTAGTTAATGAACTTAGTTTTTTTCTCATATTTAACTCATTTGATTCATGAACCTGGTTCAACGATTTAATTAACGAATTGAATTCCGAACTAATTTCGAGTGGGTTCTGTTCATTGTCAGTCCGACCTCCATGGTATACAAATAACTCTTCCTGTTTATTATAAAAAATAATTCCTTTTATAAAAAAAAATCCTTACAAAAATCTTCTCCAAATCGTTTCAATTTCTAATAGCCAGTGGTTCTCTAAAAGCCCAAACCTTCTCTCTAGTTTTGAATCATCAGCAACAACCACATTCTTCTCCACGCAGTAAAATATTCGAATTTAAAAAAAACTATGCGTCATCTAATTCAGTGTTTACGATTGCCACTTCGGTCTCAAAGTTTATCGATTCCGTCAACATCGGCCAATTCCCTTATTTGCATAGTAAGTAGTTTTTATCCTCCCTTTCATTCTCGTTTTGATTACAATTTTAATCTTTTTCACATATATATGGTTGTTATGGTTGTCTCTAGTGACTCGCGCCCGACCAGGCGGGGCAGCTGCCAAGGCTCGACAAAAAACCCATATGGATTCGATGGTTGTGTTGCGTGCGGGGAAGAGCAAAGAGCAGATTTAGTGCTTCTTGATTACGCGGCGGCTCTGAGGTGGAGGACGGTGTGCGGCTGACAAGAGAGCAGCGTTCCGACGTGATAAATTCTTCATTAAAGATTTGTTAGGTTTTCATACTATTCTCATCTTTTCTAGAATTACTACACTATTCTTTATGCTCAGATTCATTTGGCAACTTATTGAAAACGATATGAATTCATGTTGCTTAGACAATTTCTTTGGCTTCCCAAAATCAAGATAACCATGTACCTTATTTAGTTACATTTTCTTGTTGACCAAGAGGGAGTGGCAAAACTTGATCTATAAAGATATCATAAAGGTCTTCTACTATCCAACTCGAACATGTCGGGATGTCATAACAGAGCTTGGGCAAATTTTACCGAATAATGCCTATTAGTTATTTTCTTACTATTTTTTAGAGTATTATAAGTTATAAGTAATTATTAAAATACAATTGATTGTTATTTGGGGTCAAAGTTACATACCATGATATTGAAGCCATTGATCCTGACTATTTCAAAAATTTGAAATGGATGCTTGAGGCAAGTGCATTTCTATAGCTCCCGTCATTTTAGTATTGTCCCCACATTTTGTTAACTGTTAATGCGATGATAATATCTTGTTTCTGGTACAATTGCAGAATGATATTAGCGATATTCTGGGACAGTTCTCCTTTGATTAGCGCATTTATACGAGGACTCTATATTAATGTGTGCTTTGAATTGATATTAAGATTAGCTCACATATTCTCGGCAGGGCTTGATGATATCATTTAAGAGGTCTGAAAAGTTAAAGTTTCATTTATGTTGGCAATGTTAATTTATAAAAATATTTTATTATATTTAGTTTATTGATTTTTATATATTAAAAACCCATTCTATTCCATTGGTTTGGATTTGTTTAAAATGGGATTGAATAGAACATATGCAATGAAGTTAACTCCATTCTATTCAATATTTGGATTTGAGGCTCCGCTTCCGATTCCAAGATCCAGTTCACACTGGGTCAGAAGTTCTAATTTCTTCGACGTTGGTAACTAAGCAGCTGGGTTAAAAACTTGGAGCTATAGCGCTCAGGTTCCTTCCTCTAATATCTTTCCTCCTCCTCAACCTCAATATCATTTTATATATCTATACTCTATCTACCATTTAAAATTTCATTGTTAATATTTTTGAAACCTACTCTAACTGTCTAACCATTTGTTGATTGTTATGATTCGTCAATCCTGCAAATAGATTGTTCCATCGATTTCTAACTTACTGTGCTGCAGTTTTCACGAGATTCCTTTAACGATGACTAGAAGAATAAATATCAAGTAATTATTATATGTTTTTCTTGGAACTATTTTGTAGTTTGCATATGTGTTTGAGATTTTAGCACTTAGAATTGTATAAAGATTTGGCACGAGATGATTTCTATCGGATTGGATTGCCTTCCAATGTTTTGAGCCTTCCAGACAGGGAATATATTGTTTCTATAGTTGTTTCTACCGTGGAAGTTGAGTGTTAATTTGAATCCAATTCTTATTCATTTGGTAGTATGACTCAAACTATATTTTTTTCTCACTTCAATATGCATCTATTGATTCATATTTGAATTTATACAGGATAGAAAAACAAGTATTAAATACTTTCGCAATAAATATTCAGATTAATATTGAGTCTTTTAACTATATCTTTATAATTTTTTAAAAAGAGTTATATTAAAAAAATCTAAATATTTTTAAAAGATTAATATTGAGTCTTTTAACGATATCTTTATAATTTTTTAAAAAGAGTTATATTTATAAATATTTATTGTAACATATATGTAAAAGGCGAAAACAAAGAGGAATCTTTTAGTATAAGAAATATAAAATATAGTTTTTGAGAAATTAAAAATACCTTAGATGGGATATGATTTACAAATTAACTCTCATGTGAAAACTATAACATCAAAAAATAAATTAAATGAAATATAGATCAAATAGATTAGAAAGATGTGATTCCCATAGTTAAATATTGATCCAATCCAATAGAAAGATAGCGTTTCCCATATTCTCTCTATTTTGTCTATCAAAGAATAACATTATTATATTAATATTCTTAAAGCTTTGTTAAATTAAATATAGAAAACGAAAAAAATGAAGAGAATTTTAACATATTTATTAAATATTATTGAAAAAATTTTATAGGTCAAAATAAATTTCATAAATTAACAACCTAGGTAGATTTTAATAAAAAAAAATTTTTTTATGAGAAATGTTTCATGTACGAAATTGTGTTCTTACCATCAAAATATATTGTAAAATAATAAATAAATATAGTACATAAATAAACGTGAGGATTAATCAGTCAATTAGTGACATAGCTTGCTAAAATTTGAAGAGGAGATTCATAAATGTAAAAAAAAGACAAAAACATAAAGACTTATATTTTAAAAGTTTTAGATATTGAAATAAATAAAACTTCAAGTTAAATATTATTTTATCATAACTATCATACTTTCATGATAAACACGTCTTTCTTATAACATACTACTATCAATTTAATAATACTATAGCAATACAAATAAATAAAAAACAGTATGCAATGTTTATATAATGACTCAACCATACACAACATGAATATGTTTATAATTCTATAAACACAAAATTTCATTAAACATCTAATATGCATGATCATTATTGTAAACATGGTCATGTTAAACTACTCTCACTTGCGATCTTTGATATTTAATATTTTGAAATAAAAGAAGAAGAAAATATGAACGTACATATTAAAATGATGAAAATATCAAGAAAATGGATGTATCTGAACTAAAATTATCTTAACACGCACATTTAAAATGATATTGCCACTATTTACTATAAAAATATTTCCACTCAAAGGAACAAATGCAATATTATCATTTTAGCAAAAGTAAAGTAATAATTCTTTTTAGTTGCATGTCCCTTTAATTTTTATGTCATACATGATTCTAACTACAAAAATATATAATAGAGTGCAAGTTGCACATCTAGAAATGTCAAAAAAGATATATGCGGAATTCCTACATATGTTCTTGTGCAACTTATTTGCAAGTATATCTCCAGATTTTATTGATTTTAATGAATAAATGTTTGGATCTTGAGGTCCTCGACCTAGGAATACATGCGTTTTTTTTTTCTGCCAATCAATTTTATAAAATATATTAGACATTATCTAAGGTATACTCAACATGATTATGTTGTAAAAGCTTTTCTCAAACACTATCTTCAAACCAGTCTAGCTTGTAGCAGAGATAGGTTGGAGTGACAATGAAAATGCTCTCAACTTTATATGGTTCTGTGTGACTCCCTCTCGGACTTCATTGGTATAGATAGAACACACTACCTCAAATTCATGTAAGTGTTTATCAGGATTCTCACATGAAAGACCACTAAATTTTTCCAACAAGTGTATCAAACCATATTTAACTTCAAAAGCTACAACAATATCAGGTTAGTCAATACATAATGCATTATAAGTTACGTAAGGTACATCAAATTCTCTACAAGTTTGTTTGAACTTCAACTATATTAGGATATATAAATTTAGAATTATAATCAAACAAATTATAACTGAAAATACAAACATAATCACTTTCACCATCCCCTGATGCTTGCATTCGTATAAGCGAATTAACCATTGTGAAAGGCATTATTCGTGTATAAGCGAATTAACACTCACTTCTTGAGAGTATCATCACATCTCTCAGAGCAAAATCTTAGCATAGACTTTCTCTCTTCTTCATCATCATTATCTTTCATATTCTGCATTATTGCATGAATCTTGTTCTTCATACATAAAGGTACTATTCTACTTTCTTATTCTCTTATTTTCGTGTATATTTTTGTTATGTTTCGCATGATTTTCTTCTTGTTTGATAGTTTATGATTTTTTTTATTGTTGTACGTTGTTGTGTGTTGTTGTTGATGTTGTTGTTGTTGATAAATGTAGATAAATGTTTGTTGAAATGATTTTCATATTATTTACTTTGGTTTCACATGTTCTGTTGTTGACAAATATTTTTCCAGATTTTCTCTTCTTCACGTATGTTGTTGTTATGTTGATTTTATTACTATGTATGTTGATTTGTTGGATTACAATGTCATGCTAGTTGATGTTAGTTATGTTGATATTATTGTTATGTATGTTGATAAAGATATGTATGTTGTTGTATGTTTTTTATGCTGTTGTTGATGTTATTTTGTTTCAAAATCCTTTTATTTATTATCATTTATGTTTTAATAGCTTGTTTTATAATGTTTGAATTTTATGCTTGTTTTGACTTAAAAGTATGGATGTATGTTTCAATAACGAGGATGAAGTTAAAACGAGCGTTGTAAACTTGTGTGAAAGACGCAGAATGACATCCATTCAAAATTAACACAAGTTTTCAACTCTCACTTCAACTTCATCATCCTTTCATTGTGGATGTATTTATAAGAGACATGTACGTGTTTGATACATTCTGTGAGTTGATATGTTGTTATTGTTCTGATTAATAAAATCATTTAGAACAAAGCATTTACATTTTGCACATATTTTTTTGTATTCACAGCATTAACATTAAATTTCGTTTACTTCTTTTACTTGATTTGACATTTACTGTCCTTATTCAAAGTCTATCTTCTACATTCAATTTGTCGTTATCCGAATGTTTAAATCCAAGTCACCCACACTTTTTACTATAATTTGTCTTTACAAGAATTCTCTTTGAGATTGTTCAAATTAATATTTTAAGCTAACTAAACTCATGATTGTTTACTAAAAACATAAGCAAACAATTTCATAGGGCATAATTGATAGTTATAGTTTTACTACGCTTGATTGTTTAATTATAACTCACCGTTAACCATGATAATTTTTCGATAATAGGAACTTAAATTCACCCAAGAAAGATTGACGCATGATTAATGTACTATATAGTAAAAAAAGAATAGAAGTTATAGATTAAACCAAAGAACCGATAGTTCACAATTGTAGATTCAACAAATCGATTGATTTTTACGCATGCATTTTAATTGAATTTCACTAAAACTAAACTCCCTTTATAAATTTATTGATTATAAAACTTATATAATTGAACTAGACATATTTTTTATATAACTCGTGTGTCGCTTTCCTAAATTACATTTTTTACTAACTCGTTTTTTATCTGTGTGCGACAGTGGATCAAAGAACCAAAGCTTAACTACCATAAGGTAGAAACATATCAACCAATAAATGGTGTAAATCCTAACCACCAAGCATAATCTATAGCTCAAAGTTTAACCACTTCGTAGAAGCATAAACAACAAAGCCATTATTGGCTAAACACCTGTACAAAGCAGGGTAAACAAACAACACCAAAGCCAATAAGGCGTCATAAAAAAAAAAACAAGTGTATCCCATAACAAAAAAACCATCTTCAATATTCAAAATTATAGATGGAACGATAGAAAAGACCAGCTGTAATAGGCTAATAAAAAATATTTTGTCTTTACCAAGCAAAAACATATTGTTGAATTGAATTTAAAGAAGTTGGATTCTTGGATCATTTCAGTTTTTAGCATTTCTCATAATTCTCAAGCTTCTGAAGTTACTTACTTTTCCAAAAAAACCTTGTTTTCAACCATCCTTATCATGAAGGTACAAAATAAGAGATATAAAACAACAACAACACTAGAACCTTTAGCAGTTATAACCGCAAAAGATGCTTCTCATGTACATGTAACAATTAAATGTGTCAAAAGTAACAACACTAAAATAAAAATTCGAAGCGGAGGCCAAGATTTAGTAGGTTTATATACATATTAGATGTGCCTTTTGTTATACTTTACTAATTTCATATCAATTCAGAGATTGCAACAACAATGGTGGGTTTTATGGAGATTAAACCTTCAAAACATAAAGCAACATGATCAATCACAAATAGATTGATTTCAATCTTCACACAAATGGATGAGATACCACTATAAGAAGATTGATTTTCCGTGACACTCGAAAGTTGTCACAAAAAGTCAATAATGCGTAGATAAATGTCTGCAGGATTTTAAGTGACGCCCACCGTTGGCATAATCAGAAGAAATAAAATAACATAGGGCAAGCTTGTCCAGTCAAAATAATATTTATTGTTACCAAATGTATAAAAAAGGCAAAGTTTGTACACCAGGGCATCAGATATTCCGAACTATACAACATAATGCCTAAACTTGAAATCTGAATGTGAATCTTCCTCACTAAATCTGACGATGTAATTTTATTAAATTGCAAATTCAACATCGTAAGAAAAATCATTTAGTATTATAAGAAAAATTTTTGGGATTTTATTCCAGTAAGGTTATTAACAACAAAATAGACACAGGGCCCCTCTCCCTAAAAGTAATTTAAAATGGGTTATGTATGTAAAGATTTTTGTGAAATTTCATGATTCAAGTTGTTGTGACCGATTATAGCGAATGTATAACCAGTTCACATCCCTTCCAACAACAAACAAAATCAAAATAGAAGGTCATGTATCTCATTCATGAATTTGTTGATGCTAATAAGTTTAAGAAGGTTGGTGATTGCACATCCTCAAAGAAAGCTTGAGAAATTTTATGTAGGAGATAATAAGGAAAAAATTGTAAGGTTACAAACTCATAAGAGGCAGATGGAATTAATTCAGATGGAAGAGAAGGAAAAATTCAGTGAATTTACTACAACAATCTCGTGACTCGTGAATCAATTGAAAGCATGTGGAAAGACAATAATTGAGAAATATGTGGTTGGTAAAATCTTGAGATCTTTAACATCAAGATTCAATAACATAGTGGTTGTAGCTAAAAATTCCAAGAATGTGGCTGGTAAAATCTTAAGATCTTTCAACCATGAGTGAAGAATAATTGCAAAGTTCTATGCAGGCTCATGAGAAAAGAAAGGAAGAGTAAAATGTTGACAAATCAAAGGGTTATATTGCTTTGCAATCCCATTTTGTTTGAGGGTATTCCTGAAACTCATGAGACATTTAAGGTGAAAGGAAAGTGGCCCATGAATATAGGTAGAGGAAACTATCAAAACAACGGTAGAAGAGACTCCCTAAATCCCATCAATTCAACATTCTAAAAGGGTGAAATTAGCTTCAAAAAAGTTGGTTGATAACGAAATTACAAAGGTGGCATCAAAAGAGGAAAATGAGGCAGAAGGAAAAATTATAAGAGCAACGTTCAGTGCTATAATTGTCAAATGCTTGAATGTTTTTCTCATGGATGTAATGCTAACGGGAATGATTCATAAGAAGAAGAAGCAAAATTTTCAAGGCAAGAAGATGATGAGAGCACATTGTTGATGGTGATAATTGAAGCTCAAAATAGCTTAGGAGGCATTTGTAACTGGCTACGTGCCTACTGTAACCGGTTACCATCAATAAAAATATGACGGTGACAATGCAAGGAGATGTAGAATGCAGTGACCAATGGTACCTTGACTCCATGTGTTCAACTCACATGATGGGAAGGTGATTGGTTTGAAAAATTCAATCAAGCGATGAAAAATAAAGGGACATCTATAACACCCTTCTACCCCAAAGAACATTCACGGAAAGTATAAACAATTATATCATAGTGCATCACCACAAGGGTGCCACATTTCATCATAAAACTTTATAATAACGTTTTGCTCCATAACACGGGTTCTGTCATCATAAATTCAATCAAGCATTACACAGCAGAAAAATCAAAGTATAACATAGTTCATAACTCAAAACGTCTAAAATAACAAAAAAACACTAGAAACTCATAGCGTCATGATGTCGACAAGAAATCAAAATATAAAAGTTCGACTCAAACGTTCCGACCCGATGTTACATATCAGAGCAAGACCCTCTAATAAACAGAAATAATCAACATACTACAAGGCTAATCTTCACGCACTAAGAGAGTTAATCCTAATCAACTGCATGTTTCCCACGTGGAGGAACATTCAAACAAGAAGGGTGAGTAATCAAAAGTCATTATATAAGATATAAAGATAAGATATATTAATTACGAATATCACCATTAATTCATTCATCACATCATCATATTATCAAATCACAATCATCACTAGAACATCCATCAATCACAACATCATCCGCAAGGCATTTATTCAATCATTATGCAATGTCACATAGTATGGAATGCAACAGCATAAACTCATGCATGTGGTACCAATTCATCAATTTGATGGACACTGGGTCTTCGCCCTCCAAAGATCCTCACCAATAGGATCGATTCTACACAAGAACAAGAGCACGTTATAAACACCACAATCCACATAATGGGATTGAAGCCACCACTGGACCGAAGTCCAAACATCGTCACTGGAACGAAATCCTAACATGCTAAGAATGCATGATACAAAACGTCATAATCATCATCATTATCACAGGATCGTCAAGGTTGCATCATCATTTATGAAAATTCATCAAAACATCATAGTATTAGATCATTATTATATATCATAATTCTTCATATTACATCACAAACCATCATGTTATAGCCATCAAAATACAACACATCAATTACTCAAAGCATACGCACAACAAGACACCAGAAAACACAACAAAGGAAAAAAAACTACTGCTCATGCTCGCCCGGCAAAGCAACTCGCTCGCCTGGGTTTCGCCTGGCGAAGCAGGGGTGAATTCCCTTCCCCATACAAAAATAGTAGCACCTATTTTTCACCTGTCATTCGCTTCCTCTTTCGCCTAGCGACTTTGAAGCAAATCGCTTTCGCCCGACGAAACACCTTGCTCGCCCAGTGAAACGTGCACATCAATCAATTTTTCTTCTGTATTTCTGTATCAAACCAGACCCAAACCCCTTGCAATTTCCACCTCTCATTGTACAAAGATGCACATAAATCGCATAGTGATTATAATCCAATAACAACACATCATCATCTTATACATCTAGAAACCCCAATTTCATTACTAATCATCTCACTTTCATCACAATCTCGCCATTTCCTAAAACCCTAAAACTAAGTACATACATCTACAGTCTATATCCATTACAACGAAAAACAATATTCCCCATACCTTAGATATTTCAGTTTTGATCCTCCTCTTGAGTTCTTCTGGAATTGCTCTGAGCTCTAGCATCTTCTTCTACTTTTCCTCAGAGCTCTCTTCCAAAATATGATCGTGCCAAAAAATGAAACCTTTCTCCTCTATTTTCCCTTTTACCCTTAGGACCCCTAATATGTCTTCTCAACTTCGTCCTCACTTAATCCATCCAACATTACCATCTTGCCTTTAGTGTTTCAATTATTTATTTAAAATAATAATAATAAGATATTCACACATTCCACTATTATTATTATCAAAATAATTCTAATAAAACATACACTCCTAATTATTCTCAATACCCCTTTAACAACATCAATACCCCACAACACAAATCACCAGACATCAAATATCTCACCAAGATTCACCAAAATCACGAATATTTATAATAAATAAATTAAATAATATTCTAACTATTTTGGGGCGTTACAAAATCCGCGGATGACAACACACTAGCAACATAAGGAATTGGTGATACCTCAATCATGAGGAAAAATGGTGAGGCTTCCTCGATTAAATATGGCCTATATATTTCTGGAATCAAGTATAATCTTTTTAGCATTTGTCAATTGCTTGAAAGGAATTACCAAATTTATATGAAAAGATAGTGTTAAAAGTTACGGATGCAAATGCGAGTTTGATCCTAAAGGCCCATATGGCTCAAAATATGACTTTCAAAGTTGAATTGAAAGTAATGGAGCATTTTCATCTTGCAAAGACATCTATTAGGGAAGAACGAATATGGAAATATAGTCTTGGGCATTTGAACTTCAAAGATCCAAATATTATGCAAAAAAAATAACTTGGTTACGAGGCTTCCATTGACCAATATGAAAACTAAAGTATCTGAAAAGTGTGTGCAGGCCAAGCAACACCGAGGTAACTTTAGCAAAGATATAGGATGCATAACCAAGTTTCATCTCGAGGTGGTGTATTTGAGTGTTTATGGACCGATGCAAGTTGACTCAATTGCAGGCATTAAAACTTTGGACTTATTTGACCAAAAGAAAAGACGAGGTGCTGAAAGTTTTTAAGAAGTTCAAATTCATGATAGAAAGAAAAAGTGATCACAAAATCAAAACTCTAAAAACAAATGGTGGAGGTGCAGATTTATCAAATGATTTTGAGAAATTTTTGATCAATAGAGTGTTGCACATGAGATAGTGCCACCTTACATGCCTCAACAATATGGAGTTTTCAGGAGGAAGAAACGATCGATTATGAACATGGTGAGAAACATGTTTAAAGGAAAGTAGTTGCCAAAAAAATTATTGAGAGAAATGTTTTTCACAACTGCATATTTGTTGAATAGGTGTCCAAAAAAGAAGTTGGAAAATATTACACCCGAAGAATCATGGACTGGATTCAAACTAGGTATAAATCACTTGAAGGTATTTAGTTTGGTTGCGTATAGATATGTTTTGGATAAGTTTAGAAAGAAGCTAGACGAAAAGGGAGAACAAATGATACTTATTGGGTATCACCCATCAGGTGGCTACAAACTTTATGACACAATTAACAAGAGAATCTTAATTAGTAGAGACGTGATTTTTGATGAATTGAGGGTGAGGACCCCTCTCCACCCTTCATGCATTTGACACCAATATTAGAGTAACCCCCTTTACCTTAAATTTCAACCTCAAGTTTTCAACTTTGTTTAAGTCTTCTTCTTCCTATAACTCTCCTTAGGGTTCCTAGCCACTTGACTTTATTTTCCACTTTTTCTCAAATTCTATGCATTCAAATAAAAATTTCAATCCCTCACATTATCTATATAAATATACTTTTCATAATTCTCAAATTTCCCTCAATTTATGAACCCTTATTCCTTATCATACTAATTTCATCCCAAAACTCTAATTCCACCCCATAATTCACTATTTCACTTATTTTATTATTGTCAATTAAATAAAATCTAAGAACTCCCAATAAAAACCTACAAATTACCAAATAATTCACACAAATCATATTAAAAATTTTAGTGACTCAAATAATTAAATAAACATCAATAAAAATTTAATTAAATAAATCAATTAAATTTAGGGAGTTACTTTATCACTCTATATAAATTTTTTTAATGCTATCCATTCAATTTGGAACTTGAATTGTTTTAATAACTTTTTTTTTTATTATAATTTAATTTTAGAGTTGAATAATGGTAAAACTAAGCAAAATCATTATTATTCATTTTACTTTAAACCTTTCTTTTGTGTATATAAAATTCATTTAATTTTATTTATGTGTTTTTCATGGATGATTCATGAGTTTTAATGTTAAATCAAATAATGATTATAGGAAGAAATTATTAATAATTATAGTATAATGATTTCAAATTTATGAGTTTTGAATTTAATATAATAATAAGTCTTAAATTGATTTTTGTTACTATTTAGGATTCATTTATTATTAATATAATTCTATTATTGTTATTATTGATCAATTTTATTTAAAATTTTGATTTTAATTGTGAGAGTGTGGAAACCATTTATAAGATGAATTGACAAATATAAATATAGACCCAAAACAAACACTGGAAGTTGTATTAATACATTTGTGTGAAGATTGGAATCAATAGATTTGTATGATGTTTTATGTTTTGAAGCTTTATTTACCAAGTTTTCTTAACTGATATTTAACACGTGGCATTTAAGTTTTCAATGGTTTGGATTTAAAGTTATAATAATAAAACGTTTTAGTCTTAATTAAAAAAAACACACCAAAACTCTTTCATCCTAACCATTAATATCTCGTCGCGGTCTCCACAATAACTGTGTTTGTGCTTCACAATTTCTTCTTATCCTCACAAAATGAAGTAGATTCAAACTCGTGATTTTAGTTATTTTAGAACGTGATAGATTTGAAATCAATAAATGTTAGTGGTTTTATTTACTATATTTTTTAAAGGTTTTATTTTAATAATTTTAAGAAAAATTTAGAGATACTCAACATTTAAGATAATTATGTTTTTAATAGAAAAAAAATACAATAGTTTATTTTAAATAAAAAAAAGTGTTAAAACAGACTAATACTTTAAATATCAAATTTAAGTGCAGATAAATCAATTATAAATTTTAATAGGTTCAATATATGAGTTAACTTTAGCCCGTAATTAAAAGAAGAAAAAACCTATTGATTTAATGTTTAGCTCAAAATTTGATATAACTCAAAAAAATTTAAGTTCCATATTAGTTAACTGGGAGAGCGATGGGCAGGCGCGGACGACCACCAAAGGTGGTGGCAACGCCGGAAACATCATCTGATAATCTGAACGACGATCAACAAGGCGACAAAGATTCAACATCTAAGACAACAATGGAACATGAAAAAGAGAAAACAGTAGGAGCGATTACAATGGACCAGGAAATCCATGAAACCCTAGAAGCAAAGAAGGGGATAAGCGAACCCAGAAAAATCTAGGTTGACGTCATTAGCGGAAATCGCAACCCTGGTAATGGATTATCACTCGAATTCATAGCACCAAAAATTGTCAATGGAGCACCTGAGGTTATAATTGAGGAAGCAGATATTATCAATGAGGTGAAATTATGGGAAACCTCTTTGATAATGTATGTTATTGGTGGTGAATTAAGCATGAATGGTGTCAAACAGTTCATGACCAAACAATGGAATTTCGTCAAGTTGCCTGACATGTACTACAACAACGAAGGCTATTTTATTCTGAGATTTCATTCGCATAAAGAAAGAGACACTGTTCTATTAAAGGGACCGTATACCATACGAAACATGCCGATGTTACTAGCTGAATGGAAGCCAAATTTCAATTTGAAGACTGATATGCTGCGTACCATCCCGGTTTGGGTCCAGTTTCCCCAACTGCCACTCCATCTATAGGGAAAAAAAAATACTTGGCAAAGCTAGCAAGCGTACTCGGAACCCCACTAATGACTGATGAATGTACCGCCAACAGATATCGTATTTCATATGCTAGAGTACTAGTCGAAATAGACATCACCCAGGAGCTGATTAAGGAAATAACCATTACGGACGACAACGGAGAAAAGATGCAGCAAATGGTGGAATATGAGTGGAGACCACCGTATTGTATGAAATGTCATCGAATAGGACATAGATGTGAGGACAAACGGCAGGAAAATTAGGTGAAAAAATGGGCCCCCAAAGAGAAGAAAACAAATGAGTACCAATTGAAAAAACCTCAGGAGGAGTTTGTTCTTAAGACACCAATACACCAGAGAGTATTGCCTGTGAATGTTCCGACACAACAACCTATTGCACAGGTCCAACAACAGACGGGAATTGAGAGTACTAATGGACCAATCCTCCAACCAACAAATGAACAATAGACGGATGAGGGAGAATCTGAAGGCTGGACAGAAGTTCGGAGGCGTGATAAAGACAAGAGTCAGTACAGTAGTGTTGGGAAGAATCCTAGAGCGACTCACGTGAAAAGGAAACATGGAAATCTAGTTGCAACACTTGGGGATAGTTCTGCCTGTTCTTAGAGAATGTTCCATGATCGTTTCATGGAACGTGAGGGGGCTAAATAAAGCGGGCAAGGTTAGAGAGATCAGCTCCCGTCTTCGAAACCTTGACCCTGCAATAATTGTATTAATTGAGACTAGAGTGAAAAAGGAAAAAGTTGTGGGAATTAGAAAGAAATTAAAGATGCGTGGTAGTTACATGGATAATTATGCCCAACATGATAATGGCCGAATTTGGATCCACTGGGATGACAACAGCAGACAGGTTGAATTTGTTGCGAGCACGGATCAAATGATTCACTGTAAGGTGAATGATGCTAATGATAATTTCATGTTCTGGATGACGGCAATATACGTGCAAAATCAACTGCATCATAGAAAGAAGTTATGGCAAGACATTGAGAAAATCTGTGCAAACCAGATTGGGCCTTGGATGTTGATCAGTGACTTCAACAATGTTATGAAGATCGAAGATTGGATTGGCGGGAATGAGGTGACAGAGAACGAATACATGGATCTAACTGAGATGATGAGCAAGACTGAAGATTGGAATCAATAGATTTGTATGTTGTTTTATGTTTTGAAGCTTTATTTACCATGTGATTTTAGAATGAATTCGTATCCCCTCCATTTTTCTCAACGGTCTTGTTATCAAGTTTTCTTAACTGATATTAGACTAATACTTTAAATATCAAATTTAAGTGCAGATAAATCAATTATAAATTTTAATAGGTTCAATATATGAGTTAATTTTAGCCCGTAATTAAAAGAAGAAAAAACCTATTGATTTAATGTTTAGCTCGAAATTTGATATAACTCAATTATAAGTTAAACGAAAAAATGATTTAAATTGAATAAAAACACTGTTTGACTCAAAGGTTGAAAATTGGGTCCACATATATCACCCATGGGTTGGTTCGATTCAGGAGTATGGGCCCAGTTCGAACAATTGTTCACCCTTGTCTATAATTAAGATATGTTATGTATACAACAAATTAAGGTAGGTTATTTATACTAAATATTTCATAGTCAAATACAACAAATTAATATATGTTATTTATACTTAATGTTCTAAATTATATATGAATAGCATTTTGTTTTTCAGTCTGACATAAGAATAATTTGTTAAAGGTTGAGATATATACTAGGTAATAGATAAAATCATAAAACTCGGGCCGATGGATGTACCTGCATTGATATTAACTATGTAACACTTTAAAATTTCCGACTCTTTAATTTTAAAAAGAAAAACAATATTATTCTAAAAAATGTGATACACATTCACAACATACAAATTCTTCCAATTAAAACAAATTAACATGTAGCGGAAATTCAACATTTAACAACATTACTTCAAATTGTCTCTTCAAAATGAAATACTTAATTAAATAACAAATCAATATCTTCAACAGAAAACAAAAAGAAACGACTCACTTCTAGTGTTACAGAATAGAACTACTGAAAATTAAATAACGGGAAACAATAAATAAACAAAGAAAAGACTAAATGTTATCTTCTAACTCATAGCAAATATTGCTCCTCCTGAGTATCTGTACCAGTGTGTACAGAACATCACAAACAAACAAAATAGGGGTGAGGATATACTCAAATACATTAACAGTGCAAAAGAATGCATGGGTAGCATCAAATAACACAATCATCAAACTCACAATTCAGTTACAACAACAAAAACAACAACCAATTCATAATGTTTTTATGTATGCAATCTGACTCACAACTTGACTCAATGCTTGTGGTACCAATTTAGACATCATAAATATGTTACATATCTCGTCCACTCAATAATGGTCCCTCTTCAAACCGGGTCCGCACTTCTAAACCACAATCGTCAGTGATTCCCACTTATGAATTAGTCACTTGTCACCGATCCTAACTTTTAAATCACCCACTCGCCATTGATCCCCTCTTCTAAATCAACAACTTATCTCAGGACGAAGTCCACATATCAACCACTGGCACATATGATACATTATATATAAAATAATGTAACAAAATTTATGGTTCCACTTCTAACCATACACAACAACATATAATCTAATCACGGTAGTTCTCACTCTGAGCTACATATCTTAACATCAACAACATATAATTATAACTCACCATATAATTATACATGCATTACACAACCTACATTCACACATCAAACAAAGCATTAGCATAAAGCTTAAGAATATCAATTCATCTCATAAACGACAATTGTTGTAATCGTAGACATACTGACATTTCAAGTCTTAAACGACAACTCCGTGTTGTCACGCTCGCTAAGTGAGATTTGACTCGCTAAGAGAGAATAAAAAACTAGAAAATATCATATTCTGTCACATCTGGCTAAGCTAGCGTCTTCCTTGTTAAGCGATGTCCATCCTTACTAAGCGAAGTCGCCCAGAAATGCAAAAATGAAAAACGCGATTCAACCATTGGAGCCCTATAAAAGCTTCAATTTGGACCCATAATCGCTTAAATCGAACGGAAGAAAAAATTACATATTATACCATGTATATAACATCATATAACCACTGATTCGTCATCTAAATTATCAATCTAATCCAACTCTTAGAGGATGGTTATCAAATCAAAACCCCATGAACATGAACGTTCAAACTCCGAATTGCAAGTATACATTATACATGAAATTCATTAATAAAGTAGAGCACAGTTTTTATAATTTTCACAATAATTATGACACACAACTTTTTCCATCAACACATAAGCTTCAACAATGGTGAAAAAGATGAGAAAACCTAGAGGAGGGTAAAGATCTCTCTCTACCCTTCATGTATTTGACACCAATATTAGAGTAATCTCCGTTACCTTAATTTTCAACCTCAAGTTTTAAATTTTGTTTATGTATTCTTCTTTCTAGAGCTCTACTTAGGGTTCTGTACCACTTCACTTTCTTCTTTTTTCTCTCTCTAATTTTTCTCAAATTCTATGCATCACATAAAAGTTTCAATCGCTTACATTATCTATACGAATGACCTAAATACATTTTTCATAATTCTCTACTTTCACTTAACTTATGAGCTCTTACTCCTTACCACACTAATTTCATAAAATTCTAATTCCACCCCATAATTCACTATTTCTTTATTTTATTATTTTCAATTAAATAAAATATACTAACTCTCAATAAACCCCACAAAATATCATATAATTCACACAAATCATATAAGAAATTTTAATCACTCAAATAATTAAATAAAAGGAAATAAAAATTCAATTAAATAAATTTATCGAGTTCGGGGCATTAGAATGTCACTCTATGTAAATTATTTTAATGCTTTATGTCCCTTCAATTTATAACTTGAATTCTTTTAATATTCTATATTTCTTTATTTGGTTTTGGAGTTGATTAATAGTAAAACTAATCAAAATAAATATTATTGGTTTTTTTTAAACTAATAAAAATAATGTGTTGATAAAATTCATTTACTTTTATTTATATGTGTTTCACGATGATTTATGAGTTTAAATGTTAGGAAGTTAAATCAAATAATGATTGTAATAAATTATTTAAAATTATAGTATAATGCTTTTAAATTTATGAGTTTTGATTTTAATATGCTAATTAAACTTTAATTGTTTTTTTTATTATTTATCAATTTTAAAATTTATTCAGGATTTATTTATTATTTATAGAATTGCTATTATTGATCAATTTTAATTGTGAGAGTGTAGGAATCCACTTATAGGATAGGTGTATGGATAAATACAAATATAGACCAAATACAAACACTAGAAGTTGTAATAATACAGTGGTTTTATTTATGATGTGATTGTTATAGATTTGAAACTAATAAATGTTGTGGTTTTGTTTACTAAATTTTTTTAAGGTTTTAATTTAAATAATTTAAAGCATACTAAATATTTAAGATAATTATGTTTTTAGTAGAAAAAAGAAAAACAATAGTTTATTGTAAATGAAAAAAACAGTTAAAATAGCCTAATACTTTAAATATCGAAATTTAAGTGAAGAAAACTCATAAATTATAATAGTTCCAATAGATGAGTTAATTTATCTCCTTAAAAAAAAAGAAAAATCTACTAGTTTAAAGTTTAGACAAAAATTTGATATGGCTCAATAACAAGTTAAACGGAAAAAATGATTTAAACCGAATAAAAATACGGTTTGACTCAAAAGTCGAAAATTAGATCCACACATCTCAGTGATGTGTTCGTTCGGTTCTAGAGTGTAAGTCTAAACCGAACAGTTGTCAATGCCTACTTATTACTCACGAATCATCTATAATGTGGCCGATTTATTAGATTTACATAACTTTAGATAAAAATTACTAATGAGTCTTTTAAGCATATATTTAGTTTTTGGTAATTTAGTGATATATTTTTATATTATATTTAAAAATAAAAAATATAAATACTTATAAAATACTATTTGTTCTGGCCTGGGTCCCGGCTTGATCGGGCAGACCCAGCCCAATGATATTCTGCCAAGCCTAATTCAGCTTGGGCCACAGCCGTCGAGCACAGAGTCCCCGCCGGACAGGCAATGCCCCTCCGCGGGAAGAACCCTCTCCCCTGTCAGGCAGAACAACGTGTCCTTCACACGTTCTCCACGTGCTCCCCTCCGCGGGGACACGTCACCAACCAACTGTCCACCTCCGAAAGAGCAGGTCAAACTCACTTTCCGGAGATCACGGGACAGTTGAACTAGGGTGAAGACCACATCCTGGTCTTCAATATGCCACGTAAGCCCTAGCAGTCACTTGGATTGGGCCTGGCCATCCAGCCCAACTCAAATGACCGTTGGCCCTGCGTTGGGGTCTCTCTATAAATACCCTCTTTCACTAGAGGGTCAGGTATTCACTTCTTACCCCTTTTCTCTATTTGTTGTCACTCTGTCCAAACTCTCACTTCGGCATCAGAGTGCATTGCAGGTACACCCCCCATCTCTTTTTCAACACCGGTGAACAAGCGACAGATCAACAACGTGTGGCAAGTCCTTGGTCCCCTTCTGATCAGGTCAGATCAGTGGCCCCGACTGTGGGGACATAAAACTTCCCTGTTCCTCCGAGCAGAGAACCAAAGTTTCATCAACATTTCGCGATCATGGCTAGCCCACACCACGACGATGTCGTTCACGGCCTCATCATCGCTCTCGCCGCGAACGGCGGCAAGCAAACAGAGACATCCGAACCTCTAGAGACCGACGAAAGGGACGACCAGACTGCCTCTCCCTCGTCCACGAAAGCTGCACACTAGACCGTTCTTCGACCAAGGAGCCCGACAGCGTTCCAACCCATTCCTATCCCGGCCGGAGCAGACTCGACAGTGGCCTCCCTCTTCGCGGCCATCAACCAAACGAATCAGTTGTTGTTCCAACAAAACGCACGGATCGGCGCACTAGAGCACGAAGTCCCATTGAGGTCCCCTCTGCGGGAAGACCAGAATGGAAATTCGAGGAGTCCATCCCCTCCTCCCAGGAATCGTCGACCCCGGCTAGAGAGGCCCCAACTCGATGTAGTGCGGGAGCGGACTAGGTCGCCAAGGAGACAAGTCCGAGAGCAACGGCCAGCCAGGGGGGATCCCCCGACCAGACCTCCGAGGGTCGAACCTCCGGTCAGGAGGCCGAGGACACGAAATCAAGCGCCTCCGCCACCAGGGTCATCACCCCCTCAGTCGCCAACTCTCAGTGACGAGGACGACTACAGGCCCCCCTTGTCCCGAGAGATCATGGCAGCTCCCATCCCCCATGGGATGGAGAAGCCCCCGACACTTTCGACGTATGACAGTACCTCCGATCCAGACGACCACCTGGAGGACATCGAGGCCATGCTCGACTACCAAAATGTCCGAGGAGCTATCAAATGCAGACTCTTCCCAACGATGCTGAGGAAGGGTGTCATGACGTGGTACAAGAGCCGGGAGCCGGAATCAGTCACGTCATGGAGGGTCTTGAAGGATCTCTTTTCAAGACACTTCACAGTATCCCGACGCCATCCAAAGATAGAGGCCGCGTTGGGCGCCATAATCCAGGCCCCCGACGAACCCCACCAGAAGTACATCGAAAGGTTCACACGAAAGGCAATGCAGGTAACGACGTTGGACGAGATGAAACGTTACCTGATGGAGCAAGGCCTGCACCGAGACTCCAAATTCTACGAAGTTGTGGCCATACACCGACCAGCTTCTCTGCAAGACTTCCTCGACAGGGCCGCGCATTACATCCGGTACGAGGAGACTCAAGTGGCCAACTCCGCCCATGACACTCGAAACCGAGAGACCCCCCGCGGGTCGCGAGAGGACGGAGCCTCGAGCCACCTGTGCAGAGGAGAACGACGACGAGAGGATCTCCCCCGCGAGCAACGCGGCCCTACCGGCCAATTCACAGAGTATATAGCTCTAGTCACTTCCCGCGAGCGCATATTGGCCGAGTGCGCCAAAACGGAGTTTGTCCAGGCAGGTGTCCGCTTCCCCAGGCCGACACCCCCCAAGCCCAACGTGGACAAATCCAAGTTCTGCCGCTTCCGTAAAAGTCACGGGCACGTTACAGAAGACTGCATCTACCTCAAGGACGCGATTGAAATCTTGATCAAGGATGGGCACCTGAAAAGGTACACCTGGGGTGGAGAAGCCCCGCGACAAGATGCTCCCGAGGCCAAAAGAGTCGAGAACCTCCCTTCTTCTGACGGTGACAACAGTCTACAAGTTGCCCTCAACGTCAGCCGGCCCGAGGATTGGTTCGCGCTCAGAAAATCTGGCCTCCCCGCCGAACCTGATCTGCCCGACGAGCATGTACGCCCCACCAGCCGATGGGAGTATTTTCCGAAGGCCATGGTCATCTCCGGCGGATCCCCGAGGAACCTATCCGTGGGATCGGTAAAAAGGAAGTTCGAGGAACTCATCACCAGTAACTCCGGCAAAATGAGCATCCTCGACAAGTTTCACGGCCGATACAACCCAATCACTTTCTACCTCGAGGAGCTTTTCGGGGGCTCCCCCAACTCAAGCATCCCCCTCTTGATACAGGCACAAATGTTAAACTTCGATGTCTGACGCATCCTGGTCGACGGAGGAAGCTCGGTGGACATCATGTACACCCACCTTTTCACAACCCTCCAACTCGACGAGTCCAATCTGTCCCCCTACGTGGGCTCTGACCTCCAGGGGCTCAACGGGATGACAACAAGGACGTGGGGGTACATGGAGTTAAAGGTTACCTTCGGGGAAAAAGAAACGGCCAGGGAGGTCAATGTCCGCTTCCTGGTCATTGAATGTCCGTCCCTCTACAATTGTATTCTGGGAAGGACAATGATGGCCAAGCTCACCGCGGTGCCCTCCACCGTCCACCTAAAAATGAAGTACTACACAAGGCGAGGGGCTATTATCACCCTAAACGGCGACATTGAGTTTGCCCGAAGATGCTTCGAGGCCGCGCTGAAAGGCCTAAGCACGATCACCCCAGCGACCAAAAAAGCAGCGCCCACCACTACTCCAAAGAGCGAACCCAAGGACCTCGTCGGCTCGGTAGACCTCGACAGCCGCTTCACCGAAGAGTCCGACCGCAAAGACGAAGCCAGCGAAACTCCTTCATCCAACGGGCAGCCCACCCACCCAGCACGCCTCATCCCCGACGGTGATTTCGAGATCGTGGAACTCGGGGACGACAAGACTAGGACTGTGAAGATCGGAGCAGGACTGCCCGATCTAGTGAGGAAAAAACTGAAGGCCTGCCTCCGTGAGAACGCAGACCTCTTCGCTTGGAGCGCCACAGAGATGCCCAGACTCGACCCTGAGGCCGCTTGCCATCAGCTCTCCATTAACCCGACCACCAAGGCCGTAGTACAACGTAGGCGTAGGCAGTCCCCCGAAAAGTCGGCGGCTGCTGAAAAAGCTGTAAAAGACCTCCTAAAGGCAAATTTTATTTCGGAAGCCCGATATTTAACATGGTTGTCCAATGTTGTACTTGTTAAAAATATTAATGGAAAATGGCTCATGTGTGTTGATTACACCGATCTCAACCGGGCATGTCCTAAGGACGCCTACCCCTCCATAACATCGACAAGCTCGTCGACAACTCAGCGGGCTTCAAACTCTTGTCCTTTATGGACGCGTACTCGTGATACAACCAGATCCCCATGGATGAACGTGACAAATAGAGCACGACCTTTATGACGGAGTCGGGCAACTATTACTACAACGTAATTCCCTTCGACCTAAAGAACGTCGGCGCCACATACCAACAGATGATGAACAAAGTCTTCCGGGGAGAGATTGGCGACATGCTCGAAGTGTATATGGACGACATGATTGTCAAGTCCTGCACGGAAGTCGATCACACGGCTCACCTCAGAAAGGTCTTTGACACAGCAAGGAAATGTAGAATGCGCTTTAACCCGGAGAAATGTACCTTCGGGTCCGAGCAGGGAAATTTCTCGGCTTCTATCTGATCGAGCGTGGGATCGAGGCAAATTCGGACAAGTGTCGAGCTTTTTCGGAAATCACCACGCCAACCTCAAAGAAATCCATACAATCTCTCAACGGCGTACTCGCCTCGCTTTCCCGATTCATCGCCAAGTCCGCACAACACGCCCTCCCTTTCTTCAAGTTACTCAGAAAGGAAGCCACGTTTGAATGGACAGAGGAATACGAGCAAGCCCTCCATCACCACAAACGCGTCCTGTCAGAACCACCCGTGCTGACGAGGCCCGAAGTTGGAGAAACCCTGTACCTATACCTGGTCGTGGCAAACGAGGCCGTCAGGGTCGTGCTGATCAGGGAAACCCCCGAGGGACAAAAGCCAATCTACTTCACGAGCAAATCCCTCCACGGTCCCGAGGTGAGATACCAACAGATTGAAAAGGTTGCTCTGGCCCTCATTACCGCCGCACGACGCCTCCGACATTACTTCTTGGCCCACACCATTATGCTCAGGACCGAGCAGCCCGTCAAGCAGCTTCTCGATCGATCGGACATGGCTGGATGGATGCTAAAGTGGTCGTTGGAACTAGCCAAGTTCGACATCGTCTACGTAGGAGGGAAAACCCTCAAAGCTCAGGTCCTGGCCGACTTTGTTGCCGAGATGACCCCTTCCCCGGAGCCTACCCCAGGTAATCACAAGTGGACTATCTTCGTCGATGGCTCCTCAAACTCCTCGGGCAGCGGCGTGGGCATCATCCTCGAAAACGGGGAAGACACCATTATAGAGGTTTCTCTAACGCTAGCCTTCCCAACAACAAACAACCAGGCCGAGTACGAGGTGTTCCTGGCCGGGCTTCGCCTGGCGGCAAACCTCGGGGCCAAGGAAATAAGAATATTCACGGACTCCCAACTGGTCGTCTCGCAAGTACGGGGGGAGTATCAGGCGAAAAACGATAACCTGGCCGAGTACCTTTCCCTCATTACAGAAAAAATGCAAAGTTTTGACTCCGCAGAAGTTCAACACGTTCCACGCGAACAAAACACTCGAGCGGATATTCTCTCAAAACTAGCAAGCACCAAAAAGAGGGGCGGGCACAAGTCGGTCATCCAAGAGATCCTATCGCAATCGAGCACGGAAAATGCCAAAGCACTGCTCGATGTCAACACCATAGGGGACATCAACTGTTGGATGACGCCTGTGCACGCCTACCTCGGCATAGGTCGCCTCCCCGCCGACCCCAAAGAAGCCAGCACGATCAAACGAAGATCCTGCTCGTACGTCCTTCTCGAGGGAAAATTGTATCTCAGAGGCTTCACGGTTCCACTCCTCAAATGCATCGACAACTCTCAAGTCGCTGCTGTTTTAGAAGAGATCCACGAGGGCATCAACGCGCAGCACCTCGGGGGACGGTCCCTGGCGAGAAAGGCCTTGCGACCAGGATACTACTGGCTATCGATTGGGGGCGGCTCTTCGAGAAGCCAGGCTGAAACAAGAGGTAGCACTTCGCTACGACAGCAGGGTCCTAAAATGCGAGTTTCAGATCGGCGACTTAGTCCTGCGAAGAAACCAGAAGAACTCTCACGAGGGCAAACTAGCCGCGATTTGGGAAGGCCCATATCGTGTTCGCGACAAGACGGAGCACGGGGATCAACTAGCTCGACCATGGAACACTGAGAAGCTGAAAAGGTACTACAGTTAAGCGCTGCTCGCGACGCGTGGGGGGGGGGGGGGGCGCGATATGGTACCATTGCACCTCCTCGCGTCTCCTAGAGACCAACAAAATAGCAAGCCCTACCTTTGTGTGCACGGGCAGAAGGCTCTGCTCGACGGAGAATACCTCGACTGAGGCTCCCCATCGCTGTACCAGAATCGGCAGGATACCCAGCTCACGATGGGACGTCCATGCCCCGGGGATAAACTACCCCTGGATAGACCGGGAAATCAAACCGGCTGACCGGCCAGTCCTCCTCACTACCGGAAACAAATATCGTCAAGCTACCTACCCCGAACAGGCCCAAAGGCATGACACATGCATATGAAACATACAAAACAAAGCGCAAACTTAAACAAATTTTAGAAATTATACCATATAAAGACGGGCACCAACCCAGTAGTTAAGGTTACAACACCAAAAAGGGCACGCAGGCCCAACAAAGAAAACACTTAGAAAAAAATAAAAAATATTAGACACGCAGGCCAAGAATCTACGGGCACGCAGGCCCGAAACTAATCTACGCTTCCTCTTCCTCCCCCACTTCAGGCTTGACGGGACGAGCGTCGTGGCCAGTATCCTCAAGGCTGGGGTCGACCACCCGACCATCGACTATCTCATGGAAAGGCCCGATGCCATCCTCGACTAGGGCGACACCGGGTTTAACCACCTTAAGTTGTGCGACATCGCCATTAAAATCCACCGCGAAGGCCTCCAGGCAATCTCCCTCCATCACCCCGATCCTGGCGAGCAGATCTTCCCGAGTGACCATTTGCCTTTCCTCTTCGGTCTCATCATCGGCGGGACGTAGGGCACTCTCCAGCTTCCCCACACGAGCCTTCAGTGCTAGCACCTCCTCTTCAACAGCCTTCAACTTCTCCTCAGCACTATCCCCCCTCTTGCGTTGGTCGGAGGTCTCCTCTTTGCTCTTCTCCAGCTCCTCGACAAGCTTGTTCAAACACGACTTCATGAAGGTGTGATCCCCTTGCAGCTTGGACATCTCGACAGACGAACAACCCTCATCACTCAGGACCATGGCAGTAGTGAAAGTCCACATCAAAGCGGCCAAGTCCTTCGTCAAGACCTGTCGACGAGAAGCCCGGTCTGTGCCAAGCACCGCCTTCACTTCCCCAGCCGGGATATTCGGCGACCTCGCCCCGTGGAAGTAGCCGGGGTGCTTATGGGAGGGTGGGATTGAGAAGCCCTCCTCGGTGGAGCCAACTGTCAGGTCGACCACGCTCTCCGTCGGCTGAACCCTGGGCCTCTTCGGGGCCCCCTGAGAAGTGGGGGACTCACTGCCCTGAGGAGACGAGGAAGAACCCTTACCCTCTTGGTCTCCAACAACCACTGACTCACGCGTGTCCTTGCAGCAGCGAGGGCCCTCGATGCATGTAACTTCTTCACCCTCTCCTCGATAGAAGACATGCTCTCTGCAAATAAAAGAAACAAGTCAGTAATAGGCGAAAGAAAAATGAGAAAGAAAAAAACAAGCCAGGCACCACCTAAATAGCTAAGGGCCTCCTCCTCCGAGGAACACTCGAACAAGGCCTTCGTATTGATCAACCTCTCCATCTGGCGGATATTTCCCTGACTGTCGAGGATATACCGACCATCAGGTGTCACTAGGTTTGACGGGGGCAGGCTGAACACGAACACAACTATCTTCAAATAGCCCGCCATGTCCTCGTCGTTGAGGGACCCCGCGTACACGATATACCAGTCGGTCCCCTTAGTGAAGTGCTCATCGGTTCATTCCACCGGCATTTTCGGCAGCATAACAGTTTCCCTCCGACCATTCACCACTCGCTCCCCTTCCTCGTATAAAGAGTCAACCCCAGCGAAGGTGATCGGGCTAACGACGAAGAAACGCCCCTTGAAATCCCGTACAGAGTCCATGTACGTCTTGAAAAGCCTCTTCGGTTGTTTGAAGGAAACCCAACCATGTCGTCCATTCACCGTCTGTCGTTGCAGATGGAAGAGGCGGAAGAGCAACGACAACGTGGCCCCGACCTCCAGGAAGCGGCAAACGACCTCGAACGCCCGCACAAAGGCCACGGCGTTTGGATGCAACTGGGAGGGGGGCAACCGCAGCCATTCGAAGAGCCCGAGATGGAAATCCGAGAACGGCAATCTGAGCCTGCCCTCCCGAAAGTAGAACTCGTACATGGGGAACCACATCCTCCCGTATTTCGAGCATATATGGTGGTGCTCTCGAGGCCGGTAGACCTGCCAGTTCTGGGGATCGTCCTCGCCCCTATCCTCCACGATGGCGTAGGCCCCGACCGAATCACTAGCGAAATACGAGGGTGTGGATAGGGGTTCGTCGGCCACCCACTCCTCGATGGAACAGACACGCTCGTCGGTGAGAGAGACGCCCTGCTCTTCATCAGCGACCATAGTCCCCGGAATCCACGAAGACATGAACACCTGAAAAGCAGAAGGTAACGGTGAATTCGATGACCAAGATCAAATTCACCCTTCCACCGTAAGTCAAGTGAAAGGGCGACCAGGACAGCTCCGCGAGCAACGGTCGAAAAGCACCCGGGAATCCTCCTCGGGGGCTCATTCCTAATCCTCTCTTCTCTCCAAGACACCTATCCTCCTAAGCTACTCACTCCCCTCCCCGGGACGTTCAACCAGCCTAGCATCTCTCCCCGGGGCGTTCATCAGAACGAGCGTTTATCCCCGGGAGCTTCAACCGTCCCTTCGCACGTCCTCGGCGCCTTCATCTCAAAACCCTAGAAAACACCGCATATAGCGGCGGAGGCGCACCTCTCTCCTCGGGGAATTCAACACACCCCGACCCCAGTTTCGAAACAGGCAAGAAAAACAAGAGAAAGGAGAAGAAAAACTTACTAGGTGCGATTAACGATGGAGTACGCGGCGGCAGTCACGACGGAGATATTCAATGAAGGCAGAGCAGCAGATCCTCGTGTATGAAAGCAAGTAAGGCGAAAGTGTGAAATGGACGGGGACTCACCTACTTATACCTGTCGCTACTCGACAAATGCACCGCGCAACAACGGGGAGGCGAAAAAGATAGACAGAAGAGTCGCCACCGAACTTTATTTATCCAATGAGGGGAAAGGAAAATATCGAGAAAACCTTAAGAAAGAAATGGATAAGATGGTCTCGCGACCAAGAACGGGTTCGGAAGCCGGTTATGCGAGGGGAAGGTATTAGCACCCCTCGCATCCATCGTACTCGATGGGAACCGTTTTCTTGTCGATATGTGAATTTATTTGCTTAAAAATTATGCTATAAAAAGTGTTCCAAAAGAGGGGAAAAAAGGGATTGAAACAGGAAAATGAGATGTTAGGAGGAAAGAGAGAACGGGGAAGAAAAGAGAAAGAACAGACTCGGTAGGACTTTGTGGTCCTAGGCCTACGTATTCTCAACGGATGTGAGAAAATCAGAGTCGACGTAGTTCGGGGCTACGGATATAGGGGGAATGTGCTCGGCAAGGATTGTGGCCCTTGTGCCTACGTATCTTTACTTGAACGAAGTAAAGAATCAGAGCAGCCGTAGTTCCGCCTACGGTTTGTTAATGTTTTTTTATGGATGATGCTATCGTGCGTATTCTAGTAGTTTAGGTGTATTGCCACTCTCATGCAAGGAGACTTATGCGTTACCTGTTTGCGGTAGAACGAACGTAACATATCCTTTTTGAAATGATTAGGTTTTCGCCATGCGAGGCAAGATGTCACATTTGATTTGTGAGGTTATTTTTTAGGGGCGAGATAAGTCCTCAGACAGTAACCCCTTGCGGGTATTACCCAATTATTTATCTCAAAGTTTTTGTTATGAAATGGTGTGGCGAACATAGCGTCTTCGTATTGAAAGACGAGTATCTAGACCACCCCCACTACAGTGAGCATCCCAACACTCGGAGAGGAAGAAGACTACACTTAATCCTCTCTCTTTAATTCAATGTGAAGAGAACTTCGTTCTCTTATTAAAGATGGTTTTTGGTTTTGAATGGTAAGTGCTTTTGTGATAGAGAACCCTATGGTAAAAATCAAGCACTCATGATAGGAGAAGGCCTACGCCTAACCACTCCACGACCATTCAAGTATTTGTTATGAAAAGAGTTCGAAAATGCACTCGGTGCGGGACCGAGGTTTTATGTGAGAAAGGTTTCGAAAAGGAGTTGTGGAAAGAGATAGGTGGAAGGAGTCGCGTCTTCGTATTGAAAGACGAGTGTCTAAACCACCCACACTACAGTGAGCATCTCGGCACTCAGAAAGGAAGAAGTCTACACTTAATCCTTTCTCTTTAATCCAATACAGAGAGAGGTTGATTTTTTATTGAAAGGGATTTTGAAAATGCGCTCGGCGCGGGGGCCGAGGTTTTAGGAGAAAAATGGTTTGATAATGGAGAGAAATGGAAAGAAAGACGTCTTTGTATTGAAAGACGAGTGTCTAGACCACCCACACTACAGTGAGCATCTCGACACTCGGAGAGGAAGAAAGTCTACACTTAATCCCCTCTTTTAGTTCAATACAAAGATGATTGATTTTAGGAAGGTTTGATAGCGTCGATGAATCGAATCGGGACAAGAAATGAGGAGAGAAAGGAGGTGGTCTTAGATCCTTCATTTCTCATCAATAATTTGACAGAGAATCGAAGGTGGTCTCGTCATCGACCCAAAAGAAATGGAAAAAGTCCAATAATAAATGAAGGTAAAATCTAAATGACGTTCTAAAAGAAAATGAATACGGAATAGATCCTAAAAAAATAATATATACATATATAAATAATAATAACAAACCTCAAAATAAAATATATATACAAAAGTTATCAAAAGAAAATTAATAAAACTTTTTTAAAGAAATAACAAAATATATATAAAATATATGCAACTTAGCAAAAAATAAAATATATACATAACTTAAAATAGTTAAAGGAAATAAATATTTACATGCTCAAAATGGTTTTTTTTTAATAAAAATATTAAAACTAAACTTAAAATAAACTAGAAAATAATTAAAATGAAAGGAGGTTCTGAAAACGATTGGGGGTGTGAAAATAAAAGATGAGCATCGAATGGGCCTAAAAGCCCATTGTCATTTGCTCAGCAGAACAAGAGGGTTATGAACATGAAAAGGGGTGGTACGATTAGTGAGTCTTCATGAGTTTGTGAAAACCCATCAAGCCAACACGGTCCAAACTCTAGTCTAAAGGCCATGTTCAAAACACCAATCAACAAATCAAAGTCTGAGCAAAAAGGGAAGGTTAAGCAACAACAACAATGTCGTGTGGTATTTACAAACTTAAATCCTCAGGTCAACGCACAATAAAACCATCATCCATTTTTCTTTCTTCTTTCATTTAAAACCAAAACCAAACACATAAATGCAAAGGTAAATCAACGGTAAAACAAAACCAGAGTAGAAGAATGGCGATGCCCAACCTTTTTTGCGGTGAAATCGCTCTTCCTTTGTGAGTTTCTTGCTCGTGATTTCGTCTCAGGTTTGTGTGTTCAGGGTTTTATTCCGTTTTCAATCTCTTTCTACTCCATCTTTATTTTTCTGGTCCTGATTTGATTTTTCGGTGATGCAGGGAGTTTGGATTTGTGGGTTGAAAGTCGAAGATGAGGTTATTGTTGTTGGAGTTTGAATGAGTGTGAAGTTTATTTGATTGGGAGTGATGTTTCGAGTTGTTGTTGGTGTTGGGGATTGTTTTAACGGAAGCTCGACAGAGGTGATGAAGGTGATGTTTACGGAAGATTGAAGGAGGATATTTTGGGATGCGTCTGGTTGTTTGGGTATTATGAAGAAAGTTATGTTATGGGGTGAAGAGGATAGAGGTTGAAGGTGATGGATGCTGCAAAAATGAGAGAAAGATGAAGATGAAGTTGGTGAAGGGTTTGGGCTGCGCAGCAAAGGTTTTAGGGTTTTGTTTTCAGCCTCCCTCTGAACCAATATCTCTTTGTTTCTTATAGTGTAGCATTAGGGTTTTTTTCATATTTGAATCATAATAGTATCTCTGCTATCACATTTTTGATGTCAAGACTATGTCTTTCCTTTTTAGTGAATATGGCTCTGCTGTCCTTTGCTGAGCTTCCTGTCCTATTTTCTAGCCTCTTAATTTTTGTTTGTTTATGCTGACTGTATCTTTTATCATGCAGGTTGATTTTTGCTTTTTTGTGAAATTTGCTTGAGGTCTATTATCTAGTATGTTGGTTTTGCTTAGACTTGGAGCACTTGGAACAAATAACTCAAGGTGGTAATTGTTCTGATATTATTACAGGAATTATTTTTGGTATTTTGTTCCGCAAGAAAGAAACAAGTATGATGATTGGCTTGAATTTGTGCAAGTCTTTTGGAGAACCCAGTCATGACAGATATACCCGCCCTCATATCAGTGTGTTGAGGTTTCAGTACGAGTCATGGGATTCAATGGCAGGTTGGCTCAAGGCCTTGCTGGTGTAGCTGCTGAAAATTCTTTTCACAATACGCAGGCTGTTGCCTACCTTGTGGTACATGGGACTTGATGCCGCGAGCCATGGTCATACCTGCTGCTAGTGAGTATTGGCAATTTTTTTGTGTGTGGTGCACCAAGGGCTGCTTGTTAATGCAAGGTTAAACTCTGATTTATGGATGGTTAGTCTTTGCCTCAGACCTATATCAAACTTGCTGTAAAAATTATATCTTTACTATTACTTGCTTCTAACATCCATTTCATTTTCGAACTTTTGGCATGAGAATGATGACGCTTGAAGTGAAAGAGAAAGACTCGGGTTGCGAACCTTGCATTCATGAAGATCTTGGGAGTGATGGATTCAACATGGAAAAGAATAGAACTCGGCATGAAAGAGAGATTAATGGCTGCTCTCGAGCTTTGTATTTGATCCAAGCATGGACTTCAATTTTCCTTGTATTGCATCTCTATTTTGTATGAAATACTTTGAGCTTGATTTGTTATTTGTTTTAAATCACCAAACTGCAATTTCGTTTCTATCTGAGCACCATAACCGAATGGGTTAAAAACTTGGAGCTATAGCGCTCAGGTTCCTTCCTCTAATATCTTTCCTCTTTCTCAACCTCAATATCATTTTATATATCTATACTCTATCTACCATTTAAAATTTCATTGTTGATATTTTTGAAACCTACTCTAACTGTCTAACAATTTGTTGATTGTTATGATTCGTCAATCCTGCAAATAGATTGTTCCATCGATTTCTAACTTATTGTGCTGCAGTTTTCACGAGATTCTTTTACCGATGACTAGAAGAATAAATATCAAGTAATTATTATATGTTTTTCTTGGAACTATTTTGTAGTTTGCATATGTGTTTGAGATTTTAGCACTTAGAATTGTACAAAGATTTGGCACTCTTTTAGAAAAGAGATGAGTTCTATGGGATTGGATTGCCTTCCAATGTTTTGAACCCTCCAGGCAGGGAATATATATAGTTGTTTCTACAGTGGAAGTTGAGTGTTAATTTGAATGCAGTTCTTATTCATTTGGTAGTATGAATCAAACTATATTTTTTTCTCGATTCAATATTAATCTATTGATTCATATTTGAATTTATACAAAATAGAAAAACAAGTATTAAATACATAAAACTTTTTTAACTAATTGGGACATTTCAATTCTTGAAGTTGGAGGAGTAGAGAAAGTGTTTATGTAACTTTTTAGTGTTAAAAGATGAAGAGAAACTTTTAAAAGATTTCAGCTGTTCTCCCCTCTATTGTTTTAAGCAGCAAAGACAAAGCAAAGCTTGCCAACTCTGCATCTCAATGAATACAGCTAGGCTAAGGTATCAATTTTTTCAAACTTAGTCGAATTTTGAAAGAGAAATATGATTTCTTCTCCTAACTAGTTAGGTTTTATTTTGGGAAGTTGTGTTATTTATGATTTTAATTTTGCATTATAAATTTTCAGTCTCTGACTGATGTTGAATTTTTACTCTCTAAAAGTGAAACTTGCTTCTCGTTCACGTGCCTTTCTTCTTAAGGTAGTTAAAAAAATGGATGGAGATATCGATGTATTTAATAAACTAGAAAATCTGAATTCTCATCAATTTTGTTTACCTTTTCAGAAAACCAATGCTTTGTCTCACCCCCTACTTGTAATTCCATATGAATTATCTATGATGTGATTGATATATTATAGTTATGTAACTTTAGATAAAGATTAATATTGAGTCTTTTAACTATATCTTTATAATTTTTTAAAAAGAGTTATATTAAAAAAAATCTAAATATTTATAAAAGATTAATATTGAGTCTTTTAACTATATCTTTATAATTTTTTAAAAAGAGTTATATTAAAAAAATCTAAATATTTATAAAATAATATTTATTGTAACTTATATGTAAAAGGGAGAAAACAAAGAAGAATCTTTTAGTATAAGAAATATAAAATATAGTTTTTGAGAAATTAAAAATACCTTAGATGGGATATGATTTACAAATTAACTCCCATGTGAAAACTATAACATCAAAGAATAAATTAAATGAAATATAGATCAAATAGATTAGAAAGATGTGATTCCCATAGTTAAATATTGATCCAATTCAATAGAAAGATAGCGTTTCCCATATTCTCTCTATTTTGTCTATCAAAGAATAACATTATTATATTAATATTCTTAAAGCTTTGTTAAATTAAATATAGAAAACGAAAAAAATGAAGAGAATTTTAACATATTTATTAAATATTATTGAAAAAATTTTATAGGTCAAAATAAATTTCATAAATTAACAACCTAGGTAGATTTTAATAAAGAAATTTTTTTTTATGAAAAATGTTTCATGTATGAAATTGTGTTCTTACCATCAAAATATATTGCAAAATAATAAATAAATATAGTACATAAATAAACTTGAGGATTAATCAGTCAATTAGTGACATAGCTTGCTAAAATTTGAAGAGGAGATTCATAAATGTAAAAAAAAGACAAAAACATAAAGTCTTATATTTTAAAAGTTTTAGATATTGAAATAAATAAAACTTCAATTTAAATATTATTTTATCATAACTATCATACTTTCATGATAAACACGTCTTTCTTATAACATACTACTATCAATTTATTGTAAACATGGTCATGTTAAACACAAAATTTCATTAAACATCTAATATGCATGATCATTATTGTAAACATGGTCATGTTAAACTACTCTCACTTGCGATCTTTGATATTTAATATTTTGAAATAAAAGAAGAAAATATGAACGTACATATTAAAATGATGAAAATATCAAGAAAATGGATGTATTTGAACTAAAATTATCTTAACATGCACATTTAAAATGATATTGCCACTATTTACTATAAAAATATTTCCACTCAAAGGAACAAATGCAATATTATCATTTTAGCAAAGTAAAGTAATAATTATTTTTAGTTGCATGTCCCTTTGATTTTTATGTCATACATGATTCTAACTACAAAAATATATAATAGAGTGCAAGTTGCACATCTAGAAATGTCAAAAAGATATATGCGGAATTCCTACATATGTTTTTGTGCAACTTATTTGCAAGTATATCTCCAGATTTTATTGATTTTAATGAATAAATGTTTGGATCTTGAGGTCCTCGACCTAGGAATACATGCGTTTTTTTTTTTCTGCCAATCAATTTTATAAAATATATTAGACATTATCTAAGGTATACTCAACATGATTATGTTGTAAAAGCCTTTCTCAAACACTATCTTCAAACCAGTCTAGCTTGTAGCAGAGATAGGTTGGAGTGACAATGAAAATGCTCTCAACTTTATATGGTTCTGTGTGACTCCCTCTCAGACTTCATTGGTATAGATAGAACACACTACCTCAAATTCATGTAAGTGCTTATCAGGATTCTCACATGAAAGACCACTAAATTTTTCCAACAAGTGTATCAAACCATATTTAACTTCAAAAGCTACAACAATATCAGGTTAGTCAATACATAATGCATTATAACTTACGTAAGGTACATCAAATTCTCTACAAGTTTGTTTGAACTTCAACTATATTAGGATATATAAATTTAGAATTATAATCAAACAAATTATAACTGAAAATACAAACATAATCACTTTCACCATCCCTGATGCTTGCATTCGTATAAGCGAATTAACCATTGTGAAAGGCATTATTCGTGTATAAGCGAATTAACACTCACTTCTTGAGAGTATCATCACATCTCTCAGAGCAAAATCTTAGCATAGACTTTCTCTCTTCTTCATCATCATTATCTTTCATATTCTACATTATTGCATGAATCTTGTTCTTCATACATAAAAGTACTATTCTACTTTCTTATTCTCTTATTTTCGTGTATATTTTTGTTATGTTTCGCATGATTTTCTTCTTGTTTGATAGTTTATGATTTTTTTTATTGTTGTATGTTGTTGTGTGTTGTTGTTGATGTTGTTGTTGTTGATAAATGTAGATAAATGTTTGTTGAAATGATTTTCATATTATTTACTTTGGTTTCACATGTTCTGTTGTTGACAAATATTTTTCCAGATATTCTCTTCTTCACGTATGTTGTTGTTATGTTGATTTTATTACTATGTATGTTGATTTGTTGGATTACAATGTCATGCTAGTTGATGTTAGTTATGTTGATATTATTGTTATGTATGTTGATAAAGATATGTATGTTGTTGTATGTTTTTTATGCTGTTGTTGATGTTATTTTGTTTCAAAATCCTTTTATTTATTATCATTTATGTTTTAATAGCTTGTTTTATAATGTTTGAATTTTATGCTTGTTTTGACTTAAAAGTATGGATGTATGTTTCAATAACGAGGATGGAGTTAAAACGAGCGTTGTAAACTTGTGTGAAAGACCCAGAATGACATCCATTCAAAATTAACACAAGTTTTCAACTCTCACTTCAACTTCATCATCCTTTCATTGTGGATGTATTTATAGGAGACATGTACGTGTTTGATACATTCTGTGAGTTGATATGTTGTTATTGTTCTGATTAATAAAATCATTTAGAATAAAGCATTTACATTTTGCACATATTTTTTTGTATTCACAGCATTAACATTAAATTTCGTTTACTTCTTTTACTTGATTTGACATTTACTGTCCTTATTCAAAGTCTATCTTCTACATTCAATTTGTCGTTATCCGAATGTTTAAATCCAAGTCACCCACACTTTTTACTATAATTTGTCTTTACAAGAATTCTCTTTGAGATTGTTCAAATTAATATTTTAAGCTAACTAAACTCATGATTGTTTACTAAAAACATAAGCAAACAATTTCATAGGGCATAATTGATAGTTATAGTTTTACTACGCTTGATTGTTTAATTATAACTCACCGTTAACCATGATAATTTTTCGATAATAGGAACTTAAATTCACCCAAGAAAGATTGACGCATGATTAATGTACTATATAGTAAAAAAAGAATAGAAGTTATAGATTAAACCAAAGAACCGATAGTTCACAATTGTAGATTCAACAAATCGATTGATTTTTACGCATGCATTTTAATTGAATTTCACTAAAACTAAACTCCCTTTATAAATTTATTGATTATAAAACTTATATAATTGAACTATACATATTTTTTATATAACTCGTGTGTCGCTTTCCTAAATTACATTTTTTACTAACTCGTTTTTTATCCGTGTGCGACAGTGGATCAAAGAACCAAAGCTTAACTACCATAAGGTAGAAACACATCAACCAATAAATGGTGTAAATCCTAACCACCAAGCATAATCTATAGCTCAAAGTTTAACCACTTCGTAGAAGCATAAACAACAAAGCCATTATTGGCTAAACACCTGTACAAAGCAGGGTAAACAAACAACACCAAAGCCAATAAGGCGTCATAAAAAAAAAACAAGTGTATCCCATAACAAAAAAACCATCTTCAATATTCAAAATTATAGATGGAACGATAGAAAAGACCAGCTGTAATAGGCTAATAAAAAATATTTTGTCTTTACCAAGCAAAAACATATTGTTGAATTGAATTTAAAGAAGTTGGATTCTTGGATCATTTCAGTTTTTAGCATTTCTCATAATTCTCAAGCTTCTGAAGTTACTTACTTTTCCAAAAAAACCTTGTTTTCAACCATCCTTATCATGAAGGTACAAAATAAGAGATATAAAACAACAACAACACTAGAACCTTTAGCAGTTATAACCGCAAAAGATGTTTCTCATGTACATGTAACAATTAAATGTGTCAAAAGTAACAACACTAAAATAAAAATTCGAAGCGGAGGCCAAGATTTAGTAGGTTTATATACATATTAGATGTGCCTTTTGTTATACTTTACTAATTTCATATCAATTCAGAGATTGCAACAACAATGGTGGGTTTTATGGAGATTAAACCTTCAAAACATAAAGCAACATGATCAATCACAAATAGATTGATTTCAATCTTCACACAAATGGATGAGATACCACTATAAGAAGATTGATTTTCCGTGACACTCGAAAGTTGTCACAAAAAGTCAATAATGCGTAGATAAATGTCTGCAGGATTTTAAGTGACGCCCACCGTTGGCATAATCAGAAGAAATAAAATAACATAGGGCAAGCTTGTCCAGTCAAAATAATATTTATTGTTACCAAATGTATAAAAAAGGCAAAGTTTGTACACCAGGGCATCAGATATTCCGAACTATACAACATAATGCCTAAACTTGAAATCTGAATGTGAATCTTCCTCACTAAATCTGACGATGTAATTTTATTAAATTGCAAATTCAACATCGTAAGAAAAATCATTTAGTATTATAAGAAAAATTTTTGGGATTTTATTCCAGTAAGGTTATTAACAACAAAATAGACACAGGGCCCCTCTCCCTAAAAGTAATTTAAAATGGGTTATGTATGTAAAGATTTTTGTGAAATTTCATGATTCAAGTTGTTGTGACCGATTATAGCGAATGTATAACCAGTTCACATCCCTTCCAACAACAAACAAAATCAAAATAGAAGGTCATGTATCTCATTCATGAATTTGTTGATGCTAATAAGTTTAAGAAGGTTGGTGATTACACATCCTCAAAGAAAGCTTGAGAAATTTTATGTAGGAGATAATAAGGAAAAAATTGTAAGGTTACAAACTCATAAGAGGCAGATGGAATTAATTCAGATGGAAGAGAAGGAAAAATTCAGTGAATTTACTACAACAATCTCGTGACTCGTGAATCAATTGAAAGCATGTGGAAAGACAATAATTGAGAAATATGTGGTTGGTAAAATCTTGAGATCTTTAACATCAAGATTCAATAACATAGTGGTTGTAGCTAAAAATTCCAAGAATGTGGCTGGTAAAATCTTAATATCTTTCAACCATGAGTGAAGAATAATTGCAAAGTTCTATGCAGGCTCATGAGAAAAGAAAGGAAGAGTAAAATGTTGACAAATCAAAGGGTTATATTGCTTTGCAATCCCATTTTGTTTGAGGGTATTCCTGAAACTCATGAGACATTTAAGGTGAAAGGAAAGTGGCCCATGAATATAGGTAGAGGAAACTATCAAAACAACGGTAGAAGAGACTCCCTAAATCCCATCAATTCAACATTCTAAAAGGGTGAAATTAGCTTCAAAAAAGTTGGTTGATAACGAAATTACAAAGGTGGCATCAAAAGAGGAAAATGAGGCAGAAGGAAAAATTATAAGAGCAACGTTCAGTGCTATAATTGTCAAATGCTTGAATGTTTTTCTCATGGATGTAATGCTAACGGGAATGATTCATAAGAAGAAGAAGCAAAATTTTCAAGGCAAGAAGATGATGAGAGCACATTGTTGATGGTGATAATTGAAGCTCAAAATAGCTTAGGAGGCATTTGTAACTGGCTACGTGCCTACTGTAACTGGTTACCATCAATAAAAATATGACGGTGACAATGCAAGGAGATGTAGAATGCAGTGACCAATGGTACCTTGACTCCATGTGTTCAACTCACATGATGGGAAGGTGATTGGTTTGAAAAATTCAATCAAGCGATGAAAAATAAAGGGACATCTATAACACCCTTCTACCCCAAAGAACATTCACGGAAAGTATAAACAATTATATCATAGTGCATCACCACAAGGGTGCCACATTTCATCATAAAACTTTATAATAACGTTTTGCTCCATAACACGGGTTCTGTCATCATAAATTCAATCAAGCATTACACAGCAGAAAAATCAAAGTATAACATAGTTCATAACTCAAAACGTCTAAAATAACAAAAAAACACTAGAAACTCATAGCGTCATGATGTCGACAAGAAATCAAAATATAAAAGTTCGACTCAAACGTTCCGACCCGATGTTACATATCAGAGCAAGACCCTCTAATAAACAGAAATAATCAACATACTACAAGGCTAATCTTCACGCACTAAGAGAGTTAATCCTAATCAACTGCATGTTTCCCACGTGGAGGAACATTCAAACAAGAAGGGTGAGTAATCAAAAGTCATTATATAAGATATAAAGATAAGATATATTAATTACGAATATCACCATTAATTCATTCATCACATCATCATATTATCAAATCACAATCATCACTAGAACATCCATCAATCACAACATCATCCGCAAGGCATTTATTCAATCATTATGCAATGTCACATAGTATGGAATGCAACAGCATAAACTCATGCATGTGGTACCAATTCATCAATTTGATGGACACTGGGTCTTCGCCCTCCAAAGATCCTCACCAATAGGATCGATTCTACACAAGAACAAGAGCACGTTATAAACACCACAATCCACATAATGGGATTGAAGCCACCACTGGACCGAAGTCCAAACATCGTCACTGGAACGAAATCCTAACATGCTAAGAATGCATGATACAAAACGTCATAATCATCATCATTATCACAGGATCGTCAAGGTTGCATCATCATTTATGAAAATTCATCAAAACATCATAGTATTAGATCATTATTATATATCATAATTCTTCATATTACATCACAAACCATCATGTTATAGCCATCAAAATACAACACATCAATTACTCAAAGCATACGCACAACAAGACACCAGAAAACACAACAAAGGAAAAAAAACTACTGCTCATGCTCGCCCGGCAAAGCAACTCGCTCGCCTGGGTTTCGCCTGGCGAAGCAGGGGTGAATTCCCTTCCCCATACAAAAATAGTAGCACCTATTTTTCACCTGTCATTCGCTTCCTCTTTCGCCTAGCGACTTTGAAGCAAATCGCTTTCGCCCGACGAAACACCTTGCTCGCCCAGTGAAACGTGCACATCAATCAATTTTTCTTCTGTATTTCTGTATCAAACCAGACCCAAACCCCTTGCAATTTCCACCTCTCATTGTACAAAGATGCACATAAATCGCATAGTGATTATAATCCAATAACAACACATCATCATCTTATACATCTAGAAACCCCAATTTCATTACTAATCATCTCACTTTCATCACAATCTCGCCATTTCCTAAAACCCTAAAACTAAGTACATACATCTACAATCTATATCCATTACAACGAAAAACAATATTCCCCATACCTTAGATATTTCAGTTTTGATCCTCCTCTTGAGTTCTTCTGGAATTGCTCTGAGCTCTAGCATCTTCTTCTACTTTTCCTCAGAGCTCTCTTCCAAAATATGATCGTGCCAAAAAATGAAACCTTTCTCCTCTATTTTCCCTTTTACCCTTAGGACCCCTAATATGTCTTCTCAACTTCGTCCTCACTTAATCCATCCAACATTACCATCTTGCCTTTAGTGTTTCAATTATTTATTTAAAATAATAATAATAAGATATTCACACATTCCACTATTATTATTATCAAAATAATTCTAATAAAACATACACTTCTAATTATTCTCAATACCCCTTTAACAACATCAATACCCCACAACACAAATCACCAGACATCAAATATCTCACCAAGATTCACCAAAATCACGAATATTTATAATAAATAAATTAAATAATATTCTAACTATTTTGGGGCGTTACAAAATCCGCGGATGACAACACACTAGCAACATAAGGAATTGGTGATACCTCAATCATGAGGAAAAATGGTGAGGCTTCCTCGATTAAATATGGCCTATATATTTCTGGAATCAAGTATAATCTTTTTAGCATTTGTCAATTGCTTGAAAGGAATTACCAAATTTATATGAAAAGATAGTGTTAAAAGTTACGGATGCAAATGCGAGTTTGATCCTAAAGGCCCATATGGCTCAAAATATGACTTTCAAAGTTGAATTGAAAGTAATGGAGCATTTTCATCTTGCAAAGACATCTATTAGGGAAGAACGAATATGGAAATATAGTCTTGGGCATTTGAACTTCAAAGATCCAAATATTATGCAAAAAAAATAACTTGGTTACGAGGCTTCCATTGACCAATATGAAAACTAAAGTATCTGAAAAGTGTGTGCAGGCCAAGCAACACCGAGGTAACTTTAGCAAAGATATAGGATGCATAACCAAGTTTCATCTCGAGGTGGTGTATTTGAGTGTTTATGGACCGATGCAAGTTGACTCAATTGCAGGCATTAAAACTTTGGACTTATTTGACCAAAAGAAAAGACGAGGTGCTGAAAGTTTTTAAGAAGTTCAAATTCATGATAGAAAGAAAAAGTGATCACAAAATCAAAACTCTAAAAACAAATGGTGGAGGTGCAGATTTATCAAATGATTTTGAGAAATTTTTGATCAATAGAGTGTTGCACATGAGATAGTGCCACCTTACATGCCTCAACAATATGGAGTTTTCAGGAGGAAGAAACGATCGATTATGAACATGGTGAGAAACATGTTTAAAGGAAAGTAGTTGCCAAAAAAATTATTGAGAGAAATGTTTTTCACAACTGCATATTTGTTGAATAGGTGTCCAAAAAAGAAGTTGGAAAATATTACACCCGAAGAATCATGGACTGGATTCAAACTAGGTATAAATCACTTGAAGGTATTTAGTTTGGTTGCGTATAGATATGTTTTGGATAAGTTTAGAAAGAAGCTAGACGAAAAGGGAGAACAAATGATACTTATTGGGTATCACCCATCAGGTGGCTACAAACTTTATGACACAATTAACAAGAGAATCTTAATTAGTAGAGACGTGATTTTTGATGAATTGAGGGTGAGGACCCCTCTCCACCCTTCATGCATTTGACACCAATATTAGAGTAACCCCCTTTACCTTAAATTTCAACCTCAAGTTTTCAACTTTGTTTAAGTCTTCTTCTTCCTATAACTCTCCTTAGGGTTCCTAGCCACTTGACTTTATTTTCCACTTTTTCTCAAATTCTATGCATTCAAATAAAAATTTCAATCCCTCACATTATCTATATAAATATACTTTTCATAATTCTCAAATTTCCCTCAATTTATGAACCCTTATTCCTTATCATACTAATTTCATCCCAAAACTCTAATTCCACCCCATAATTCACTATTTCACTTATTTTATTATTGTCAATTAAATAAAATCTAAGAACTCCCAATAAAAACCTACAAATTACCAAATAATTCACACAAATCATATTAAAAATTTTAGTGACTCAAATAATTAAATAAACATCAATAAAAATTTAATTAAATAAATCAATTAAATTTAGGGAGTTACTTTATCACTCTATATAAATTTTTTTAATGCTATCCATTCAATTTGGAACTTGAATTGTTTTAATAACTTTTTTTTTTATTATAATTTAATTTTAGAGTTGAATAATGGTAAAACTAAGCAAAATCATTATTATTCATTTTACTTTAAACCTTTCTTTTGTGTATATAAAATTCATTTAATTTTATTTATGTGTTTTTCATGGATGATTCATGAGTTTTAATGTTAAATCAAATAATGATTATAGGAAGAAATTATTAATAATTATAGTATAATGATTTCAAATTTATGAGTTTTGAATTTAATATAATAATAAGTCTTAAATTGATTTTTGTTACTATTTAGGATTCATTTATTATTAATATAATTCTATTATTGTTATTATTGATCAATTTTATTTAAAATTTTGATTTTAATTGTGAGAGTGTGGAAACCATTTATAAGATGAATTGACAAATATAAATATAGACCCAAAACAAACACTGGAAGTTGTATTAATACATTTGTGTGAAGATTGGAATCAATAGATTTGTATGATGTTTTATGTTTTGAAGCTTTATTTACCAAGTTTTCTTAACTGATATTTAACACGTGGCATTTAAGTTTTCAATGGTTTGGATTTAAAGTTATAATAATAAAACGTTTTAGTCTTAATTAAAAAAAACACACCAAAACTCTTTCATCCTAACCATTAATATCTCGTCGCGGTCTCCACAATAACTGTGTTTGTGCTTCACAATTTCTTCTTATCCTCACAAAATGAAGTAGATTCAAACTCGTGATTTTAGTTATTTTAGAACGTGATAGATTTGAAATCAATAAATGTTAGTGGTTTTATTTACTATATTTTTTAAAGGTTTTATTTTAATAATTTTAAGAAAAATTTAGAGATACTCAACATTTAAGATAATTATGTTTTTAATAGAAAAAAAAATACAATAGTTTATTTTAAATAAAAAAAAGTGTTAAAACAGACTAATACTTTAAATATCAAATTTAAGTGCAGATAAATCAATTATAAATTTTAATAGGTTCAATATATGAGTTAACTTTAGCCCGTAATTAAAAGAAGAAAAAACCTATTGATTTAATGTTTAGCTCAAAATTTGATATAACTCAAAAAAATTTAAGTTCCATATTAGTTAACTGGGAGAGCGATGGGCAGGCGCGGACGACCACCAAAGGTGGTGGCAACGCCGGAAACATCATCTGATAATCTGAACGACGATCAACAAGGCGACAAAGATTCAACATCTAAGACAACAATGGAACATGAAAAAGAGAAAACAGTAGGAGCGATTACAATGGACCAGGAAATCCATGAAACCCTAGAAGCAAAGAAGGGGATAAGCGAACCCAGAAAAATCTAGGTTGACGTCATTAGCGGAAATCGCAACCCTGGTAATGGATTATCACTCGAATTCATAGCACCAAAAATTGTCAATGGAGCACCTGAGGTTATAATTGAGGAAGCAGATATTATCAATGAGGTGAAATTATGGGAAACCTCTTTGATAATGTATGTTATTGGTGGTGAATTAAGCATGAATGGTGTCAAACAGTTCATGGCCAAACAATGGAATTTCGTCAAGTTGCCTGACATGTACTACAACAACGAAGGCTATTTTATTCTGAGATTTCATTCGCATAAAGAAAGAGACACTGTTCTATTAAAGGGACCGTATACCATACGAAACATGCCGATGTTACTAGCTGAATGGAAGCCAAATTTCAATTTGAAGATTGATATGCTGCGTACCATCCCGGTTTGGGTCCAGTTTCCCCAACTGCCACTCCATCTATAGGGAAAAAAAATACTTGGCAAAGCTAGCAAGCGTACTCGGAACCCCACTAATGACTGATGAATGTACCGCCAACAGATATCGTATTTCATATGCTAGAGTACTAGTCGAAATAGACATCACCCAGGAGCTGATTAAGGAAATAACCATTACGGACGACAACGGAGAAAAGATGCAGCAAATGGTGGAATATGAGTGGAGACCACCGTATTGTATGAAATGTCATCGAATAGGACATAGATGTGAGGACAAACGGCAGGAAAATTAGGTGAAAAAATGGGCCCCCAAAGAGAAGAAAACAAATGAGTACCAATTGAAAAAACCTCAGGAGGAGTTTGTTCTTAAGACACCAATACACCAGAGAGTATTGCCTGTGAATGTTCCGACACAACAACCTATTGCACAGGTCCAACAACAGACGGGAATTGAGAGTACTAATGGACCAATCCTCCAACCAACAAATGAACAATAGACGGATGAGGGAGAATCTGAAGGCTGGACAGAAGTTCGGAGGCGTGATAAAGACAAGAGTCAGTACAGTAGTGTTGGGAAGAATCCTAGAGCGACTCACGTGAAAAGGAAACATGGAAATCTAGTTGCAACACTTGGGGATAGTTCTGCCTGTTCTTAGAGAATGTTCCATGATCGTTTCATGGAACGTGAGGGGGCTAAATAAAGCGGGCAAGGTTAGAGAGATCAGCTCCCGTCTTCGAAACCTTGACCCTGCAATAATTGTATTAATTGAGACTAGAGTGAAAAAGGAAAAAGTTGTGGGAATTAGAAAGAAATTAAAGATGCGTGGTAGTTACATGGATAATTATGCCCAACATGATAATGGCCGAATTTGGATCCACTGGGATGACAACAGCAGACAGGTTGAATTTGTTGCGAGCACGGATCAAATGATTCACTGTAAGGTGAATGATGCTAATGATAATTTCATGTTCTGGATGACGGCAATATACGTGCAAAATCAACTGCATCATAGAAAGAAGTTATGGCAAGACATTGAGAAAATCTGTGCAAACCAGATTGGGCCTTGGATGTTGATCGGTGACTTCAACAATGTTATGAAGATCGAAGATTGGATTGGCGGGAATGAGGTGACAGAGAACGAATACATGGATCTAACTGAGATGATGAGCAAGACTGAAGATTGGAATCAATAGATTTGTATGTTGTTTTATGTTTTGAAGCTTTATTTACCATGTGATTTTAGAATGAATTCGTATCCCCTCCATTTTTCTCAACGGTCTTGTTATCAAGTTTTCTTAACTGATATTAGACTAATACTTTAAATATCAAATTTAAGTGCAGATAAATCAATTATAAATTTTAATAGGTTCAATATATGAGTTAATTTTAGCCCGTAATTAAAAGAAGAAAAAACCTATTGATTTAATGTTTAGCTCGAAATTTGATATAACTCAATTATAAGTTAAACGAAAAAATGATTTAAATTGAATAAAAACACTGTTTGACTCAAAGGTTGAAAATTGGGTCCACATATATCACCCATGGGTTGGTTCGATTCAGGAGTATGGGCCCAGTTCGAACAATTGTTCACCCTTGTCTATAATTAAGATATGTTATGTATACAACAAATTAAGGTAGGTTATTTATACTAAATATTTCATAGTCAAATACAACAAATTAATATATGTTATTTATACTTAATGTTCTAAATTATATATGAATAGCATTTTGTTTTTCAGTCTGACATAAGAATAATTTGTTAAAGGTTGAGATATATACTAGGTAATAGATAAAATCATAAAACTCGGGCCGATGGATGTACCTGCATTGATATTAACTATGTAACACTTTAAAATTTCCGACTCTTTAATTTTAAAAAGAAAAACAATATTATTCTAAAAAATGTGATACACATTCACAACATACAAATTCTTCCAATTAAAACAAATTAACATGTAGCGGAAATTCAACATTTAACAACATTACTTCAAATTGTCTCTTCAAAATGAAATACTTAATTAAATAACAAATCAATATCTTCAACAGAAAACAAAAAGAAACGACTCACTTCTAGTGTTACAGAATAGAACTACTGAAAATTAAATAACAGGAAACAATAAATAAACAAAGAAAAGACTAAATGTTATCTTCTAACTCATAGCAAATATTGCTCCTCCTGAGTATCTGTACCAGTGTGTACAGAACATCACAAACAAACAAAATAGGGGTGAGGATATACTCAAATACATTAACAGTGCAAAAGAATGCATGGGTAGCATCAAATAACACAATCATCAAACTCACAATTCAGTTACAACAACAAAAACAACAACCAATTCATAATGTTTTTATGTATGCAATCTGACTCACAACTTGACTCAATGCTTGTGGTACCAATTTAGACATCATAAATATGTTACATATCTCGTCCACTCAATAATGGTCCCTCTTCAAACCGGGTCCGCACTTCTAAACCACAATCGTCAGTGATTCCCACTTATGAATTAGTCACTTGTCACCGATCCTAACTTTTAAATCACCCACTCGCCATTGATCCCCTCTTCTAAATCAACAACTTATCTCAGGACGAAGTCCACATATCAACCACTGGCACATATGATACATTATATATAAAATAATGTAACAAAATTTATGGTTCCACTTCTAACCATACACAACAACATATAATCTAATCACGGTAGTTCTCACTCTGAGCTACATATCTTAACATCAACAACATATAATTATAACTCACCATATAATTATACATGCATTACACAACCTACATTCACACATCAAACAAAGCATTAGCATAAAGCTTAAGAATATCAATTCATCTCATAAACGACAATTGTTGTAATCGTAGACATACTGACATTTCAAGTCTTAAACGACAACTCCGTGTTGTCACGCTCGCTAAGTGAGATTTGACTCGCTAAGAGAGAATAAAAAACTAGAAAATATCATATTCTGTCACATCTGGCTAAGCTAGCGTCTTCCTTGTTAAGCGATGTTCATCCTTACTAAGCGAAGTCGCCCAGAAATGCAAAAATGAAAAACGCGATTCAACCATTGGAGCCCTATAAAAGCTTCAATTTGGACCCATAATCGCTTAAATCGAACGGAAGAAAAAATTACATATTATACCATGTATATAACATCATATAACCACTGATTCGTCATCTAAATTATCAATCTAATCCAACTCTTAGAGGATGGTTATCAAATCAAAACCCCATGAACATGAACGTTCAAACTCCGAATTGCAAGTATACATTATACATGAAATTCATTAATAAAGTAGAGCACAGTTTTTATAATTTTCACAATAATTATGACACACAACTTTTTCCATCAACACATAAGCTTCAACAATGGTGAAAAAGATGAGAAAACCTAGAGGAGGGTAAAGATCTCTCTCTACCCTTCATGTATTTGACACCAATATTAGAGTAATCTCCGTTACCTTAATTTTCAACCTCAAGTTTTAAATTTTGTTTATGTATTCTTCTTTCTAGAGCTCTACTTAGGGTTCTGTACCACTTCACTTTCTTCTTTTTTCTCTCTCTAATTTTTCTCAAATTCTATGCATCACATAAAAGTTTCAATCGCTTACATTATCTATACGAATGACCTAAATACATTTTTCATAATTCTCTACTTTCACTTAACTTATGAGCTCTTACTCCTTACCACACTAATTTCATAAAATTCTAATTCCACCCCATAATTCACTATTTCTTTATTTTATTATTTTCAATTAAATAAAATATACTAACTCTCAATAAACCCCACAAAATATCATATAATTCACACAAATCATATAAGAAATTTTAATCACTCAAATAATTAAATAAAAGGAAATAAAAATTCAATTAAATAAATTTATCGAGTTCGGGGCATTAGAATGTCACTCTATGTAAATTATTTTAATGCTTTATGTCCCTTCAATTTATAACTTGAATTCTTTTAATATCCTATATTTCTTTATTTGGTTTTGGAGTTGATTAATAGTAAAACTAATCAAAATAAATATTATTGGTTTTTTTTAAACTAATAAAAATAATGTGTTGATAAAATTCATTTACTTTTATTTATATGTGTTTCACGATGATTTATGAGTTTAAATGTTAGGAAGTTAAATCAAATAATGATTGTAATAAATTATTTAAAATTATAGTATAATGCTTTTAAATTTATGAGTTTTGATTTTAATATGCTAATTAAACTTTAATTGTTTTTTTTATTATTTATCAATTTTAAAATTTATTCAGGATTTATTTATTATTTATAGAATTGCTATTATTGATCAATTTTAATTGTGAGAGTGTAGGAATCCACTTATAGGATAGGTGTATGGATAAATACAAATATAGACCAAATACAAACACTAGAAGTTGTAATAATACAGTGGTTTTATTTATGATGTGATTGTTATAGATTTGAAACTAATAAATGTTGTGGTTTTGTTTACTAAATTTTTTTAAGGTTTTAATTTAAATAATTTAAAGCATACTAAATATTTAAGATAATTATGTTTTTAGTAGAAAAAAGAAAAACAATAGTTTATTGTAAATGAAAAAAACAGTTAAAATAGCCTAATACTTTAAATATCGAAATTTAAGTGAAGAAAACTCATAAATTATAATAGTTCCAATAGATGAGTTAATTTATCTCCTTAAAAAAAAAAGAAAAATCTACTAGTTTAAAGTTTAGACAAAAATTTGATATGGCTCAATAACAAGTTAAACGGAAAAAATGATTTAAACCGAATAAAAATACGGTTTGACTCAAAAGTCGAAAATTAGATCCACACATCTCAGTGATGTGTTCGTTCGGTTCTAGAGTATAAGTCTAAACCGAACAGTTGTCAATGCCTACTTATTACTCACGAATCATCTATAATGTGGCCGATTTATTAGATTTACATAACTTTAGATAAAAATTACTAATGAGTCTTTTAAGCATATATTTAGTTTTTGGTAATTTAGTGATATATTTTTATATTATATTTAAAAATAAAAAATATAAATACTTATAAAATACTATTTGTTCTGGCCTGGGTCCCGGCTTGATCGGGCAGACCCAGCCCAATGATATTCTGCCAAGCCTAATTCAGCTTGGGCCACAGCCGTCGAGCACAGAGTCCCTGCCGGACAGGCAATGCCCCTCCGCGGGAAGAACCCTCTCCCCTGTCAGGCAGAACAACGTGTCCTTCACACGTTCTCCACGTGCTCCCCTCCGCGGGGACACGTCACCAACCAACTGTCCACCTCCGAAAGAGCAGGTCAAACTCACTTTCCGGAGATCACGGGACAGTTGAACTAGGGTGAAGACCACATCCTGGTCTTCAATATGCCACGTAAGCCCTAGCAGTCACTTGGATTGGGCCTGACCATCCAGCCCAACTCAAATGACCGTTGGCCCTGCGTTGGGGTCTCTCTATAAATACCCTCTTTCACTAAAGGGTCAGGTATTCACTTCTTACCCCTTTTCTCTATTTGCTGTCACTCTGTCCAAACTCTTACTTCGGCATCAGAGTGCATTGCAGGTACACCCCCCATCTCTTTTTCAACACCGGTGAACAAGCGACAGATCAACAACGTGTGGCAAGTCCTTGGTCCCCTTCTGATCAGGTCAGATCAGTGGCCCCGACTGTGGGGACATAAAACTTCCCTGTTTCTCCGAGCAGAGAACCAAAGTTTCATCAACATTCCGCGATCATGGCTAGCCCACACCACGACGATGTCGTTCACGGCCTCATCATCGCTCTCGCCGCAAACGGCGGCAAGCAAACAGAGACATCCGAACCTCTAGAGACCGACGAAAGGGACGACCAGACTGCCTCTCCCTCGTCCACGAAAGCTGCACACTAGACCGTTCTTCGACCAAGGAGCCCGACAGCGTTCCAACCCATTCCTATCCCGGCCGGAGCAGACTCGACAGTGGCCTCCCTCTTCGCGGCCATCAACCAAACGAATCAGTTGTTGTTCCAACAAAACGCACGGATCGGCGCACTAGAGCACGAAGTCCCGTTGAGGTCCCCTCTGCGGGAAGACCAGAATGGAAATTCGAGGAGTCCATCCCCTCCTCCCAGGAATCGTCGACCCCGGCTAGAGAGGCCCCAACTCGAAGTAGTGCGGGAGCGGACTAGGTCGCCAAGGAGACAAGTCCGAGAGCAACGGCCAGCCAGGGGGGATCCCCCGACCAGACCTCCGAGGGTCGAACCTCCGGTCAGGAGGTCGAGGACACGAAATCAAGCGCCTCCTCCACCAGGGTCATCACCCCCTCAGTCGCCAACTCTCAGTGACGAGGACGACTACAGGACCCCCTTGTCCCGAGAGATCATGGCAGCTCCCATCCCCCATGGGATGGAGAAGCCCCCGACACTTTCGACGTATGACAGTACCTCCGATCCAGACGACCACCTGGAGGACATCGAGGCCATGCTCGACTACCGAAATGTCCGAGGAGCTATCAAATGCAGACTCTTCCCAACGATGCTGAGGAAGGGTGCCATGACGTGGTACAAGAGCCTGGAGCCGGAATCAGTCACGTCATGGAGGGTCCTGAAGGATCTCTTTTCAAGACACTTCACAGTATCCCGACGCCATCCAAAGATAGAGGCCGCGTTGGGCGCCATAATCCAGGCCCCCGACGAACCCCACCAGAAGTACATCGAAAGGTTCACACGAAAGGCAATGCAGGTAACGACGTTGGACGAGATGAAACGTTACCTGATGGAGCAAGGCCTGCACCGAGACTCCAAATTCTACGAAGTTGTGGCCATACACCGACCAGCTTCTCTGCAAGACTTCCTCGACAGGGCCGCGCATTACATCCGGTACGAGGAGACTCAAGTGGCCAACTCCTCCCACGACACTCGAAACCGAGAGACCCCCCGCGGGTCGCGAGAGGACGGAGCCTCGAGCCACCTGTGCAGAGGAGAACGACGACGAGAGGATCTCCCCCGCGAGCAACGCGGCCCTACCGGCCAATTCACAGAGTATATAGCTCTAGTCACTTCCCGCGAGCGCATATTGGCCGAGTGCGCCAAAACGGAGTTTGTCCAGGCAGGTGTCCGCTTCCCCAGGCCGACACCCCCCAAGCCCAACGTGGACAAATCCAAGTTCTGCCGCTTCCGTAAAAGTCACGGGCACGTTACAGAAGACTGCATCTACCTTAAGGACGCGATTGAAATCTTGATCAAGGATGGGCACCTGAAAAGGTACACCCGGGGTGGAGAAGCCCCGCGACAAGATGCTCCCGAGGCCAAAAGAGTCGAGAACCTCCCTTCTTCTGACGGTGACAACAGTCTACAAGTTGCCCTCAACGTCAGCCGGCCCGAGGATTGGTTCGCGCTCAGAAAATCCGGCCTCCCCGCCGAACCTGATCTGCCCGACGAGCATGTACGCCCCACCAGCCGATGGGAGTATTTTCCGAAGGCCATGGTCATCTCCGGCGGATCCCCGAGGAACCTATCCGTGGGATCGGTAAAAAGGAAGTTCGAGGAACTCATCACCAGTAACTCCGGCAAAATGAGCATCCTCGACAAGTTTCACGGCCGATACAACCCAATCACTTTCTACCTCGAGGAGCTTTTCGGGGGCTCCCCCAACTCAAGCATCCCCCTCTTGATACAGGCACAAATGTTAAACTTCGATGTCAGACGCATCCTAGTCGACGGAGGAAGCTCGGTGGACATCATGTACACCCACCTTTTCACAACCCCCCAACTCGACGAGTCCAATCTGTCCCCCTACGTGGGCTCTGACCTCCAGGGGCTCAACGGGATGACAACAAGGACGTGGGGGTACATGGAGTTAAAGGTTACCTTCGGGGAAAAAGAAATGGCCAGGGAGGTCAATGTCCGCTTCCTGGTCATTGAATGTCCGTCCCTCTACAACTGTATTCTGGGAAGGACAATGATGGTCAAGCTCACCGCGGTGCCCTCCACCGTCCACCTAAAAATGAAGTACTACACAAGGCGAGGGGCTATTATCACCCTAAACGGCGACATTGAGTTTGCCCGAAGATGCTTCGAGGCCGCGCTGAAAGGCCTAAGCACGATCACCCCAGCGACCAAAAAAGCAGCGCCCACCACTACTCCAAAGAGCGAACCCAAGGACCTCGTCGGCTCGGTAGACCTCGACAGCCGCTTCACCGAAGAGTCCGACCGCAAAGACGAAGCCAGCGAAACTCCTTCATCCAACGGGCAGCCCACCCACCCAGCACGCCTCATCCCCGACGGTGATTTCGAGATCGTGGAACTCGGGGACGACAAGACTAGGACTGTGAAGATCGGAGCAGGACTGCCCGATCTAGTGAGGAAAAAACTGAAGGCCTGCCTCCGTGAGAACGCAGACCTCTTCGCTTGGAGCGCCACAGAGATGCCCAGACTCGACCCTGAGGCCGCTTGCCATCAACTCTCCATTAACCCGACCACCAAGGCCGTAGTACAACGTAGGCGTAGGCAGTCCCCCGAAAAGTCGGCGGCTGCTGAAAAAGCTGTAAAAGACCTCCTAAAGGCAAATTTTATTTCGGAAGCCCGATATTTAACCTGGTTGTCCAATGTTGTACTTGTTAAAAATATTAATGGAAAATGGCTCATGTGTGTTGATTACACCGATCTCAACCGGGCATGTCCTAAGGACGTCTACCCCTCCATAACATCGACAAGCTCGTCGACAACTCAGCGGGCTTCAAACTCTTGTCCTTTATGGACACGTACCCGTGATACAACCAGATCCCCATGGATGAACGTGACAAATAGAGCACGGCCTTCATGACGGAGTCGGGCAACTATTACTACAACGTAATTCCCTTCGACCTAAAGAACGTCGGCGCCACATACCAACAGATGATGAACAAAGTCTTCCGGGGAGAGATTGGCGACATGCTCGAAGTGTATATGGACGACATGATTGTCAAGTCCTGCACGGAAGTCGATCACACGGCTCACCTCAGAAAGGTCTTTGACACAGCAAGGAAATGTAGAATGCGCTTTAACCTGGAGAAATGTACCTTCGGGTCCGAGCAGGGAAATTTCTCGGCTTCTATCTGATCGAGCGTGGGATCGAGGCAAATTCGGACAAGTGTCGAGCTTTTTCGGAAATCACCACGCCAACCTCAAAGAAATCCATACAATCTCTCAACGGCGTACTCGCCTCGCTTTCCCGATTCATCGCCAAGTCCGCACAACACGCCCTCCCTTTCTTCAAGTTACTCAGAAAGGAAGCCACGTTTGAATGGACAGAGGAATGCGAGCAAGCCCTCCATCACCTCAAACGCGTCCTGTCAGAACCACCCGTGCTGACGAGGCCCGAAGTTGGAGAAACCCTGTACCTATACCTGGTCGTGGCAAACGAGGCCGTCAGGGTCGTGCTGATCAGGGAAACCCCCGAGGGACAAAAGCCAATCTACTTCACGAGCAAATCCCTCCACGGTCCCGAGGTGACATACCAACAGATTGAAAAGGTTGCTCTGGCCCTCATTACCGCCGCACGACGCCTCCGACATTACTTCTTGGCCCACACCATTATGCTCAGGACCGAGCAGCCCGTCAAGCAGCTTCTCGATCGATCGGACATGGCTGGATGGATGCTAAAGTGGTCGTTGGAACTAGCCAAGTTCGACATCGTCTACGAAGGAAGGAAAACCCTCAAAGCTCAGGTCCTGGCCGACTTTGTTGCCGAGATGACCCCTTCCCCGGAGCCTACCCCAGGTAATCACAAGTGGACTATCTTCGTCGATGGCTCCTCAAACTCCTCGGGCAGCGGCGTGGGCATCATCCTCGAAAACGGGGAAGACACCATTATAGAGGTTTCTCTAACGCTAGCCTTCCCAACAACAAACAACCAGGCCGAGTATGAGGCATTCTTGGTCGGGCTTCGCCTGGCGGCAGACCTCGGGGCCAAGGAAATAAGAATATTCACGGACTCCCAACTGGTCGTCTCGCAAGTACGGGGGGAGTATCAGGCGAAAAACGATAACCTGGCCGAGTACCTTTCCCTCATTACAGAAAAAATGCAAAGTTTTGACTCCGCAGAAGTTCAACACGTTCCACGCGAACAAAACACTCGAGCGGATATTCTCTCAAAACTAGCAAGCACCAAAAAGAGGGGTGGGCACAAGTCGGTCATCCAAGAGATCCTATCGCAATCGAGCACGGAAAATGCCAAAGCACTGCTCGATGTCAACACCATAGGGGACATCAACTGTTGGATGACGCCTGTGCACGCCTACCTTAGCATAGGTCGCCTCCCCGCCGACCCCAAAGAAGCCAGCACGATCAAACGAAGATCCTGCTCGTACGTCCTTCTCGAGGAAAAATTGTATCTCAGAGGCTTCGCGGTTCCGCTCCTCAAATGCATCGACAACTCTCAGGCCGCTGTTGTTCTAGAAGAGATCCACGAGGGCATCAACGCGCAGCACCTCGGGGGACGGTCCCTGGCGAGAAAGGCCTTGCGACCAGGATACTACTGGCTATCGATTGGGGGCGGCTCTTCGAGAAGCCAGGCTGAAACAAGAGGTAGCACTTCGCTACGACGGCAGGGTCCTAAAATGCGAGTTTCAGATCGGCGACTTAGTCCTGCGAAGAAACCAGAAGAACTCTCACGAGGGCAAACTAGCCGCGATTTGGGAAGGCCCATATCGTGTTCGCGACAAGACGGAGCACGGGGATCAACTAGCTCGACCATGGAACACTGAGAAGCTGAAAAGGTACTACAGTTAAGCGCTGCTCGCGGAGCGTGGGGGGGGGGGGGCGCGATATGGTACCATTGCACCTCCTCGCGTCTCCTAGAGACCAACAAAATAGCAAGCCCTACCTTTGTGTGCACGGGCAGAAGGCTCTGCTCGACGGAGAATACCTCGACTGAGGCTCCCCATCGATGTACCAGAATCGGCAGGATACCCAGCTCACGATGGGACGTCCATGCCCCGGGGATAAACTACCCCTGGATAGACCGGGAAATCAAACCGGCTGACCGGCCAGTCCTCCTCACTACCGGAAACAAATATCGTCAAGCTACCTACCCCGAACAGGCCCAAAGGCATGACACATGCATATGAAACATACAAACATACAAAACAAAGCGCACACTTAAACAAATTTTAGAAATTATACCATATAAAGACGGGCACCAACCCAGTAGTTAAGGTTACAACACCAAAAAGGGCACGCAGGCCCAACAAAGAAAACACTTAGAAAAAAATAAAAAATATTAGACACGCAGGCCAAGAATCTACGGGCACGCAGGCCCGAAACTAATCTACGCTTCCTCTTCCTCCCCCACTTCAGGCTTGACGGGACGAGCGTCGTGGCCAACATCCTCAAGGCTGGGGTCGACCACCCGACCATCGACTATCTCATGGAAAGGCCCGATGCCATCCTCGACTAGGGCGACACCGAGGTTAACCACCTTAAGTTGTGCGACATCGCCATTAAAATCCACCGCGAAGGCCTCCAGGCAATCTCCCTCCATCACCCCGATCCTGGCGAGCAGATCTTCCCGAGTGACCATTTGCCTTTCCTCTTCGGTCTCATCATCGGCGGGACGTAGGGCACTCTCCAGCTTCCCCACACGAGCCTTCAGTGCTAGCACCTCCTCTTCAACAGCCTTCAACTTCTCCTCAGCACTATCCCCCCTCTTGCGTTGGTCGGCGGTCTCCTCTTTGCTCTTCTCCAGCTCCTCGGCAAGCTTGTTCAAACACGACTGCGTGAAGGTGAGATCCCCTTGCAGCTTGGACATCTCGACAGACGAACAACCCTCATCACTCAGGACCATGGCAGTAGTGAAAGTCCACATCAAAGCGGCCAAGTCCTTCGTCAAGACCTATCGACGAGAAGCCCGGTCTGTGCCAAGCACCGCCTTCACTTCCCCAGCCGGGATATTCGGCGACCTCGCCCCGTGGAAGTAGCCGGGGTGCTTATGGAAGGGTGGGATTGAGAAGTCCTCCTCGGTGGAGCCAACCGTCAGGTCGACCACGCTCTCCGTCGGCTGAACCCTGGGCCTCTTCGGGGCCCCCTGAGAAGTGGGGGACTCACTGCCCTGAGGAGACGAGGAAGAACCCTTACCCGCTTGGTCTCCAACAACCACTGACTCACGTGTGTCCTTGCAGCAGCGGGGGCCCTCGATGCATGTAACTTCTTCACCCTCTCCTCGATAGAAGACATGCTCTCTGCAAATAAAAGAAACAAGTCAGTAATAGGCGAAAGAAAAATGAGAAAGAAAAAAACAAGCCAGGCACCACCTAAATAGCTAAGGGCCTCCTCCTCCGAGGAACACTCGAACAAGGCCTTCGTATTGATCAACCTCTCCATCTGGCGGATATTTCCCTGACTGTCGAGGATATACCGACCATCAGGTGTCACTAGGTTTGACGGGGGCAGGTTGCGCACGAACGCAACTATCTTCAAATAGCCCGCCATGTCCTCGTCGTTGAGGGACCCCGCGTACACGATATACCAGTCGGTCCCCTTAGTGAAGTGCTCATCGGTTCATTCCACCGGCATTTTCGGCAGCATAACAGTTTCCCTCCGACCATTCACCACTCGCTCCCCTTCCTCGTATAAAGAGTCAACCCCAGCGACGGTGATCGGGCTAACGACGAAGAAGCGCCCCTTGAAATCCCATACAGAGTCCATGTACGTCTTGAAAAGCCTCTTCGGTTGTTTGAAGTAAACCCAACCATGTCGTCCATTCACCGTCTGTCGTTGCAGATGGAAGAGGCGGAAGAGCAACGGCAACATGGCCCCGACCTCCAGGAAGCGGCAAACGACCTCGAACGCCCGCACAAAGGCCACGGCGTTTGGATGCAACTGGGAGGGGGGAAACCGCAGCCATTCGAAGAGCCCGAGATGGAAATCCGAGAACGGCAATCTGAGCCTGCCCTCCCGAAAGTAGAACTCGTACATGGGGAACCACATCCTCCCGTATTTCGAGCATATATGGTGGTGCTCTCGAGGCCGGTAGACCTGCCAGTTCTGGGGATCGTCCTCGCCCCTATCCTCCACGATGGCGTAGGCCCCGACCGAATCACTAGCGTAATACGAGGGTGTGGATAGGGGTTCGTCGGCCACCCACTCCTCGATGGAACAGACACGCTCGTCGGTGAGAGAGACGCCCTGCTCTTCATCAGCGACCATAGTCCCCGGAATCCACGAAGACATGAACTCCTGAAAAGCAGAAGGTAACGGTGAATTCAATGACCAAGATCAAATTCACCCTTCCACCGCAAGTCAAGTAAAAGGGCGACCAGGACAGCTCCGCGAGCAACGGTCGAAAAGCACCCGGGAATCCTCCTCGGGGGCTCATTCCTAATCCTCTCTTCTCTCCAAGACACCTATCCTCCTAAGCTACTCACTCCCCTCCCCGGGACGTTCAACCAGCCTAGCATCTCTCCCCGAGGCGTTCATCGGAACGAGCGTTTATCCCCGGGAGCTTCAACCGTCCCTTCACACGTCCTCGGCGCCTTCATCTCAAAACCCTAGAAAACACCGCATATAGCGGCGGAGGCGCACCTCTCTCCTCGGGGAATTCAACACACCCCGACCCCAGTTTCGAAACAGGCAAGAAAAACAAGAGAAAGGAGAAGAAAAACTTACTAGGTGCGATTAACGATGGAGTACGCGGCGGCAGTCACGACGGAGATATTCAATGAAGGCAGAGCAGCAGATCCTCGTGTATGAAAGCAAGTAAGGCGAAACTGTGAAATGGACGGGGACTCACCTACTTATACCTGTCGCTACTCGACAAATGCACCGCGCAACAACGGGGAGGCGAAAAAGATAGACAGAAGAGTCGCCACCGAACTTTATTTATCCCATGAGGGGAAAGGAAAATATCGAGAAAACCTTAAGAAAGAAATGGATAAGATGGTCTCGCGACCAAGAACGGGTTCGGAAGCCGGTTATGCGAGGGGAAGGTATTAGCACCCCTCGCATCCATCGTACTCGATGGGAACCGTTTTCTTGTCGATATGTGAATTTATTTGCTTAAAAATTATGCTATAAAAAGTGTTCCAAAAGAGGGGAAAAAAGGGATTGAAACAGGAAAATGAGAGGTTAGGAGGAAAGAGAGAACGGGGAAGAAAAGAGAAAGAACAGACTCGGTAGGACTTTGTGGTCCTAGGCCTACGTATTCTCAACGGATGTGAGAAAATCAGAGTCGACGTAGTTCGGGGCTACGGATATAGGGGGAATGTGCTCGGCAAGGATTGTGGCCCTTGTGCCTACGTATCTTTACTTGAACGAAGTAAAGAATCAGAGCAGCCGTAGTTCCGCCTACGGTTTGTTAATGTTTTTTTATGGATGATGCTATCGTGCGTATTCTAGTAGTTTAGGTGTATTGCCACTCTCATGCAAGGAGACTTATGCGTTACCTGTTTGCGGTAGAACGAACGTAACATATCCTTTTTGAAATGATTAGGTTTTCGCCATGCGAGGCAAGATGTCACATTTGATTTGTGAGGTTATTTTTTAGGGGCGAGATAAGTCCTCAGACAGTAACCCCTTACGGGTAGTACCCAATTATTTATCTCAAAGTTTTTGTTATGAAATGGTGTGGCGAACATAGCGTCTTCGTATTGAAAGACGAGTATCGAGACCACCCCCACTACAGTGAGCATCCCAACACTCGGAGAGGAAGAAGACTACACTTAATCCTCTCTCTTTAATTCAATGCGAAGAGAACTTCGTTCTCTTATTAAAGATGGTTTTTGGTTTTGAATGGTAAGTGCTTTTGTGATAGAGAACCCTATGGTAAAAATCAAGCACTCATGATAGGAGAAGGCCTACGCCTAACCACTCCACGACCATTCAAGTATTTGTTATGAAAAGAGTTCGAAAATGCACTCGGTGCGGGACCGAGGTTTTATGTGAGAAAGGTTTCGAAAAGGAGTTGTGGAAAGAGATAGGTGGAAGGAGTCGCGTCTTCGTATTGAAAGACGAGTGTCTAAACCACCCACACTACAGTGAGCATCTCGGCACTCAGAAAGGAAGAAGTCTACACTTAATCCTTTCTCTTTAATCCAATACAGAGAGAGGTTGATTTTTTATTGAAAGGGATTTTGAAAATGCGCTCGGCGCGGGGGCCGAGGTTTTAGGAGAAAAATGGTTTGATAATGGAGAGAAATGGAAAGAAATACGTCTTTGTATTGAAAGACGAGTGTCTAGACCACCCACATTACAGTGAGCATCTCGACACTCGGAGAGGAAGAAAGTCTACACTTAATCCCCTCTTTTAGTTCAATACAAAGATGATTGATTTTAGGAAGGTTTGATAGCGTCGATGAATCGAATCGGGACAAGAAATGAGGAGAGAAAGAAGGTGGTCTTAGATCCTTCATTTCTCATCAATAATTTGACAGAGAATCGAAGGTGGTCTCGTCATCGACCCAAAAGAAATGGAAAAAGTCCAATAATAAATGAAGGTAAAATCTAAATGACGTTCTAAAAGAAAATGAATACGGAATAGATCCTAAAAAAATAATATATACATATATAAATAATAATAACAAACCTCAAAATAAAATATATATACAAAAGTTATCAAAAGAAAATTAATAAAACTTTTTTAAAGAAATAACAAAATATATATAAAATATATGCAACTTAGCAAAAAATAAAATATATACATAACTTAAAATAGTTAAAGGAAATAAATATTTACATGCTCAAAATGGTTTTTTTTATAAAAATATTAAAACTTAACTTAAAATAAACTAGAAAATAATTAAAATGAAAGGAGGTTCTGAAAACGATTGGGGGTGTGAAAATAAAAGATGAGCATCGAATGGGCCTAAAAGCCCATTGTCATTTGCTCAGCAGAACAAGAGGGTTATGAACATGAAAAGGGGTGGTACGATTAGTGAGTCTTCATGAGTTTGTGAAAACCCATCAAGCCAACACGGTCCAAACTCTAGTCTAAAGGCCATGTTCAAAACATCAATCAACAAATCAAAGTCTGAGCAAAAAGGGAAGGTTAAGCAACAACAACAATGTCGTGTGGTATTTACAAACTTAAATCCTCAGGTCAACGCACAATAAAACCATCATCCATTTTTCTTTCTTCTTTCATTTAAAACCAAAACCAAACACATAAATGCAAAGGTAAATCAACGGTAAAACAAAACCAGAGTAGAAGAATGGCGATGCCCAACCTTTTTTGCGGTGAAATCGCTCTTCCTTTGTGAGTTTCTTGCTCGTGATTTCGTCTCAGGTTTGTGTGTTCAGGGTTTTATTCCGTTTTCAATCTCTTTCTACTCCATCTTTATTTTTCTGGTCCTGATTTGATTTTTCGGTGATGCAGGGAGTTTGGATTTGTGGGTTGAAAGTCGAAGATGAGGTTATTGTTGTTGGAGTTTGAATGAGTGTGAAGTTTATTTGATTGGGAGTGATGTTTCGAGTTGTTGTTGGTGTTGGGGATTGTTTTAACGGAAGCTCGACAGAGGTGATGAAGATGATGTTTACGGAAGATTGAAGGAGGATATTTTGGGATGCGTCTGGTTGTTTGGGTATTATGAAGAAAGTTATGTTATGGGGTGAAGAGGATAGAGGTTGAAGGTGATGGATGCTGCAAAAATGAGAGAAAGATGAAGATGAAGTTGGTGAAGGGTTTGGGCTGCGCAGCAAAGGTTTTAGGGTTTTGTTTTCAGCCTCCCTCTGAACCAATATCTCTTTGTTTCTTATAGTGTAGCATTAGGGTTTTTTTCATATTTGAATCATAATAGTATCTCTGTTATCACATTTTTGATGTCAAGACTATGTCTTTCCTTTTTAGTGAATATGGCTTTGCTATCCTTTGCTGAGCTTCCTGTCCTATTTTCTAGCCTCTTAATTTTTGTTTGTTTATGCTGACTGTATCTTTTATCATGCAGGTTGATTTTTGCTTTTTTGTGAAATTTGCTTGAGGTCTATTATCTAGTATGTTGGTTTTGCTTAGACTTGGAGCACTTGGAACAAATAACTCAAGGTGGTAATTGTTCTGATATTATTACAGGAATTATTTTTGGTATTTTGTTCCGCAAGAAAGAAACAAGTATGATGATTGACTTGAATTTGTGCAAGTCTTTTGGAGAACCCAGTCATGACAGATATACCCTCCCTCATATCAGTGTGTTGAGGTTTCAGTACGAGTCATGGGATTCAATGGCAGGTTGGCTCAAGGCCTTGTTGGTGTAGCTGCTGAAAATTCTTTTCACAATACGCAGGCTGTTGCCTACCTTGTGGTACATGGGACTTGATGCCGCGAGCCATGGTCGTACCTGCTTCTAGTGAGTATTGGCAATTTTTTTGTGTGTGGTGCACCAAGGGCTGCTTGTTAATGCAAGGTTAAACTCTGATTTATGGATGGTTAGTCTTTGCCTCAGACCTATATCAAACTTGCTGTAAAAATTATATCTTTACTATTACTTGCTTCTAACATCCATTTCATTTTCGAACTTTTGGCATGAGAATGATGACGCTTGAAGTGAAAGAGAAAGACTCGGGTTGCGAACCTTGCATTCATGAAGATCTTGGGAGTGATGGATTCAACATGGAAAAGAATAGAACTCGGCATGGAAGAGAGATTAATGGCTGCTCTCGAGCTTTGTATTTGATCCAAGCATGGACTTCAATTTTCCTTGTATTGCATCTCTATTTTGTATGAAATACTTTGAGCTTGATTTGTTATTTGTTTTAAATCACCAAACTGCAATTTCGTTTCTATCTGAGCACCATAACCGAATGGGTTAAAAACTTGGAGCTATAGCGCTCAGGTTCCTTCCTCTAATATCTTTCCTCTTTCTCAACCTCAATATCATTTTATATATCTATACTCTATCTACCATTTAAAATTTCATTGTTGATATTTTTGAAACCTACTCTAACTATCTAACAATTTGTTGATTGTTATGATTCGTCAATCCTGCAAATAGATTGTTCCATCGATTTCTAACTTATTGTGCTGCAGTTTTCACGAGATTCTTTTACCGATGACTAGAAGAATAAATATCAAGTAATTATTATATGTTTTTCTTGGAACTATTTTGTAGTTTGCATATGTGTTTGAGATTTTAGCACTTAGAATTGTACAAAGATTTGACACTCTTTTAGAAAAGAGATGAGTTCTATGGGATTGGATTGCCTTCCAATGTTTTGAACCCTCCAGGCAGGGAATATATATAGTTGTTTCTACAGTGGAAGTTGAGTGTTAATTTGAATGCAGTTCTTATTCATTTGGTAGTATGAATCAAACTATATTTTTTTCTCGATTCAATATTAATCTATTGATTCATATTTGAATTTATACAAAATAGAAAAACAAGTATTAAATACATAAAACTTTTTTAACTAATTGGGACATTTCAATTCTTTAAGTTGGAGGAGTAGAGAAAGTGTTTATGTAACTTTTTAGTGTTAAAAAGATGAAGAGAAACTTTTAAAAGATTTCAGCTGTTCTCCCCTCTATTGTTTTAAGCAGCAAAGACAAAGCAAAGCTTGCCAACTCTGCATCTCAATGAATACAGCTAGGCTAAGGTATCAATTTTTTCAAACTTAGTCGAATTTTGAAAGAGAAATATGATTTCTTCTCCTAACTAGTTAGGTTTTATTTTGGGAAGTTGTGTTATTTATGATTTTAATTTTGCATTATAAATTTTCAGTCTCTGACTGATGTTGAATTTTTACTCTCTAAAAGTGAAACTTGCTTCTCGTTCACGTGCCTTTCTTCTTAAGGTAGTTAAAAAAATGGATGGAGATATCGATGTATTTAATAAACTAGAAAATCTGAATTCTCATCAATTTTGTTTACCTTTTCAGAAAACCAATGCTTTGTCTCACCCCCTACTTGTAATTCCATATGAATTATCTATGATGTGATTGATATAGAAAAATGCTATTCCTACACCATTTCCTACACCCAATACTTACACCGTATGCACTATTCACCGTATTTATACGGTGAACAGTGTTTTTTTTATTAAAATAATATATTTTTTTAAAATATTAATTTTTTTTTAAAAAAAGTTTTATTTTTAAAATTTATTTTATAACACAAATATAAGATTGCGCATTAACCAACTTCACAGTTGCATTAACCACAAAAATCTACATTATTAACCAATTATTTTACCTATAATTTATTAACCACTTTCACTATTTCATTAACCAATAAAATACACACTATTAACCATGTTCTGGAGAATTTGTTCAAGTATTTGTGAACAGTAATTGAGGTGTAGGGTGTAAAGATGGGTGTCAACATAGCAATCCTGATTGATATATTATAGTTATGTAACTTTAGATAAAGATTAATATTGAGTCTTTTAACTATATCTTTATAATTTTTTAAAAAGAGTTATATTAAAAAAAATCTAAATATTTATAAAAGATTAATATTGAGTCTTTTAACTATATCTTTATAATTTTTTAAAAAGAGTTATATTAAAAAAATCTAAATATTTATAAAATAATATTTATTGTAACTTATATGTAAAAGGGAGAAAACAAAGAAGAATCTTTTAGTATAAGAAATATAAAATATAGTTTTTGAGAAATTAAAAATACCTTAGATGGGATATGATTTACAAATTAACTCCCATGTGAAAACTATAACATCAAAGAATAAATTAAATGAAATATAGATCAAATAGATTAGAAAGATGTGATTCCCATAGTTAAATATTGATCCAATTCAATAGAAAGATAGCGTTTCCCATATTCTCTCTATTTTGTCTATCAAAGAATAACATTATTATATTAATATTCTTAAAGCTTTGTTAAATTAAATATAGAAAACGAAAAAAATGAAGAGAATTTTAACATATTTATTAAATATTATTGAAAAAATTTTATAGGTCAAAATAAATTTCATAAATTAACAACCTAGGTAGATTTTAATAAAGAAATTTTTTTTTATGAAAAATGTTTCATGTATGAAATTGTGTTCTTACCATCAAAATATATTGCAAAATAATAAATAAATATAGTACATAAATAAACTTGAGGATTAATCAGTCAATTAGTGACATAGCTTGCTAAAATTTGAAGAGGAGATTCATAAATGTAAAAAAAAGACAAAAACATAAAGTCTTATATTTTAAAAGTTTTAGATATTGAAATAAATAAAACTTCAATTTAAATATTATTTTATCATAACTATCATACTTTCATGATAAACACGTCTTTCTTATAACATACTACTATCAATTTATTGTAAACATGGTCATGTTAAACACAAAATTTCATTAAACATCTAATATGCATGATCATTATTGTAAACATGGTCATGTTAAACTACTCTCACTTGCGATCTTTGATATTTAATATTTTGAAATAAAAGAAGAAAATATGAACGTACATATTAAAATGATGAAAATATCAAGAAAATGGATGTATTTGAACTAAAATTATCTTAACATGCACATTTAAAATGATATTGCCACTATTTACTATAAAAATATTTCCACTCAAAGGAACAAATGCAATATTATCATTTTAGCAAAGTAAAGTAATAATTATTTTTAGTTGCATGTCCCTTTGATTTTTATGTCATACATGATTCTAACTACAAAAATATATAATAGAGTGCAAGTTGCACATCTAGAAATGTCAAAAAGATATATGCGGAATTCCTACATATGTTTTTGTGCAACTTATTTGCAAGTATATCTCCAGATTTTATTGATTTTAATGAATAAATGTTTGGATCTTGAGGTCCTCGACCTAGGAATACATGCGTTTTTTTTTTTCTGCCAATCAATTTTATAAAATATATTAGACATTATCTAAGGTATACTCAACATGATTATGTTGTAAAAGCCTTTCTCAAACACTATCTTCAAACCAGTCTAGCTTGTAGCAGAGATAGGTTGGAGTGACAATGAAAATGCTCTCAACTTTATATGGTTCTGTGTGACTCCCTCTCAGACTTCATTGGTATAGATAGAACACACTACCTCAAATTCATGTAAGTGCTTATCAGGATTCTCACATGAAAGACCACTAAATTTTTCCAACAAGTGTATCAAACCATATTTAACTTCAAAAGCTACAACAATATCAGGTTAGTCAATACATAATGCATTATAACTTACGTAAGGTACATCAAATTCTCTACAAGTTTGTTTGAACTTCAACTATATTAGGATATATAAATTTAGAATTATAATCAAACAAATTATAACTGAAAATACAAACATAATCACTTTCACCATCCCTGATGCTTGCATTCGTATAAGCGAATTAACCATTGTGAAAGGCATTATTCGTGTATAAGCGAATTAACACTCACTTCTTGAGAGTATCATCACATCTCTCAGAGCAAAATCTTAGCATAGACTTTCTCTCTTCTTCATCATCATTATCTTTCATATTCTACATTATTGCATGAATCTTGTTCTTCATACATAAAAGTACTATTCTACTTTCTTATTCTCTTATTTTCGTGTATATTTTTGTTATGTTTCGCATGATTTTCTTCTTGTTTGATAGTTTATGATTTTTTTTATTGTTGTATGTTGTTGTGTGTTGTTGTTGTTGTTGATAAATATAGATAAACGTTTGTTGAAATGATTTTCATATTATTTACTTTGGTTTCACATGTTCTGTTGTTGCTTGTTGTTGACAAATATTTTTCTAGATTTTCTCTTCTTCACGTATGTTGTTGTTATGTTGATTTTATTACTATGTATGTTGATTTGTTGGATTACAATGTCATGCTAGTTGATGTTAGTTATGTTGATATTATTGTTATGTATGTTGATAAAGATATGTATGTTGTTGTATGTTTTTTATGCTGTTGTTGATGTTATTTTGTTTCAAAATCCTTTTATTTATTATCATTTATGTTTTAATAGCTTGTTTTATAATGTTTGAATTTTATGCTTGTTTTGACTTAAAAGTATGGATTTATGTTTCAATAACGAGGATGAAGTTAAAACGAGCGTTGTAAACTTGTGTGAAAGACGCAGAATGACATCCATTCAAAATTAACACAAGCTTTCAACTCTCACTTCAACTTCATCATCCTTTCATTGTGGATGTATTTATAGGAGACATGTACGTGTTTGATACATTCTGTGAGTTGATATGTTGTTATTGTTCTGATTAATAAAATCATTTAGAACAAAGCATTTACATTTTGCACATATTTTTTTGTATTCACAGCATTAACATTAAATTTCGTTTACTTCTTTTACTTGATTTGACATTTACTGTCCTTATTCAAAGTCTATCTTCTACATTCAATTTGTCGTTATCCGAATGTTTAAATCCAAGTCACCCACACTTTTTACTATAATTTGTCTTTACAAGAATTCTCTTTGAGATTGTTCAAATTAATATTTTAAGCTAACTAAACTCATGATTGTTTACTAAAAACATAAGCAAACAATTTCATAGGGCATAATTGATAGTTATAGTTTTACTACGCTTGATTGTTTAATTATAACTCACCGTTAACCATGATAATTTTTCGATAATAGGAACTTAAATTCACCCAAGAAAGATTGACGCATGATTAATGTACTATATAGTAAAAAAAGAATAGAAGTTATAGATTAAACCAAAGAACCGATAGTTCACAATTGTAGATTCAACAAATCGATTGATTTTTACTCATGCATTTTAATTGAATTTCACTAAAACTAAACTCCCTTTATAAATTTATTGATTATAAAACTTATATAATTGAACTAGACATATTTTTTATATAACTCGTGTGTCGCTTTCCTAAATTACATTTTTTACTAACTCGTTTTTTATCCGTGTGCGACAGTGGATCAAAGAACCAAAGCTTAACTACCATAAGGTAGAAACACATCAACCAACAAATGGTGTAAATCCTAACCACCAAGCATAATCTATAGCTCAAAGTTTAACCACTTCGTAGAAGCATAAACAACAAAGCCATTATTGGCTAAACACCTGTACAAAGCAGGGTAAACAAACAACACCAAAGCCAATAAGGCATCATAAAAAAAAAAAAAACAAGTGTATCCCATAACAAAAAAAACCATCTTCAATATTCAAAATTATAGATGGAACGATAGAAAAGACCAGCTGTAATAGGCTAATAAAAAATATTTTGTCTTTACCAAGCAAAAACATATTGTTGAATTGAATTTAAAGAAGTTAGATTCTTGGATCATTTCAGTTTTTAGCATTTCTCATAATTCTCAAGCTTCTGAAGTTACTTACTTTTCCAAAAAAACCTTGTTTTCAACCATCCTTATCATGAAGGTACAAAATAAGAGATATAAAACAACAACAACACTAGAACCTTTAGCAGTTATAATCGCAAAAGATGCTTCTCATGTACATGTAACAATTAAATGTGTCAAAAGTAACAACACTAAAATAAAAATTCGAAGCGGAGGCCAAGATTTAGTAGGTTTATCATACATATTAGATGTGCCTTTTGTTATACTTTACTAATTTCATATCAATTCAGAGATTGCAACAACAATGGTGGGTTTTATGGAGATTAAACCTTCAAAACATAAAGCAACATGATCAATCACAAATAGATTGATTTCAATCTTCACACAAATGGATGAGATACCACTATAAGAAGATTGATTTTCCGTGACACTCAAAAGTTGTCACAAAAAGTCAATAATGCGTAGATAAATGTCTGCAGGATTTTAAGTGACGCCCACCATTGGCATAATCAGAAGAAATAAAATAACATAGGGCAAGCTTGTCCAGTCAAAATAATATTTATTGTTACCAAATGTATAAAAAAGGCAAAGTTTGTACACCAGGGCATCAAATATTCCGAACTATACAACATAATGCCTAAACTTGAAATCTGAATGTGAATCTTCCTCACTAAATCTGATGATGTAATTTTATTAAATTGCAAATTCAACATCTTAAGAAAAATCATTTAGTATTATAAGAAAAAATTTTGGGATTTTATTCCAGTAAGGTTATTAACAACAAAATAGACACAGGGCCCCTCTCCCTAAAAGTAATTTAAAATGGGTTATGTATGTAAAGATTTTTGTGAAATTTCATGATTCAAGTTGTTGTGACCGATTATAGCGAATGTATAACCAGTTAACATCCCTTCCAACAACAAACAAAATCAAAATAGAAGGTCATGTATCTCATTCATGAATGTGTTGATGCTGATAAGTTTAAGAAGGTTGGTGATTGCACATCCTCAAAGGAAGCTTGAGAAATTCTAGAGAAATTTTATGTAGGAGATAATAAGGAAAAAATGGTAAGGTTACAAACTCATAAGAGGCCGATGGAATTAATTCAGATGGAAGAGAAGGAAAAATTCAGTGAATTTACTACAACAATCTCTTGACTCGTGAATCAATTGAAAGCATGTGGAAACACAATAATTGAGAAATATGTGGTTGGTAAAATCTTGAGATCTTTAACATCAAGATTCGATAACATTGTGGTTGTAGCTAAAAATTCCAAGAATGTGGCTGGTAAAATCTTAAGATCTTTCGACCATGAGTGAAGAATAACTGCAAAGTTCTATGTAGGCTCATGAGAAAAGAAAGGAAGAGTAAAATGTTGACAAATCAAAGGGTGATATTGCTTTGCAATCTCATTTTGTTTGAGGGTATTCCTGAAACTCATGAGACATTTAAGGTGAAAGGAAAGTGGCCCATGAATATAGGTAGAGGAAATTATCAAAACAACGGTAGAAGAGACTCCCTAAATCCCATCAATTCAACATTCTAAAAGGGTGAAAGTAGCTTCAAAAAAGTTGGTTGATAACGAAATTACAAAGGTGGCATCAAAAGAGGAAAATGAGGCAGAAGGAAAAATCATAAGAGCAACGTTCAGTGATATAATTGTCAAATGCTTGAATGTTTTTCTCATGAATGTAATGCTAACGGGAATGATTCATAAGAAGAAGAAGCAAAATTTTCAAGGCAAGAAGATGATGAGAGCACATTGTTGATGGTGATAATTGAAGCTCAAAATAGCTTAGGAGGCATTTGTAATTGGCTACGTGCCTGCTGTAACTGGTTACCATCAATAAAAATATGACGGTGACAATGCAAGGAGATGTAGAATGCAGTGACCAATGGTACCTTGACTCCATGTGTTCAACTCACATGACAGGAAGGTGATTGGTTTGAAAAATACAATCAAGCGATGAAAAATAAAGGGAAATCTATAACACCCTTCTACCCCAAAGAACATTCACGGAAAGTATAAACAATTATATCATAGTGCATCACCACAAGGGTGCCACATTTCATCATAAAACTTTATAATAATGTTTTGCTCCATAACACGGGTTCTGTCATCATAAATTCAATCAAGCATTACACAGCGGAAAAATCAAAGTATAACATAGTTCATAACTCAAAACGTCTAAAACAACAAAAAACACTAGAAACTCATAGCGTCATGATGTCGACAAGAAATCAAAATATAAAAGTTCGACTCAAATGTCCCGACCCGATGTTACATATCAGAGCAAGACCCTATAATAAACAGAAATAATCAACATACTACAAGGCTAATCTTCACGCACTAAGAGAGTTAATCCTGATCACCTGCATGTTTCCCACGTGGAGGAAACATTCAAACAAGAAGGGTGAGTAATCAAAAGTCATTATATAAGATATAAAGATAAGATATATTAATTACGAATATCATCATTAATTCATTTATCACATCATCATATTATCAAATCACAATTATCACTAGAACATCCATCAATCACAACATCATCCGCAAGGCATTTATTCAATCATTATGCAATGTCACGTAGTATGGAATGCAACAGCATAAACTCATGCATGTGGTACCAATTCATCAATTTGATGGACACTGGGTCTTCACCCTCCAAAGATCCTCACCAGTAGGATCGATTCTACACAAGAACAAGAGCACCTCATAAACACCACAATCCACATAATAGGATTGAAGCCACCACTAGACCGAAGTCCTAACATCGTCACTGGACCGAAGTCCTAACATGCTAAGAATGCATGATACAAAACGTCATAATCATCATCATTATCACAAGATCGTCAAGGTTGCATCATCATTCATGAAAATTCATCAAAACATCATAGTATTAGATCATTATTATATATCATAATTCTTCATATTACATCACAAACCATCATGTTATAGCCATCAAAATACAACACATCAATTACTCAAAGCATACGCACAACAAGACACCGGACAACACAACAAAGGAAAAAAACTACTGCTCCTGCTCGCTCGGCGAAGCAACTCGCTTGCCTGGGTTTCGCCCGGAGAAGCAGGGGTGAATTCCCTTCCCAATACAAAAATAGTAGCACCTATTTTCCACCTGTTATTCGCTTCCTCTTTCGCCTGGCGACTTTGAAGCAAATCCCTTTCGCCCGACGAAACACCTTGCTCGCCCGGTGAAACGTGCACATCAACCAATTCTGCTTCTGTGTTTCTGTATCAAACCAGACCCAAACCCCTTGCAATTTCCACCTCTCATGGTACAAAAATGCACATAAATCGCATAGTGATTACAATCCAATAACAACACATCATCATCTTATACATCTAGAAACCCCAATTTCATCACTAATCATCTCACTTTCATCACAATCTCGCCATTTCCTAAAACCCTAAAACTAAGTACATACATCTACAGTCTATATCCATTACAACGAAAAGCAATATTCCCCATACCTTAGATATTTCAGTTTTGATCCTCCTCTTGAGTTCTTCCAGAATTGCTCTGAGCTCTAGCATCTTCTTCTACTTTTCCTCAGAGCTCTCTTCCAAAATATGATCTTGCCAAAAAATGAAACCTTTCTCCTCTATTTTCCCTTTTACCCTTAGGACCCCTAATATGTCTTCTCAACTTCGTCCTCACTTAATCCATCCAACATTACCATCTTGCCTTTAGTGTTTCAATTATTTATTTAAAATAATAATAATAATAAGATATTCACACATTCCACTATTATTATTATTATCAAAATAATTCTAATAAAACATACACTTCTAAGTATTCTCAATACCCCTTTAACAACATCAATACCCCATAACACAAATCACCAGACATCAAATATCTCACCAAGATTCACCAAAATCACGAATATTTATAATAAATAAATTAAATAATATTCTAACTATTTTGGGGCGTTACAAAATCCGCGGATGACAACACACTAGCAACATAAGGAATTGGTGATACCTCAATCATAAGGAAAAATGGTGAGGCTTCCTCGATTAAATATGGCCTATATATTTCTGGAATCAAGTGTAATCTTTTTAGCATTTGTCAATTGCTTGAAAGGAATTACCAAATTTATATGAAAAGATAGTGTTAAAAGTTACGGATGCAAATGCGAGTTTGATCCTAAAGGCCCATATGGCTCAAAATATGACTTTCAAAGTTGAATTGAAAGTAATGGAGCATTTTCATCTTGCAAAGACATCTATTAGGGAAGAACGAATATGGAAATATAGTCTTGGGCATTTGAACTTCAAAGATCCAAATATTATGCAAAAAAAAATAACTTGGTTACGAGGCTTCCATTGACCAATATGAAAACTAAAGTATCTGAAAAGTGTGTGCAGGCCAAGCAACACCGAGGTAACTTTAGCAAAGATACATGATGCATAACCAAGTTTCATCTCGAGGTGGTGTATTTGAGTGTTTATGGACCGATGCAAGTTGACTTAATTGCAGGCATTAAAACTTTGGACTTATTTGACCAAAAGAAAAGACGAGGTGCTGAAAGTTTTTAAGAAGTTCAAATTCATGATAGAAAGAAAAAGTGATCACAAAATCAAAACTCTAAAAACAAATGGTGGAGGTGCAGATTTATCAAATGATTTTGAGAAATTTTTGATCAATAGAGTGTTGCACATGAGATAGTGCCACCTTACATGCCTCAACAAGATGGAGTTTTCAGGAGGAAGAAACGATCGATTATGAACATGGTGAGAAACATGTTTAAAGGAAAGTAGTTGCCAAAAAAATTATTGAGAGAAATGCTTTTCACAACTGCATATTTGTTGAATATGTGTCCAAAAAAGAAGTTGGAAAATATTACACCCGAAGAATCATGGATTGGATTCAAACTAGGTATAAATCACTTGAAGGTATTTAGTTTGGTTGCGTATAGATATGTTTTGGATAAGTTTAGAAAGAAGCTAGACGAAAAGGGAGAACAAATGATACTTATTGGGTATCACCCTTCATGCATTTGACACCAATATTAGAGTAACCCCCTTTACCTTAAATTTCAACCTCAAGTTTTCAACTTTGTTTAAGTCTTCTTCTTCCTATAACTCTCCTTAGGATTCCTAGCCACTTTACTTTATTTTCCACTTTTTCTCAAATTCTATGCATTCAAATAAAAATTTCAATCCCTCACATTATCTATATAAATATACTTTTCATAATTCTCAAATTTCCCTCAATTTATGAACCCTTATTCCTTACCATACTAATTTCATTAAAACTCTAATTTCATCCCAAAACTCTAATTCCACCCCATAATTCACTATTTCACTTATTTTATTATTGTCAATTAAATAAAATCTAAGAACTCCCAATAAAAACCTACAAATTACCAAATAATTCAAACAAATCATATTAAAAATTTTAGCGACTCAAATAATTAAATAAACATCAATAAAAATTTAATTAAATAAATCAATTAAATTTAGGGAGTTACTTTATCACTCTATATAAATTTTTTTAATGCTATCCATTCAATTTGGAACTTGAATTGTTTTAATAACTTTTTTTTTATTATAATTTAATTTTAGAGTTGAATAATGGTAAAACTAAGCAAAATCATTATTATTCATTTTACTTTAAACTAGGGCTGGAAATGAGTCGAGTCGAGTCGAACTCACCTCAGCTCGGCTCGACTCGTTAAGAATTGTTCGAATTCGAGTTCGAGTTCGAGTTTGACACGAACTTTTTTTTAAGCTCAAACTCGACTCGTTATAAGTTCACGAACAGTTCGGTTCGACTCGTTAGGTTCAGCTCACATGGTTTACGAACTTAAAAACTATTTTTTTAAATATATATATTTTTTAGTATATTTGACATTTTAAATAAATATATATTTTTTAAATAAAATACTAAAATAAAATAAAAGTTATCATATTGAAATTTAACTTTATCTTCGAAATCTACTAATTCAAAACCTACACAACTTTCAAGAGATACATTTGAAAGTCTAATTCAAAAACTACTAAATTGAAGATTAAATTTGTCTAAGATTTGAAGTAAATATTTAAACCTAATCTTAAAGACAGTATAATTCTTTTCATATGTAATCGAGTTTACTCATGAACCTAACGAGTCGAACTATGTATAGTTCAAGTTCAGCTCATTTAGTTAACGAACTTAATTTTTCGCTCATACTCAACTCATTTGGTTCATGAACCTAGTTCAACGATTTAATTGTCGAGTCGAATTCCAAACTATCTTCGAGTTGATTTGGTTCATTGCCAGCCCTACTTTAAACCTTTATTTTGTGTGTATAAAATTCATTTAATTTTATTTATGTGTTTTTCATGGATGATTCATGAGTTTTAATGTTAAATCAAATAATGATTATAGGAAGAAATTATTAATAATTATAGTATAATGATTTCAAATTTATGAGTTTTGAATTTAATAAGTGTTAAATTGATTTTTGTTACTATTTAGGATTCATTTATTATTAATATAATTCTATTATTGTTATTATTGATCAATTTTATTTAAAATTTTGATTTTAATTGTGAGAGTGTGGAAACCATTTATAAGATGAATTGACAAATATAAATATAGACCCAATACAAACACTGGAAGTTGTATTAATACTATGGTATCTCATCCATTTGTGTGAAGATTGGAATCAATAGATTTGTATGTTGTTTTATGTTTTGAAGGTTTATTTACCATGTAATTTTAGAATGAATTCATATCCCCTCCATTTTTCTCAACGGTCTTGTTATCAAGTTTTCTTAACTGATATTTAACACGTGGCATTTAAGTTTTCAATGGTTTGGATTTAAAGTTATCTATAACTATATATAAAGGGGATACAAGGTTTTGGTGTGACTTATTTTTGTTCTAAAATTACCCTTATTTAATTGTAATATTTCCATAATTCTCTCTGCAGTTTGTTTTAATTACAACCATGTGTGAGGAAGAAGCTCAACCAAAACAAAAACTCCCGTACACAGACATTTAAGTGTGAAACAACTACTCTTCATTTCAATAGCAAAACAAAAGTAATTACAAAACTTGGTAGAACATCCTGAATAACAATAGAGTAGACTCTTATTATTTTTTCTTCTTTTTTTTTATCTACATATTATCCTTTCCTTTCTTCACCCCTCTAATATATTTTTTCATGTTTTCACTTTTTAATTTTCTTTTAGATATGTTCTTAAACATGATAAGGTCAAAATATATAAATCAATTAATATTATCACTTTTCTATATGTTCATGTATGTTTTATTGGTTTATTCAATTTAGTTTAATTTTGTTTTGTTCTAATGTGTAGCTTTTGATTTTAGTGTCTGAGTAAAAATACATTGCTCTAACTTTACAGGTTTTGATGAGATTGTCATTTTTATGTGACTAATAATTTAAGAATCATATATATTTTCATCATTTTAGTGTTAATTTAGGAATCATATATATTTTCACCATTTTAGTGTTAATTTAGGAAATTATATATATTTTCACCATTTTAGTGTTAATTTAAGAATCATACATATTTTCACCGTTTTCACAATTACTCAGTTTCTTTCTTGGTCAATCTCTATCTTTTCTCCTTCTGCATTTTTCTTTCAGTTTTCACAATTACTCTGTGTCAATCTCTGTTTTGGTTAGTTTTATGCATTTCCATTTTGTAGGATAAGCGGATAATGTCACAATAAAACCATGACAAAGATAAAAAAGATTGATGATTAATTTTTGGACATGAGTGAAGGTGATCTTTGTTTTGTTGAACATGGTAATATATTTTGATATGTTAGCATGCATTAAATAGTATTAGAATTGACCATTAAAATCTTTTTATGCAATTGAATGCATTTTTCTAATATTTTTTTTAAAATTTTCCTTATAAATTGTAACTGCTTCTAACATTCTTAACTGTTGAAACTTAAACTACATAACTCTACCAATTCAGGTGCACGATATTTGTTTCCATGTCTTTCATTTCCAAACCCATGATAATAGTAACTTAATGCCACTGTAAATCATTTTTGGATGTTTGGATGCTATATATATTTTTTCAATTTCACATCAACGGAAGGCATAGATTATATATTCTGCATTGTTCAAATTATTTGTGCTTTCCTTCTCCACACATGTAAGTCATGTTTGTTTATCTATAGATTAGGTGTGGTCTGTGTCAATTTTGATGCTATATTCACCGAAGTATGATATGAGAACTAACCATTTACATTGATGTCTATGAGGTGAATTAAATTTAATTGAATTGTGTTGCAAAGAATAGTTTTGATTTGATATTACAGGAAGTGATTGAAGAAATTTTTTTATGAGAAATCATCTTCTGATGATATATCAGTTTTCGATGAATTATTTTTGCAATGATAGTTCATGGATACCTAATTTAACCACAATACCACTGGGAAAATGTAAAAAAAATGTAATATAGAGATAGTTGATTATATTTGTTGCATTAAATTATGTGCCTACAATATACACAAAATAAAAGGAGTTGAAAAAAGAAAGTATGCTTTTGTTATCCTTAATCGTAGTTATTAAGAAAAAAGGTAAGCTTTTGCTTGCTACCCTTAACAATAGTAGTAGTTGCACTGACTTCTTTCTTTTTTATTCTTTAAATTATTCTTAAATAAATTTGTTGAATAAAAAATAAGCAATAAGTATGTTTTGTATTATATAAAAAAAACAAAGGTAAATCATCTAAGAAGAGAGCGAAAACTTAGAAAATGTTAGAAACTTTCTTATTCTTACTCGTTAGACAATAATATTTTTATAGTTTAATTATCATCCGTTGTCTTTATGGTATATTGTTATTAGTTTTTAAAACTTCTATTATTCTTACTGTACTTTTTATTCTATTAATTATTATTACTTTGGTTTTTTTAATTCATTTCTATTCCCTTCTTATTTCCTTTTTTTCCTGAATTTTTAATATAGTTTAATTCTTTTTTTTCTTTATATGTTGTGAAGAAGTTGTTTATATTGTTGAATTCAATACTTTTTTTTTACCCTCTATCTATTATTTTTTTTAAAAACTTTTTTACTATTGTGTATTTCAATTCTTTTGTTTTGTCTTTTTTGTTAATTATATATTTTTATAGTTTATACAATAATGAGGAAGAGAGGGAAATTTCCAGATTCTTTAGGAATTTAAGAATTGTGATGCAATTTTCATGAAGTTGAATTTAAAATTTGGGATTTCCTTTCATTTATGAGATTAAAATTAGTTTAATTGTGTTAGAATAGAAAAAGAAGTTTAAGATATGAGGTGATCATTAGTACAAAATAATAATCATCATCATATAATAAAGATTAAAAAATAAAGATTAAAAAATAAGTCATTTATGTGTTAGTCATAACTACAAAATAATGACAATGATGCATTGTAGTAATAGTTTTTTTTTATAACAATCCTTTTTTTTTCTTTAACAATTATATTAAAGTTTTTATTGAAAAGATTGAAATACTATAAAGATAAAGACTAGGATTTTTTAACCAAATCATCTTTCACTAAAGATTGAAATAGTATATTTAATAGTGCATTGATAAAAGGATGTATGAATAATTAATTCAAATCTTTACAAGATAAAAAAAATATTATATTACACTAATTACTATTAATTTCACTATTTTTTTTCTTTAAAAAAAATCTAATATGAGTCTTACATTTTTTTATTTAATATGCAAAACAATGGCCGAAAAAAGAAACTTTTTAGAATAAAGATTTAATGTTCGGTCTTTCTATTAAAGAACGTTATTGATTACACAGTATAAATAGTACTTTGTATTATTCGGTTATTTAATATAATTTAGAATAACTTTGTTTATCATTTTCAAAATGTAATAATATTATCAGCATGTTTAGACAACATATTTTTTTTATCTAACTTTTATTTTAATTCGATATGTTTAAAATAATAGTAGTATTAATATATAGTTAATTCACTAAAGTATTTTTAGTGTATATATATATATATATATATATATATATATATATATATATATATATATATATATATATATATATATATATATATATATATATATATATATATATATATATATATATATATATATATATATATATATATATATATATATATATATATATATATATATATATATATATATATATATATGCATTTATCATTCTGATTTTAAGACTGCTTGAGGGTATTTAAAAACATTATTTTTAATTAATCTTAAGTATGATAAAAACTTCATACAAAATATATACACGTTTATTTTCCTATGTTGTGCGCATTAAAAAAAGCGGACAGACGTGCCCGTCTGAACGCTAGTCTTTTGTATAAATAACTTGAGTAGTTGGTAACTTTTGTTGGTTACCAATTGAATAGTTAACTTCTATCTCTCACAAAAAAACTTACATTTATAACTTCCATTAACCATCAATTGTGACACAAGTTAAGAAACATCTTCTATTTCTTTTTTTAAATTCCATCTCGTTCTCAATCAACATACTATTTTTTTAAAACTTTTTTCCATTCTATAATTTTTTCATTTATTTAATTTTGATCAATGATGTTTTTATTCTTGACGAGAGATGAAGCTTATTTCCAATCAAGAGCACACCCACCCCGGACGAAGAAAACATTCTCATTACGGCTGAAATTCACAAACATATGAAAAATGTGATACTCTGTTGTGGCAGAAGTCATACGTGCTACCATTAATTTTAAATACCATAACATGACTATGGTAAATTAAGTTCTTTGATTTTGACAGCCTAATGTATTATTTTATTATATATCTTGAAAACTCAAGATAATCCCTTATATAGTATGTTCAGGTCTCATTATGCAATATTTTATTTAAAATTATGTTTGTGTGTGAGAGAATGGTATATATATATATATATATATATATATATATATATATATATATATATATATATATATATATATATATATATATATATATATATATATATATATATATATATATATATATATATATATATATATATATATCACGTTTATATTATATATATATATATATATATCACGTTTATATTAAAATAACATATATAAAGGATATATATATATATATATATATATATATATATATATATATATATATATATATATATATATATATATATATATATATATATATATATATATATATATATATATATATATATATATATATATATATATATATATATATATATATATATATATATATATATATATATATATATATATATATATATATATATATATATATATATATATATATATATCACGTTTATATTAAAATAACATATATAAAGGCAATACTTGATTTTTGGTGTAGATTTTTTATACCAAATTTACCCTTATTTTAAAATATATAACTTACACAATAACTTCCATTGAACTCCTACTATCATCTTTCATATAACTCCCTACTAATAACTTCCCACATAACTTTCATGTAAAATTAATATTAAATAAAAATATATCATTTATATTTATATGTGTGCAATAAAAGCAGACAGACGGGCACGTGAGTTCCCGTCTGGACGCTGGTAATAATAAAACGTTTTAGTCTTAATTAAAAAAAAACACACCAAAACTCTTTCTTCCTAACCATTAATATCTCGTCGCGGTCTCCACAATAACTGTGTTTGTGCTTCACAATTTCTTCTTATCCTCACAAAATGAAGTAGATCCAAACTCGTGATTTTAGTTATTTTAGAACGTGATAGATTTGAAATCAATAAATGTTAGTGGTTTTATTTACTATATTTTTTAAAGGTTTTATTTTAATAATTTTAAGAAAAATTTAGACATACTCAACATTTAAGATAATTATGTTTTTAATAGAAAAAAAATACAATAGTTTATTTTAAATAAAAAAAGTGTTAAAACAGACTAATACTTTAAATATCAAATTTAAGTGCAGATAAATCAATTATAAATTTTAATAGGTTTAATATATGAGTTAATTTTAGCCCGTAATTAAAAGAAGAAAAAACCTATTGATTTAATGTTTAGCTCAAAATTTGATATAACTCAAAAAAATTTAAGTTCCATATTAGTTAACTGGGAGAGCGATGGGCAGGCGCGGACGACCACCAAAGGTGGTGGCAACGTCGGAAACATCATCTGATAATCTGAACGACGATCAACAAGGCGACAAAGATTCAACATCTAAGACAACAATGGAACATGAAAAAGAGAAAACAGTAGGTGTAACACCCCAAATCTAAACTTGCGGATAACAGGAAAAACAACAATTCATATAACAAACAAAGCGCAGCAGCGCAAACATTGACTGCATGACGGTCGTCATGAGCCTGTGACGGTCGTCACACAGACAAAATTCCTCATATCAGAGATGTTACACTTCAACCTGACAGACAACAATCATTATGCAACAACTTGCAAATATCATACGTAGCACGAAATTGGATGAACAATCACCAATGTATTACTTAACCATTTAATCATAAAACAACTCGTCATTACTTCTGGTGGAAGTTCGATAAAGTATACAACATGTTCTCTTAAAACAATTTAATAAAAACATCGTAACAAGTTCAATCAACAATAACATCGACTAAAATAATAACGGCAATCGTCCATCCCCTCAAGAGTGCTACGTATCAGAGCGACCAACGACACCTTAACGGGAACTACGTTTTATTCCTGACTACCTGCAAATTACCACCAGAGGAGGTAACATACAACGGAAAAGGGTGAGATATCAATAATATAACATAAAGCATGATAGAAAACATGTCGGAAACTCATCACAGCATTATAGGTTTCGAAATCATAAACATCATCGACAACAACTGCGAGTAATCCATATCTCACATAAACAACATTAACATACAACTAGCGTAATTATGCGACTTCATGCGACTCAACTGTGCACATGCATGTGGTACCATTTAGGAGCCAACACTTTAAAACTCGGGACAGGAGCCAACACCCCAAAATCCATTTAGGAGCCAACACTCCAAAACTCGGGACAGGGCCAACACCCCGAAACCATCTAGGAGCCAACACTCCAAATAACGCCAATACAGACACAACCGTCGCCAATCCAGGCCAAATGCTATGCCATGAAATGCATCTATTATGGACTACAACACAACCATAGCAACCATATAACAAGGCATTACGCCTACAACCAGAATGTCCATAACAGAGCATCATACCACTCATACAACCATCACTTTCTACTCGTCCACATACGGGAACAATAGCAACATAAGTTCAACATTTACGACTGTTCATGTAAAGGAACATTACAACATCGTACCAACAAATAGGAACTCAAAGTGTTCATACAAAACGGCTATTCCTATACAGGTATAACATCAACATCAGTTCAACAATTAAGGATTCAGCATTTATCGTAATAACAACATTACAGCATTTTCTTACATAATTAATTACAAATCAATCACAACCAGGTAACTGTCCTTTTTGGCCCATTAGGGAAAACCATTAGAGCGTTGTACGAATAACCGTATAGCATATTCGTTCTACGTATTTTCCCATAAGGAAAACCTTAGAGCATCGCACTAATAACTACATAACACATTTATTCTTACATAGAAATCATGTCCCATTAGGGAAACCTTTTCCTTAACATTTATCGATTAACGAAAACTATACCTATGACTCGATTCCCCACATGAATTTGATCATACCCACAGTTATAGAATTGAACCCCACCCTTACCTTAGAATTGAGGTCAATTCCACGCTCTCCGGTTCCGCTTCCGCTCTACGGTGACTTTTGTGCAGAAATCCTCCAAATTCGCCGGTGGTTGATTCTTTGCTCTCAACTTTCCTCAACGCGTAACTTCTCTTTTCAGTCTTTCTTTTCCCCAAATGGTGTAATTGAGGGTAAAAGAGTCTACGGGTGTAACACCCCCTTCTATACCCCAATTAAATGCATATAAAACATTTAAGCATATACAAATTCATCAGAGTAAAAGTTTTAGAATAAGGTATAAAAGAAGAATGCCACAACTTCACCAATAAAACACTTTAACATTTTGCTCCATAAAATATGTAACATTTTCAAAAGTAAGCGGAAGATCAAATCATTTAAGCAGTTCCAAAATATTAATTCAAATGCACATAAGTCATCCAGATTAATACATCATATCAGTTAGATTACAAAACCACATCAGCTGATACATCGCAATGTATCACAAAAGAATGATTATACTAGTTTAACTACCCGGTGTTACATATCAGAGCGGCAGACTCAAAAGAATGAAGACTAATCTTCACAAAAGGACTCCAGCATCCTAATCTGCAATGCCTCGTAGAGCATTATAAAACAGCAGAAGGGTGAGAAATATAACCATAATAATCAAAGCATAAGATTATATATATATACAGGTATCATATAACACATATTCACATTTCTCACCACACTTCATTCTCACAATCATAATCATATTACGTTCACATCTATCAACATTATCAACCTCCACAAGCACATCCCTTCATGCTTGACTTCACAATCATTCACAAGCACGTTTGTACCACAACAATATTATGCAATGTGACTCAACATATTCAATGCAATTCAATGCTATGCGGTACCGACTCTCGTTATCTTTTTTCGGTTTTCACTCTAAACCGGGTCCACCCTTCTAGACCGATAACTCGTTATCATTTTTCGGTTTTTACTTTAAACCGGGTCCACCCTTCTAGACCGATAACAACCAAGCCCGTCCCCTAGGCTTCAAACCCACCCTTCTAGGTTTGGGACAAGCCACTAGTTTCCACGAAACTAACAGACATTGCCTCTTGACTGAATGATGCATGTACAATCAACCAATCACAATAAATGCACTTAAGACCGTTCCCGCGTCTTAATCCCATGCATTCGAATAATTCACCCCTTCGAGAATTTCATTATGATTGCACATACAACATATATCAAACATTTATCAATGTATTCATTTCACACATCATCATATTCAACAACAATGCACACATATCACATATGTTCTCATGCATTCACACAACAATCGCATACATATATGCACTCACAATTCATTAGACGATACACATACATTCCTCATTGTATTCCCATGTATCTCTAATTATCACAACAATCAAGGTATTCTCATTACAATACCAATCATACAATTATAAGTTATGCACACATATTCAAAATGTTCTCATGCATACTCGTTACATAATTGTACACAACAATCAAACATTCACAACTCATCAATTAATACACACATAATCATCATTATGTTCTCATGTATTTTAACCGATTACAATTAATCATTCATATCACAACTCTAGGATTCACGCCCGAAGGCTACCCACAGCACATGTTATCATAATAGTTCACATACTCATTCATAACATAGAAGTATAAACATATGCGAATCAACCAAACAATCCCCATTGGATAACACAGCAAAGAAAATATACTGTCACATTCGCCTTCATTCGCCTGGCGAACCCTCGCAGCGAACCTTCGCCTAGCCTTCGCCTGGCGAACTCTCTCAGCGAACACTCGCTAGGCTTCGCCTGGCGAGACTTCCCAGCGAGCCCAAGTCAGTAGCTACTGACTTTATTCGCCACCATTCGCCAGCACCTTCGCTGGGCGAACCTTCGCTATCCCACTTCGCCTGGCGAACCCACCAGCGAAGTATACTGGGACTTAAATATAATTATTCGCCAACATTCGCTAGGCTTCGCCTGGCGAGAGCCAGCGAACCTGCGCAGAACAGAACCCTATTTTGTCCCTCCTTCACCAATCCATCATCAACCCTCTCTTACACATCCAAATCAGTACAAACAACATCAATACATGTTACCCGACTATTCTACGGCATTACTGCTCAGTTTCAACCGATTAAATCCTCAATCTACCGATTATCCAACATTTTGCCCTAAATGGAAAGTGATGGAAACTCCACTAAAACCCTAACCCAACATACATAACATCATACAATGATCAAATAGAAACATTTCTCACCCTTACCTCGATTAATTGGAGCTTTGATGTTGGTTCTTGATGATTTCCACTTTTCCTCTTCTTCTCTTCTCTTTCTCTCCTTTCTTCTTCTTTCCTCTTTCTTTCCAAATGTTTTTCTATCTTTCTTTTCTTTTCTTTCTCTCTTATATATTCCTTTATTTTCCTTCCTTCCAATTTCCTTCTTAATTTTCTATCCATACTAATTAATAAAAATTAATTTCCAACATTAACATAAAATCCCACTAAATCAATTAATTACTATAATTAATTATTTAATGAAATTTTGGGCTGTTACAACTCTCCCCCACTTTAGGAATTTTCGTCCTCGAAAATGTTACCTGATTCAAACAGCTCTGGATAAGACTCCTTCATCTAGCTCTCAAGCTCCCACGTAACATTCCCACCAGCCGGTCCTCCCCAAGCGACCTTCACTAAAGCAATCTCTTTACCTCGAAGCTGCTTTAATTTCCGATCCTCAATCCGCATAGGTGATGTCTCAACAGTCAGGTTATCTCTCACCTGCACATCATCTATTTGGACTACATGAGACAGATCCGCAATGTATTTCCTCAACTGAGATACATGGAATACGTCGTGAAGATTAGCAAGCGACGGTGGTAAAGCCACACGATAGGCCACTTCTCCTACCCTTTGCAAAATCGGATAAGGACCAATGAAACGCGGCGACAACTTGCGCGACTTCAGTGCCCTACCAACACCTGTCATCGGAGTGACTCGAAGAAACACATGATCTCCCTCTTGAAATTCAAGTGCCTTCCTCCTCTTGTCATAATAACTCTTCTGACGACTCTGAGTAATTCTCATCTTCTCTTGAATCATCTTGATCTTATCAGTAGTCTGTTGAACTAACTCGGGTCCAACAACAGAACTTTCTCCAGACTCGAACCAACACAATAGTGTTCTACACCGCCTACCATACAACGCCTCAAATGGTGCCATACCAATACTCGAATGGAAACTGTTGTTGTAGGTAAACTCAATCAAAGGCAAGTAGCTATCCCAAGCTCCTCATTTTTCCAATACACAAGCTCTCAAAAGATCTTCAAGCGACTGAATCGTCCTCTCCGTCTGACCATCAGTCTGAGGATGATACGCTGAACTCAAACGCAACTTAGTACCCAAAGCACTCTGCAGGCTCTCCAAAAATCTCGAAGTAAACCGCGGATCTCTATCCGAAACAATACTTAACGGAATACCATGCAGACACACAATCCTCTCAATATACAACTTAGCCAACTTCTCCAAAGGGTAATCCATACGCATAGGGATAAAGTGAGCAGATTTAGTCAACCTATCCACGATGACCCAAATAGCCTCAAAATTACTCGGCGTCCTCGGCAAACCCGATACAAAATCCATGGAGATACTATCCCATTTCCACTCAGGAATAAACAACGGCTTCATCAAACCCGATGGCTTCTGATGCTCAATCTTTGACTTCTGGCAAGTCAAACAAGAATACACAAATTCCGCAATATCCTTCTTCATACTAGGCCACCAAAATACTTTCCTCAAATCCTGATACATCTTAGTAGCACCCGGATGAATACTCAATCCGCTACGATGTCCTTCTTCAAGGATACTCTTTTTCAGCTCAACAACATTTGGAACACAAACTCGATCCCGACATCTCATAATCCCATTCTCATCAATCTGAAAATCACCACCTTGGCCTTGGTTGATTAAAGTCAACCGATCAACTAAGCTCAAATCCGATTTCTGTCCTTCTCGAATTTCGTCCAAAATACCACTTGTAAGCTTTAACATACCCAACTTAAATCCAAAAGAAGTCCTCTCACATACCAAACTCAAATCCCGAAATTGCTCAACCAATTCTAACTCTTTCACCATCAACGCCGACATATGCAATGATTTCCGACTCAATGCATCCGCTACAACATTCGCTTTACCCGGGTGGTAATTCAAGCCAAAATCATAATCCTTCAAAAGTTCAAACCATCTTCTTTGTCTCGCATTCAATTCCTTTTGATCAAAAAGATATCTCAAACTCTTGTGGTCACTAAACACTTCAAATCTTGCGCCAAATAAATAGTGCCTCCAGAGTTTCAACACGAACACAACGGCGGCCAACTCTAAGTCATGTGTCGGATAATTCTTCTCATGCACTTTGAGTTGCCTCGAAGCATAAGCTACAACTTGGTTATTCTGCATCAACACACCTCCTAAACCCATCAAAGAAGCATCACAATACACAACGAATGATTCCTCTGGATTTGGCAGAATCAAAACAGGAGCTGTCGTCAACCTTCGCTTAAGTTCTCGAAAACTCGCTTCACACTTGGCGTCCCAAACAAAGGCTTGACCTTTCCTAGTCAACTGCGTCAACGGCAACGATAACTTAGCAAATCCTTCAATAAACTTCCGATAATAACCGGCTAAACCAAGAAAACTTCTGATCTCAAAAATTGACTTCGGAGTCTCCCATTGCGACACCGCTTCAACCTTCGACGGATCGACCGCAATACCACCACTAGAAATCACATGACCAAGGAAATTAACTTCCTTCAACCAAAATTCACACTTAGAAAGCTTCGCGAACAACTGCTTCTCTCTCAGCACAGATAACACAATCTTCAGATGCTCGGCATGCTCTCCTTCGCTCTTCGAATAAACCAAGATGTCGTCAATAAACACCACCACAAACTTATCCAAATACGGATGAAAAATCCTATTCATGTACTCCATAAATACACCTGGTGCATTAGTCACACCAAATGGCATCACGGAATACTCATAGTGTCCATACCTCGTCCGAAAGGCCGTCTTCTGAATATCCTCAGCTTTCACACGGATCTGATGATACCCAGACCTCAAATCAATCTTGCTGAACACGCTTGCACCAACCAACTGATCCATCAGATCATCAATCCTTGGAAGTGGATACTTATTCTTAATAGTCACCTTGTTCAACTGTCTGTAATCCACACAGAGCCTCATAGAACCCTCTTTCTTCTTAACCAACAACACCGGTGCACCCCACGGTGACACGCTCGGACGAATAAATCTCTTTTCAAGCAAATCCTCAAGTTGAATCTTCAACTCTTTTAACTCCGAGGCCGACATACAATATGGAGCCATCGATATCGGACTAGTTCCAGGAATCAAATCTATCGAAAACTCCACTTCTCGCTCTGGCGGTAAATCCTTTATCTCTTCAGGGAATACTTCCGAAAAATCTCTAACAATGGGCACAACATCAATCTCTTCACTTTCACTAGTCCTCAAAGTTGCCATAAGCATAAATACCTTAGCCCCATCTTGTACCGATTCCTTCATTTGTTTCCTCGTCATAAACAATTCCCTTTCAACTTCCGAATCGGGAAAAACAACCGTTTTGTCAAAACAGTTAATATACACACGATTGAATTTTAACCAATTCATCCCAAGAATGAAATCCAGTTGATCCAAATGAAGACACACTAAATCGATCCCAAAATCTCTACCGAAAATACTCAACGGGCAATTCAAGCAAACATACGGTGTAGTTACCGAACCCATAGCAGGAGTATCAATAACCATACCGCCACCAATCACAGACAACTCAAGATTCAACCTCCTAACACAATCCAAAGAAATAAAAGAATGCGTAGCTCCGGTATCAATTATAGCGATCAAAGGTATACCATTAATAAAACACGTACCTCGGATCAATCGATCGTCGCTAGCAGTCTCAGATCCAGATAGAGCGAACACTTTCCCGCTCCCTTGATTCTTCTTCGGCTTATCACATTTGGTACTGATGTGTCCTTGCTCACCACAATTGTAGCAAGTCACACCCGCACCACTTCTGCATTCCAGAGCCTTGTGGCCTGGCTTGCCACACTTAAAACACGTCTTCTCAACACTTTTGCATTCAGGAGCACGATGTCCCTCTTCACCGCACCTATAACATCTCACCGGAGTAGAAACTCCCCCACTTGGTTTCTTGCCAAAACCAACCCTTTGTTTCCCTTTATCAGCAGGAGTTACGTAAGGTTTTCCTCTGAATTGTCCTTTTCCTTTCTTATCACTTAGGCTCTTGTAGTGGCTAGACCTAGCCCTACTGTCTTCGTCATAAATTCTGCTCTTGTTAACCAACTCAGAAAACCGCCTGATTTCCTGATATCCAATAGCTTGCCTAATCTCGGGTCTCAAACCGTTCACAAACTTGAGGCACTTAGACCTCTCAGCATCACCAGTATTATAGTGAGGACAAAATTTGATCAACTCCTCAAATTTCGCCGCATACTCAGCAACCGTCGAATTACCTTGCTTCAACTCAAGAAATTCGATCTCTTTCTTCCCCCGCACATCCTCTGGAAAATACTTCTCCAGAAAAGTTTCTCTAAACAAATCCCACGTAATCACAATATCATCTTCCTCAAATCTTTGGCGAGTATTACCCCACCAATCTTCAGCTTCTTCTTCGAGCATATGAGTCCCAAACTGCACCTTCTGTGCATCCGAGCAATTCATAACTCGAAAAATCTTTTCCACAGCTTTCAACCAAATTTGTGTCTTGTCCGGTTCATGAGTTCCCTTGAAGACCGGAGGGTTATTCTTTTGGAATTTTCCCAAAGCACGGAATCCATCATCAGCATGATTCCTCACATTCACATTGGCCGGAGGATTCTGCCCAATTGCCCCCGCCAATCTCGTCAATGCCTCTGCAATCGCTTCGTCGTTCCTTCCTGCAACCATCTTACTAATTCCAGCAACAGAACCACGTAAGAACAACCAATATTGATAATGCATCACACGCATATCAATAACACACAGGGAAAAACACTCTAACAACTTGGCCGGACAGACCGACCTGCTCTGATACCACTATTGTAACACCCCCTTTTATACCCCAATTAAATGCATATAAAACATTTAAGCATATACAAATTCATCAGAGTAAAAGTTTTAGAATAAGGTATAAAAGAAGAATGCCACAACTTCACCAATAAAACACTTTAACATTTTGCTCCATAAAATATGTAACATTTTCAAAAGTAAGCGGAAGATCAAATCATTTAAGCAGTTCCAAAATATTAATTCAAATGCACATAAGTCATCCAGATTAATACATCATATCAGTTAGATTACAAAACCACATCAGCTGATACATCGCAATGTATCACAAAAGAATGATTATACTAGTCTAACTACCCGGTGTTACATATCAGAGCGGCAGACTCAAAAGAATGAAGACTAATCTTCACAAAAGGACTCCAGCATCCTAATCTGCAATGCCTCGTAGAGCATTATAAAACAGCAGAAGGGTGAGAAATATAACCATAATAATCAAAGCATAAGATTATATATATACAGGTATCATATAACACATATTCACATTTCTCACCACACTTCATTCTCACAATCATAATCATATTACGTTCACATCTATCAACATTATCAACCTCCACAAGCACATCCCTTCATGCTTGACTTCACAATCATTCACAAGCACGTTTGTACCACAACAATATTATGCAATGTGACTCAACATATTCAATGCAATTCAATGCTATGCGGTACCGACTCTCGTTATCTTTTTTCGGTTTTCACTCTAAACCGGGTCCACCCTTCTAGACCGATAACTCGTTATCATTTTTCGGTTTTTACTTTAAACCGGGTCCACCCTTCTAGACCGATAACAACCAAGCCCGTCCCCTAGGCTTCAAACCCACCCTTCTAGGTTTGGGACAAGCCACTAGTTTCCACGAAACTAACAGACATTGCCTCTTGACTGAATGATGCATGTACAATCAACCAATCACAATAAATGCACTTAAGACCGTTCCCGCGTCTTAATCCCATGCATTCGAATAATTCACCCCTTCGAGAATTTCATTATGATTGCACATACAACATATATCAAACATTTATCAATGTATTCATTTCACACATCATCATATTCAACAACAATGCACACATATCACATATGTTCCCATGCATTCACACAACAATCGCATACATATATGCACTCACAATTCATTAGACGATACACATACATTCCTCATTGTATTCCCATGTATCTCTAATTATCACAACAATCAAGGTATTCTCATTACAATACCAATCATACAATTATAAGTTATGCACACATATTCAAAATGTTCTCATGCATACTCGTTACATAATTGTACACAACAATCAAACATTCACAACTCATCAATTAATACACACATAATCATCATTATGTTCTCATGTATTTTAACCGATTACAATTAATCATTCATATCACAACTCTAGGATTCACGCCCGAAGGCTACCCACAGCACATGTTATCATAATAGTTCACATACTCATTCATAACATAGAAGTATAAACATATGCGAATCAACCAAACAATCCCCATTAGATAACACAGCAAAGAAAATATACTGTCACATTCGCCTTCATTCGCCTGGCGAACCCTCGCAGCGAACCTTCGCCTGGCCTTCGCCTGGCGAACTCTCTCAGTGAACACTCGCTAGGCTTCGCCTGGCGAGACTTCCCAGCGAGCCCAAGTCAGTAGCTACTGACTTCATTCGCCACCATTCGCCAGCACCTTCGCTGGGCGAACCTTCGCTATCCCACTTCGCCTGGCGAACCCACCAGCGAAGTATACTGGGACTTAAATATAATTATTCGCCAACATTCGCTAGGCTTCGCCTGGCGAAGCTTCGCCTTTGCTCGCCTGGCGAGAGCCAGCGAACCTGCGCAGAACAGAACCCTATTCTGTCCCTCCTTCACCAATCCATCATCAACCCTCTCTTACACATCCAAATCAGTACAAACAACATCAATACATGTTACCCGACTATTCTACGGCATTATTGCTCAGTTTCAACCGATTAAATCCTCAATCTACTGATTATCCAACATTTTGCCCTAAATGGAAAGTGATGGAAACTCCACTAAAACCCTAACCCAACATACATAACATCATACAATGATCAAATAGAAACATTTCTCACCCTTACCTCGATTAATTGGAGCTTTGATGTTGGTTCTTGATGATTTCCACTTTTCCTCTTCTTCTCTTCTCTTTCTCTCCTTTCTTCTTCTTTCCTCTTTCTTTCCAAATGTTTTTCTATCTTTCTTTTCTTTTCTTTCTCTCTTATATATTCCTTTATTTTCCTTCCTTCCAATTTCCTTCTTAATTTTCTATCCATACTAATTAATAAAAATTAATTTCCAACATTAACATAAAATCCCACTAAATCAATTAATTACTATAATTAATTATTTAATGAAATTTTGGGCTGTTACAACGGGGATGTATTTTTGCTACCAACTCTCAGCCACGTCCAAATTCTGCATTGAACTGAATTTCGTTACTATGACGGTCGTGGCAAGTCCATGACGAGCGTCACGGTCGTGAAGGTCGTGGCAAGTCCATGACGATCGTCATATCAGAAAAATTCAATTTTTTTCTAGATTGAACATCTCTTTAGCTTTCCAACGCTTCGAACGGGGGTCAAATCCGACTTACGGATCAAGAGATATGATTTTTCGAAGTTTCCTAAAACCGCTACGAAATTTTACACTTTTTCCCGACAATTCGACCGATTCAATTCCTTCCTTCGATCCAAACACATACTCAACTACGACTACGACACAACGAGACATAGCAAAGTCATAATTGAATTTAATCAAAATAAAACGGGCGTTACAACTCTCCCCTACTTACAAGAATTTCGTCCTTGAAATTACCTTAATCAAACAGCTCAGGATAAGACTCCCGCATCTTGCTCTCTAGTTCCCACGTCAAGCTTTCACCAGCAGCTCCCAACCAGACCACTTTCACCAAAGCAATCTCTTTACCTCGTAATGTCTTCACCTCCCGATCATCAATTCTCACAGGCTTCTTCTCCACAGTGAGATTCTCACGTACTTGCACATCGTCCATGGGAATGACATGCGACGGATCTGAAATATACTTGCGGAGCTGTGACACATGAAATACATTGTGTAGATTCGACAAATTTGGCGGCAACGCCACTCGATATGCCACCTTTCCAACTCTTTCCAATATCTGATACGGACCAATGAAACGAGGAGTAAGCTTCTTAGATTTCAAAGCTCTACCAACACCAGTCACAGGCGTGACTCTCAAAAATACATGATCTCCAGCTTCAAATTCTAAATCCTTCTTGCGCTTATCATGATAACTTTTCTGCCTACTCTGTGAAGCTTTCATCTTTTCTCGAATTAACTTCACCTTCTCGGTAGTCTCTCGAACAATCTTCATCTTTTCCACGGCTGCTTCCGCAATTGAAAACAAATATTTTTAAAAACCAATTTTAATTGGCAGCGCCGACTGATTTTTAATTGGGATCTATTCAACCCCCCTTCTAGATCCAAGCCATCGTTTAACGTCCTTTCCTCTTCATCTTTCTTCTTCTCTCTCTTTGAGACTTCTTTTATCTTTGTTTCCATTTGTGATTGAATTGGATATTGTTTACTTGTGCTTGCTCACATTATCCCTTAGGATTCTCAGTCCCCCTGTTTAAGATGGGAGTAAGAGAGACTCTAGGCTTTCAATATTTTGTATGATAATAATTAGGATAGTCCCTCTTATCTCAACTCTAGGTCCATCCTTTGTATGATAACATTAGGTAGACTTTCCTTTCATCCTAACCTTAGGACCATTGTGTATGATAACATTAGGGCTTTTCAGTTTCCCTTTTAGTTTTTTCTTGTGTCTTCTCTTCTCATCTCAAAATTCTCTAAGACACTTAATAAAGATTGACAAACATTGCACAATATGAGCCTTAAGTACATGTGAAATGACGAGTTAGAGGTTTCTCCTCATTTGTCTAGAGTGTTTAGTGTATTCTCTTTGGGCGATATGCGACGCATTCGCTCTTATGTCATAGTCTTTAGTGCAACGTGAGTCTCAAACTAACTCAATCCACTTCACTAAAACCCACAAACCAAATTCAAACCTTTTTATCCTTCGGGATTGTTCTTCAAATCATTTTCAGAAAAGAGTATGTTGCTTTTCCGTTCTACCGCAAACAGGCATCGACCCTAACTGCTGGAATGGAAATGTAGCATTGCTCATTAAAAACACTTAACCAACCAGTGGTTTAGTACCTGAATTACGTTTGCTCTAATTTCTCATAACAGATGAGTATACGTAGGCACAAGACAGCGATGTCTTGGCGAGCAACCTCCCCCCATCACCCGTAGTTTCTCAAACTACGTTGACTCTGATTTTCTCATTGCACTAGGGAATACGTAGGGATAGGTCGGTGATATCCTATTGAGTCTCTTATTTTCTTTTTCCCAGGTTTATCATTAGTTTTTAGATAACTTACCCCTTTTATAGATAACAAGCATGGATCACATTGAGTACAACGGACGTGAGGGGTGCTCATAACTTCCTCTTACGTAACCGACTCTCGAACCCAAGATTTGGTTACAATGACATTGTATTTTCCCGTTCTTTTAGGTTTTCTTTGATCGTTTCCTTTCCCTCTCTTTGGGATAAATAACGTTCGGTGGCGACTCTTTTGTTTTTTTCTGCCGGCCTTTTTCGTAGTTGCGACAATGTGTTCACTATGTTTGGGACAACAATCAGTTGGAAAGTAACACTTCAGAAGGTCGTTGCCTTATCAACCACTGAAGTAGAGTATATTGCCATAGCTGAAGTTGTGAAGGAAGCATTGTGGCTTGAAGGTTTTGCAAAGGAGTTAAAACTTCAAGGTCGAGTTATCACTGTTAAATGTGATAGTCAAAGTGCAATACACATGTTGAAGAATTCAGCCTATCATGAGCGAACTAAGCACATTGATATGATGTTGCATTTCGTCAGAGGGATAATCGAGCGTGGAGAAGTCCAAGTGTTAAAGGTTTTGACAGACTATAATGTTGCTGATATGATCACTAAGACGTTGCTCAGTTGCAAGTTTTTCCACTGTATGTAGTTGATAAAGCTGCATGAAGAAAGCTAGTTCCTTGACGTTATAGAGTTAGATCCAAGGTGGAGATTTGTGAGATATTGGATCGAACTCTAGTATGGTCGAAGGGTAGCTTCTGGTCGACAGGAATTAAGCATGAGGTCGAAGTCTATTCGCATGCTGCTGGCGAAGATAATGCGCGTTGTAGTCGAAGTTTTTTCTAACATGCATTAGTCAATATTGCTAGGTTGTTAGCATATTGGATTGGGTCTTACTTGTAAGCCCAATTGTTTAAGTTAGCTTGTACCCTAAGTTAGCTTGTAATGGGTAATTGTTAAAAAGCCCTTAGGCTAGTGTGTTATTTTTCTTATAAATAGGATGCTAGTTTCTCAATTTTGACATAAGGAAAAATAGGAAGATAAAATCCTAATTTCAAGAGAGAGAGGTTATTTTATTATTCTTGTATACTTGTAATCTTGTTTTAAGAGAAAGGAAATAATGGCAGTTTAATAACCTTATTGTTCCTTGTTGTTTTACCTTATCTTCTTTGTTAACCTAACCCTTGTGTATTTCTTGATCATTAAGAAACCGTTTTATACTTTGTTTAAAGACTTCTGATTCACAACACTAATAAAATAGATCTATTGAGTGAAATGATCCTAATTACCTATATAAACCTCTTGCCTCTTCATGTATTGATACAATTTCGTTATTTAATAAATTTTTCTCCCTACTATTAATAATTGTAAGTTTTTGGTAAGAAACAAAGCATAAGCACAAGGTATGCAAAAGAAAAAAGAATACCGAATAATATAATAAACAATTTCCAATTTACAAAACAAGGTATTAAAAAAAGTGGATGACTTGTTTATATTTTGTTATGGGTTATTTATATTCTATTATAGGTTTAGTTATTTGTTTGTAACTGATAACTATCAATTAACTATGTGTGTAATTAGTATCAGAAGTAGTGCAATAGATGCTAATGTTCTATGTTAAATTTAGTGTGCTAATGTTCTGTCATAATTGGGTAAAGGTTTTGGAAAGCATTGAAACACCGTGCTAGTAGTTAAAACAATTAGAATACAACATTCATAATTTTTCTATCAATGTTTTCTTCGACCTGGACGGCGTTTGTCCTAAGAGTATGGAGCTCATTATTGTATTAAATAAAACTCTACATACAATTTTTATGAATATTGTATTTGTATTCATGAATTTATCCACTTAAGTGGAACTTGAAATTGATTTTTGTTGTTGTGTTTAGACATTTGTTTTGTTTAGATTAGAAAATATTCATATAGAGATGTGATTTATAAAACTATAGGATCCTTTTAATGGACGGAAAAAGCAGACAGGGTTGAATATTGTTACTTTCAAAGTATTTTTATTATTTTTTTCATTCTTCTATAAGGTAAGTTTTTTATTTGTGTTTATTATTCACATCATGTTCCAGACTGACCTGATGGCTAAGCATGGCTAATCCACTTCTGCTCCCAGAATGATCCAATTACCTAAGTCCAACCTCGTTGTGGGAGAGTTTACTTTTTTGCCCCTGCAATAGGGGAAGATGACCTATTTACCCTTGGTCACAGTACTTCTCCTCGTCAATCTCTGTCCGTCACGCACGATCTCACCATCCAGAAACAGCCATGCGTGTGCCCGTAACCGTACCTCTGCCCGTCATAACGGCTAGTTATGGGCACGTCTACCCGTTCCAACGACTATTTTTGGAAGTTACCTATTCTTCGGGAAACGGTTATCTCGCCTCGAAAATAGGGACCAATGGCCAAGCGCTAGGGGAATTATAAAAACCGTCTCACTTGAGAGGGTCAGGTATCCAATTTCTTACCTAAAAACACATATTTTGTAATTTCTCATTCTCTTGTTAGTTTTCTTACTTTAGCATCAGAATGCCTTGCAAGTACACCCCTTCCTCCTCTTTTACACCCAGCATCACAGACATTCGTCTTTGGCCTATCTCATATTCTGATCATTTAGTAAGATCAGTGGCGTCTGTGGGAAACTTTCATCCCCGTTTTTTCTCCTCTTGTAGACACAAAGACCAAAACACTTTTTCAACTTTCTGATCATGGCTACCCGTGACAACTATCTTGATGCTCATAATTCTGCTTTCCTCCCCATCAGCAAGACTGATGCTGAAAGAGCCTCCACCTATCATGTCGTCGCCGCTCTCCGACAAAGAGATGGAGTCACAGCTTCTCCATCCCCTATTCGTGCAGATTGCGGCAAAGTCCCGCTTGACGAGAAGCACCTGCCGGTCCCACTTTCGCCCAACGCCGACCCGACCATGGCGGCTCTCCTTGAGATTCTCAACAAAACTAACCTTCTCATCCTCAACTAGAGTGCAAGGATTGAAGCCTTGGAGGAGTCCCATCGTCCAAGATCCCCTCCACAAAGGAAAGAAAGACTGCAACGGAGTCCCCCTCCCCTGCGCGAGAGGAGTCGTCAAATACCGCCAGAACTAGAGGATGTGGTCGTCCGCAAACGAGACCAGAATTCTCCCAAGAACCATCAGTCCTCGCAGTCCAAGAGAAGCTGAAGAGAACACCTGGTGGAATCTCCACGCTCACCACCCAAATCTAAAGGGCAAGCATAAACTCCGTCTCTGCGACGTGGCCACCATCCGACCTACGAACGTAACACACGTTCTCCCTCCTGGACCAACAGCAGCAGCGACGATGAGCCTCGCGGCCCATTATCCCAAGAAATCATAGCCATGTGTCTCCCAAAAAGACTAGAGAAACCCCCTTCTCTAGGCACGTACGATGGGATAACTGAACCTGATGAGCACATCAAAAACATTGATGCACTGCTCGACTATCGCGACGTTCGGGGTGCCATCAAATGCAGGTTATTCCCGACCACACTGAGGAAATGGGCAATGATCTGGTAGAAAGGGCTCCCGGACGACTCCATCACCTCGTGGAGACAACTAGGAAGACTCTTTTCCAGACATTTTACAGCATCTCGCTGGCATCCAAAGACTGAAGCCTCCCTCGAGGACATTATTCAGGGTAGGGACAAACCTCTGCGAGCCTACATTAAGAGGTTCAATAAGGAGGTCGTCCAAGTCTCCACCACTAATGACATAAAGAGGTTCCTACTAGAACGTGGCCTCCGTCCTTGCACAGACTTCGCCAATGCTATAGGCCTCCGACCCCCCACAACGCTGGACGCTTTCCTCCTTAGAGTTCAGTTGTACATGTTGTACAAGGAGAAGGAAGCTTCCAATTCCGCCCGAGAGTCCAGGCACCAGGAGAATGCCCGATCAAACAGGACCGACGAGCCTTTGATATCCCATTGAGGAGATAAAAGGCGGGAGGACCATCCTCGAAAGACCCGGGACAACAAAGAGCCCTCCGGCAGGTTCCACGATTACACACCCCTGACGGTCTCGAGGGAAAAAATCCTCACTAAGTGCGCCAACTCAAAAATTTTCCAAGCTGGGGTCCGATTCCCAAAACAAATACCAGCCAAGCCCAACACGGATAATTCCAAATACTATCGGTTCCACAAGAGTCACAGTCATATCACGAAATATTGCATCCACCTGAAGGATGCCATCGAAATACTCATCAGGGACGGGCACCTGAAACAGTTCTCCAAGCAAAAAGAAACCCCTCGACCAGACGCCCAAGAAGCCCAGAAGGTCGAGGAAGAGGTACCTACCCCTGGGGAAACCAGCCTCCAGGTCGCCATGATCATCTCTCGACCTAAAGACTTATGCGTCCTCGAGGGGCTCGCCGCCCCTCCATATTTTGCAGCGTACAGCCTATGGGAGACGTTCCCCCTACTCCATGGTCATTTTAGGGGGAGAGTTCAACAAAGTAACGGTAGGATCCGTCAAGAGGAAATTCGAGCACCTCATAAGCAGCAGTTCAAACTGAAACTCCACCCTTGATAAGATCAGAGGAGAATCCGTCCCCATTTGCTTCTATCGAGAAGAGCTCCTCGGAGGAGCACCCAACACCAGCATCCCTCTGACAAGGTCAGGACTCAAATGGCGAACTTTAATGTTCGGAGAATCCTCTTCGATCAAGGAAGCTCCATCGACATCATGTACTCCCAGCTGTTCTCCACTCTCCAGCTGGACGAGTCACATTTGACGCCCTACGTGGGCTCTGACCTCTAAGGGTTCAATGGATCAGTAACAAAGCCTTGGGGGTATGTTGAGCAGATTGTTTCCTTCGGGTCCGCGGAGATGGCCAGATCTATCATGGTTCAGTTCCTCGTGATAGATTTCCCGTCCCTATACCAATGCATCTTCGGTCGACCAACTCTAGCCGAGCTGGTGCTCGTGCCTTCAACAGTACACCTGAAGATGAAATACTACACTTCCAAAGGCCTTATCGCAACTCTTCACGGGGATACAGAAGCCGTGAGGAGATGTTTCGAAGCAACATCGAAAGGATTGAGTGCTATCGCCGCCAGACCAAAGACTCTTGCCCAGTCACCTCTATCCAGCAACTCTAACAAAGCAAACCCACTCCCTCGCGTTGACTCCATCGACTTCGACAGCCGCTTCTCTAAAGAGGACCAGAAAACTCGAAAGACAATGGGAAGGGAGATCTAGTCACCTTCTGACACCCCTTCCGGTAGCAGCAAAGTCAGACATCCTATGGAGTATTCGAGCTCGTCCCACTCGACGACGACCCCAGGCGAGGAGTGAAGATTGGAGCCAGTCTCCCCGAGCTAGAAAGGAAACAACTAAGAGCATTCCTCTAGAAGAATGCAGACCTGTTCGCATGGAGCGGCACAGAGATGCCCAGATTGGACCCTGAGGTGGTCTGTCACCACATCACCATCGACCCTAGCGCTAGAGTCGTTGCCCAACGTAGACGATGGCAGTCCCCGGAGAAAACAATGGCTTCCGAGCAAGCTTAAAGGACCTCTTAGAGGCAAATTTTATATCAGAGACCAAGTACTCTGTAACGCCCCGATTTCGATTGTCTCTTTTATCGAGTCCCTACTTAATTTAATTGGACGAATATTATTTTTGATATGGAATTTGTGTGGAAATATGTTAAGTTTACATATTATTCTATTTTAACCGATTTTGAGAGTTTTCGGGGAAAATAGTTTGGAGGGTATTTTGGACATTTCCTATTTAATGATAAGTGGGATATTTTATGGGATATTGAATTAATAGATGTTTTGGAGAAATAATGAGAAGGATATTAAAAGGGAAATAGAAGAGAAAAGGAAGAAAAGAAAAGAGGAAGAAGGAAAAGGAGGAGAAAAGAGAAGAAGAAGAAGAAGAAAAGTGTGGGATCATCAAGAACAGCTCAAAGCTTCGATTAATCCAAGGTAAGGGTATGAAATCTTACTATCTAAATCAATATGTATGATTATGTATGTGTATGGTTGATTGAGTTAGGGTTTTGGAGAGTTTCCTATAATTTCCGTTTTAGGTCGAAATTGATTCGATCGGTAGAAATCTAGCTTTGTTTAATGAAGATGGGAATAAGTGGTAGGATTTATGTCGGGAAACGTTAGGTTATGATTACTGGAGCAAGTGGGGAATTATCGGGTGAATTTATCGGCTGTTTCGAATTCTGAACAGTGGGGAGAAGTTTTGTTCGCAGACGCTCGCTAGAATCTCGCTAGGCGAGCAGGTCGCGAGTGTTCGCTAGCATCTCGCTAGGCGAGTGCGTAGCGAACGGTCCCAGACTTGGGACAAAATGGTATTGTGGTCTTTCGCTAGTAGCGAAGGGAGTGGCGAAGAGCTCGCTGGGGGTTCGTTGTGGCGAACGAGGTAGCGAGCAATGTTTGGAGGTTCTGTTTGCACTCGCTAGCAGTTCGCTAGGCGAGGAGGTAGCGAACGTTCGCTAGTAGCTCACTAGGCGAGCGTGTAACGAACATAGCAGAATGAGTTTCTCTCCTGTTGTGTACTGTTGTGGCTTGGGACCCGGATTGCGATCGACCTTTCCTCGATTTAAAAGCGGGTGTGCTGGCCCGTGAGGTGCTGTGGGTAGCCGAATGGCGTGAATCCTAGTTTATGGTTTGTGAAGCGTGAGTGTGGCCGATCGGCAATTTTATGCAATCGCTAAATCGAATAGGATTGCATGATGAGATGATCGAGTTCGTTGCCGTCGGCATGATAATATGAATCTATGAGAACATAATAGGATTATGTGGGCATTGAGTAGTGAACGTAGTGTCGGAGTGGATTACACTAGGGTAGAATGATGTGATATCATTCCTAGTTGCGGGCTCATTAGGGTAGGACGACGTGATATCGTTCCTAATGAGGCACAAACAATATTGTAGTGCGTTAGGAGTATTCCGAATGAGGTGTGATTGATGGGTGCACTAGGGTAGAATGATATAACATCATTCCTAGTGGCTGTGTATTTATATTTGATCCCGTGTAGGATCTGCAGAACCTCGCTTGATGTGATGGTTATATTTGATCCCGTGTAGGATCTGCAGAACCTCGCTTGATGCGATGGTTATATTTGATCCCGTGTAGGATCTACAGAACCTCGCTTGATGCGATGGTTATATTTGATCCCGTGTAGGATCTGCAGAACCTCGCTTGATGCGATGGTTATATTTGATCCCGTGTAGGATCTGCAGAACCTCGCTTGATGCGATGGTTATATTTGATCCCGTGTAGGATCTGCAGAACCTCGCTTGATGCGATGGTTATATTTGATCCCGTGTAGGATCTGCAGAACCTCGCTTGATGCGATGGTTATATTTGATCCCGTGTAGGATCTGCAGAGCCTCGCTTGATGTGATGGTTATATTTGATCCCGTGTAGGATCTGCAGAACCTCGCTTGATGCGATGGTTATATTTGATCCCATGTAGGATCTGCAGAACCTCGCTTGATGCGATGGTTATATTTGATCCCGTGTAGGATCTGCAGAACCTCGCTTGATGCGATGGTTATATTTTATCCCGTGTAGGATCTGCAGAACCTCGCTTGATGCGATGGTTATATTTGATCCTGTGTGGGATCTGCAGAACCTCGCTTGATGCGATGGTTATATTTGATCCCGTGTAGGATCTGCAGAACCTCGCTTGATGCGATGGTTATATTTGATCCCGTGTAGGATCTGCAGAACCTCGCTTGATGCGATGGTTATATTTGATCCCGTGTAGGATCTGCAGAACCTCGCTTGATGCGATGGTTATATTTGATCCCGTGTAGGATCTGCAGAACCTCTCTTGATGCGATGGTTATATTTGATCCCGTGTAGGATCTGCAGAACCTCGCTTGATGCGATGGTTATATTTGATCCCGTGGAGGATTTATTAAGTGATAGGTTCATAGGAGAATCTGGCGGATGAATGAGTCGGTCCCTATGAGTTGCACTATCATCTTCAGATGATGAACGGAGAATAATCTCTAAGAATATAATAGTATATATGTATGTATGGTCTGATAGATGGGAGGATGACGTTGAAGTAAGCATGGAGGAGTTGTACTCACTAGGGTAGGATGGCAATGTGTCGTTCCTAGTGAAGAAGTTACCGGGGTAGAATGACTGAGATGTTGTTCCTGGTAGGGCATGAGCGATATGCCCATAACCCGGAAAGAGGATTGAGGATATTAGATGAGTATTATACGAATCACACGGTATGGTTGCGGTTGTTATATGTAATGTGCATGTGTGCAGGAATTGATGGGACGCGGATAGCGAATAAATGAATGTGTAGGATATTGACTAATGGATGGATGGTTTAGTGTGAGTGTATACGTCTAAGTGTATTGGATGTGGTGAGAATTTATTATTACGCACCGTAGTGAAAAGCTGTAGAATATAGGCATTCGGTACTTCTGTATTTCTATATATGTGTATATATATATATATATATATATATATATATATATATATATATATATATATATATATATATATATATTATGCCTTGATTATTATGGTAATGTTTCTCACCCTTCTGTTGTTTCATAATGTCCTTCGAGGCATTGCAGATTAGGATCCGCTGGAGGTTTCCTTTGGAGTATAGTTCTTTCCCTCGTGTCGGTCGCTCTGATATGTAACTTTGGGTAGATAGGCTTGTAGAATGTCTTTTGATGTTTTGTTTGTATGTAAATGAAGTTGTGAACAACCAGATGACATGTAATTACGTTTTGTCATGTCTTAAGTGAATATATATATATGTTTTAGTCTTCCGCTTTAGGAGAAAACATGAATATGTAATTTCGAAGAATCATGCGTTTATTTTTAGTTGAGATTTACCCCTTTTGAGTTAATTCTTTTTTTTACATTAATATTCATGTGGTCGTTTCGTGAGTATTGTGACGCACTTCTTTTATACCTTAATGAAAATATACTCTGATGAAAATAAAAATACTTGTATTAGTGACTATGTGATTTGATATGTGTTTATTTTGGGGGTATAGAAAGGGGGCGTTACATACTCCACCTGGCTGTCAAATGTTGTACTCGTTAAAAAGAATAATGGAAAATGGTGTATGTGTGTTGATTATACCGATCTTAACAGGACATGCCCTAAAGGTGCATACCCCCTCCCTGACATAGATAAACTAGTGAATAATTCTACCAGTTTCAAATTACTATCGTTCATGGACGCCTACTCAGGCTACAACCAAATACCCATGGCCAAAAGCGATAAGAAGTACATGGCCTTCATGACCGAATCAAGCAACTATTACTACAACTTAATGTTGCTCGGCCTAAAGAATACCGACGCTACCTACCAAAGAATGATGAGCAAGGTTTTCTGAGGAGAGATTGGGGTCATGCTCGAAGTCTATATGAACAACATGATCATAAATTCCCACGATGAAATCGATCACATGATCCATTTAAGGAAGGTTTTCGAACAGGTCAGGAGGTATAGGATGCGCTTTAACCCGGAGAAGTGCACGTTCGGGGTGCGGGCGAGAAAGTTCCTCGGTTTCTACCTAATCGAACGAGGAATTTAAGCTAACCCAGACAAGTGTAGGGCCTTCTCCCCCCATGCCGAATTCAAAAAAGTCCATCCAGTCCCTTAATGGGATGCTCGCATCGCTTTCCCGTTTCATAGCTAAATCTGCCGAGCACGCCCTCCCCTTCTTCAAACTTCTCCACAAGGAGGCCACATTCGAATGGAAGGAAGAATGCAACAAAGCTCTCCTCCACTTGATGTGAGCCCTATCTGCGCCTTCGGTCCTCTCCCGACCAGAGAACGGGGAAACCCTTTTTCTCTACCTCGTCGTTGCAACGGAAGCTGTAAGCGCAACCCTCATCTGTGAAACCCATGAGGGGCAGAAACCCACCTATTTCACGAGCAAGGCGCTGCAAGGGCCTGAGTCACGATATCAACAAATAGAGAAGATGGCACTCGCCCTAATCAATGTTGCAAGGAGACTGAGGCATTATTTTCTGGCCCACACCATTGTGGTATACATTGACCAGCCCATAAAGCAACTCATGGGTCGCCCAGATATTGCGGGAAGGATGCTCAGATGGTCGTTATAACTGTCAGAAATTGACATCTGGTACAAGATCAGAAAGGCCTTGAAGGCTCAGGCACTAGCTGACTTCGTGGAAGAAATGACTTCACTCGTGCAACCTAGCAAGGGTGCCTAAATGTGGTTCATATTCGTCAGGGGTGCATCCAGTTCAGCATGTAGCGGGGTAGGCATCATCCTAAAAAATAAGGAGGGAATCCTTGTCGAAGTCTCACTTACACTATCTTTCCCAACCTCCAACAACCAAGCTGAGTATGAAGCTTTCTTGGTTTGCCTACGTCTCGCCGATGATTTAGGAGCAGACGAAGTCATCATATGCACCGACTCTCAACTAGTGGCCCTTTAAGTCCGAGGAGAGTACTAGGTCAAGAATGATAACCTGTCTGAGTATCTGGCCCTAGTCAAAGAAAGGATGGAAAAATTCTCCTCAGTGGAAGTCAAACACGTTCCTCGTGAGCACAGCGTTCGAGCAGATATCTTGTCAAAACTCGCCAGCACTAAGAAGAAAGGGGAGAAAAATCCGTCATTTAGGAGATACTCCCCCGACCCAGCATGGAGAAGGCATCCCAGACACTCTACGTGCACGTCATTGACGACGACCACTGCTGGATGACTCCAGTATACAACTACCTCACCAAAAGCGAGCTACCACCTAATCCAAAGGAAGCCAACATTATAAGGTTTCGGGCATGCCCATACGTCCTCATAGAAAAGAAAATATGTAGACGAGGATTCTCCATACCTCTCCTCAAATGCGTCGAGGAAGAAATGGTCGCCCACGTCCTACACAAAATCCACGAAGGGATCAACGCTCAGCACCTAGGTTGGAGTTCCCTCGCGAGGAAAGCTCTGTGAGCAGGGTACTATTGGCCGACCATGCAAAATGATGCGAAAGAACATGTGAAAAAATGCAATAAATGCGAGCGACACGGAGACATGCTCCTAGCGCCACCCAACGAGCTCAAGACAATGTCCTTCCCGTGACCCTTCTCCTGGTGGGGTCTGGACATCCTTGGACTCTTCATCGTAGGCTTCAACCAGAATAAATACTTAATAGTAGGCGTGGTCTACTTCACCAAGTGGATAGAGGCTGAAGCCCTGGCCAAGATAACAACTCACAACATACTTCGTTTCTACAAGAGAAACATCCTTGCCCGTTTTTGCATTCCCCAAGCAATTGTGACAGACAATGGGACATAGTTCACAAACTGAAAATTCCAGGAATTTGTCGCTCAGCTAGGCACTAAACAACATTTCGCATCCGTAGAGCACCCTCAAACTAATGGGCAAGCCGAAGAAGCAAACAAATTAATCTTATGAGGTCTCAAATGGAGACTGGACGAAACAAAGAGACAATGGGTCGAGGAGCTGCACATCGTGCTCTAGGCCTGCTGTACTACCCCACATTCGTCCACCAGCGAATCCCCTTTTCGCCTAGCATATGGAATAGAGGCGGTAATCCCCATCGAAACCCACGTACTGACCAGACGAATGGAAGCACCCTTGGACGAAGAGACAAGCGGCGAGGCCATTAGGGAAGAACTCGACCTCGTCGAGGAGGTTCGGACAGGGGCATCCAGTAATAGCCAGCCCTCAAGATTTTCTTAACCATCGTATGTCCACTGGAATGTGTCTGAAAGAAGCCTTCATGGATTTCATTTATGATTTGGCTTGCTTCGTTTCTATCCACGCATCTGAGCAAGACCGAGTCATAGTTTCGCTTGTAAAGCACATCTCCGCTTAAGAAGAATTTGGTTGAGAACCTTCTTAAGTACTTCTTGTCTATGATGGAAATGCTCTCTGGATACTCTTGCTTTTCTATATACCTTTTGATATCATAGAACCAAGATTGATCATCAGTTTCTACCTCAGTTGCCAGACAATAGGCGGGCTCATCAAGATATTCAATACGGATAGCAGGTGCCTCATTTTTCCACTTAACTTTGAACATGGATGATAGTGTGGCAAGAGCATATGTCAGTTAATTGTTTTCTTTGGGAATGTGGTTGAAAGTAATCTCATCAAAGTATGGGATTAGCTTCAAGACGTGATCTCGATATGGGATTAATTTGCTATCACGTGCTTCTCAGTCACCTCTAACTTGACTTATGACCAAAGCAAGATCCCCATGCACTTCTAGAATCTTGATTTTGTGATCGCTAGCAGCTTCAATTCTGAAGATACATGCTTCATACTCAACCATGTTGTTGGTGCATTTGAAACACAACCTCGTAGTGAAAGGAATATGAAAACCAACATGAGATGTGATAATTGCCCATGTATCATTGCCTTGAGCATATGTGGCACCATCAAACACGAGCTTCCATCACAATCCAGGTTCGGATCCGTCGTCTGGGCATATCGTTTCATAGTCTCTGACAAACATGACGTCTTTATCGGGGAATTCAAAACGCATGGTCTGGTAATCTTCCACAGGTTGGTGAGCAAGATAATCAAACAACACGCTCCCTTTGATAGCTTTCTGTGAGATGTATTGGATGTCATATTTTGTCAGTACCATCTGCCAATAGGCCACTCGCCCTGTGAGGGCATACTTTTCGAAGATGTACTTGACCAGACCCATCTTTAATATCAGCAATGTTGTGTGAGTCAACATGTATTTCCTTAAGCGTTTGACAGCCCAAGAAAGCGCACAACATGTTTTTTTCCAACATTGAGTATCTCATTTCACTGTCGGTGAAATGTTTGCTTAAGTAGTAGATAGCGTGTTCCTTACTACCCGTTTCGTCATGCTACCCCAATACACATCCCATGGGTCCTTCTAGAACATTCAAATACATAATGAGAGGTCTTTCTGACACGGGAGGCATCAAGATCGATGGCTCTTGCAAATATCCTTTTATTTTCTCAAATGCTTTTTGGAAATTGTCATTCTACATGATTGCTTGATCTTTGTGAAGCAACTTGAATATTGGCTCACAGGTGGTTGTTATGTGAGATATGAATCTGGCAATGTAGTTTAATCTCCCTAGGAAACCATGAACCTCCTTCTCTATTCTTGGAGCTGGCATATCTTGGATAGCTTTTACTTTGTCAGGATCGACTTTAATCCCTTTTTGGCTCACGATAAAACATAGTAATTTACCAGATCTTACCCCAAAGGTACATTTATTTGGATTTAGCCTCAACATGGACTTTCTCAACCTTGTAAAAAGCTTTTCCAAGTGGATGATATGTTCCTCCTTATTTTGGGATTTTGCAATCATATCGTCGACGAGACTTTAATCTCTTTATGAATCATATCATGAAAAAGAGTCACCATTGCTCATTGATACATTGCACCAGCGTTTTTTAGACCAAATGGCATAACCTTATAACAAAAGGTTCCCCAAGGGGTAATAAAGGTAGTTTTTCCATGTTCGATGAGGCTATTTTAATCTGTTTGTATCCGGAGAAACCATCCATGAAGGAAAACACAAACGACTGAGTCGTGTTGTCTACTAACACATCAATGTGCGGCAGCGGAAAGTCATTTTTTGGGCTGGCTCTATTTAAGTCTATGTAGTCGACACACATTCGCACCTTACCATCTTTTTTAGGCACATGTACAATATTGGCGACCCATTGAGGGTAGTTTGATACTGCCAGGAAACATGCATCCAGTTGCTTTTGAACTTCCTCCTTGATCTTAATGTCCATATCATGTCGAGTTCGTCTCATCTTTTGCTTTACAGGAGGACAATCTTTCTTGAGAGGTAGTTTATGTACCACGATGTCAGAATCCAATCCAGGCATGTCTTGGTACGATCAAGCAAACACATCTGTACACTTGCATAGGAGCTTGATCAGTCTTCTCTTCACATCCTCTCTAGGGCAGCGCCTACCTTGACCTCTTTCTTGTCATCCTCTATTCTGAGATTGACAACTTCAATTGATTCATGATATGGTTGAATGATCTTTGGTTCTTGCTTTAACAATCTGGCTTACTCCTCAGGGAGCTCACAATCTTCCTCACAACCCTTATTGGCGCGGTAGATTGAGTTATCAAATTTATATCGGACTGTAGCAGTATTGTTATCAATGGAACCCGAGGTGGATCTGCATGATTGATGATTTTATGCTTTATTTTGAGAAGATGAAAAAAGAAAAATGCAAGAAAACATTGCCATTTTATTTATGCAAAAGTAAAAAAAAACAGGGAACACAATTGAATGCAAAAGGTTCATTTCATTCATGATAAATATTAATTGAAAACATGGGGGCCCTACAGAACAAGCAAAATTACTCTTTGACCAAGGTGACATCTGGTATCTCTATGACAGTCCAGTTGTTGAGTTGTTGACTCGATGCCCTTGGGTAGACCATGCAGACTTCATTTGGTGCGTCGTCTTCAGCTTCCACAAAGGTGGCCTGGCCATCTACAAGATGTCCACCACTAGTGAAGACTAGCAGAGAAGCGAGTCTTTTGCCTTTGTCGGAGGTTGTCTTCTGTTGAGCTGTCTGATTGATTAGGTATCCCAAATCAGCTATGTTCTTGTTGATGGGTAACTCTAACACTCTATCACAACCTTCAAGGTAACCAACTTCAATCACAGTCTTTGAGTCCTTCCAAGTAACCATAAAGGACCCATACCTTTCTGATTTCTTCTCCTTTTTCTTAGCAGGGAACATTTCCATACCTATCACATCAAATGCTTGAAAAGGGGTCTCATGGACTTCCCCTCCCACTTCAATATAGCGAAATGAGGACAGATGACTCAGTAGTATATCCTTTTATCCCTCAATAACAACAAGTTGATTGTTGATCATGAACTTTAATCTTTGATGGAGAGTGGATGTTATGGCATCGGCAACATGAATCCAAGGACGACCTAAAAGGCAACTGTAGGCTGGATAGATATCCATCACGTAAAATGTGATGATGAAAGTATGGGGTCCTATTTTGATAGGGGGTCAACCTCCCCTATCACAGTCCTTCTAGCCCCGTCAAAAGCTTTCACTATCAACGAATTGGGCTTCATCATCAATCCCTCAATGGTCAGCTTAGACAAAGAATTCTTTGGCAAAACATTTAGTGATGACCCAGTATCTACTAGCACTGTCAACAAAACAACATCAACACATTCGATAGAAATGTACAAAGATTTATTATGATTCTTTCCCTCATGAGGAAATTCTCCATCATTGAATCTTAGAATATGCGCAGAGGCGATATTTAACACAACTCCTTCGAACTGCACAACAGATATCTCCTGAGGGACATGGGCAGATTTTAAAAACTTTATCAACGACTCCTGATAGGCAGGAGAGCACATTAGTAATGACAACATGGATATCTTGGAAGTTTTTCGGTTGAGTTGGTCAACCACCTTATAGTCACTTTTTCGGATGATTCGTAAAAACTCTTCAACATCATCACCAGAATTTTTTTTCGGAGTAGAGGCTTGCCCCTGCTCAACTGTTGTCTGCTTCCTATTTTACTTATCCATAGCTCCAAGGTTACTGTTTGGTAGTGGTGTGTGTTCAAAGACCCTTCCGCTTCTGGTTACTCCACCTGTTCCAATAATGTTCTCTACATAACTCATAGATCTCACAGTATCTTCTTCCATCCTTTTCCCATTGATGTAAATAGTTGAATCATAATTCCAAGGGACAACCTTGGTGCTCTCAAAGGGGAAAGGAGCAAGTACCTATATCACTAGTGGAGCAAGTGAATGTGGGGACGATGGAATCTCAACTTGATCATACGGTATTTCCAATGGTACACGAACTTGATTATATGGAGTCTAGATAGGACACCAATCATCACCACGCGAGATTTCCAGAGGCATACGAGGATGATCATACAGAATCATCAATGGTACAACATCATATGGAATTTAGAGTGGTACACGGCCTTGACCTTATGGATTATTGAATGGTTCCTCATCATAAGGAATTTCAATTGGATCATAGGGAATCTGCAGAGTTGCCACTTCTTCAGCATTCGATATTTGTTCTATCAAAATAACGCCTTGGTCTAGCAACTTTTGGATGCTCATCTTTAATTCATTACATCTTTGGGGATCTTCTAAATAGTATTGACAATCTGCGGTACATCATGGGAAAATGTCCTTCATCAGTAACTACTCTTTAATTAATGCAAAGGAAGTCTTTATCTTATTAACCTTTGACACTAACTTTTTTCCTTTCAACTCTTCAATCATATTTGTGGCATGATTATAATTTGGCATAGGGTTATTGATAACATTGGGAGTATTTCTGGTGAAATTGATGGCTTTAGAATCAATAAGTTCTTGTACTATGTACTTCAAAGCCTTATAATTCTCGATGTTATATTCGGGAGCTCCAGAATGGAACTCACAATGAGCATTCGCATAGTAGCCAAGAGGTAGAGTAGCCAGGGGAGCCTTCATCTTTCTCAATTATACCAATGAACCTTTAAGCCAGAATGGAAGAATCCTAACATAAGTTTTTGGAATGGGGTCAAACTTTTTCTCAGGTCTCCTCTGCCTTGGTTGACCCTGATAATAGTTTTGACGTTGAGGTGCTTGTTATTGGTAGGGGGCTTGTTGTTGAACAGTTGGTTGGCTTGCAGGTATGGAGAGAGGTTGATGATATTGATTTGGGGTAACAGCGGCTACATGATAATAAGATCCTTGATACGCTTTAGCTTTCCCTTTATCCATCAAAGCAACATTTGCTTCACCTTCCCTTTTCCTTGAGAAACCTTGGTAGGGCTTGTTAGGTCTACCAAAAGCTCTATCAGCATTCTGAATTTTCCCTATCTTCAACATGTTCTCAATCCTTTCTCCAGCCATAACTAAATCCGAGAATACATACGATGTACATCCTGCTAGGCATTCCAGGAAAGGTCCTTGGAGAGTTCCCATAAACATGTTTGTAAGCTCTCTTTCAAGGAGAGGGGGTTGGACCCTAGCAGCTAGGTCCCTCCATCTTTGAGCATAGTCCTTGAATGACTTGCTATACCTCTAAGTCAGACCTTAGAGTTGTGTGCGATTGGGCGCCATATCTGAGTTGTACTGGTAGTGCTTCAAAAATGCTTCAGCTAATTCCTTCCATGTTCTGATATACGTACGTTCCAACTGCATGTACCGTTCAACAGATGCCTCACTGAGGCTATTTTGAAAGAAATGTATCAACAATTTTTCATCATCGGAGTGAGCATCCATCTTCTTACAATATGATCAGATGTGTGTTCTGGGACAGCCGGTTCCCTTATATTTTTCAAAGTCAGGGACCTTGAATTTGGGAGGGATTTTAACGCCAGGAACTAAGCACATATCTACAGAATCTAATCCAAATGTGTTTGTCCTCTGTAGTCCTTTTACTATTTTTTGCAAGGCAAGCATTTTCTTCTCTAAGTCAGTAGTTGGTGGTCCATAAGCATCCATGACTGAGTCATCATGAGGGTTGTAGAAACCTTCATGGTCATCAAAATGGATTGTGTGTGGAATCACACCACCAGCATTATGAACTGCACCACCGGGAGTAGGGACTGCGCCAGTAGGAATAGGAACTGCGCCAGCAGGAGTAGGAATTATGCCGCCAGGAGTGGGAATCGTGCCAGCAGGAGTAGGAATTTGAGTGTTAGTAGCATTTCTCCCTACAGCCTGTCTCATTTCTTCTTGTCCTCTAGCCATAGCCTGGATGACTTCCATCAGCTGGCCCATCTGAGTCTTCATATGGATCATCTCTTCTCTAAGAGCAGCTTGATTTTATTCAATTTGATCCATTAGTAGTCTCCGATTTCCACGGGTGTAGTAGGGATGTCGGTAAGTCAGCTTGTCTACTGCAGAAGGTCAGGTTTTTATAAGTTTTTGGTTTTGCTTTGTGGAATACGGAATGATGCATGAATGTGTATGGAATATTATTATGTTATATGCAAAGCTCTTAGTAACCTTGTTAGTTATTGCTAAGAATATAAACATGTCCATTGCAATAAATCAGAAGAGCCATAATAGAAAAAAAAAACTTTCATTTCATTAAGGCTCGAAGCCAAGTTCAAATACAAACAAAATAGGAAAGATAAGCTTCTTAGACAAATTACAAATCAACTCTAAAGGTGTCTCCTTGGGTTCTGCGAACCTCTTCTAAATTAGTAACAAACTCTTCAATTGTTCTCTTACAAAACTTCACAAAGTCGAACACAGGGACAAGAGTTTTTTTTGAAGTCATGACTTGATCTGCAATCTTCAATTTTTCAGGGATTTGCTGAAGTACAAAGTTGGAGAATCCAGCCATGTTCACATATTTGTTCTTCCACTCAGCATAGAGGATTTGGATATTGTTGATGATGTTATCCCTTTGGAGTACAACAGCTTCTGCTTTGCGGCAGCTTTCTTCCCAATAGTGGCAACTATCCTGCAACTCTAGGTAAAAATCATCATAGATTCCATCTTTCAACCTCTTGATTTCTTCAACAGCCCTATTCAATTTGTACTCTTCCTACAAGAGATCTCGTTGTGCCTTCTCTTTTTTCAACAACTCGTAAGCTAACTGATCTTTGCAGCCTTTGATAGTGTTTTTCAACTTGTGAATCTGAGCTTCGAATTATTCCCTTTCATCTTTCTTCATCTAAGTGGCTACCCTCACATTATTATTCAAGTCTCTGAACTTTCTCCACACTTGGTCCAATTCGTCATTTCGGTAATCCAAATATGAATTAGCACTTTTAAGTGCGTCACCAACCCATTCCTTCTTTCCTTTCTCTTCCCTAGCCCTTTTCTTGATATCCTCAAAATTTTCTTTCAACTCCTTGCTTTTGTCTTCCCAAACTTTTCTTTTCTTCTTAGTCTCATTGAGTTGAATTCGGAGTTGAGTGTTCTCATCCTCAAGTTTTTGGACTTTAGCCTTAAGCTTCTCCATGTCTTCGGGTAAGATTGGTTCAGGTTCAAGATTCTGCGAGAAAGTAGAGGCATCAAAGAAAAATGGGAGCCTGATTTCTCATGCTCTCTTTTTCACCCATTGAACATAGGGTTCGTGAGCAATGATGTTCTTCTTCCCATTATCTGGATTGCTTTTAACAATTTTTTCCATGCTCTTCTCACCTTCCTTACGGTTGGATTGTTTATATCGACCTTATTGACAAGGAACAATACCAAGTCCTCATCTCTAGGGGGACCATCCATGGAATGTCCAAATTGTCTCTTGAGTAACACTAGGTTGTAATTGGTGCAGCCTCGTACTCCTAAGGGAGGCACATTGGGAAAGTCTCCGCAATAAAATATAATGTCCTTGGTTCCCCATTCCCTCTTATATCATATGATGGAACTAGAGGTGAGAAAAGAGAACCTCTGAGGCCATGAGAGTTTCTTTGAAGCAAAAGGACCTTCTTGAGGCATTTGGGTCCTTAGCCACTTATGTATGAGTGGGGCACAACAGAAGAACGTTCCATCTTCCTTTGTATACCTGGTATGAAGTGTATGGTAGAGGTCACCTAGGAGGAAAGGCATAGGGTTTCCTGCCAAAAAAATTTCCATAGTCACTTGATCCACAAAATTTTCCATGTTCGGAAACATCACAATTCCATATACCAAAAGTGCCAAAATCGCACCACATATCTCCCATTTCTCCTCTTTGACATGCTTTCATGCTTATTCTTCTAAAAAATTTCTTGAAAATCCCTTGGCTCCTTTGGGTGCCCAATTGGCTACCACATCCCCTGTAGGAATCTCTAAGGCATAAGCTACTTTCTTCAAGGTGAATTCCTCTTCAAGCTTTGGAAAAGGATTGTGGTCTTTGATGGAGAGATTTAATATCTTCTAGAACTCTTATAAAGTAGTAGCTATTTGGAAATCAGCGAAGGTGAAATAATAAAGAGAAGTACCATAGTACTGAGCCAAAGTTGCGAGGGATTCATATTTTGTCTTTTCTGTCAACAAATCCAAGATTCTCCCATGGGAAGCATGAAGTTTGTTGTGCTTAATAGGGGTAATCTTGGAACTCAGAGCTTTCAGACTGACAATTGCAGAATATTTATATTTAAATGTGAAGGTACTTTTTATGTCGGTCTTCTCGTTCAGCTTCATTGTCCCCAAATTCACATTCATCATGATTGCTTCTGGAAAATGCTTCTATCTGCAACAAGAACAAGACACTGAGATCTTTGTTTTTATGATGTATGCATGTATAAGTGGATGTATAAATGGATTCCAAGCACATGGGTTCATAAACCTGAGGTATGGATGTGGCCAATACTAACTACTTCATAAATAAGGTTATCATAAGGTGTGATCTATGGTTTAATAGAGATCCCAAAGTTATGGATTCACATGAATGTTCATCATATAGGACATGAGCATGTCGGATGATAACTCCATCATATGAACCTATTTTGGGTGAGATCTTCGTATCGAACCTCGCGAGAAGAACTTCTTGGGGACCCATACACGAGACCATCGACATTGTGTTCTAGACAAGGGTTTTAGAGTCATGGACTTTCTCAACTGTTAGTTACACATGTCAGTCATTGCCAGACAACAACTCCATCAAGAAAGTCTCTTCTGAATGAGATTTTTGTATCGAACCTCACGAAAAGAACTTCTCGGGGACCTATAGTACATGACCATCGATCTTAGTTGGCAAATGGTTTAGGGTTCTAAAAAGGTCCTTAGAGTCATGTATTCCCAAGAAAATATTGATCAAACACGCCAAGAGCTTGATGGTCGTCAATTTTCTCAAAGGAATCTACTCTAAGCGAGGCTCTCCTATCGACTCTCACGAGATGAGCATCTCAGAAGCCCATACTACTCAACCTCTCTTATCTCAATGTTACACTCTATACTCAGGTGTAGATTCTTTCCCTTATAGTTTGCCACCAAAGTACCCAATCCATACCACAACATTAAAAGACATACAAGATACGAGTGAATAAAAAGGAAAGTAAGAAAGTGAGTAAAGAATAAAGAGAAAACACTCAAACATACAAAAACAACCTAGATTGGGCTTGACTTGCTTAGATATCCCCAACAGAGTCGCCAGTTGTCACTACACAAAAAATGACACAAAGTCGCCACCAAATTTTATTTATCCCAAAGAGGGAAAGGGAAATAACGATAAAAGCTTTAGGGAAAGAACATGGTCATCGGAACCAAGTTTCGGGTTCGGGAGTCGGTTATGCGGGGGGAAGGTATTAGCATCCCCTCGCATCCATCGTACTTGATGGGAACCATCTAAGTTGTCTAGCTTGAATGGGTGTTGTATTTTAAAGGTTTAATTGCTGAAAGTTTTAATTGATTAAGGGAAAGATGGTTGGTTTTTTATTAAGGTGCTCGCCAAGGATTGTGGCCCTTGTGCCTACGTATCGTCACTTAAAAAAAGTGAAGAATCAGAGCTCTGTAGTTCGGAGGCTTGAGAAATGATTGTGTGTTGGTTGATTTTATACCTTAAAAAAGGGTTCTAGGATGATGCCCTAAGGCGAAAAAAGAGGTTTAGTGAGTTGGTGTTGTTTTTATGGTTTTGAAAGAAAATTGTTTTTGATTATGATTGCACTAAATACTATGGGTAAAGGTGAATATTTCAAACAACCAAGTCGAGCGCCTTGTATTCAAAATACTCGAAATGAGTGTAGGAGGAGCTCCATTCTCACTTCTTCTCCACCATTTAAGGCTCGTGACGCGCAATCCTAATCATATTTTATTGTAGTTTTGAATTTATTGAGAAGAATGTCACTTGACGTTGGATCAAGGGTTTTATCTTATTAAGAAAAAGTTTGAAGTGATGCGAACAAAGTTGATGGTGATGCACGAGGCAATCGACTTACAAGTTTTAGGTATGACTTGATATGTGGGTTAAGAATGTTTTTCGGGTTCTGTCCTAATTCTTAAGACGCCTAACTAGCAAAACAACAGAGAACAAAATAACAAAATACATCAAACGGGGGAGGGATACATGACAACGTACAAGGGACAATCAAAGCGAGAAATAAAGAGGTTCATTATAGAATAACTCAAGAGGAACTAAGTGTGTGAGAGGTGTCCTAAACTAAATATTGAGCAATAACAATACAAATCTAAGAGGTCAAAAATGATACAAAAGTAACCACTTCACGATTTAAGATTTCCACGTAACGATTCTACTCCAGTCATGGCCACACACACGAAGCCTAATAAATCCTCACTAAAGAAATTAAATATTTTTGTTCTTTTTTAATATATCGTTTTTTTGTTCTTTTTTTTTAAGTTACTAAAAAAAATTCTAAACCTAAAATTATATATATATATATATATATATATATATATATATATATATATATATATATATATATATATATATATATATATATATATATATATATATATATATATATATATATATATATATATATATATATATATATATATATATATATATATATATATATATATATATATATATATATATATATATATATATATATATATATATATATATATGTATATATATATATATATATATATGTATATATATATATATATATGTATATATATATATATATATATATGTATATATATATATATATATATATATATATATATATATATATATATATATATATATATATGTATATATATATATATATATATATATATATATATATATATATATATATATATATATATATATATATATATATATATATATATATATATATATATATATATATATATATATATATATATATATATATATATATATATATATATATATATATATATATATATATATATATATATATATATATATATATATATATATATATATATATATATATACATATATATATATATATATATATAAGAAAATAAAATTATTTATATTGATTTTTTTTTATATTTTAAGATAAATAAAATAATACTTGATAACATTCTAGGTTTTTTTCTTCAGTTTTTATAAATATATGACTTAAATTTAGCTAAATATTAGTTTTGAAATTAAATAAAAAGTTTATTTAGGATAATTTTATTATGTTTCAGTTTTTTACAAAAGGTAACAATTATTATAAAATTTCAAGTAGCATTTTTTATACAATTCATGGTTTAAATCAGCGTGTCACATGTATTCTTTTTTCGATAATATTTAAGTAAATATAGTATAGGGGTGGCAAAGTGGGCGGAGTCTGTCCAAAAGCGGGACAGGTCAACTTAGGCGTTCGATCTCAAAAGTCAAGCCCACCCCGTTTACTAACGAGTTGGCGGGCTGACCCATTAATTTTTTATTTTTTATTTTACAATTTGATTTACTACATAATTTTAAAAAAAAACTTATTTATTAGCAAAAAGGTCAACAAAAGATTTTTTTAACAACGCATAATAGAGCTTCAACATGTCCTAAGTTCAAACAGTTCAAATAATAAAATAAATAAAGACCAATTACAACAATAACAAAATAAAATAAACTCAAGCACAATAAAAAAACGTATCAAAATAAATAAATAATACATATCATCCTAATCATATTTAAAAACTAACTCAATTAAGAATTTACAAAAGACAAACAATGATAACAATTCCACAGCATAAAACATCACAGTGCATAAAATAGTAGTACATAAAATATCAATGTCTGACTTTCTCACTGTTTACATCATATAGACTCTTATATTGACTGATTATTTAATAATTAAATCCTTAATTTGTCATACATATATACTAATCATACAATTATTCTTTTATTTCAAGTTTTTTCAATCAACACATATATTAGAAAGTTATAGAAAAAACGTTACAATTATAATTCAATTTATTTGTATAATTATTTATAATACAATTCAATCAACATAATCTTAAGAGAAGAGTATTGTTTTTATAGTTAAATTTGTTTTAATTCTAAGTAAAAAATAAAAAGTTTTAATGAAAAGCTTGCGGACAAAATCCGCATTGCCCTCCTCTGACCCACATTTTCAAACGGGTTAGATAGTACGGACTATTTTAAAATATCGAGCCGAAAATATCAATCCAATGCGTCAAAAATGGTGGGTCAAACGGGCCGACCCAGCGGATCCGACCCGTGTTTCCACCCCTAATATAGGATACTCACTTTAATAATTTTTTGTTTAAATATCTATAAATCTTTATTTGTATATGTTTGAATTATTTTTTCTAATTATAAATCTAAAACCATTAAAAAAATTTATCTTTATAAATTAATTGCGTTATAACATTCAACAAAATTTTACTTCTTACATCTATAAAATATTTGTACTTTCAAAAAAGTTTCCGATATATTACATGTTAATTAAATCGTAGGACCTAACACACATCATTCATGAACATTATTTCAATGAGTAAATATAAATTGTATAGTAAATACTATGTGAAATTTTATAACTGTTACCTCGTGTAAAAATTATTACCTGAAATGTCGAAGAAGGATACTATTCCAATATCTTAAATTTAATACTTTTATATCGTATCTAAAACCTGTATCATGTCTATGTTTTATGTTTCATTGATAAAGAGCTCCAAAGGGTGACAATTGTTACAAAGAAACATAAATGACAAATTTATACAACCATCTTAGAATAGAATTATCTCACGTGGACTGACTTTCTCAAACTTTACTAAGCAAACACTTGATGCATATTTAAATTAATCATGATTTGATAGGAAATCACAATGGCGCTGATTTTATTGAAGCTTGAAATTGTAGTTTTTTTTTAATTTATTGTGGCATGTCTCACTTTAGAGCAAGTGAGCCACTTCAGATAAACTTCTCAATTTTCTTAAAAGATCTCTAGTTAGCTTTTCTGAATACACGCCTATGAGCTTATTTTAAGAAGCCTTTAAAAGCTAGCAGCTAATCTAAACTATACCATAATGTACTGATATTAACAAAGGCAGGACATCAAGACATCGGTTACAAGAACGTGGGTTCGGAAAGAAAAGGAAAAAAAAACAAAGGGCAGGATTGCAAAATTTTTAGATTGCACCCAACATAAATTTTTAAAATAGCATTCACCGTAACAACCTATAATAGCATTGTCATTGAGAAGTACACAATCTTCAATGACATGTTTAAAAGTAAAACTCAATCAACATTAAGATGCAGAAATGTAAATTCAATATATGATTGAAAGATGTAACTGAAACTGAAATAAATTAATAATATAGTGTTGTAATCAATTTCTCTTGAAAAGGATGTAGCCAAACAAAAATAAAATAATCCAATACCAAAATTTGACCTGATGTGATGAGAAAAAGGCCAATGCCAACAGCTTTTGTCTCTGCCCGAAACGATGAACAAGAAGTAGCAACTTCCTCTTTACAACAAAGATGTGATTATCTGGTCTCGTTTGCTTCTCAATTCTTCAGCAGAAGTGGCTATAGCTACCAATCAATCGGGAATCTCCCCTTCCTCCAATTGCTCCGTCTGCCGTATCTCAGGGAGCTGGTTAATGGCGTCAAACACATCTATTTCGGTTTCATCTTTCTTTGCAAATTCACAATCAAACTCTGGGAAGACTTGGGGATTGAATTGATACATAAGATCATAGGAATGACCTTCAAACATAAGATCTTGTTCAAAGTCGAACATCCCAGATTCAGACAATTGTAAATCCGTGTCTATGAAACATGAGGGCGAAAAATTTCTCTTAACATCTCCTTGAAACACTGGTATATCTAATGTATAATTTGGTGCTTTCTCGAAAAGCGTATTTTCAGTAAGCACTTGATGTGATGGACTTGATTCTGCATGCTTCAAAAGATCAAAAACCTTAGGATCATTAGGTGCTTTCTCGGAAGGTGTATTTTCAGTAAGCACTTGATGTGATGGACTTGATTCTGCATGCTTCAAAAGATCAAAAACCTTAGGATCATTAGGTGCTTTCTCGGAAGGCATATTTTCAGTAAGCACTTGATGTGATGGACTTGATTCTGCATACTTCAAAAGATCAAAAACCTTAGTATCATTAGGTGCTTTCTCGGAAGGCGTATTTTCAGTATGCACTTGATGTGATGGACTTGATTCTACATGCTTCAGAAGATCAAAAACCTTAGGATCATCGGAGTTGTTGTCATCTCCAATCTCCTCTTCCCTGAACGACACACCTTCTGGTATTAGGTTAACTTCACTATCTTTCTGCAGTGATTTAGGCATACTAGGAATGACGTTCTTAATAACTTCGAAATTGATAGTGTGAGACGGCAAGAAAACAAAAACAACGGGATACTCCAAAATGACTATATTTTTCAATTGTTGTTTGATTGGTGCTTTCATATCCAATTCTTTGAAGGGTGACTTGGGACCCTATATTAACATAAATAAGATGAAATTTATAACTAAAATAATAAAGTCAATTTTGATGTAGTCAATAAATTACCTAAGGGTATGTTTGGATGGAAAGTTTGGAGGACTAAATCTACATTGAACGAATAACATGGTAGATGATCATATAAGTTTCTTTCCCATGAAAAACCCTCTATCCAAACATACCCTAAAACTCTACTAGCTTTTATACTACATTTCTACCACAAAAAGTACAGAAAAACACCTTTGGATATTTACGAATGAAGAGCTTGAGACGATCATGGTCATCACAAAATTCCTTTAGTTGATGATTCCAAGGACCTGGTTTGAGGTGCTTCTCTAGAATGGTGCAAAAGCTTGTATCTTCATGAACTCTGGAAGAAATGAGTGTAGCATCTTTTCAAATTTGTCTTCTCTAAATTCTTAAGCATGTAACAAGATAAGGCGCATCATCTAAATGGCTTACCCGTGGTCGTGCAAAACAATATTTGTCGAGTGAAAACGCCATTCTATTGTCCAATGTATAGACTTCTCCCTGAAAGTACAGCATAAAAATATTTGTAATTTATTTGAAACAAAAGCCTTCACCTCAATAATCTAAATATGAAACAATCCAATAACCCGGTGATGTCAAACGCAGATCGCAAAAAATAGTTGTATGTTCAAATTCCACTACGACACTGCGTTATAACATCCCAATAGGGACTATTTGACAACCATTTACCAAATAGCATATCGCAGAACAATAACAATTTGTTCAGATTCCCCTATGCTATGGTGCTACTGTAGTGCTGCTATGTGACAACACTGGTGTAATCTATATCTCTCACCAGCATCAATGCATTAAGAAAAAGCTGCAGCTCAATAAAAATTAAATAAATCCAAGCTGAAGGCCATCACTTTTTGTGTATACATATCATGTATACAGGAAAAGTTCAAAAGTAAACAAGTTGCATACAAAAGAAAGATGATAATACCTATTGTCAAATCGAGAATGATTATTCTCTCTTTTTGACATTCCATTAGGGAGAAACAATAGTTTTGTTCTCCGGCTTCCAGCAGCACGTTGCAGGCTTTTGAGGTGATAAGGCAACTTAAAATATGTAGACACGCCTAACTTTGTTCTCGTTTTTGAAGCAACTTCAGCCACTCTCTTCACTTCCTCCAGCAAATTATAATCTACATGGAGGACAGAACAACAACAAGCAGCATGGAAAATTAAAAAAAGTAGAATTCAAATGAGCTATTAATAAAATAATCCAAAAAAGAACATTGAATTTAAGATAAAAAGTACTTATGCAAATTATCCAAGGAACCCAAAATGAATGGTCCTTTCCCTTATTTCCAAGGATAACACAAACAAGAAGAATAAGTCCATTCAGTCCAACTAAGAAAAAGCCTATAAAGGTAAAAACCGTGTAATGCTTACTACAAGGATACCTGATACCACACAGACACTAATACCTAGACACCAATAACAATTTTAAAAAATGAGTGATCAAAGGTAAAAACATGTGTTGATTTGGTGTCAAACATTGGACATTCCTTCAATATGAAGTGTCTGTGTTGCATAAACGTTCTCAAAATCAAAGGTATAACATAACACAAAGCTTAAAGAGTAAGTACCAGATAACAAGATATTGTCATCAAATTGTGAAATAGGAACAAATTGAGTCTGGTTCCTCTTGCCATTACACCCGGTCCGAGCTTTGTGAGCTTTTACACAAGGAAGACTGCACGATTGTATCGAGCAACCCGGACACTTGTACTTTGAGGGGTTAGATTTGCATTCTTCACATTGGATTAGTACTTTGGGAATGGTTCTATTTGAAACATTCTCTATTTGTTCTTCTCTTTGGGACAAAGCAGCAGTCATGTTTACGCTTATAAGCCAAAAAAAACCTCTTTCAAAGCGGATTGATGTGAATGAATTCAAATTCAATTCGTTTCACGCAACAAGAATCATCACACTGCAGAAGCAACCAACACATTATTACATCACAACTTTTCAAACGCAGAACATACCAATGGTTGATTCCAAATTAAAAGAGTGAAACGTGAAATTGCAAAACCTAATTACCTATTATTGAAACACTGAAAAAGCATCTATATCTTGATTTAATTATAAGAGAGTTGCAATATGAAAGTTTTTTAAACAGTAGGCCTAGTTGGTAGTTAATCACGGCGGCGGTGCTGCCGCTGCAGAGATGATAGGTGCGGCGCCTGCGGCTGCTTCGTGCAGTTCACGAAAACAACACGGCGCGACTCACTGAAATCGCGGAGTTTCGCGCTCGCTAAAATGAAGATTTTAAAGAACAAAAAACTTTTAAAATAAAATGAAAAGAGAAAAAGATGAAATTTCTTCTCACAGTTTCTGATGGGCGCCCGTCTAATTTCGGCGGCGTTTCCGTCGAGGTTTTGGTTTTTGCAAAAAGTTGGGTTGGGTGCATCAGCAAGTTGTTCTGATACAACAAAAGCAATGAGGTAGTGATTATGGGGCTTAGGGAAGTGGGTTGGGCTTGGGCCACCACTATAAAGGGAATAGAGGTGTTTTGAGTGACCTATTTTTATTCTAATCATTATCTTTTATAAATATTTTAATTATTTTTAAAAAAAATTCACCAGTTTTTAATTTGAGTGTTTAATATAGAACACGTAATATATATATATATATATATATATATATATATATATATATATATATATATATATATATATATATATATATATATATATATATATATATATATATATATATATATATATATATATATATATATATATATATATATATATATATATATATATATATATATATATATATATGTTAAGTTTAAGGTGAGGGTTCAATTAAGTTTTTCTTCAGTGAAATCTCAAACAATAACCAATAGATTAAATGAACGGTTTAGATTTAATATAATTAAAATAAGAACATGTAAAATCAATTACTGTTATTTTTTTTTACACAAATATTGCAATATTCATACTTTTCGTAAAAAAAAAATTCCGTAACAATTTGTTTCATTCTAATTCACAACTTCATCATCTTCATTATTTTTCATAAATAATTAAAAAAAACACCTTGTCCTAAAAGCTACACAAGACGGTTGGTCGGCGAGGTCGTCGGAGAGGATTCTGGGGCAGAGATTCATTCAAATCAAAATCAAGAAAAAAATTCCGGTAAAGTTTCTACTTCTATAATAATTATTATTATTCTCTTTTATTTTTTATCATTGACTCTCTTTTCAGTTTAGATTCATGTGAATTAAATGCGTTTTTTGTATTTGTGTATTATAATAATGATAATGTTTTTATATTCCTGATATTGATATTTGATTTTGGTTGTGTTGAATTTCACTAGTATTGTTATGATATTTTGCAATTTGCAATATCATAATCTCTCACTCTGAGATTGAAAATTTAACGAGAGATTAGGAAGCAAATCCTCTACGCACATTTTCGTTTCTCACTGGTCACCGCTAACTGCTAGGTAGTACATACTGTTTTTTCTACTTGTTCATTGATTACCACTTTTAACCTGGTTTTTATTTTTATTTTAATTTGGGAAATTCTAAGTTTTAACTTGTTGGTGGTTTTGATTTTTGATTGCTATTAGTTGAGTCAATCCATATTGATTCTTATGAAAAGTAGTTGAGTTTGATGTGTGACTGATTTGAACCTAGTTTGTTATTTTGGTTTGGTTTATGATTTTAGTGTGCCACTAAGTTTCAGTTTTGAAAAGTTCTATTTTATAAATATTCAAAAAATTTATTTGATTTGCATTTAGTAGATTGTTATAGCATATAGGTGAATAATGAATATTAAGAATGTTAACCTTTTTTTTAAGGATCTATTAGTACTAAGACACATGATTTTTAGATTTTTAATATTTTTTTCGCTCAAACTAACTCTTTGAAAAGCTTAAAAGGGGTCTAACAAGTTAACCACATGTTGTTAATTGTGTAGATTTTTTTATTAAGAATTGATTCTTATTCAAGTTATTCACATGTGTTGTTAAATGTGGAGATTTTTTTATTAAGAATTGATTCTTATTATAAGAATATAAAAAAGAACCGTCCTTCTGCGTGAAGCTTGTAGTCATATGTCGGATGCTTGTGTGTTTTTTTTTAGTGTTGAACCAATTATATGTGTGTTTATTTCTTGAGTATTTAAATTTCTTTCCAAGATTACCCATTGATTAAAAAAAATAGTCCTCTTCAAAACTGCTTGTAAATTGTAAGTTAAACCAAGAGCATTCTAAAAATAAGTAACTTGACAAAATGAGTTTCGTCTTTTGTTTCTTTGATAGGATTATGGGGTATCATCCTATTGTTGGCTTACGGGAAGATCACGAGTGACTATAGCTTACAAGAAAGGGTTAATGTTCAAACAGGGTTGAAAATGATTCTTAAACTGTGTCTAACAGATGGTTTTGATATGTTTCCACCTCTGTTAGTCACTTATGGATCTTGCATGATAGACAGGCGTATGTGCATTCATGGGCACCCCCTTGAAATCCAAGTAAGCATAACTACCCTATGATTTCTCATTCTTATATGTTCTGTGCTAAGTGCATTATGGATTTGAAAATTATTCTGTTTTGTGATTTGTTCTATTTAGAATTGGAAAGGAAAACCCCATCGCTTGATAATTTTGATTTTCCCCTTCATTTTTTGTCGAAAAATAGGCAGGAATATACCGTGCTTATTATGGGTTGCCGAGAACATTGACCACCTTTTTGTCATTTGTTCTTATGCTTCATTTGTGATCTGTTCTATTTAGAATTATTGTTAGATCATGGTCTCAAGTAAGTTTCTTTTCATAATCATGTTTTTTATCTTATTTATGTTTCCTACACTTTGTTTTAGGATTTTGTTTATGGGACAAGACAGGTTATAGAATGTTTCAAGGATCTAACAATAATTTATGTTACATTATTGTTATTTTTTTATGTATAGGATTGTGACAGATTACATGGCACCTTTAGTTGAATCATTAGAGCAACTTGGTTACATAGATGGTGAAAATCTGTTTGGAGCTCCTTATGATTTTCGATATGGTTTAGCAATGGCGGGTCATCCATCTCGAGTAGGTTCGAAATTAAACGAGTTAAAGAGTTTGGTAGAAGAAGCAAGCAATTCCAATGGAGGAAAACCGGTGATACTTGTTTCACATATCTTAGGAGGTTTGTATGTTCTCGAACTCCTTAATCAAAACCCGACTTCTTGGCGAAAAAAGTTTGTTAAACATTTTATAGCACTTTTTGCTCCATGGTGTGGAACTGTTGATGAAATGAGTAATTTGTGGCTTTTGCCTAATCCTAAGATGTTTGATGTTGAAAAACCATTAGTTACTACTTTGAATAGAAGCTATTCAGCTCATGATATGGTTGATTTTCTCAAAGATATTGGTTATCCTAAAAGAGTTTACCCTTATGAAACTTGAATTTTGTCGTTGATAGCGAAGATAGAAGCACCAGAAGTGGATGTAACTTGTATTGTTGTGGAGGGTGTGAGGACTCCTGTGGAATTATTTTATAGGAATGGTGATTTTGGTGAAGCGTCAGAGTTTTTGTATGGTGATGGCGATGAAAATGTGAATATGGTGAGCTTGTTGGTGTCGCTTGCGCGAAAAATAAGGTGCCGGCAAAACAGAAGAGTCGCCACCTTTCGTTATTTATCCCTCAGAGCGGGAAAGGAAACGATCGGAAAAACCTGACGAAAAAGGGTAAGACAAGGTCGTCGCAACCATTGTCTGGGTTCGGGAGTCGGTTACGCAAGGGGAAGGTATTAGCACCCCTCACGTCCGTCGTACTCGACGGGATCCTCGCTTGTTTGTTTACTTGGACGGGTTGGTTATAATCTATCTACCTATCAAGGCTGGCTGAAAAAGAAAAGAAAAATGACTCGGCAAAGCGTCGCACTTTATGCCTACGTATTCCCGTCTGGAACGAGAAATCAGAGTCAACGTAGTTCGGCTAACTACGGGGAAGATGGGGAAGGTTGCTCGCTAGGACATCGCGTCCTATGCCTACGTACTTTCATCTGGTATGAAAGATCAGAGCAAACGTAGTTCGGGAAACCACGGGTTATCTCCTGAAAGAAGCGTTTTTTATTGTTTGCGATCTCAACCGCACTAGAGACTATGACCTGAGAGTGAATGCGTCGCATGTCACCCAAAGGGTACCATACTAAACATCCAATCTCAGATAGCTTAAGGCTCGTAACGTACGAAAGAAATCATTCATGATTACTGTATCTTAAACTGCTTCGAGATGAGAAGAGAACAGGCCCAACTAGGAGGGAGACTATCAAGTCCTACTGTTGTCATGCCATGGATTCATCCTATGGTTGAGGTTTGAACAGGGAACTCCTAGATGTTGTCATGCATAGGTTTCAACCTAAAAGTCTATCATCAAATCCTCATCAGAAGAAATGAGAGTCCTAAGGGATCATGTCAATGATACACCAAAACAGACAAAAGCATCAACTTTAACAGTAAAATGCATGCAATGCAAGTGAGGGAGGAAATGTGTGTGGGGCTTCAGCCTCCACAAGCTCGTCTCGACCTCAAGCCAGTCATGAAATAACAGCAATCATACTGAAAATAAACAACATGCTATCAAGCAATAACAGATAAAAGAAATGAAGTGCCATCAGGCAAACAAATCACATGCTTGAGAAAGAAAGATTCTACTCTCTAATCCTAACCCTAACACAGAATCCTGATCAAATCTAAGCAAGGCCCTAAAGCAAAACCCTAACCAAAAAAGACAATCCCAGTCTTCAAGCTTCAGAACAAGCTTACCAAAGAAAGGGAGCTAAGTAAGCAGACTCATAGTGTCTTCCTCAGGAAAGCACTAGGAGGTGTATACTCAGGAGTCATATCCTATGTGGCTCAACCACTGTGATCAGTTTACATTCCTCCTCAGGAGAAACTAAACTCACAAGCAGGCTCCAACATCACTGGATATTTAGAAAATCCTATATGAACTAGTGGAACTAAATGAACAGACTCATAGGACCTTCCTCAGGAAAGTACTAGGAGGCTTCCACTTAGGAGTTGTATCCCATGTGGCTCAACAACATGTGATCAGTTTACATTCCTCCTCAGGAGAAATTAAACTCACAAGTTGGCTCCAACATCATTGGATACTTGAGAAATCCTAGATAAACTAATGGAACTAAGTGAATAGACCCATAGGACCTTCCTCAGGAAAGTACTAGGAGGCTTCCACTTAGGAATTGTATCCCATGTGGCTCAACAACAGGTGATCAGTTTATATTCCTCCTCAGGAGGAATTAAACTCACAAGTTGGCTCCAACATCATTGGATACTTGAGAAAGAGGTGAGAAGAAAGAATGAAAGTCATTCATAGTGCCTTCCTCAGGAAAGTACCATGAACTTCCTTCAAACTTTAGGATCTCAAACCTCACAGACAGGGAATAAGCTCCAAGCTCTGGGTCTCTGAGTCTTGATCTACAATCTTCTATTCATCATGCTCTCCAACAAGGTCTTCAAGACAACACAAGCCCCACAACAAATCCCCCAAAATAAACCCCAGAGATGAACAGATAACCACAGGACAGACAAAATCAATAGGCAACTTCAGAAAACACCTGAAAATACTAAACCAAGGGGGAAAAATCCAACAATTATTCACAAGGGTCTACAATATCTATCCATAACATCCACATATGCCTCTACCCAAAAATCAAGACAAAACTATCTAAAGAAAATGAATTTCCTCACCTATGCACAACATAAACCCTAATTAGACTATCCTAAGTTCAATTCAACTAAACTAATCAAATCTTAATCTAAAAATCTAGTAATAAATCCAGGGGAAACTACATTACATTATCTAACTATGCCAAAAAGAATGGCCCTAAAAGCCTAAGGGAACTATCCTAATTAAATTCTACAAGTTAAGGTACTAACTAAAAAGAATTAAATGCACTATTTAAAAGAATATTATACAAAAAATTCTAAACTAAAAATAAAATCACATTTTTATTTTTATTAAATGATACACATTAATATCTAACACCACAAAAAAGAATGGGCAAAAAATCAATTTCTAAATGCATGAACAAAAATTTGCAAAATCATGTATGAAATGAATGATTAAAAATGTGCATTTATTTGTAAAATATGAGAAAAATACCAATTAAAATATAAAATGCAATTTTTATATTTTATAAAATTCTGGACATTTTAATGAAAATGTTAAAAAAAGAATGAGTTAAAAATATGCATTTTTCATTTAGTTATGAATTTTTGAAGTTTAATAAAATTTAGGCCGCAAGATCAAAGTCAAGTCAACAATTGAGATGCAATCCAAGGGTTGTGGTTCATCTTCTTCAAAGAAACCCTAACCTTCATGAAAACTCCATTTCATGCATGAAACTTCCAACGATCCGTTCTCCCTCCTCAAGCCATGAAACAGCACGAAATTAAAACCAAAAATGATCCTCTTCTCGCCCTCTACACAGCCATGGCTTTATCTCATCTTGAAACTCTCTCTAACATTCAAACCGACAACAACAAGGCATGGGTACCACCATGAAACCTTACTTTTCAACTCTAACCAACCTTGAAAATAAAGATACCAATGTGTTCCTCTTGCTTCCATGAGTATACTAAACTATGATACATGCATTAAAACCTCATATTTCAAGCTTTCTTGACCAACCAAGAATTGACACCACATCTTGAACCTCCATGGATTGACCTTAAACTCACCATAAATGATCCTTAAGTGGTCTCTATCTCATATAACTTAACAATTGACCCTAACAATGGCTAATCTTGGTGATTGGAATCAAAACGTATTCTTACCAAATGGATATGGTGATGGTTGCTATCCCTTGTTTCAGCCCTTGCCACTTGTGCCAATTGATCCTTGGATGATGGTGATGATGCTGGTGAAGAGAAATCGTGTTTACACCTCTTGAAAATGCCAATTCGAAGCTTCACGCCACTTGGAGTGATGGAGAAGAACTCACAAACCAGCCACGAATTCTGTTCAATATTGCATGGTTTCCTCTCTACAATGATGGAGGATGATGATGATGATGAAAGATCTCACTATTAATGGAGTTTTGGTAAAGATTGAAATGAAAATGCAATTTGGAGTTTATGGATCAAAGTGTAGCATGCATGCATAAAGAATCACCAACCATGGCATGATCTCACCCTTGGGTATTTATGGAAGTGAAAGGAAAGATCTAGAACATATGAGAAGCTTCCAAGGAAGTTCTAGAACTTCTCACGTAATGAGAAATTCAAAAATACTATTTTTAGTAAATCTCATAAAACTCATGATAAGTCTTCAAAATACCCTTATATGAGATGTACATGTGAGAACAAGACATTTTATGCAAAATTAAGGCTTTGGCAAACAATTTCTCATGGTACCTTAAAGTGCAAGAAACAAATTTACAAAGGAAGTCCAATTTTTAAGCCTAAACTCAAAAATGTGGATAAACCATTGTTTCCAAAATGTTGTTTCCAATCAAAATCATCTATCATATGCCCCATTTTGGATTTGTAGATCTCTCAAACCAAAATCCCATTTCAACTTTTTTAACTTATAAGCCCTTTTTAGTTCATTTTGACCATTTTAAAATATCCATGCTCCATGCATTTCCAAACTCTCAAGACCTTCTTTCTAGACTTAAAATCACATTTTGAACAACTTTCATGTTTTGAGTTTTTCCATTTGAGGCTTGGAAATAGGAGATATGGCATTTGCTTAAAAATGACCTATAACTGACAAATGACCAAAATACCCCTGTCTTGTTCAAACCATAAGTTGAGTTCCACAAATCCTATCAAGGATGTCTACCACTCAAATTAAAGCTAAGAAGATTCCCTTCAACATTCATGTTGACCAAGAGATCATAGGAATCATCCTACTAGGGCAAAAGTTATCTGCAAGTTGGGTGACTTTCAAGGACCCAGATTCACACACCTCAGCTGACCTGTAATTTGTCAAAACCATAACTTGAGCTCTGTAACTCCTATCAAGGACTTCCACCACTCAAATTAAAGATAAGAACAAGATCTACAACATTAATGTTGTGGGGAAGATGAGATATCAATCACATCTAGAGCTAAAACTGCCTGGAAAGTAGGGATCAAACTAGGGTTTTTTCACTGACAATCCTCAGAAACCCTGACTTGAAACTTCTCAAACTCCTCAATCATGATGAATTGATCTAGGAATCATCTTTATAACACCTCTATGCATCATTCCATGATCTCATGGCCCTTGGATTAGGTCTCAACCTTCTCCAAATTTTCAGTTATCCTAGGGTTGACCCAGTCAAAACCCTAATTCTACCATTCATGGTTGAATCTTCTGAACTCTTGCACAATGACTTCTATGGGCTTCATGATGGCTATCAAGACATCTAATAGGCTTTCTCAAAACATCAAGTTCATTCTCAAAGTCTCAGAATCATCTGAGGAGCTCCCACAACTCTCAAGCTATGAAGCACACAAACCTGATTTCAACCCATTCCTCTGAGGATCTCTTGAACTTTCTGATGAAGGTATCCATTTTCAAACACTCAATGAATAAATAATTGTTGGTCAAATTTTGGGGTGCAACAGCTGCCCCTATTCAAACGGCTTGAACCTGACTGGGTGAGAAGCGAACGGCTCTCAACCAATCAAGGTGCGAGACGATTGGATATCGGTAAACCCGAAAATTTGCCAACTGCGCGAGCACACGGTACTCTGTGGGGAACAAATCTTTGAATACTGCAACACTAGCCGCACGGCAACTAGCTGGAGAAATATCGATCTGACGTCACCGTCAGTTATCCACATTAAATTCTTCTGATATTGCCTTCAGACAACCACCACACCCAACATCGCCGCTGGAGAAAATACATCTCTGAACAAAGTACCCCGCATCGCTGCTGGAGAAACACATCTGACAGAATACCCCGCATCGCCGCTGGAGAAACACATCTGACAGAATACCCCGCATCGTCGCTGGAAAACTGAATCTGACATCGCCGTCGGAAACAAACATCCTCTTAGAGACACTCGACATCACCGTCGCACAAACACTATCTCTACTGGGGATTGAAAGAGTCTGGTCTCGCTGTCAAACCCGGTCCGGGAATCCGAAGTATACATCTCAAAGGTACAAAACCTGAGCTTGGGATGGAAACAAACACTTCCACGGTACACATCCTAATATTGGAGGCAAACATATCCAAAGGTACGAAACCTGAGCTTGGAATCAAACATATCCAAAGGTACGAAACCTGAGCTTGGAATCAAACGCATCCAAAGGTACTAAACCTGAGCTTGGAAGCAAACATATCCGAAGGTACTAAACCTGAGCTTGGAAGCGAACATATCCAAAGGTACTAAACCTGAGCTTGGAAGCGAACATATCCAAAGGTACTAAACCTGAGCTTGGAATCAAACGCATCCAAAGGTACTAAACCTGAGCTTGGAATCAAACGCATCCAAAGGTACTAAACCTGAGCTTGGAAGCAAACATATCCAAAGGTACTAAACCTGAGCTTGGAAGCAAACATATCCAAAGGTACTAAACCTGAGCTTGGAATCAAACGCATCCAAAGGTACTAAACCTGAGCTTGGAAGCAAACATATCCAAAGGTACTAAACCTGAGCTTGGATTCAAACACATCCAAAGGTACTAAACCTGAGCTTGGATTCAAACATATCCAAAGGTACGAAACCTGAGCTTGGACTCAAACATATCCAAAGGTACGAAACCTGAGCTTGGACTCAAACATATCCAAAGGTACGAAACCTGAGCTTGGACTCCAACACATCCAAATGTACGAAACCTGAGCTTGGACTCAAACAAACACGCTGCTATTCTCTTGACATCTTGTCAAGTCGTTGCTAAATAAAAGCAAACACGCCGGGTCACCGGACATAATCATCAAGTTAGCAACTCGGTTGAGGAGAGAAGAATGGGGGTTCACCCCTGGTGGATGGAACAAAAGGTACACTTGCGTATTTGAAACTACTCCGCTGGGAATGAGAGACTTAACCGAGCACACTCTGATCTGGGGTTCACCCTCAGAACCATAACGAACATCGGAATACTGCTGCACACTGCCCGCCGTAGAACTTCAACACTAAAGATATATGAAACCCTGGCCCCTGGCCATTTCCAGCTTCAGCTAGAAAAAATCTTCAAGTATTTCTGAAGATAGATGAAACTCTGGCCCCTGGCCACTCCAGATACGCTGGAGAATCTTCAAGTATTTCTGAAGATAGATGACACCCTGCCCGTCGGCTATTCCAGCTTCAGCTAGAAACAACATCCTTGGCCTTCAAGGATGTAAATTTTGCCCGTCGGCAACTCTGCAGGAGGTATCTTCGACTTCAGTCTAAAGAAATGGTCCTTGGCCTTCAAGGATACATGGCTCTGCCTTCAGGCAACTCCACCTCTGCTATAGAGCATCCGTGACTTCAGTCAGGGATATACTTCGGCCTTCAGTCCGAAAAATGAATCCTAGGTCATTCATGACCTTGGGGATAACCTCGCCCTTAGGCACCTTCGCTTCAGCTTGGGAAATCTATGACTTCAGTCAGAGAAATGGTATCCTGAGCCATTCATGACTCTACGGGGATTCAAACACTTTGCCTTCAGGCAAAACTCCGCTTCAGCTGGAGAAACATCTTCGACTTCAGTCAGAAGAAACACTATTCACTTGATCGCAATCAATCATCACCTCAGGACAACTGACTTGGCCTTCAGACCAACACGGATCACCTTGCTATATCTACAAACTTTAGAACCTTGTCTTCAGCCATCCGTTGATTCATCAACAAGGAAATCTGAACTCACGGGAACCTTCTGATATCGCCTTCGGGCGTTTTACGAAGTCAATCTTCAGATTAGACATCACTGTTGGAGCAGACATATCACGCTGCTAAGGACTACAAGAATCATCTTAAACAAACAAATCCGTCAGGCACCCTCAAGAATCATCTTGAACCGATAACCATTCTGGAGACTTTATTCTGCGGGGTATTCCAGGGATCTTCCTGGGCAATTCTTGCTGGGGACGCTACTGGGGAACTCAAGAATCATCCTGAGCAAACCATTCGGGAAGCTGCACCGAGATCTTAAGAATCACCTTAAGCATACGACTCTGCTGAGGGATTCGAGGATCATCTCGAACTGAAGACTTCGCTGGGAGTCTCAAAAATCATCTTGAGCGAGCGTCCGTGGGGATTACACCGGGGTCTTAAGAATCATCTCAAGAAAACGACCTTGCTGGGGAGAACGTCAGGAATCATCCTGAGCAACCGATCCTTCGGCCGAACACCTGTAAGGCAAGAATGATAGCAACCTGGATCATGCTTATGATGCGTATGCTTCTACGCCATGCCCCACACGGTGGGAATGATATGCGTTTATGCTAAATGCTGTGCGATTATGCACAATGCTATGCAATGTTAAATGCTATGCAGTGTTAAATGTTATGCAGTCATGCACAATGATGCGATCCCGTCAGCAAAATAAATGCCGAAGGGGGAAATCCTCCTGTCGAGGAGAAAGAACTACTTAGACAGAGGAATCATCCTGCTGAGGAGAATGTGGACACGCCAATATCAATCGGCCTCCGCCTGGGGAATTGATCTTCCGGTTGACTGCTGCAGGGCAAACAACTTCAGCTGACTGCTGCAGGGGACGAAGCTTTACGAGAACCCGAACCTGCTGAAGGAAAGCGATGTCAATCGCGGGAGCGAACTGCGTGGCCGCCATTGCTACTTTTCTGGGGATGACCACTCTGTGGGGAAACAACTTCAGCTGCTCCACACTCCACTGGGGAAAAACCAATCATGATCTGATCAACTCCCAAGGACTCGGCTCTCTTGGACATCTGCAAACTCGGCTGAGGCAGGAGAAGTCATTCTGCTTCGCTGGAGAGAGCGCGACTCTGGGGAAATACAACATCAGCTGTTCAATGTTCTGCTAGGAAAACCACTCACGGTCTCACCTGCTTCCAAGGATTCTGCTTTTCTGCGGACTCAGCCGGGGAGAGAAATCATTCTACTTCACTGGAGAGTACGACCCTGGTGAGGAATTTTAATTTCGCCGGGGAAGAAAGAATCATCTGACTTCGGGGGAGAGTACAATTCTGCAGAGGAATACAACATCAGTTGTTCCAACACTCTACTGGGGAAGAGGGAATCATCCAACTTCAGAAGAGAACATAACTCTGGTGGGGAATCTCAATTCCGATGGAGACTTCAGTCTGGCACCATTAGTTACTGCATAATTCGGTATACGAACAGCTTCCTGCGAATCCTGCACTTGTGACCCGGTGCTGGGGAAAGACACCCTGCTGCGGCGACTTTACTGGGAAAACACGAGCCTTGGCACCCGAACACTTCTATGAAATCTGCACTTGTGACCCAGTGCTGGGGAAAGAAGACATCATTCTTCGGTGCTTGACTCAGCTGATAAGGTGACGTTCCTTCAGGATGCGTCTGCTTGGGGAAGAGAATCGTCTCTGCCCGGGGAGACATATCAATGCTCACTATCCTGCGTTCAGATTCTACGGAGGAGAGACTACTGAACTCTGCTGGAGAAGGAGGGCTCGCCCTGCTTCGGGGATATCAATCCTGGTTTGCTGAGGGTAATCTTGACCCTAATCTGATAAGGGGTAAACGCCATCTCAATTTGCTGCAGTCTCAAACTGTACAGGGGGAACAACCTCAAACCGTACATCTCTGCTGAGAAACAATCCTGGTTCAACAGCGTCAACACAGGGAATACAGGCTACCAATCATGGAGTCAAGTAACAGGTTATGCTGTAGGTTAACGACCCAATGACCGCAAGGCTTCTTCAGAAGACTCTGGCTTTGGCAGGGTAATGACACGATTCCCCGATACTCAATTCTTGCTAGGGTGAACAAACTCATTTGAACAACTTGCCCCAGCGCAATTCAACCTGCCCCAATCCGACCTTTGGGAATAATTCATTCTGAGCCGAAAACAGCTGGCAACAAGACAATCCTCAGGTGGCTTGCCCCAACATCTGCACAACGGGAGGATTCATCCTCCACTAATCAACTCTCAGCATGGTCAGCTTCAATATCTCTGAAGTAGTTTGCCCTTGAACGAGCGATGAGCGACTCAACATGCTCTGATCGAACACTGGAGGGATCTGCCCCGAATCGCAAGAATTATGGATAACTGCCTCTGGTTGGGTTTCGAGAAGATTCACTTCCGGCCAACTGCTTCTTGCATGAACTGCCCCATAATTAACTGATGCTCCGGGACTTGTCCTCAGACAAACTGATTCCAAACTCGCTGGAAGTCATTGCCCCAAATTCACAGGGCTTCGCAACATACCATTCTGACCCAGACCTCTGACGATTCAGTCCTGATTGACTATTCCCTGTTGAAGTCCCTTCATGTCAGCTACCAACCTGCAATTGAAATTGTTTATTCACGAATGGTAATTTTAATGCAGTGTTCCTGCAAATTTCGAAAAAATGTTGTACTGTCACTCATTTACGTGTCATGCTAGTGAGTGACGAATGAACTCAAGAGTTCAAACGTAGTGCTGATGTAATCGGTGAAAATGCAATAAGGATATGATTAGCAAATCGTGAAGGAGTCAGGTTACTCAACCTTATCGTAATGCGCTCTCAAAATAAACCCTGCCTCAATTAGGTCTTTTAAGGGTTGTATCGTGGTCGGGTTCACGGTTCGTGAAACAAAGGATATTTGGCTCAAATTATGATTTGTACCCACCCCTTCTACGTGATGTTCTCCGATCCTAAAGTCCAGTTAACTTAGCTCGAGCGCTCGCCTCTTCGAGAGGTATGTTGAACATTTGGGAATAACTGGTTAAAGAACTCACAAGGTGTTTCGGAGTGACAGTTACTCCTTTTTCGTTTTCGGTGTCTGTGTCTACACGACTTCGTCCTTGTTCGAGGATTTTTCTTTTTTATAATCCTTTCTTTTTCATTCTTTTGTTTTGATTCCCTTATTTTTGCCTGGACTGACTCCTTTTGAGTTCTTTTCGATTTTTCTTTTGAAGTCCAGCGGGATGCCCTGATTTTTGCCTAAGTATTTGCTTTCTAGCTTTTCTTTTTTGCTTAGCGGGCTTTCTTATTCCTTTTTTCTTTTGGAACGAGTCGTGCGACACTGGTTGTCTTGATTGCTCCGAAAGGATTGTAACTGTCTCACTCCTGATTGGTGAGGTTTAACCATTGTGGTTGATGAGGTACGACCTCTGGAGAGGAGTATGATGTGATTGGTCCTCGAAGGACAACACTCCTCTATAAGACTTGAACGCTCGATCAAGCTAACTGACAACTACCCTGCCCCGGGTTAAGATGTAAGGGTTTAACAATCCGAAAGAAACTCCTACTCCTCGGCTCGAAGTGGTTAACAAGGGATTCTCTTCCTTATCTCTCCGGTGTTTAGGGGATTTGAAACAATGCCTTGTACGTCATCGGCAAAGTTTTATCTGAAAGCAATACGATCATCGGTTATGAGTATTCAGTTTCATCATCCTCCCTCCGCTCATTGCTAATCATAGTAAGAAATCGGAGTAGATAAAATGCAAGTGTCAGTGTAATGCAGTAAATGAGTGACAACGACATAATTAGTTCAGAAAAAATGCATAGTCACTTTATTAACATTACCATTCGAAACATACAATGTTTAATAGCAAGTAGTAACTAACAGAAAAGAAACTACAAATGCAAATGGTAAAAAGTCCGAGGACTGCCAATGTTGAGGACGTCTGCCTGTCTGGATCACTGGCTTCTGGAAATAACCCTCTGATTCTGCGAGCTCAAACAGCTGAGAGGTTGTCACGTACAACCAAAACTCCGTCTGGAAAGGAAATACACCCTTTGTCGATCAATTGTTGCACTTTCGCCTGGAAAGCCTTGCAATCTTCAGTTGAATGCCCCGGAGATCCACCATGGTAACCGCACTGAACATGAGGATTGTACCCTGGAGGATAAGGCTCTGGCACGGGCTTGAGAGCTTTCGGTTCCACCAAGGAATTCTGAATCAACAGTGGAAGAATCTGGCTATACGGCACAGGCACTAGATGAACAGGAGCATTCCTTTGTTCTAAGTGGTTGCGAGGCCTCTTGTGATCCTGGTGCTGGTATTCTGTCCGCCCAAGAGTAAGAGGTCGTCGTTTCTGCATGGCAACGATCTCTTGTTTAGGCGCTTGCGTCCTCGAACTTGATCCAGGTAGAAACTGCGAGCGAGGCGGTTCAGTCACCAAAGGTTGAGGGACGTATTCAAGATCTTTCTCGGCTTCGGGCAAAGGAATAGAATCATTCACTTCTTCTGCAGGGTACGGGATAAACTTTCCTGATGCTCTCATGCCGCCCGACACAAGCCTAATTGTCCTCGAGTCAATAAGGTCTTGAATCTTATTCTTGAGAGCCTTGCACGTTTCAACATGGTGCCCCGGCGCTCATGAGTGGAAATCACAACGTATGCTGAGATCAACGTCTGGTGACACATCATTTGGCGGATCTGAGGTCCGAAGCTTGAGAACACGGTTCTGAACCAACAGTGGCAACAGCTGGGCATAACTCACAGGTAGTGGGTCCACAGCTCTATCAAGTAGCTTCTTCCTTTGATTATGACCTTCCGTGTTATTCTGAGATGCCCGGCGCGGCTGCTGACGAGACAGGTCTCGAGCTTCATGCTGTGTAGAGGATCTATGAGGTCCACTTGGCTTCAGCACAGGTGGCACTAACGGTAACGGAGGAAGCACTCTGGTCTCCTCCTTGGGTGCTTGACCACTTTCCTTATTTAGCATACTCCTCACCACTCCCATGAGAAAGCTCAACTGATTCTGCAGCTGCTGATTCTCTTCTCTGAGTACTTGCTGGTCCAGACGCACCGCCTGTATGTCATTCATGACCTGCCCCAGCTGGCTTTGGATTTTCCCCAGTTCAGCTTGTATCTGCTCCATTAGTCTGAGCTGCTCGATTCTGAGTCAAACCTACAAACACAAAGGGTTAGAAGACAAGTCCCGGCTTCTGCCATGCAAGATGAATTATGCTAATGCCATGGGTGTCTGTACGTTTAGGAGATCACCCCTAATTCTGGTGTCAATGTGGCAACATAGTGTCAATGCAATGATAAGACTGGATCCATTCATGGAAGAAAATATCTCATATTGCTCGGGACACCAGAATCAGGGTACGGAACGCGCCGGCAGCACAGACACATGCTAATGGAATGCAAACATGAATATGCGAGCTAATGCAAAATGCAGTCACGCAATGATATATCCAGGTGGCTGCTGCGGAGATTCGGTATCAACAGTCACTGATGAGAAGGAAACCCCGGTGTAAACCACTGATCTGATCTGCTGAGAATAACCATCTGATAGGATCGAGATCAAAATTCTGCTCTGTCAAGAGTAAGTGCCTGATAATAAGGACCCGGGATGTATGATCAGAAAACGTCTGTTGATGAAGTCTTCAGACCCCAAATCAAAAATCTGCCCTTTCAAGAACAAACACACAGCTGCTGATGAGATCTTCAGACCCCACTCAAAATCTGCCCTATCAAGGACAGACAACAACTGCCGATGAGATCTTCAGACCCCACTCAAAATCTGCCCCATTCAGGACAAACCTCTGATGACAATATCCTGATCGAAACCTGCTCTATAAAGAACAGACATACACCCGATGATAAAATCCTCTGATCAAAAACCCGCTCTGTCAAGAACAGTCAAATCTGCCACCGAGAACCGTGATACCAACATAACTGATTCACTGTCAAGAAAACCAGGTAGTCTGGAGGTATAAGTTTCCTGCAATATCCCAATCCCACTCACAGGTATGGACCTAATCCACGGACAAAGGTACGGCATCCTATGCGGTCATCAGTGTCACAGACTTTCATGAGTGACGATACGATTCCCAGAAGGAGTGGCATCGTCAAGTCATGAAGAGGCCTCACTTAGCTGACTCCCAAATGATCGGTCCCCAGAGTCGACAATCCTCACGTCTGGACTCCCCTCAGATCCTCAGGACCGGAAAGGAGCACCTCTGCAAGAATCTCGTCTGAGCGCAGATTTTCGTAGGGAATTGTGCCTGCTCAGTAGACAGGTTCGTCTACTACTTCTCCGCAACTATATCTAGGTGTGTACTCAAGCCCAGGTCCGGCTTTTCACTCACAGTGACATCCCTCTCCCACAGCAGCACAGATAATCATATCAAACTGGAAATAAAATGCGGGAAATAAAATGCGGGAAGTAAAGTGCGGGAAGTAAAAATGCGATAAATAAACGCAACCCAACAAGCAAACACACAAACGATAGGATTGACTCGCGTAGGGGATGGGAAACGGTCCCAGCATAAGGGATGGGAAAAGTCCCTAGATGCTTTAAATCCCCAGCAGAGTCGCCAGCTGTCGCTTACGCGAAAAATAAGGTGCCGGTAAAACAGAAGAGTCGCCATCTTTCGTTATTTATCCCTCAGAGCGGGAAAGGAAACGATCAGAAAAACCTGACGAAAAAGGGTAAGACAAGGTCGTCGCAACCATTGTCTGGGTTCGGGAGTCGGTTACGCAAGGGGAAGGTATTAGCACCCCTCACGTCCGTCGTACTCGACGGGATCCTCGCTTGTTTGTTTACTTGGACGGGTTGGTTATAATCTATCTACCTATCAAGGCTGGCTGAAAAAGAAAAGAAAAATGACTCGGCAAAGCGTCGCACTTTATGCCTACGTATTCCCGTCTGGAACGAGAAATCAGAGTCAACGTAGTTCGGCTAACTACGGGTGAAGATGGGGAAGGTTGCTCGCTAGGACATCGCGTCCTATGCCTACGTACTTTCATCTGGTATGAAAGATCAGAGCAAACGTAGTTCGGGAAACCACGGGTTATCTCCTGAAAGAAGCGTTTTTTATTGTTTGCGATCTCAACCGCACTAGAGACTATGACCTGAGAGTGAATGCGTCGCATGTCACCCAAAGGGTACCATACTAAACATCCAATCTCAGATAGCTTAAGGCTCGTAACGTACGAAAGAAATCATTCATGATTACTGTATCTTAAACTGCTTCGAGATGAGAAGAGAACAGGCCCAACTAGGAGGGAGACTATCAAGTCCTACTGTTGTCATGCCATGGATTCATCCTATGGTTGAGGTTTGAACAGGGAACTCCTAGATGTTGTCATGCATAGGTTTCAACCTAAAAGTCTATCATCAAATCCTCATCAGAAGAAATGAGAGTCCTAAGGGATCATGTCAATGATACACCAAAACAGACAAAAGCATCAACTTTAACAGTAAAATGCATGCAATGCAAGTGAGGGAGGAAATGTGTGTGGGGCTTCAGCCTCCACAAGCTCGTCTCGACCTCAAGCCAGTCATGAAATAACAGCAATCATACTGAAAATAAACAACATGCTATCAAGCAATAACAGATAAAAGAAATGAAGTGCCATCAGGCAAACAAATCACATGCTTGAGAAAGAAAGATTCTACTCTCTAATCCTAACCCTAACACAGAATCCTGATCAAATCTAAGCAAGGCCCTAAAGCAAAACCCTAACCAAAAAAGACAATCCCAGTCTTCAAGCTTCAGAACAAGCTTACCAAAGAAAGGGAGCTAAGTAAGCAGACTCATAGTGTCTTCCTCAGGAAAGCACTAGGAGGTGTATACTCAGGAGTCATATCCTATGTGGCTCAACCACTGTGATCAGTTTACATTCCTCCTCAGGAGAAACTAAACTCACAAGCAGGCTCCAACATCACTGGATATTTAGAAAATCCTATATGAACTAGTGGAACTAAATGAACAGACTCATAGGACCTTCCTCAGGAAAGTACTAGGAGGCTTCCACTTAGGAGTTGTATCCCATGTGGCTCAACAACATGTGATCAGTTTACATTCCTCTTCAGGAGAAATTAAACTCACAAGTTGGCTCCAACATCATTGGATACTTGAGAAATCCTAGATAAACTAATGGAACTAAGTGAATAGACCCATAGGACCTTCCTCAGGAAAGTACTAGGAGGCTTCCACTTAGGAATTGTATCCCATGTGGCTCAACAACAGGTGATCAGTTTACATTCCTCCTCAGGAGTAATTAAACTCACAATTTGGCTCCAACATCATTGGATACTTGAGAAAGAGGTGAGAAGAAAGAATGAAAGTCATTCATAGTGCCTTCCTCAGGAAAGTACCATGAACTTCCTTCAAACTTCAGGATCTCAAACCTCACAGACAGGGAATAAGCTCCAAGCTCTGGGTCTCTGAGTCTTGATCTACAATCTTCTCTTCATCATGCTCTCCAACAAGGTCTTCAAGACAACACAAGCCCCACAACAAATCCCCCAAAATAAACCCCAGAGATGAACAGATAACCACAGGACAGACAAAATCAATAGGCAACTTCAGAAAATACCTGAAAATACTAAACCAAGGGGGAAAAATCCAACAATTATTCACAAGGGTCTACAATATCTATCCATAACATCCACATATGCCTCTACCCAAAAATCAAGACAAAACTATCTAAAGAAAATGAATTTCCTCACCTATGCACAACATAAACCCTAATTAGACTATCCTAAGTTCAATTCAACTAAACTAATCAAATCTTAATCTAAAAATCTAGTAATAAATCCAGGGGAAACTACATTAAATTATCTAACTATGCCAAAAAGAATGGCCCTAAAAGCCTAAGGGAACTATCCTAATTAAATTCTACAAGTTAAGGTACTAACTAAAAAGAATTAAATGCACTATTTAAAAGAATATTATACAAAAAATTCTAAACTAAAAATAAAATCACATTTTTATTTTTATTAAATGCTACACATTAATATCTAACACCACAAAAAAGAATGGGCAAAAAATCAATTTCTAAATGCATGAACAAAAATTTGCAAAATCATGTATGAAATGAATGATTAAAAATGTGCATTTATTTGTAAAATATGAGAAAAATACCAATTAAAATATAAAATGCAATTTTTATATTTTATAAAATTCTGGACATTTTAATGAAAATGTTAAAAAAAGAATGAGTTAAAAATATGCATTTTTCATTTAATTATGAATTTTTGAAGTTTAATAAAATCTAGGCCGCAAGATCAAAGTCAAGTCAACAATTGAGATGCAATCCAAGGGTTGTGGTTCATCTTCTTCAAAGAAACCCTAACCTTCATGAAAACTCCATTTCATGCATGAAACTTCCAACGATCCGTTCTCCCTCCTCAAGCCATGAAACAGCACGAAATTAAAATCAAAAATGATCCTCTTCTCGCCCTCTACACAGCCATGGCTTTATCTCATCTTGAAACTCTCTCTAACATTCAAACCGACAACAACAAGGCATGGGTACCACCATGAAACCTTACTTTTCAACTCTAACCAACCTTGAAAATAAAGATACCAATGTGTTCCTCTTGCTTCCATGAGTATACTAAACTATGATACATGCATTAAAACCTCATATTTCAAGCTTTCTTGACCAACCAAGAATTGACACCACATCTTGAACCTCCATGGATTGACCTTAAACTCACCATAAATGATCCTTAAGTGGTCTCTATCTCATATAACTTAACAATTGACCCTAACAATGGCTAATCTTGGTGATTGGAATCAAAACGTATTCTTACCAAATGGATATGGTGATGGTTGCTATCCCTTGTTTCAGCCCTTGCCACTTGTGCCAATTGATCCTTGGATGATGGTGATGATGCTGGTGAAGAGAAATCGTGTTTACACCTCTTGAAAATGCCAATTCGAAGCTTCACGCCACTTGGAGTGATGGAGAAGAACTCACAAACCAGCCACGAATTCTGTTCAATATTGCATGGTTTCCTCTCTACAATGATGGAGGATGATGATGATGATGAAAGATCTCACTATTAATGGAGTTTTGGTAAAGATTGAAATGAAAATGCAATTTGGAGTTTATGGATCAAAGTGTAGCATGCATGCATAAAGAATCACCAACCATGGCATGATCTCACCCTTGGGTATTTATGGAAGTGAAAGGAAAGATCTAGAACATATGAGAAGCTTTTAAGGAAGTTCTAGAACTTCTCACGTAATGAGAAATTCAAAAATACTATTTTTAGTAAATCTCATAAAACTCATGATAAGTCTTCAAAATACCCTTATATGAGATGTACATGTGAGAACAAGGCATTTTATGCAAAATTAAGGCTTTGGCAAACAATTTCTCATGGTACCTTAAAGTGCAAGAAACAAATTTACAAAGGAAGTCCAATTTTTAAGCCTAAACTCAAAAATGTGGATAAACCATTGTTTCCAAAATGTTGTTTCCAATCAAAATCATCTATCATATGCCCCATTTTGGATTTGTAGATCTCTCAAACCAAAATCCCATTTCAACTTTTTTAACTTATAAGCCCTTTTTAGTTCATTTTGACCATTTTAAAATATCCATGCTCCATGCATTTCCAAACTCTCAAGACCTTCTTTCTAGACTTAAAATCACATTTTGAACAACTTTCATGTTTTGAGTTTTTCCATTTGAGGCTTGGAAATAGGAGATATGACATTTTCTTAAAAATGACCTATAACTGACAAATGACCAAAATACCCCTGTCTTGTTCAAACCATAAGTTGAGTTCCACAAATCCTATCAAGGATTTCTACCACTCAAATTAAAGCTAAGAAGATTCCCTTCAACATTCATGTTGACCAAGAGATCATAGGAATCATCCTACTAGGGCAAAAGTTATCTGCAAGTTGGGTGACTTTCAAGGACCCAGATTCACACACCTCAGCTGACCTGTAATTTGTCAAAACCATAACTTGAGCTCTGTAACTCCTATCAAGGACTTCCACCACTCAAATTAAAGCTAAGAACAAGATCTACAACATTCATGTTGTGGGGAAGATGAGATATCAATCACATCTAGAGCTAAAACTGCCTGGAAAGTAGGGATCAAACTAGGGTTTTTTCACTGACAATCCTCAGAAACCCTGACTTGAAACTTCTCAAACTCCTCAATCATGATGAATTGATCTAGGAATCATCTTTATAACACCTCTATGCATCATTCCATGATCTCATGGCCCTTGGATTAGGTCTCAACCTTCTCCAAATTTTCAGTTATCCTAGGGTTGACCCAGTCAAAACCCTAATTCTACCATTCATGGTTGAATCTTCTGAACTCTTGCACAATGACTTCTCTGGGCTTCATGATGGCTATCAAGACATCTCATAGGCTTTCTCAAAACATCAAGTTCATTCTCAAAGTCTCAGAATCATCTGAGGAGCTCCCACAACTCTCAAGCTATGAAGCACACAAACCTGATTTCAACCCATTCCTCTGAGGATCTCTTGAACTTTCTGATGAAGGTATCCATTTTCAAACACTCAATGAATAAATAATTGTTGGTCAAATTTTGGGGTGCAACAGTTGGCATTTGAAAAATTATGAAAATATGAGAAGAATCAGTATTTGAAAGTGATTAAGATTGAAGGGGTGTCTCATACTTCAGTATTGAAAGATAAAGTTGCACTTGATGAAATAGTTGGTGAGATTAGTAGAATTAATTCTAATGTTCAAATTGGTTTGAGTAATGTTTCTTTTGTTATTTCTGATGCGAAATGATTACAGACATGTGTATACAGTTTAGTATAACATCCCCCATGTTTTGGAGTTCCTTGCCATGTTGTCTTTATGTTATCTCTTTTAATATTACAAGGGCTGCGGGCAACTTCATAAATGATTCATATGGTTCCTTATTGCCTATTTTTCAACTTGGGTTATCTGAGCTATGATCATGCATATTGAATATTACATCTCCCAATTTTGTAGTTTCTTGCCTAGTTGTTTTATATTTACACGATATAGAGTAACACTAACAAATTTATTATTGATTTGTATGGTTTCTTATATGGATTGGGCCTGACATAGCTTGTTTTTTCCAGCTCAATGCGGATTGGTTTCTGCCTACCGAGGCATATCTCAAGCGAACACTGATCCAGAAGTTGATTTCTGAACTTATGGAAAACCATGGTTCACGTGAAATCTCGTCCTCAGACGGTAGATCATGATTGCTGTACTAAGGATATGAGTGCCCTGCTTTCCAACTCTAATATATCAGGGCATTTTTTTGTGGAAAAAATTTCAAAGAGGTACTCGTTGCATGTTATTTTTATTTTAACTTAGTTTATAGAATATATATACTTTAGAGTTCCAAAGTTGTGAAGGTCTACAAATTATGTATTTAATATCTGGTTAACTGAGTTCACACAAGAAGTAGCAAAACCGAAGTGAACTCTTGTAGAACTGAGGCTTGATTGAGTTTCTTTCTTCATGCTTTTCATCTTTTTAAGCACTTGTAGAAATCGTACAACACTTAAATATCTAATGTTTTGAACTTGTAAGGTTGAAGTTATGATTATGCGTAAACAGTGACTAAATGTTTATGATTCAAAAAAACTATAGACAATTCAGTGAGTCTGTTTTGTTCATTCTGTTTTTTATTGTTGTTGTATACATATAGGAGATAATGGGGGTAGCAGTACTCGCAACCTGATGCAACAAGTTGACCATGTCCAATTATTACAATAGAATGACAAACACTGAGTTGAATATTGATGCTAATGTATAGTTTCATGTCTTCAAAACTCTGCAAGGATATTGGAAGCAACTTTCTACTAGTTAAGGAAGAGTATTTGACACACTATGCATATTGGAAGCAACATCATGCACTAGTGGAGGAATCACATTTTACACAAGTTTGATAGAAATTGAAAAAATTCTAAGATAAGCATAATTAGATGATTAGGATCATAGAATAATAGGAATTTTGTAAATTAGTTATAAGACATAATGAATCATACATCTATTGTGCAGTCACTTTTTATCAGTGTAACATTTTCTGCATTTCCATTTTGTTATCAATGTAACATTTTCTGCACTGTTTGTTTGTAATTTTTTTTTAATATAATGCAATGAAGTCATTTATTTCATTACAATTTTCTACTCTATCATATTTTTAATATTGTTTCCCAAGTTTTAATATTGTTGTTAGTTTATGGGAAGTTTCTATGCAGTTTCCTCTTGTTGATTGGTCAGAATATTGAATTCCCTCCACTTCATCAAGCAAACCCTTCTAGCCCTTTTGCTTCTACCAGTTCGCCTCTTTCCTTACCTCACATAACCTCATCAGAAAACCTCTTCCGATACAGCCTAAGTCATCTACAATGTCTCAACATCATACCTCCATCCCTTCCAAGCCCGACTCTGCTCAGCACAAGAGCATCTCTCTGGACAATGTGATAAATGTCATTCCTCTAAGTATGACTTTGGAAGAGGTAGTGAAGGCCAAACTTCATTTCCTTCACATGCAGAGTAAAAAGGTAAGAATTCTGAATCCTCCATAAACAACAATAACAAAATGAAGGACTCTACATATAAGGACAGGTATATAGATGATCTGGTCTCCAAACTATTACATGAAGGTTGTGAAGTACAAGGGATAACCATTCCCCTGTTTAGGGTAGATCCATCTCCACGTCACAATGAAAGCCATGAAGATGACTCTGAGTGTGTCTCTGCTAAGTCTATCCCTAACACAGAGAACCTATAAAATCTAGCTAATTCTATGGTACAGGAGGAAGGTCTGGTTGATGACCAACATGATGAAACCAAGAGCTCAGAAAATGAGAAGGACTTGGATGAAGGACCTTGCAATGAGGTAAATATTGAAGATGGGTCATCAGATGATGAACTCATCAAGAATGCCGCTCCTGGTGTAGCCAAAAAACTAGCAGCCAGGAAAGGAAAAACTGGTCTTAAGGAAAATCCCTCCAAAAACCAAAGAAAAAGAACTCCTGCTGGTCCTTCTAAATCTTGGAACAAGGCATCAACTGCATCCAAGAGAAGCAAAGTTATTAATAGTAACTCTGAGTCTGATGGTGATGTTATGAGAGATGTTCCTAACATCTTCAATGTGAATAAATCCTCAAGTAAGAAAACTCTGAAACCCATGCCAGCTGCCCCTCTAGACAATATCTCCTTTCATTCCATTCACAGTGTGACAAAATGGAGATATGTCTATCAAAGAAGAATAGCCCTTGAGAGAGACCTGGGAGAGGATGCCTTAGAAATCAAAGAGGTAATGGATCTTATCAACAAGGCAAGACTGATCAAAACAGTAGCCGGTTTTTCAAAATGCTACGAAGGACTGGTGAAGGAGTTTATTGTCAAGATACATGATTCAATCTCAAAAAGGGACAGCAAGGAGTTCATGAATGTATTTGTCAGAGGAAGGTGTGTGTTGTAACGCACGTTCATTTTAAATTAAATTATTTATGAATTGTTGGTGTGCCTTTATGTGGGAGTGTGTCTGAGAGCGTTGGTGGGTGTCCTTAAAGTATAGAAAATCATTTAATAAAATATAGAGTTTAATAATAATATAATATAATTAATAATGATGATAATTTAATTATTATTATTATTATTATTATTATTATTATTATTATTAGTGGATGGAATAAGTGAAATAGAGGAGTTATTAGAGAGGTTGTGGGGGGAAAAGAGGAAAAACACGATAAACTGCTCAGAACCAAAATTAAGGAGAAAGGTTGAGGAGAAAGGGCAAAAGGAAAAAAGGAACGTGGCTGGGGGGAAATTGAGAACAGAGGAATTAACCGCCGGAGAGAATTCAAGGTAGTTGCAGAAGAGTCACCGGAGAGCAAACCGGAACCGGGAGTTTAGAGTTGTCCTCAATCTAAAGGTAAGGGTGGGGTTCAATTCTATAATTATGGGTATGATCAATTTCATGACAGGAATTGAATCATGGGGTTAATTTTTGCGAGTTGGTAATATTAGGGATAATGCTCGCCGGTGCCTGAATTAGTGTTTTATGTCATTTAATTATGTGTAATAATATTTGGAAACGGCGCCGAAACGCGCTAATCTTTACTAGTTGAGAGAATGTTGTTATTATGCTCTTACTTGATTTGATATGAAAATTGTGGTTATATGATGCGGATGAAATTGCGATGTTTTCGGTTATGGAAAATTTGGTTGTAGGCTTAATGCCTTGTTGCATAGTTGTTGTGGTTGTGTTGTAGTCCATAATAGATGCATCCCATAGCATATCATCCTTGGTTGTGCCTGTATTGGCGTTGGTTGTGCCTGTATTGGCGGCCTATAATGGCAGATAAATTTGGTTGTGGAGTTTTGCTCCAAATTGGTACCACATGCATATGCATAGTTGAGTCGCATAGTGTCGTGTCATTATGTGTTTGCAAGTAATGATGAGTTGCTAAAATTTTCTTGCTAATTGTTGTGAATATGAATGATGAATTTCCTGGTAGTTCGTTGTGATAATATTTGGAGAACTGCGAGAATTATAATGCTGTGATATGATCCTGACATGAATTTTATCATGCCTTATATTATAATTTTGATATCTCACCCTTTACATTGTATGTTACCTCCGTTGGTGGTAATTTGCAGGTAACCCAGAATAGAGTGTCGCTTTTCGTTTAAGGTCGTTGGTCGCTCTGACACGTAGCACTCTTGGGGGGATGAACGATTAATGTTATTGCTTTTAATTGTTTTCTTTGTTGCTGAATTTTATTAAGTACTTTTCTTTAAATTGATTGCTTCTGATAGTGCCAAATGTTGGTTGTACGCACTAGACCGATGAATCGGTAGGACTGATTTCGTGGTCGAGAACTAGTTGTTTTTGTGAATTGATGCCAGATAATTACTTGCTGAATTTTAATGGAATTTAGTTGCAGACTTTTCTGGTCTTGCTTTGGTTTATTATAAATGTTGGAAGTGTATTAAATTCCGCTGCAAAATAACAGGTTGTCTTGTAATTGAGATGCTAAGCAAGTTATCATTGTCTGTTCATCCGATGATGTGCTATGTATGTTACTAAATGATGGTGTTGTAGGTGTGTGTGGTCTGTTTAAGTTGAAAATGTGATGCCCAGGTTTTGTGAGTGTGACGACTGTCACCACTCTATCACGGTCGTCATGATCATCACGATCATCATGACCATCACGGTCGTGACGGTTCCATCATGATCGTCACTTAGCCATTTTTTGGTGCACTCTGATTGTTAATTTCTTGTTTATCTGTTGGGTTAGAATGGGGTGTTACATTAGTGGTATCATAGCAGGTCGTTCCATCCGACCAAGTTATCGAGTCAGTCGTCGTGTCTAACAATTGAGTATTGTTGTTTGCAAAATCTGACTACTGGTTGTTGCAGTTTAAGTTGAAATGGCTGGAAGGAATGATGCTGCAATTGTTGCTGCTCTGCAAGCTATAGCTAATGCTATGGAAAATCAGCCGAATCCTGTTGGAGATGCTAGGTCTCGCAGTTTGGCAATGTTTTAGTGGGAGAATCCACCTACGTTCAAGGGTAGGCACGAACCTAATGGTGCACTAGACTGGTTGAAGGAAATGGAGCGAATCTTTCGTGTGATGGATTGTACTCCAGCACAGAAGGTTCGTTATAGGACTCATATGCTAGCAGTTGAGGCTGATGACTGGTGGCTAGAGACTCGTTCGGTATTGGAAGCTGCAGGTGAGGAGGTCACTTGGACTGTATTCCATAGGGAATTTATGAAGAAGTATTATCCGGAAGATGTCCGTGGTAAGAAAGAGATCGAGTTTCTTGAACTGAAGCAAGGGGAAAAATCTATTACCGAGTATGTTGCGAAATTCAAAGAGTTGGCTAAGTTTTATCCGCACTACAACACAGAGACCGCTGAGTTCTCCAAGTGTATCATTTTTGAGAATGGATTGAAGTCTGAAATCAAGAAGGCAATTAGGTATCAGAAGATCCGTGTTTTTGATGTGTTGGTTGAAAGCTGTAGAATTTATGAAGAAGATAGCAATGCTCATTACAAGCTGTTGAGTGAGAGGAGAGGCAAGTCGCAGCAGAATCGCGGTAAGCCTTATGACCCTCCAGTTGGCAAAGGGAAACAGAGAGCAACTGATGACAAGAAAACTAGTAAGGGAGATGCTCCTGCTGGTATTGTTTGCTATAAGTGCGGGAAACCTGGTCCTCAGAGTAATGTGTGTAACTCTGGATTAGTGAGATGTTATCGTTGCAGGGAGCTGGGACACGCTATTGCTGAGTGCAAACGCAAGGGTATGGTTTGTTTCAACTATGGTGAGGAGGGACACCTGCGTGACAAGTGTCAGAAGCCTAAGAAAGAAAAGACTGGTGGAAAGGTGTTCGCTCTATCTGGGACTCAGACATCCAGCGATGACAGACTCATTGAAGGTACTTGTTTCATTAATAGTACTCCTTTACTTGCTATTATTGACACTGGTGCTTCTCATTGTTTTATTGCTGCTGATTGTGTTGAACGTTTGGGTCTTGTGTTATCTCACATGAATTGGGAGATGTTAGTTGAGACTCCAGCTAAGGGATCAGTGACTACATCTCTGGTATGTTTGTATTGTCCTCTATCAATGTTTGATAGAGATTTCCTGGTTGACTTAGTTTATTTGCTACTAAGTGGGATGGACGTAATTTTAGGTATGATCTGGTTAGAGTATAACTGCGTTCATATTAATTGCTTTGATAAGTCAGTGCGGTTTTCTACTCCTGAGGAGGAGGGAGCCCGTTTAGCAACTACAAAACAGATGAGGCAGATACTGCTAGAAGATGCTCAGGTGTTTGCGTTGGTGGCATCATTATCCGTTGAGAATCAAGCGATAATTGATGATTTAGAAGTTGTTCGTGATTTTCCTGAAGTGTTTCCAGATGAGATTCCTGAAGTTCCTCCGGAACGAGAAGTTGAATTTTCTATTGACCTTGTACCTAGTACCAGACCTGTGTCTATGGCACCGTACAGGATATCTGCATCTGAATTGGTTGAGTTGAAGAAACAGTTGGAAGACTTACTTGAGAAGAAGTTCGTTAGACCGAGTGTGTCGTCGTGGGGAGCTCCAGTATTATTAGTAAAGAAGAAGGATGGCAGTATGAGGTTGTGTATTGATTATCGACAACTGAATAAGGTGACAATTAAGAATAAATATCCGCTCCCAAGAATTGATGACTTGATGGATCAGTTGGTTGGTGCGCAGGTGTTTAGTAAAATTGATTTAAGGTTGGGGTATCACCAGATTAAGGTAAAAGATGAGGATGTTCAAAAGACTGCATTCAGAACCAGATATCAGACAGGGTTGGAAAGGTTGCGTATCAAATGGCGTTGCCGCCTAAATTGTCGAATCTGCACAATGTATTTCATGTGTCACAGCTCCGAAAGTATATCTCAGATCTGTCGCATGTTATTCCTATGGACGATGTGCAAGTACGTGACAATCTTACGGTGGAGACGATGCCTGTAAGAATTGATGATCGGGAGGTGAAGACGTTAAGAGGAAAAGAGATTGCTTTGGTGAAAGTGGTCTGGTTGAGAGCTGTTGGCGAAAGCTTGACGTGGGAACTGGAAAGCAAGATGCGAGAGTCTTACCCCAAGCTGTTTGATCGAGGTAATTTCGAGGACGAAATTCTTTTAAGTTTGGGGAGTTTGTAATTCCCGTTCATTTTAAATTAAATTATTTATGAATTGTTGGTGTGCCTATATGTGGGAGTGTGTTTGAGAGCGTTGGTGGGTTTCCTTAAAGTATAGAAAATTATTTAATAAAATATAGAGTTTAATAATAATATAATATAATTAATAATGATGATAATTTAATAATTAGTATTATTATTATTAGTGGATGGAATAAGTGAAATAAGGGAGTTATTAGAGAGGTTGTGGGGGAAAAGAGGAAAACACGATAAACTGCTCATAACCAAAATTAAGGAGAAAGGTTGAGGAGAAGGGGCAAAAGGAAAAAAGGAACGTGGCTAGGGGGGAATTGAGAGCAGAGGAATTAACCGCCGGAGAGAATTCAAGGTAGTTGCAGAAGAGTCACCGGAGAGCAAACCTGAACCGGGAGTTTAGAGTTGTCCTCAATCCAAAGGTAAGGGTGGGGTTCAATTCTATAACTATGGGTATGATCAATTTCATGACGGGAATTGAATCATGGGGTTAATTTCTGCGAGTTGATAATATTAGGGATAATTCTCGTCGGTGCCTGAATTAGTGTTTTATGTCATTTAATTCTGTGTAATAATATTTGGAAACGGCGCCAACACGCGCTAATCTTTACTAGTTGAGAGAATGTTGTTATTATGCTCTTACTTGATTTGATATGAAAATTGTGGTTATATGATGCGGATGAAATTGCGATGTTTCGGTTATGGACAATTTGGTTGTAGGCTTAATGCCTTAATGCGTAGTTGTTGTGGTTGTGTTGTAGTCCATAATAGATGCATCCCGTAGCATATCATCCTTGGTTGTGCCTGTATTGGCGGCCTATAATGGCAGATAAATTTGGTTGTGGAGTTTTGCTCCAAATTGGTACCACATGCATATGCATAGTTGAGTCGCATAGTGTCGCGTCATTATGTGTTTGCAAGTAATGATGAGTGCTGAATTTTTCTTGCTAATTGTTGCGAATATGAATGATGAATTTCCTGGTAGTTCGTTGTGATAATATTTGGAGAAGTGTGAGAATTATAATGCTGTGATATGATTCTGACATGAATTTTATCATGCCTTATGTTATAATTTTGATATCTCACCCTTTACGTTGTATGTTACCTCCATTGGTGGTAATTTGCAGGTAACCCAGAATAGAGTGTCGCTTTTCGTTTAAGGTCGTTGGTCGCTCTGATACGTAGCACTCTTGGGGGGATGAACGATTAATGTTATTGCTTTTAATTGTTTTCTTTGTTTCTGAATTTTATTAAGTACTTTTCTTTAAATTGATTGCTTCTGATAGTGCCAAATGTTGGTTGTACGCACTAGACCGATGAATCGGTAGGACTGATTTCGTGGTCGAGAGCTAGTTGTTTTTGGGAATTGATGCAAGATAATTACTTGCTGAATTTTAATGGAATTTAGTTACAGACTTTTCTGGTCTTGCTTTAGTTTATTATAAATGTTGGAAGTGTATTAAATTCCGCTGCAAAATAACAGGTTGTCTTGTAATTGAGATGCTAAGCAAGTTATCATTGTCTGTTCATTCGATGTTGTGCTATGTATGTTACTAAATGATGGTGTTGCAGGTGTGTGTGGTCTGTTTAAGTTGAAAATGTGACACCCAGTTTTTGTGAGTGTGACGACCGTCACCACTCCATCACGGTCGTCATGATCATCACGGTCGTCATGATCATCACGATCGTCATGACCATCACAGTCGTGACAGTTCCATCACGATCGTCACTTAGCTATTATTTGGTGCACTCTGATTGTTAATTTCTTGTTTATCTGTTGGGTTAGAATGGGGTGTTGCATGTGCAATTTTCACCAGCTGTAATCAACAGGTACTTAGGGCGAGCAAATGGGGGTGAGAAGGAGTTGGTTGCCTTAGACAACCAGGTTTGCAAAGTGATCACTGCAAATCAAGTCACTACCTGGCCATCCAAAGGTAAATTGTCTACAGCATTGCTGAGTGTAAAGTATGCCATTCTTCAAAGAATTAGTGCAACTAATTGGGTGCCTACCAACCATACTTTCACCATTGCAGTTGGCCTTGGCAAGATCATTCATGCCATAGTTACCAAAGTTAACTTTGACTTTGGTCTATACATCTTTGATCAAGTTGTTAAGCACTCCACAACCAGTGCTATCAAGCTGCCCATTGCTTTCCCTTCCCTCATTTGTGAGATCATACTCAATCAATACCCTGGAATCCTGAATTCAAGTGATGTTGCCAAAAAAAGGGAACCTGCACTGCCCCTTCACTTTAAACTATTTGAAGGAAGACATGTGCCAGATATGGCTTTCACTTCTAGTGAGAGGGCCAAGATCTCTAAAAGAATGGTAATAGCAGAATTAAAGGAAACATGTAGGGAATTGGGAGAAACCATCAGGACAACATTTGCACGAAAGATCAAGTTAGAATCATTTATTCAAAGTCTTGAAAGAGATACTGCTGATGTTGTAGCTATGTCAGGTGCAGATTCTGATGACTGTGACAAGGATGTCTCAACCGATGCTCATAACATTGGTTCCAACTCTGAAGAGGAAGACGGTTGATGAGGTGGTAGCCTATTGTGTGGCTCAGGCTGATGGTTTCTGAGTTGATGATGTGCTGCTGATGTGTTTTTGTTGGTTATTTGCTTAGAATTTTTTTGTAACAGCTTGAATTTGTGATGCTCTCCATGAGCAGTTTTTGTTTGTAATGACCCTAAACATGTGTAATGTTACTCATTATGATCCATACTATTTTATTAGTTTGATCTTAATTTGTGGCTAAAAAGGGGGAGAGAGTGTTGGTAGATAACAACCAGCAGGTTAGAGATGATGCAGGTGGAAGACTTGGCTGAATTGCTGCTACAAGTGTGTTGTAGGTGTGATAATAGCTGATGCTGTTAGTGATATGTGAGCTCCTAGTTGATGATTAAGGAGTGTGTGTATACAGTTATGTGTGTTCCTTGATGGAACCTAGTAGCTCTATAGCTGCTAGTGTTGTGTGTATTTGCAGGATGATTGCAGAATGTTGTGCATCTCTTCAGGGGAGTAGCACAGGTTGTTCCACAGTAGGTGTGCTTCAGGATGTCATCCTGAATGTCATAACATCCAGAGCAGGCTGGATGAATATGTGTGACTGCAAGGTGTCTGCAGGTTTTGTACAGCTGATGTGATATGCATCAGTTGAGGTGGAGTAACTCTGATATGTTACTCAACACATTGTGACATCTGTAGTGCTGACTAACAGATGGTTATGTGTGAACAGGTTGATCCTGAGAGCTAACAATATGAGTGTGTAGACAACACTGATAGTGTGTAGCTAGTAGCTTTCATGCATGTTATGTTAGACTTCTGCTGCTTGTAAACTCTGATATGTTAACAGGGTGTTTTAGCCAAAAATTTGCCAAAGGGGGAGTTTGTAGATACTTTTGATTGACTTCATTTTATGCCAAAACATTAATGTATGAGTAAATTTCATAACTGATGTTAGGACATACATGAAGAGTGTTATGCAGGGAAAGCTAAGAGTAAGTGAACCTGAATGTCATAGTTGAATGTTATGACATTGATCGTATGACATCAGGGCGCACAGGGTTTGTTTTTCTGTTATTAGCTCAGGCTATACTTTAGGAAACAATCCAGGAAGCATAGTTATTTTAGGCAACATAACAGGTATTGCTGAGGATAACATAGAAGGCTCCTGACCTAATGATAAGTGCGCAGCTTTATGAAGAAAGGTTTATCTTGGGTAAACCAAAATTCTCTACCAAGGCCCAAAGCAGGTCTGCTACTATAAATAGCAGAAGGATCATTCCTAATGGGTAGACGCAGAGGATAGAGCTCGAAGAGAGAGCCAACAGAGAGATAAAAAGTGTATTTGTGAGTGAAGAGGTTTGCTCTTCACGTGTGTCTAGGAGTCTTAGGATTCCTTGTGTGCCAAGCAATTGTATGTTGTATAATTGCCTTGGGCATTGTGTATGAACAAGTGTGTTCATTGTGCCACTCAAAGCTTTTAAGCATGAGGGTTGTGTCACTTGATCAAAGCTGTGAAGCAAGATCAAGGTGTGTGTTTGAAGTGTATCTTCATATCTCTTTTGTAATTGGGTATTGATATCACTGAGGTGATTGAGGGGGACTGAGTGGGAAACTCTGGTCTAGTGGTCTCTAGGCTGAAGTGTCATTGGGTAGGTCTTAAGTGAAGAGTGCAAACTGGGATTGTTTGACTCTAAATTAATTCTACTAATAGTGAATTTCCTCCCTGGCTTGGTAGCCCCCATATGTAAGTGTGGTTGACACTGAACTGGGTGAACAATTACTTGTGTTATTTACTGCTTTCCATTTACATCTTATTATTAAGTGCAGTAGTCTATCTTACAGTGGATGTCATAACATCCGTGATAACATCCATCGTGTGCTTAGCAGAATTTCAATAAAGTCGACCAGTGCATCTATCATAAGGTTAGTGAGAGCAAATTCATCTTTCTCGTGCTATATGTTGATGATATTTTGCTTGCTAGTAGTGATATTGGTCTACTTCATGAGACCAAACTTATGCTCACCAAGTTCTTCAATATGAAGGATCTTGGTGAAGCATACTTTGTGTTGGGAATTGAAATACACAGAGATAGATCACATGGTGTGATTGGTTTGTCATAGAGGGCTTATTTTGATAGAGTTCTGGAGAGGTTCAATATGCAGAACTATAAGCCAGAAGATGTTCCAATTACTAAAGGAGACAAATTCAGTAAAGATCAATATCCTAAAAAAATGAAATTGAGCTGGAAGAAATGAAGGGAAAACCTTTTTGACAGTGCATTAGGCAGCCTGATGTATACTCAAGTATGCACTAGACTTGATATTGCTTTCATAGTTGGCGTCTTGGGACGATACCAGTCTAATAATGGGATGATCATTAAATTGCTGTTAAGAAAGTGATGAGATATTTGCAGAGAATTGAAGAGCATATGCTTGTTTTTAGGAGAGTTAACAACTTGGAAATAGTTGGGTATACTGACTCTGATCTTACTGGGTGTGTTGATGATAGGAAATCTACCTCTGGTTACATTTTTATGTTGGCTGGAGGTGCGATATCATGGAAGAGTAAAAATAAAACTCTTGTCGCCTCTTCTACTATGTAGGCAGCGTTTGTTGCTTGTTATGCTGTTGCTCATGCCGTTTGGTTAAGAAATTTAGTGACTGGACTTTGTATTGTTGATTCCATTGCAAAGCCACTGAAGCTTTATTGTGATAACAATGTAGTTGTGTTCTACTCTAAGAATAATAAAAATTCTAGCGTTTCTAAGCATTTAGAATTGAAGTATTTGACAGTCAGAGACCTTGTAAAGAAAAATGACATTGTTGTTAAGTACAATGATACTGATTTCATGCTAGTTGATCCCCTAACTAAGAAACTTAGGCCCATTGTGTTCAAAAACCATGTTGAGAGTATGGGCAGTGTGAGTTCTTTTGATGTACTTGGTTAGTGGGAGTTTTTTCTTTATGTCATTTTTTTATCATGATGTATTTTATTTTAGACACTTTAAGTGTTGGATTTTCAAGTACTTTCAACTTTAAGCAATTGACATTACAATGAATATTGTTATTATTATTTATCATTGTTTGTTTATAAGTCAATTGTTAAAATTGGGACTCAGTGTCATTGGGACCACAATGCCTATGGTGGACACTAGTTTGGAGTTCGAGGTATGGTTATAATTTTGAGCTCGGCATCTTCGGGACCACTATACCAGTGGTCGATGCCATATTGGAGCTGAGATATGATTTTAAGCTCGACGTTGTCTGGACCACTGTATCGGTGGTCGACGTCATATTGGAGTTAAGGCATTATGGTTTGTAAAACCATGCAATTTATTTGGCTTTAATGCATTCGATATAAATTGTTAAGGACTGACAAAGAAAATAACAGTTGGCTGTTGGATCACATTAGCGTGCTATTTTCTTGCCACACTCCACACTGATGACTAGTTGACAGAGTCCGTAGTATTTGTAACCATGAAAGGTTTTATGTCAATGAAAGATATAATAATCGTCGTGATTCAATGATGTTTGACTTTTGTTGGATGAAGTCATATTCAGATACTACACCTGGAATCATGCATTTTCTTAAAATGCCGCCGCATTTTAAGGAATTAGTCATTAACCCGAGAGTTGTTTTCAAAATGTATTTTAAAATAAAATTTATACAATTGATTTTGCCCAAGTGGAAGAATGTTAGATTTATCTAACTTTCTATAGGCTACAATCAATTATTGTTTAGTTTGTGAAAAACGGGTTAATCGTGATTCTGATGGGGATGCATATATAAGCCTTATTATTAGTTAAGTGATCTCTTTTATAACTAAAAGCCGGGCATCTGAAACCTGATTGGTGTGGGTAAAAGTGTGGACTTTAACCTTGAGCCCATAATGGGTAGGGACTAAGGTTATATATATTATATGGCTAGGCCCCCTCTGTAATCACAAGAATCAGAAACATAATTGACGACTCCATAATTTGTCCCATTGAGAGTTGTGAATGAGAGTGTGAGATACAGAAGAAGATCTGGTCATTCATCTTTTCGAGATTCTAAATCATGACTTTAACAAGTATTGATGTTCTAATTTTATATAACTGATTATTGACTATTTCCGCTTACATATGGACCTCTAAACATGTTTGTTAGATGATTTTTTTTCTCGTAATTCATTTATATTACTGAAAAACATAGTAATTAGAATTTGTGTATGTGACATTAGAGTTAGAATTCTTTTGAGAAGAGATCAAAAATGACGTAGAAAGAAATATCTCAAAAAGATATTAAGGTCATATGAATGATTCGTTATGATAAATACCTATATAAAGAATATAATAACTATTTAGTCTACCAAAAACTTATTTTAAAGCTTGAATCTAATCTTTTCAAAAATCAAGTTAACCTATTAATTTAATTAAAATATTATTTCATTTGAACAAATATAAATAAGTAATTAAAGTAGTATTTAAATATAATAAAGCTTATTTCTACGCTCACTAAAGGAATGAAGAAGAAAAAAAAGCTTTACTTTTAGATTTATTTTCAAATAATGTAAATAATGTATTCAAATAATATTGAGTAAATAAATTTATTAGACTTATTTTTAGATTAGACTTGAGCCTATCCTTTTTAATTTTTTTATTCAACTCCACCACATGACTCCCATGATAGATGCGCCCAATTCAGCCATGATGGATATGTACCTCATCTCTCTCGTCTCATAAAAATTGTATGATTGCAAAAGCAACCTTAATGCCACCCCAGAAGAATCAAGGAGCCTGACTAGCAAAGAAAGTCACTCGCCAAATTGGCATTGACAATTCAATCAAAAAGATTTTGATATGGTCAAACCTATTGTTCTCAAACAAAACATATAAATTTGTTGTTGATCAAACACATTGTTTTTAGAGTCACTAAATGTAGGGGATAAAAATTTCACTCAATTTTGTTGTTGTTGAAGATAATAACTTAACCCTTCTACAAATAGATCTCTTCGGAAATTGTACATGGAAAATAATAATAATAATAATTCAAACGTGTAATCAATTTTGAAATGGAATGTCGCGCCCCTTATTTCTTTCGCTTTTTTTTGGGGGGAATTGTTCAAAATTGTACGTACCCTATAATTTAAGGCATGGCACAACCTATTAGGATAGGACAAAATTGGCACTTTCTTTTTTTGATCTTCAACAAAACTAGTACTTTTTTCAATTTGTTATGGTAATTTTTCTGACAAACTTCCCACATATATAGTATACGACATTTCATGCTATGTGGATGGGAAGAATCATTTTTTTCTTTGAAGTGACAAACAGATGGTTTAGAAATATGAATTATAGATGAATAGGTGACGAAAATGTTGTGTATCTAAGTATGTTCTTCCTTTGACTTTTTAAATTTAAATTTCAAAATAGTGAATATAGAGATTTTCGTAATTAATCTAAGAAAAAAATTATTTTTTAAATTTATTGAATCATCAATATATTTAAAATATATAATTCATATACATTTAAAATATGAATTTTTTCTTATATTAAATAGTAGAGATGATAAGATAAAGTTAACATTCATTTGAATATTGATCTTGACGGCTGATCAGAACTTGAAGTGGGGCAGAGACAATCGTCTGTGATGCTGGGTGTGAGAGAGGAAGAGGGAGTGTACCTGTCAGACACTCCGATGCTAAAGTAAGAATCGGGAGAAAGAAGACAAGTATAAAATATGTGTGTATCAAGGTGAATATTGAATACTTGACCCTCTCAAATGAGAGGGTTTTTATAGTGCCCCCAACGCTTGGCCATTGGTCCCTATTTTCGGGACAAGGTAACTGTTTCCCGAAGAATAGATAAGTACCAGAACTAGCCGTTGAAACAGGCAGAGGTGCCCAGAACTAGCCGTTGCTACGGGCAGAGGCGAAGTTACGGGCACAAGCGTCTCAGCTGTTTCTAGATCGTGGAACCGTGCGTGACGAATAAGTCTTGTCGAGGAGGAGTGTTGGCCCAAAGGTAAATTGTCCAACCTCCCATGTTGGAGGGGCAGAAAGGTAAATGCATTTCCTCCTTAGTTGGACTTAGGAAATTGGGTCGTTCTGGGAGCAGAAGTGCATTGGACATGCCTAGTCATTGGGCCAATCCAGAACAGTAGTCCCCCCAAGTCATTGCTTTCGAGCATGAGAGTGATGACTTAAGAACAGTTCGCGTTTCGGGCAAGGTCGTCGCTAGCTGCAGAGTAGGGGCTGTTGCCTTGTGCCCGTGGGAATTTTTGCTCGGCCATATGTTACGCTGCTCGTCGGGGAGCTCAAAGTACAGGTAGACCATCGGTTGATGAGATCTGAAGAGGGGAAGTGTCATGTGTACCTCGAGCCGTGTGCTGCATTTAATGTGTAATGATGGCTAGGCTAGGGTCATGATGATACACCTAGTCGCACGTGCTCGTGCACGTAACAGGAATTACCTATAAATAGAGCGAGAAGCTGCTCATTTTCACTTTTCACTTCTCTCTCTTCCTTCATCTTTTGTCCTCTGTTTTTGTCGTCCGTTGCTGTAAAGCTCTGTCCGACCACCGTACCAGCACCGACCAGAGCCGTTTGAACCTAGAAAATTCATCCTCGACCACCTAAGTATGCCAATTCCTTGCTTGTTGTATGTTTCTTTGATTTCTGGGCCTTAGATTGCATGTGGTTAGGGTTGTAACAAAGTAGTTTTAGGGCGATTTTTGGTGGCTGTTGGTGGCAGATGATGGTTTGACACTTTCTCTACTGTCGGCACCGTTGGGACTTTCAGGAACTTAGGACTTAGAAACTTTTAGGCTTTTAGCTTATCCTGATAACGTAGCGGCACGACGACGTTTGTTGCCGGAGGGAACCACGGATTCTGGTGTGCTTATGAGCTTTCCGGTGGTTTCCTCTTGGAGATTCTGGGTTTTGTGCCCGGGGAACTTTTCCCCGGATGTGTCAGGGAGATTTCCCAAGTACGCCCCTGTTATTGACTGTAGAATTTGAGTATGACTTAGGTCGGGGACGTTGTCCTCGGGCCTTCGCGCGCCCTTTTACTTGACTAGCAGTGGAAGGATGAATTTGATTTTGTCATTGAATTCACTTTTATCCTCTGCTTTTCAGGTAAAAGAGATGTTGCACAGGGCTGAAGAAGAGAATCTGAGAGATCGGCCCGAGGAGAGCTCCTCGGAAGAAACTGAAACTGACGATGCTTCCATGCCTCCTGACGCTGGAGAGGCGTCCGTTTCGAGGACCACCGCTGAAGAGTGGGCTGTGGCCGAACCAATGGAGCATGCCTCACTATTTGCTTCTTATACTGGGGATGTCTTCATAACGGTAGGGGCCGAAAGGGAATGAAAGGTCCACTTCCCCAGAGAGGATGGTCACATATGCTTGTTGTACAAGGAGAGGTTCCCTATGTACGAGTATGTTTTCAAGGAGATAGGGTTGAGGCTGCCCTATACGGATTTTCAGAGGGCGGTCTTTGTACACTTGGACCTGGCGCCCTCGCAGCTGCATCTAAACTCGATTACCTTTATGCGGGCATTCGAGCTGGTATGTGAGTACCTGGAGATTGGGGCTACTCGACCTCTATTCTTCACCGTCTTCCACCTCCAACGACAAGTAACGGGGAGGAAATTCAGCCAGGTCTCCTTGAAGTAGGGGAGAAAGTTGTTTAAACCTTTCTCTGAGTCCATCCAGACTTTCAAAGAAAGGTTTTATGTCATTGAGACTGTATCGGAGACGGCCACCGATTCAACCTTTGACTGGGAGGTCTCCACAGATGAGAACATGGAAGACTTGGTGGACGAGCATGGTAAGATAGTTGCTCGGCGGCTGTTCCAGTTCCCTTTTTACTGGAGTGTGGCCCATTTTACTCGCTCAACCAACGAGTACATTGTTACCCCTCATCAGTTAGGGGATGATGACCAGATTAGCTATGCCAAGCTGGTGGCCTATGTTGACAATTTTCTTCTTGCTCAGTGTGTGAGTCGTGCTGGGAAGATCATGTACGAGGAAGATGAGGGTCCTAAGGTGGATACCCAGTATATTAACACAAAAGAGCTCCTCGAGTGTAGCACTCACGCGGGGGCTTTAGAACTGCTGGGTAGTCTTTTACTTTCTCTTAGTTTATCCGAGTTGTTGTTTCCTTCGTGTACTGATGTGTCAATTATTTTTCAGGTAACATGTCTTCTGCATAGGAGCGGATGGTGCAAAACACCCAAGGAAAAATGAAAAGAAGTGTGACGATATGAAAAAGCTGCCTCAGACCAGGCCGGGGATCTCCTCGACCACCCCCTTCTGGTGCCTAATCGTCGCCTTTGCCCGTGAGCTCGAGGCTTAAGCGTTCGCGTCCGAACGAGTTTGTGGACCTCGACAGAGAAAGAGAAAAAAGAAATTTCGAGCTACCCCTTGCCTGCATAACAAGAGGTTCTTTGAGGGGTCTTTCCTGGATATTCCTTGGGCAGAGTCCCTAAAGCTCGAGGAGATGGACCGTCCAAGTAAATGAACCATACTTGCGTAGGACGCTTCTGCTCTGATGAGAATTCTAGAGATGGTGGTGGTTTACACCGAGGATGGTTCTCAGCATGAGTCTGAGTTGAAGAAATCTCAGGCTGCGGTGGCAGCCCTAGAGGAGACGATCAAGAATTTCCAGGAGGAGCGGGAGAGGGCCATCGAGGAGGCCTTGAAGAAGTCTCGGGAAGAGATGTCTGCAGAGAGGGATGTCTTTGCTGCCCAAAAGAAGGTCGCTGAACACCTGGTCGAGCAGCTGAAAGCCACTGCTGCCCCTGCTGAGGATGTGAGAAGCTATCAACCCAGGCGGAGCTGGTCGCGCATATTGCTTAGGCCGAGGAAGATTTCCTGGCCATTAACGAGGAAGCCTTTCAGAACACCGTGGACCAAGTGAAGATAGTGAACACCGGTGTTGAGTTTTCCACTAAGAGCACCAGGTTTCTCTATACTATTAAGGATGGCGAGATAGTCGTCTCTGAATTTCTTCAATTTAGCGAAGAGCATGTGCAAGCAGCCCAGGGGGATCTCTGGCAGATGGAGCAGTGAACTTTCCTTTTTGTCTGTACTTCTGGCCTGCGTGCCATGTTTTTGTAATCTTATATTTGTGGGGCTTGGCCTCGTTCTAATGTAATATGCAGAATCACGACCCTCGTGGTTGTTTTATGTTAATATGTATTTCCTTGTATGTTTATTCTTTGTCTAATTTTTTCTAAGTGGCATATGCCGCCTAACGCTGGTCGTATGAGATATCTTAGTGATTGATTGTTATGTTTCAGGTATGCTCGACAAACAATGTTCGACAGTGTAGGGTGTTGCACCCCAAAATATTCCCAACCTTTTCTAACTTGGTTTATGTTTCATTTCATTCCTTTCTAGCATTTACATTGCATAACATGTTGCATTGAACAGGGGATCAAGAGATTGTGCACATCAAGAGGAGTCTACTCATCAAGGAGTGGGCATTGGTCTTATGAAAGAAAGGGTGGATGTATGTGGATCAACTCCTAACTTGGAGGTCATTTCAAGATCATCAGGGGATTGTGGATGCATGATTATGGGTATGAGATGTTGAGAGAGTTCATTGAGTGCCTTGAGGGTCATTGTGGAGCTCATCCAAGTGTTTGTGCCAAGTATGAAGAGTCCCAGTTGAAAGTGTTGCAATTAGGGTTTCATCTGGCTAATCCTCAGTCCATTATGGAATTGAAGGAGATTAAAACTCAATTCAAAGTCTCTATGGTCATGGTATGTTGTGTTAAGACATATGAGACATCATTTCAAGTTCAGTTCATCAAGGATCAAGTGTGTGAGAAGTTACTAAATTAGGGTTCTCCGGGTAAAATCCCCTATTTAGTGCCTGACTTCAAGACCACCTTGTTGCACCCTAAAATTTGCTCAGCCTTATTCACTGGGTTTATGTTTCAATATCATTAACATTTGCATATAGAGTCATGTACATAAATTAATCATCTGCATAGCATGGCAAGCCATCCAACAGGGGATCGAGCATTATTCTCATCTCTAGAGTCCTATCAAGAGGTTATTATCCTAATTCAATCTCATTCAAGTCATCAGAAAAGAATTTGAAAGCAAAGAGTTCAGCAGATCAAGCCTTGAGTCTATCTCCTATCTGAGGGTATCTGAGGGTCCACAAGGGGGTTGTGAGCTGTGAATTGAAGGCATGGAGAGTATATAGACATCATGAGAGACTTAGAAAGTCATTTGAAGAAGGAGACAAGTCATTGATGTGAGCACAAGAGCTACAGTTGAAGACAGTCAACTAGGGCTTCATCTGGGTCAACCCTAGGTCAACCCTAGGTCAATTGATTGATTTAAAGGGCATTCAAGTCTATTGGAGAGATGTGGGGTTCATCATTTGACATATAAATAAGGATATGGTGATATGCTAAGAAGAAATCAAGAGAAATCAAGGAGAAGAGGAGTTTCTAAATTAGGGTTTCTGTGTAAAATCCCCTAGTTTAGGTCAAATTTCCAAGCAAGATAAGTCAAAATGCAAGCTTCAAATGGATCCTTGGCCAACATGAAACTTGTAGAGGATCTCAAGACCTTTAATTTTAGTGGTGGAAGACATCAAGGAGATTTATAGAACTCAAGTTATGGTCCTTGCAAGTTACAGGTCATCTGAGGTATCTGAAATTTTGTCTGTGAAAGTGACTTGACTTCCAAGAAATTTTTACCCCTCAAGGAGATTTCAAATGAATTTTTAGCCAACATAAGAGTTGTTCCTCACTGTCTTAGCTTTCTAAAGAGGTATGGTATGCCTTCATCTGATTTGGGGAGCTCTACTTATGGTCTTGGCAAGCAAAGGGTATTTTGGTCATTTGTGAATTACAGGTCATTTTAACCTATGCCCAAAACTCATACAAGGAGGCCTCAAATGGAAAAACTTACAACATCAAACTTGCTCCAAATGACATTTTGAGTCTATAAAAGTGACCATGAGAGATTGGAAAGATTCATATCACAAGGTTTCAAAATTGTTGAATTTAATGAAGAAAAATGACTTAAAAATGATATTTTTCATATCTTGGCCAAATGAAGCAAAATTATAGGTCATTTTGAATGGAAAGGGAATTTTAAAGACATTGGCTAAAGTGGAATTTTGAGCTTAGTTCATAATTTGTGAGTTATCCATGGTTGCTTGAATTGAAGGTAACATAATCCAAATTGAAAAGGAAAAATGCAAGGGAAATTTCTCCAATGTTCTAGGAGGTTCCAACCTCATCTATATATTCATACAAGCTGATTCATGCAAGGGTTGGTGCTCCCATTTGTTCAAAAACCTCCATTTTCATCCATTTTCTCATTCTTGCATAAGCTACTCAAACTCCCTCAAATCTTGATCATTTTGCAAAATTCTTGATCCCATCATTCTCTACAATCATCATATAACCAGTTTCAAGCAAGATCCAGTGGAAATAGTTCCAAATTCGTGTGTTGTAAGTTCATCCTCAAAAGTTCAAGAAGAATCCATTACAAGAATCCAGAGGGTTTGAGCAAGTGTAGATGCATACAGAATCAAGATCCAAGCACATTGATCAAGTTTAAGACATTGCTGAGCTCGAAGTGAAGGATTCATCATTCTGTTTTCAAGATTATACCAGGTACATTCTCCATTCAAATTGGCCTGATTTAGTTAGCATGACATAGGGTTGTTAGGATAATAGTGACCTAGGTGGTTAGAGGAGTAATCCTGAAGCTTTTAGTGTGAATTGATGAAGATTCTTGCATGAGCCATAAAACTGTTTTGATCCATAACTAGGAGATTAGTGAGTGATAGGTCATTTGGATTAGTGTAGCATGATCAGTGATGTTTGATGAGTGTTCTGTTAGCAAGAAATTAGGGTTTAGTGAAGGTCAGAATTGAAGCAGCCATGGAAGGGAAGCTATCGTGTTTAGTGATTGGGCGAATTTTAATAAGAATTGATGATGTATTTGCATTCTACGTAAAAACTGGAGCAAGTTTGGTGTTTGTGGTTTTGATTTTCATGAAGAAATGAGGAAGAACCGAGTGCTTGAAGATGGAATCGTGCATGGGGTTATCTGAAACCCTAGGGAGTCCAAGGTAGGTGATGACTCCAACACCGTCGGATGCACGTTTGACCTTGGACTGGACTGTAGAATCGGACGGTCCACATTTGTAGTTGAAAACGGAGGGAAGAATTGGATATGAAACGCAGCGTTTCATTTAGGTATCCTGGGTGGGCCTGAATTTGATTTGCTATGCACACCTCCTTTCCAGCAAGCCCAAAGAATTACACGTGAATCACCTGCTATTTGCACCGAGTCCTTATTAATTTTCTGGCATTTTCCAAATGTTTTTCTGAGCGCATATGGAGCTAGTTACAAATGATGTTCGCACCCCCACTTCCTCAGCCCAACTGAGATTATAACTGCAACGAGTTACTTTCCACACCCCTTCCCATTTATTCCTAATATTTTCTTTTTATTTTCTTTTCATTTTTTATGCATCTTATAAAAATCATAACAAATTAGAAATTGCATATTTTTAATTCATTCTTTTTGCATATTTTTCTTTAGGATGTCTAGAAAATTATAAAAAATAAAAATTGCATTTTATTTTTTATTTGATATTTTTCCCATATTTTCTAAATAAATGACATTTTAATAGTTTCATTTCATACATGATTTTGTTATTTTTTGTTCTATTAGTTGCTTCAATATTTTTTGCCCATTCCTTTTAGGTTGTTTAGTTTAGACATTAAACTTGTAGATACAATTTAGTTCCCTTTTTTAGAAATTAATTTTAGGTGCTTAGTGTAGGTGTGAACAACATGAATAAAACTAGGGTTTTAGGTGATGACTTAGGAGATTTGATTCTTTTCCCTTAGGACTTAGGGTTTGACTAGTTTAGTTATGGGACTATAGGGGCTATGGGTAGTTATTAGATCCCTTAGAAAAAGTCAGGATTCCCCTACTGCTATTAATACTCTGTGTATATCTGAGTGATTGGTGTGGTGTGCCCTCTGGGGATTATTGCTTGCTTGTGTGGGTATTGGGATTGTCTGGGGACTTGGGAGAGCTGAAGACTTAAGGAGATGAAGACCATCGGAGAGCCAGAGATTGAAGATCAACTGCCAGAGTTGGAAAGGAGGTTCTTGCTAGCAGCTGTTGAGGAGACTAGGGTTTAGGAGCTAGGCAGAGCTCTAGATTAGAAAGCTTGTTTCTCAAACATGGAACGCCTTGTCTGCATCCATCCTTTCTCTATGATTCAAAGTCTCTTTCAAATATCCACCTCCTTCCTTTGGAAGGATCAGTGAATGTATTTGGAAGATAGAACTTTTGAGAGAAACCTGTCTGTATAATGTTAACAGTTAATGAGCCACCCTTGGTAGGCAATTTACTGTTTAACATTCCTCTCCTCTTGTTGACTGATGTTCATCCCTGAAGATTGGAGACTTGAAGAAAAGCCATTGCAGATGGAAGACTGATGATCAAAGCCCTTGCCTGAAGGCCATGAAGATAGAGATTGATGCTTGTTGAAGCCTGTAGCTGATTGGAGATTACTTGAAGCTAGATGTTGAGTCAGAGCTGCTGATGCTGTTTCTTTTACTGTTGTATTTCATTGCTGATGTATTGTTTGGATTTCCTGGTTGTATTGTTTGTTGTTTACCCTGTTGGATTGAAAGTGAAGCCTGTTCACTTTCGCCTATTGTTTTCTAGGTTCGAGGTTGAGTGAGACTCCCTTGCCTCGCTTGTACTGTTGCATCCATGCATTTTACCGCTTTATTATATCTGTTATTGTTTCTGTTTCTGCCTATCCCGTAGGATCTCTGTTTCTCTCTGCGCAAGAGAGGAGCATGACAGACACTAGGTCTTAACCCATGCATGATAACATTAGGATAGTTTGATTCCCTTCGCAACCGTAGGTTAGAGTTCTGTCTCTTCTCTCTCAAAACAAACAGAAAAACACATAAAGATTTCAAACACAATAAAAGACACTTCTTTCGTAAAAGAATGTGAACTCATCAAGACGTCATTTTTGTCCGCCGGGACTGCTAATCAAGAAACCCTTTTTCAGAAGGAATAAAATCAATCAAGGACAGACTTATGTCGTGCGTGGCCCGAACTACGTTTGCTCTGATCTTCCATGCAGTGTGGAAGTACGTAGGCATAGGATGCGATATCCTAGCGAGCAACCTTCCCCTCCTTTCCCGTAGGTAGGCGAACTACGTTGACTCTGATTTCTCGTTCCAGACGGGAATACGTAGGCATAAAGTGCGATGCTTTGCCGAGTCAAGTTTTCTTTTCTTTTCAGACCTCATCCTTTAGTTTAGATAGAAGTGCAATCCGTACCAGAAAACAAGCGTGGATCCCGTCGAGTACGACGGACGTGAGGGGTGCTAATACCTTCCCCTTGCGTAACCGACTCCCGAATCCAGGTTTTGGTTGCAATGACCATTCCTTTCCCGGTTTTTGCGAGGTTTACTCTGAGCGTTCCCTTTCCCTCCTGTGGGATAAATAACGCACGGTGGCGACTCTTCTGTTCAGCCGGCGCCGATTTTCGCAGTAGCGACACACCTATCTCAAGATAAAAGTTTCATCTCAACTTTTGACCAAAATGGAACTTGTAGAGAATGTTCTTATCTTTAATTTGAGTACTAGAAGTCCTTGATTGGATTTATAGAACTCAAGTTATGATCCAGACAAGTTACAGGTCATCAGAGGGATGTGATTTTGGTCAACAAAAGTCAACCAACTTCCAAGCCATTTTTGACCTAGAAGGATGTTTCTACTTAATTTTTGGCCAACATGAAAGTTGTAGGTCTTGATCTTAGCTTTCCAAAATGTATTAGAAGTCTTTCATCTGATTTGTAGAACTCAAGTTATGAGGTTTACAAGTTAGGGGTATTTTGGGAAAGTAAGATTACAGGTCATAAATTTATAGGTCCATTTCACCAACTTGCACACTTCAAATGAAGATTTTTCCAACATCAAACTTGTTTCAAATGGTGTTGTTTGCTTAGTAAAGCAATGAGAAGTCAAGAAATTGGTTTGGTTTGAGGATTGGATAGGTGAATTTTCATGGAAGAAGGATTAAAGGGGCAAAATTGGAATTATTTCATTTTTTTTTATCAATTTGGTGCAAATGGATGCATTTTCTGAGTGCAAACAACATTTCAAACACTTTGGCAATTTTACATTTTGAATTTTAGGTGCTTAAATGAGCCATTGTCAAGATTTCTTCATCATGAAGTTACATAACCAATCTCCACCATTGATTGGAATTAAGGGAATAATCTCAGCTCTTCATTTTCACCACCTTGCAAGCAGTACATTTGAAGCAATTTGGAGGCCAAACAGAGGGGAATTCGTGCAAAGCCATGAATGAAAAGTGAAGGAAAGTAAAAAAATTGAATTGGATTAATTGGGCTCTGATTGGGCCAGGTAGTGATCCAAACTTCTTCTATATAAGACCTGGATCAGATTCAGATGGTTTCGGATGGCATTTGGAGGGAAGAGTAGTGAGAACAGTTGAAGAAATTGGAGCTTTCAAGTGAAATTCGAATTTGAAGTTTGAAGCAAAATCAAGAGGAACTAAGCATCCAGATAGCTGTAGCATACATCCTTGAGTGAATCTGCAGCGTTTGAGGCAAGAATTCAAGCTTGAAGGTGACTAAAGTAAAGCTTCTAATCAGGTTCTTTCCACTCACGTTTTCTCTTAATTTAAGCACAATTGAGTTAGATTAGATATGAACTTAGGTTGCTGGTGATGCATAGATGGAGTTAGGTTTAAAATCGTGACTGTTTGAGATGATTTTCCTAGATGTGCATTTTCTGTTTTGATTCGTGTTGGCTTGATCTGTGGATAAAAACGAAAATGGAGTAGATCCCGATGATCCTTGTAAGTAGACGAGGAGATCTGTGTGTTTTTTGTTAAGTTTGGTGAGATTTGAATTTCTGGTGTTGATGAGCTCGCCGGAGAAGATGATCGAAATCTTCTCCGGCCGCCACAAGTTTTGGCTCCATGCTTGTTCAGTTCAAATGAGGAAGAAAGCTAGCAGCCGTTGGATGAGATTGAAATAGATGACTTAGTATTCAGATCTGACGCATGATATTGAGTCTGAGATTGTTTTACTTTGACTTGCTGACGTGGTGAGATGAAAAGCGTTGGATTTAATTACTTTTGTTTCCAATGGATAGGATTAAGACCTATAGTGGTCTGCGTTTGACTAGATCCATGTGATCACGTTTGAACTTCCATTAATGCGCTGGCAGTCCCTTGGCCCTCTGATGTGATTACTTGCTAATTGATCAAGCGCCCCAGATTGAATTCCATGGTGGTTTAGGGTTGACTGATCACACGTGAGCTGCCAGGTTTTAGTTGTTGGATTTTCTGATGGGCCTAGGGCGCCTTTGCTAAGCGCACCCCCAACCTGGGCCCAAATTGTTTTTGTACTTGATTGAGTTGCTATTTGGCACACATATTTTTCATTTTCATTTTATTTTCATTTGTTTTTTATTTTTATTTTCTGTTTACAATTTTAATTAATTAAAATAATTCCAATACTCCAAAAATTCACCAAAAATATTTTTCATCAACTTTGAGATGTCTACGTTTTTTTGAATATTTTTATTTTATTTTTCCATTTTATTTTCACTTAAAAAATGAATTAAGTATTGGAATAGTTTTAATTGGTTTGAATTGTAACATGTTTTGTGGTTGCATTTATTTTTCTCATTCCTTTTTGATCCAATGATTGAAAATTGATCCTCATCTTAATGATGAGTTGATCAATTTTAGAGGACCATTTTTCCCCTGGTTGTTGACTTTTGGGTTGACTTTTGTGGCTTTTCTTCTTGCACTTGTTTCTTCCATTTCAAAGTGGTACATCCAAATGATTTGATTCTTTTGATGGTGCTTTGAAAGGACATTTGCCTTGATGTCTTGGCCTCTGGTTGCCAACTTGTGTAGCTTCTTTGTGCATTTTATTTGATATTTTTTGAGCCTTTTTCCTATTTTTGAAGTGACTTACAAGTTGGGTCATCTCATAGGACAACTCACACAAGTGCTTGACCTAGTTTGGATTAGAAATGACCTTTGTGGGTCCAATAAGCTCTCAACTCTTCTTGTTTCATATTTTAGACATGTTGAGCTTGTTGTATGTTCATTTTGAGGTTAAAATTATGTTCATAGCTTGTTGCTTGATGCCTTTTTTTTTGTGCTTTCAACTTGAGCTCATATGTGATACATGCTTGCTTTCCTTGTGCCTTTGCTTGCATTTCTTTTTGTCTTGCTTTGATGTTGATTGTGAGATCTCTTCTCTTCATCTCCCATATGTCCAATGACCTTGGAGTGTCATTTAAGGTGGCTTGGTCCCTCCTTTGGAGGTATTTGAAGCATGCCTAGAATGATGAATCCTTGAGGACACTTTTGGTGTTTCTTCTTGTTCGATAAGTGATGCTTATGGTTGAGTACCTATTATGGGGTCCTTGCTTCCCTCATTTGGTTTCCCATCCTCACTTGGCTTTGATGTTTGTTTTACCATTCATTTGGTTTGATTTTATTGGTGTGGTTGATGTTGCTTGACTTATGTCATTTCATCCCACTTTTTGGTGCATCTTTGTGTGGTTTGCTTGTGTTTGTTTAATCTTCTTCTTGTGCACTTATTCTTCTTCTCTTTTCTTGCATTTCCATATGCATGCTTGGTTGAGATGAGATTGTGGTGGCTACTGCCCCACACTATTTTCCTCTCACTATCATTCTATGTGTTGCATTTTGTTTGCATTCTCATTTGCATATGCATTTCTTCTTCTTCTTCTTCTTCTTCTTCTTTAGCTTTTCTTTGCCATGCTCCCCATAAGTCCTCTAACCTCTTGAGGTTATGACAGACATTAGGTGCCTAACTATGCATGATAACATTAGGTAGTTCCCTTTTCAACCTCAACTTTAGGTTCATTTTGCATGATAACTTTTAGGATTGATTAGTCTCCCATTAGTGTGCCTTCTTCTCTTCTCATCTTCAAACAAGTTTAACATACTTAATAAGGATAATGAGTGTTGTGACATGAGCCTTATACTTGGGAAATGGTGATTTAGGGTCCACCTCTCAATTGCCTAGAGTGTTTAGTATACGTCTTTAGGACGATATGCGACACATTCGATCCTAGGTTTTAGACTTTGTTACAACATACATTTATGAACACTCTAATTCAACACACTTCTTCTCTAAAAAACTCAAAAACATTTCAAACCCTTTTCACCCTTTGGGGTTCTTAATCAAGGAAAACATTTCGTAAACAAGAGTGTCGTTAACTCTTAGTTCTACCGCAAATGGTAACGCCTAAGTCTCCAAAGGTCGAGCTGCATACACCAACTGCTAGAACTATGTGTTAACCCTACTCGGGCCTAGAAAACTGTTGAACCAACCTGTGGTCCTTTTAGCCCGAACTACATTTGCTCTGATCTTTCATACTAGACAAAAGTACGTAGGCCCGAGACGCGATGTCTCGGCAAACAACCTTCCCCCTTTCTTTAGCCGTAGTTAGGCGAACTACGTTGACTTTGACTTTCCCATTGCACGAGGGAGTACGTAGGCACAGAGCGGCGATGCTCTGCTGAGTCACTTCTCTTTTCTTTTTCTTTGGTCCTTAAGCCTTTAGCTAGATAGTTTCGACACACCCTTTTAGATAGACAACAATGCGTGGATCCCGTCGAGTACGACGGGCGTGAGGGGTGCTAATACCTTCACCTTGTGTAACCGACTCCCGAATCCAGACATGGTTGCGATGACCTTGTCTTTCCCTTTTTCTTTAGGTTTTTGTGATCGTTTCCTTTCCTTCTCTTTGGGATAAATAACGAAAGTGACGATTCTTCTGTTTTTCCGCCGGTGGTTTTTCGCAGTTACGACATAGGGGAGCGGAGCTCAGGTCGCGTTTGTGGCCTGAGTTCGCAGCATAAACTTCCCATCGTGAGCTGGGCATTCTGCCATTCATGGTACTTCGGCGGCGGTCTCGGTCGAGGAACCACCGTCGGGCATGAGTTTTGTCTCTTTTGACTAAAACCCTACTTAGATTTGCGTTAGTGGTACAACGCTTGTACCTAGGCGCGCATCTATAGTCGGTATGTTATGCTCATCGCATAGGCGAGACATGCCGACAGTAAAGACCTTAGCTGTAATATTGTTTCAACTTTTCAGTGTTCCATGGTCGAGCTAGTTCTTCCCTGGTAAGGTGTTCTAGGTAGTAGGCCCTATTCTTGACAGATGCAAAGTGTTGTTTAGTGTCCAGTTGGATGTCGAACTCCTAAAACTTTTTGTCCATGAACTGTGTCCCGTTATCGGTGATGATCGCTTGGAGAATGTCAAAATGGTCAAGGATGTTTCACTTATAGAAACGAAGTATGTTGTGGGGAGTTATTTTGGCTAGAGCCTCTGCTTTTATCCACTTGGTGAAGTAATCTATGCCTACTATCAAGTACTTGTTTTGATTTGACCCTACGACAAATGGTCCTAGGATGTCTATGCCCCACCAGGCGAAGGGTTACGAGGAGGACATAGTTTTGAGTTCATTGGGTGGTGCTAGGTGTTGTTGCACTTCTCGTATTTCTTTATGTGTTCCTTTGTGTCGTGCTACATGCTCGGCCAATAATATCTTGCCCGTAGAGCTTTCCTGGAGAGGGATCTTCCCCTGAGGTGGTGGGCATTGATTCCCTCATGGATCTCGCGCAGACGGGGGTGACCATTTCTTCCTCGACGCATTTAAGGAGAGGGATGGAAAATCTCCGCCTGTAAAGTTTACTTTTGACCAGGACGTAGGAGCAGGCCATGTGCCTCACTATGCTAGCCTCCTTGGGGTCGGACGACAGTTTGTCCTTCGTGAGGTAATTGTATACGGGGGTCATCTAGAAATGGTTGTCATCAGCGATGTGCACGACGAGGATCGTGGATGCCCTCTCAATGCTAGTTCGTGGGAGTATTTCCTGGATGACGAATTTGTTCCCCTCTTTCTTTTTTGTGCTTGTTAGTTTTGACAAGATGTCTGCCCGGACGTTGTGTTCACGTGGAACGTGTTTCACTATACGGAGGTAAACTTCGCCATCTTGTTTTTAACTAGGGTCAAGTAATCAGAAAGGTTGTCGTTTTTGACCTGGTAGTCTTCCCGAACTTGGAGGGCCACGAGCTGAGAATCAGTGCAGATGGCGACTTCTTCCGCTCTAAAGTTTTCAGTGAGGCGCAAATCTGCAGGGAAAGCTTCGTACTCGGCCTGGTTGTAGGACAACATGAGTGAAACTTCGATGAGGATCTCTTCCTCATTTTCTAAGATGACACTTGCCCTGCTCTCTGTTGAGTTAGACGCTCCGTCGACAAAGATAATCTGTTTGCGGGCACCCCTGGTAGGGTAGTCGGGCAAGGTCATTTCTACGACGAAATCAGTCAGTGCTTACGCCTTAAGGGCCTTTCTGCTCTCGTACTGGATGTAGAATTCAGATAGTTTTAGCGACCATTTGAGCATCCTTTCGGCCATATCTAGACGGCCTAACAAATGCTTTACAGGCTGGTCTATGCGTACCACGATTATGTGGGCCAGGAAGTAGTGCCTTAGCCTTCTCGTCATGTTAGTAAGGGCTAGGGCCACCTTTTCTATCTGTTGGTACCTCAGTTCTAGCCCTTGAAGTTCCTTGCTCGTGAAGTAGATGGGCTTCTGCCCATATGGTGTTTTACGAATGAGGGCGGCGCTAACATTGTGACAGCGAGGTAGAGATAAAGGGTTTCCCCATTATTTGGCTGAGAGAGGACTGACGGATCTAATAGAGCTTTCTTCAGGTGAAGGAGGGCTTTGTCACATTCCTCCATCCATTTGAATGCGACCTCCTTGCAGAGGAGTTTGAAAAAGAGGAGGGCATGTTGGGTAGACTTGACCACGAAACGGGATAGCGATGCGAGCATCCCCTTTAGGGACATGATGGAATTTTTTGAGTTCGGTGTGGGGAACTTGGAGAAGGCTCTGCACTTGTCAGGGTTAGTTTCAATTCCTCATTTGGTTAGATAGAAACTGAGGAACTTCCCCACTTGTGCCCCAAACATGCACTTCTTCGGATTAAAGCGCATCATGTACTTCATGGCCTACTCGAAGACCTTCCTCAAATGGTCCATGTGATCGGATTCCTCGTAGGACTTCACGATCATGTCCTTCATATAGACTTTGAGCATGTCCCTGATTTCTCCTCAGAAGACTTTGTTCATCATCTTTTGGTAGGTAGCGCCAACATTTTTCAAGCCGAAGGGAATTGCATTGTAGTAATAATTTCTCGATTCGGTAATGAAGGTCGTGTACCTTTTGTCACTTTTTGCCATGGGTATTTGGTTATAGCCTGAATACGTGTCCATGAAAGATAACAATCTAAAACCAGCCAAATTGTCAACTAGTTTATCTATATTGGGGAGGGGATATGTGTCTTTAGGCCAGACCTTATTAAGATCGGTATAGTCAATGCATATTTGCCATTTTCCATTATTCTTTTTCACGAGTACAACATTGGACAGTCAAGTCATGTACTTGGCTTCCGATATAAAGTTTGCCTTTAGGAGGTCTTTTACAGCCTGTTTGGTAGTGTTCGTCTTCTCCAGAGATTGTCGTCGTCTATGTTGACATGCAACCCTAACATCGGGTTGCATGTTAGGGATAGGACACATAAGGGTCTATCCCAGGAATCTCCGTGGCACTCCACGCGAACAGATATGTGTTCTCCCGGAGGCAGGCTCTCAATTGTTTCCTCGCAAGCTCGGGGAGTCTGATCCCAATCTTCGCTCCCCGCTAGGGGTCGTCACTGAGCAAGACAAGTTCAAACTCTCCATCCAAAATTGGGTGCATCAGATGGAAAGCTTCGTTGCTACTAGTAGACATGGAGGGGCTGCTCGAAGATGACTAAATCTCTTTCCCCTTCGCCATCTGGATCTTCTGGTCATCTTTGGAGAAACGGCTGTCAAGGTCGATGAAGTTGATGGGGGCAGCGACTTTATTTCTTCGGTACTGCTGGGCAGAGAAGACTTGCTAGGAGTCTTTGGCCTGGCAGTGATGGTGTTCAGCCCCTTGGAGCCTGCCTCAAAACATCTCCTCGTGGCTTCAATGTCTCTGTGTAGAGTTGCCACGTGACTTGACGAAGTATAATATTTCATATTCAGGTGCACTATAGAAGGCACGACCACCAATTCGGCCAGAGTTGGCCGTCCGAAGATTCCCTGGTATAATGACGGGCAATCGATGACCAGGAAATGGACCTTGATCGATCTAGCCGTTTCAGTAAACCCAAAGGTTACGATAAGCTCTACATAACCTCAGGGCTCCGTTACCGACCCATTGAAACCCTGCAGATTGGAGCCCACGTAGGGAGTCAAATGTGATTCGTCCAGCTGGAGGGTGGAGAACAGCTGGGAATACATAATATCAATTGAGCTGCCTTGGTCGACAAGGTTTCATCGGACGTCAAAATTTTCCATCTGGGCCCTCACGAGTAGAGGGATTCTGGTGTTGAGGGATCCACCGAGGAGCTCCTTATGGTAAAAGTAGATGGGAACAAACTCTCCCTGGACCCTGTCAAGGGTGGAGTTCCAATTCGAGTATTGCTGATAAGGTGCTCAGATTTTCTTTTAACGGACCCTACCGTGACTTTATTGAAGTCCCCTTCATAGATGACATGGCGGATGGGAAAGTCTCTCATGGGTTGTGAGTGGAAAAATATGGAGGGGTGCTGAGCCCCTCGAGGATGTATAAATCCTCAGGCCGAGATGCTTATAACAACTTGAAGGCTGGTTTCTTTGGAGGAAGTCAACTCTTCCTCGATCTTCTTAGACTCCTAGGCGTCTTGCCGATGAGCATCCTTTTGTTTGGTGAACTATTTTAAATGCCCATCCCTGATGAGTATCTCTATGGCATCCTTCAAGTGGATGCAGTCGTCGGTCATATGGCCGAGGCTCTTGTGGAACCGACAATATCTCGACTTGTCAGTGTTTGGTTTGGACGATATTTGTTTGGGGAACTGGACTCCTGCTTTCTGGAATTCTGAGTTGGTACATTCGGAAAATATCTTTTTCCGAGAGACCGTCAGGGGAGTATACTCTTGGAACTGGTCGGAAGGTCCCTTGTTGTCCCGCGGCTCCCGGGGACTGTCTTCACGTCTTCTATCTCCTCGACGGGATGTCGAGGGCTCATTAGATTTTGAGGATTAGGCACTCTCGCAATGCCTCAAATCTCAGGCAGAACTAGTAGGCTTCTTCTCTTCGTACTGGATGTATGCTTGTGCTTTGAGGAGGAAGGCATCCAACATTGTTGGGGGCTGGATGACTATAACTTTAGCAAATTCAGTGCGGGTACGGAGCCCGCGCTTGAGCAAAAATTTCTTCATTTCATCGGTCGTGGAGACTTGGACAACTTCCTTGTCGAACCTCTTGATGTAGGCTTGTAGAGGTTCATCCTTCCCCTGAATGATGGCCTCAAGGGAAGATTCGGTCTTCAGGTGACCACGAGAGGCCATGAAGTGTCTAGAGAATATTATCCCTAATTGCCTCTATGAGTGATGGAATCATCGGGGATTCTTTTGTACCAGGTCATTGCTCCTTTCTTGAGCCTGATCGAGAACAACCTAAATTTGATGGCGCCTCTGATGCTACAGTAAAACAGTGCATCGATATTTTCGATGTGCTCGTCGGGGTCCATAGTACCGTCGTATGTGCCCAGAGAAGGGGGATTCTCCAATCCCTTCGCCAGGCGCATTGCCATAATCTTCTGGGATAAAGGGCCACGAGGCTCGTCGTCACTGCTGCTGCTGGTCCAAGATGGAGAATGGGTGTCCCGCTTATAGGTAGGATGGCAATCTCGGCGGGGAGATGGGGTTCGTGCCCGAACCTTGGATCTGGGCGGAGGCGAACACTAGGACTCTGCTCGGTGATCTCTCCTGGTCCTCTTGGATCGTGGGGAATGCTGGTTCCGAGGAGAGATGTGGTCACGCTTTTTGACAGTCTGGGTCTCTGGCTCTGGAGGCGTCTGACGGTTTCTTTCGCATCAGGAAGGAGGGCTTCGTGGTCTTTGACGTTATTTCCTTGACGAAGGGGATCTTGGATGACTGGACTCTTCTAGAGCTCCAATCCTCGCGTTCTGATTGAGGATTAAGAGGTTGGTCTTGTTGAGAACCTCGAGGAGGAAAGCCATGGTCGGGTCGGTGCTAGGCGAAACTGGAACTAGCAGGTGCTCCGGGATAAGCGGGACCTCATTGTGACCTTCGCGATCGGGGATGGAGAAGCGGTGGCTCCGTCACTTTGTTGGAGGATGTCTCCCCCAAGAGAGTTGGTTGGTATGAGGGAAAAGCGCCTCATACTTGGTTATACTTATTTTAATGATGTCAAAACATATATAGTTAGAAAAGTGTACTTTGGACGATATCATCGAGTCACATATGCTGCATCTTTTTTTCTAGTGGCAAACATGTGTCAAAATGTGTCTTGGTTCACATAGGAAAAGCACTATATGTGTTCTATATGAGTTTGATCATGTTGGTCGTGTTAGAGATGCATTAGAAATACTTTGATGTAGCTAAACATATCAAAATCTGCATTTTTGCAAGTTCTGAGTCTTTGAGTCAACTCATACTGAAGTCAATTTTCATGTTTTGCTCTCAGGAGAGCTCACGTCGACCCTCCGGTCGACTCATACTGTGTGCATTTGTATTTTTCAAAATTGGGGTGCTTTGCATCGACGCATGGACCTGTTTCAATCGATGTAAAGAGCGTTTTTCTCCATAATCCTGAATTCGGGAAAGCTCAGGTCGACCCCCCATTGCTTTAGGTCGACCGCTCGCTTGTTTCTCATAAAATTTCTGTTACGTTTACCGTTCAAAGTAAATGTTATGTATGTTATTTGATTACAACTATGCATATATATTGAGATAGCTCATTCTACACAACAACAAGAAAAGTGAAAATATACATTGATTTGGTTCTCATCATCTTCACCCTCTTTCTTACATTTTCTCAACAACTACATATAATCATTTTTGTTGCGCATTCTGCATCATCATGGTGATAACTTCCAAACTTAGGATCGGCCTATCGGGTTTGGGTTGAGAAATCAATGGGTTTTTTTTGTGAATAAAACCTTTAGGATTTTGTCCTCCAATAATCTTGGATTTTGGGGGTTTTGCATAAATCGTTCCTTCACAGGTTCAGCCGAGCGAAGGTAATTGAAGAACGGGAGGTTTTGTCAATTTAGTAGTGTTAACTGGAGGATTATGGAAGGAAGGTTTGGGTTCGAATTATTGGTGTTTGAAATCAGTCAGGCATGATTTGGAGACCTGAGGGTTGTTCAAAGGTGGTGCCATAATCGGAGGTTTACTCATCACATTCGAAGGACTTGATTCATCTTGAATCAAGGGAAGAGAAGGCATAGGCTCAACATCAACATTTGGGATTGAGTGTTTGAATTCTATTGCTTCTCTTGTAAAAACAATTTGCAATAAGTTATATATATAGGTCTCAATTCTACTTTAGAATTGAGGGCAGACGTACCCCGAGCGAGGACGGCGGGGGAACTGCCTCAATAAATTGGTGTTCTCTCTTTTTACTATTTTCATTGCTGAATTTTGAGTTTGTGTACAAACATATTAGTTGACTAAAGTTCTGGTGTGTTAGTGCTGAAACGTTTTTAGAAACCTCATTACAATCCGTTTGATTATAATCGGAAAAGCATAACACTCATTCACTTATTGAATTTTACTTGAGGTGCTTCGTACACCAAGTGTTCAACTAATTGCCTGAATACAAACACTTGAGCTATTTTTCAATTTGGCTTATATTTCACAAGCATTGGAAATTGTCCAACTTTGAGTGAAATAAATCCTATTGATTTGTATTCAAATTATTGATTTTAATTCTCGTCTTTATCGCTATTCCATATAGGCATAGCGTATATTCGATCTCTTCGGTAACGGTTTATTTAGACGAGTATAGTTCCTCTGCCACTTCTGCTTAAAACTTTGAAAAGTTAAATTATATTAACCGCTGACTTTGTTTTAAATAAGTGATCTATTCAACCTCCCCTTCAAGATCATTGTCGTCTTCTAACAAGTGGTATCAAGAGCACCGCTTCATTCCGTGCTTCGCATATAATTTCTTAGAATATGGCAAATGAACTAAAAAGGGCTTACAATAGAGCACCTATTTTCAACGGTGAGAACTATAGTTACTAGAAATATTATATGCACGTGCATATAAATTCCATTTACAAAAGGTATGTAACGTTATATTGAACGATCCTATGGAAATCACCATGACCGATGAAAATAACGTTGTTGTGCCTAAGCCTAAAGCACAATGGAATGATGAAGATGAGAAAAAGTACAATTATGATTGGAAGGCTAGAAATATTCTGATCTCCTCCTTAGGAGTTAATGAATATTAATGAGTTTCACATTGTATGACTGCTAAAGCTATGTAGGACTCATTGCAAGTTTCCCATGAGGGAACTAATGATGTCAAACTAGCTAGAATCAACACTTTGACTCAAGAGTTTGATCTCTTTCACATGGAGTAGGGGGAAACCATTGCCGACATGCAAAAGAGATTTTCTCACTTAATAAATAGACTAAATTCACTTGATAGACCAATTTCCAATGATGTTTTAAGATGTCTTACCAGGGAGTGGCAACCAAAGGTCACGACCAAGAGCATGAGCAAGTGTTTCTTGGTCTCGAGCAATTGAGAAAAAGGAAAAGACCAAAACTACGAAAAAAAAGTCTATAACTTTAAAAGCTTCTTGTTCAAAGTCCTACCCTAAAGAGCTAAGTGATTACGACTCGAGTGATGACGATGATGAAGAAACGAATGAGGATATGAGGTTGTTTGTGAAGTGATCCAATCTCTATGTAAATAAGAATGACATCCAACATTCCAAAAAGAATTTCATTAATTTTAGAAGACAATCAAGGTTTTCCAAGAATGAAGGCAATAAGGGGAGTAAATTAAGAGGGTCGTGCTTTAATTTTGGAAAAGTCGGACACTATAAGCCGGGTTGTTCATTAATGATGAAGGACAAAGGAAATGAAAGTAATTGCTCACAAAAGAAACAAGGTAAGCCTAGAAGATCTTACATCGCTTGAGAAAGCGATAGTGAGTCATCTGCAGATGATAGTTCAAGTGACGAAGAAGTGTCTATCAACCTTTGTCTCTCCGCTCATCAAAATAAGAAAAATAAAAAGGTACGACATGCTAAATACGAAAACTTTACTAAATTGTCTCATTCTGAATTACAACATGTCTCTGACACCTTACAACATGAAGCCAAAGAAGCCTTTAAACGGTTGGCCTCAAACAAACAAATTTTTGCTTACTTGGAGAAGAAGATCTTTGATTCCGAAAGGGAATTGGAGGCTCTCAAGGCATCCATGATGGATGTAACAAAGGTAGATGTTGAGGAAGAAAGAAGTAGATGGTTAAACTTTGGGTGTGATACTTGTCATATTTGGAAAAAAGAGGTTAGAACTCTTAAAGCCAAACTTGACAAGGCTCTAGAACTAAATATCACATTTTTCTATTGATAGATCACTCTTTAAAAAAAAACATGATTAGTCCTTATAAAAAATATACATATTGTTGTACCCCAAAATTTGACCAACCCTTTTCTTTACTTGGCTTATGTTTCACTTCATTCTAGCATTTGCATTTGCATAACATTGTTCTTAGCAAGGAATCAAGACTGATGTGCCATTCAAGAGAAAAGTCTCAGGGGTTTCAAGCTCAAGAAAGAGTGTTTACTCAAGTCATCAAGTGCCTACAATCATCAAGAAGTTGTCAAAGCTCCTTGAAGGAGAAGACTTATTTGTGTTGCTTGCCTCCTATCTTGGAGATCAAAAGAGGATCATCAGGGGTTCATAAGGTCACTGTTTTGGATAGGATATGGTTGAGAAGCTCATTGAGTACTTTAAAATTCATTGTGGAGCTTATTTGGGCATTCATTTCATCTGCAAAAGGTCACAGTCAGAGGATGTGAACCTAGGGTTTCATCTGGTCAACTCAAGGCCAACTATGGACTTGAGAGAGCTCAAGACTTGGTTTTAAGTTCTTGAGGCCATGATAAGTTATCTTGCGACTTATAGGATGTCATGTCAAGCTCTAATCAATAAGAATCAAGAGTTCAAGAAGTTACTAAATTAGGGTTTTAGAGGATCTCAGTGTAAAATCCCCTTCTTTAGTGTACAACTTCAAGGGCAATTTACTTCATGATACAAGTTCAATCTCATTTCCATGTAAACATGGAACTTGTAAGGCATGCTCTAAGATTTCTTTTGAGTACTAGAACTCATCCATTGAGTTTTTAGAACTCAAGTTATGATGCCAACAAGTTAGGGGTCTCAGATGAACTTATTTTTGGTCAACTAAAAGTCAACTCACTTTGAAGGCACTTTTGACCTAGAATCAAGTTTCTCCTCAACTTCAAGTGAACATGAAAGTTG